>OX421448.1:15313300-15338300 GCA_949126865.1 Montipora capitata | reverse complement strand
GCTCAGCAGCATACAAAGCTTCATCAACCTCTCTATTCTTCAAGAGTGCTCTCCACAGAGCGGTGTACGCAACACCCTTTGTGTCACGAAAGCTTATTTTCCATGCATCCTCTGACCAAAGAAGACGCCTAACTTCATCAAAATAATAAATGCTTAGACGATAGTAATTAAGAGCTTTGCTCAAGGAGCCAAAAAATTCATGAACAAGACCAATATCATAACATCCAATTGCCAGCCCTATTGGGTCCTCTGTTTCCTTGCAAATACTAAGATGTTGATGATAGTACTCTATGGCTTGCTTGAAATTACCAAGACATTGATAATCATTGCCGAGATTGCAACAAGCTTTTCCTTCTCCCGCCCTCGCCCCTACCTCTTTTGCAATACTAAGTTGTTGATGGTGGTACTCGATGGCTTGCTTGAGATTACCAAGTCTTCCATAAGCATTGCCAAGATTGCAATAAGCTTCTCCTTCTCCGGCCCTGGCCCCTACCTCTTTTGCAATACTAAGATCGTGATGGTAGTACTTCATGGCTTGCTTGAAATTACGAAGACTTTGATAAGCATTGCCCAGATTGCAATAGGCTATTCCTTCTCCGGCCCTGTCCCCTACCTCTTTCACAATACTGAGATAGTGATATTGGTACTCTATGGCTTGCTTGAAATTACCAAGACTTTGATAAGCATTGCCGAGATTGCAATAAGCTCTTCCTTCTCCGGCCCTGTCCCCTACCTCTTTTGCAATACTAAGATCTTGATGGTGGTACTCTATGGCTTGCTTGAAATTACCAAGACTGTCATAAGCATTGCCGAGATTGCAATAAGCTTTTCCTTCTCCGGCCCTGTCCCCTACCTCTTTTGCAATACTAAGATCTTGATGGTGGTACTCTATGGCTTGCTTGAAATTACCAAGACTATGATAAGCTTTGCCAAGATTGCAATAACCTCCTCCTTCTCCGGCCCTGTCCCCTACCTCTTTTGCAATACTAAGATGTTGATGGTGGTACTCTATGGCTTGCTTGAAATTACCAAGACTTTGATAAGCGTTG
This sequence comes from Montipora capitata, assembly GCA_949126865.1. Lineage (NCBI taxonomy): Eukaryota > Metazoa > Cnidaria > Anthozoa > Scleractinia > Acroporidae > Montipora > Montipora capitata. The sequence continues at coordinate 15,337,251 of OX421448.1, read as the reverse complement.
CCGAGATCACCATAAGCTGTTCCTTCTCTGGCCCTGGCCCCTACCTCTTTCGCAATACTAAGATGTTGATGGTGGTACTCTATGGCTTGCTTGAAATTACCAAGACTTCGATAACCATTGCCAAGATTGCCATAGGCTGCTCCTTCTCCTGCCCTGTCCCCTACCTCTTTCGCAATACTAAGATGTTGATGGTGGTACTCTATGGCTTGCTTGAAATTACCAAGACTTCGATAAGCATTGCCGAGATTGCAATAAGCTGTTCCTTCTCCAGCCCTGTCCCCAACCTCTTTTGCAATACTATGATGTTGATGGTGGTACTCTATGGCTTGCTTGAAATTACCAAGACTTTGATAAGCATTGCCGAGATTGCAATAAGCTTTTCCTTCTCCGGCCCTGTCCCCTACCTCTTTTGCAATACTAAGATGTTGATGGTGGTACTCTATGGCTTGCTTGAAATTACCAAGACTTTGATAAGCATTGCCGAGATTGCAATAAGCTTTTCCTTCTCCGGCCCTGTCCCCTACCTCTTTTGCAATACTAAGATGTTGATGATGGTACTCTATGGCTTGCTTGAAATTACCAAGACTGTCATAAGCATTGCCGAGATTGCCATAGGCTAATCCTTCTCTGGCCCTCATCCCTACCTCTTTTGCAATACTAAGATGTTGATGGTGGTACTCTATGGCTTGCTTGAAATTACCAAGTCTTTGATAAGCATTGCCGAGATTGCAATAAGCTCTTCCTTCTCCGGCCCTGTCCTCTACCTCTTTTGCAATACTTAGATCTTGATGATGGTACTCTATGGCTTGCTTGAAATTACCAAGACTATGATAAGCATTACCGAGATTGCAATAGGCTATTCCTTCTCCGGCCCTGTCCCCTACCTTTTTTGCAATACTAAGAGGTTGATGGTGGTACTCTATGGCTTTCTTGAAATTACCAAGACCGTGATAGGCGTTGCCGAGATTGCCATAGGCTGTTCCTTCTCCGGCCCTGTCCCCTACCCCTTTTGCAATACTAAGATGTTGATGGTGGTACTCTAAGGCTTCCTTGAAATTACCAAGACTTAGATAAGCATTGCCGAGATTGCCATAGGCTGCTCCTTCTCCAGCCCTGTCCTCTACCTCTTTTGCAATACTAAGATGTTGATGGTGGTACTCTATGGCTTCCTTGAAATTACCAAGACTTAGATAAGCATTGCCGAGATTGCCATAAGCTCTTCCTTCTCCGGCCCTGTCCCCTACCTCTTTTGCAATACTAAGATGTTGATGATAGTACTTTATGGCTTGCTTGAAATTACCAAGACACTGATAATCATTGCCGAGATTGCAACAAGCTTTTCCTTCTCCCGCCCTCGCCCCTACCTCTTTTGCAATACTAAGATGTTGATGGTGGTACTCGATGGCTTGCTTGAGATTACCAAGTCTTCCATAAGCATTGCCAAGATTGCAATAAGCTTCTCCTTCTCCGGCCCTGGCCCCTACCTCTCTTGCAATACTAAGATCGTGATGGTAGTACTTCATGGCTTGCTTGAAATTACGAAGACTTTGATAAGCATTGCCAAGATTGCAATAGGCTATTCCTTCTCCGGCCCTGTCCCCTACCTCTTTCACAATACTGAGATAGTGATATTGGTACTCTATGGCTTGCTTGAAATTACCAAGACTTTGATAAGCATTGCCGAGATTGCAATAAGCTTTTCCTTCTCCGGCCCTGTCCCCTACCTCTTTTGCAATACTAAGATGTTGATGGTGGTACTCTATGGCTTGCTTGAAATTACCAAGACTTTGATAAGCATTGCCGAGATTGCAATAAGCTTTTCCTTCTCCGGCCCTGTCCCCTACCTCTTTTGCAATACTAAGATGTTGATGATGGTACTCTATGGCTTGCTTGAAATTACCAAGACTGTCATAAGCATTGCCGAGATTGCAATAAGCTCTTCCTTCTCCGGCCCTGTCCCCTACCTCTTTTGCAATACTAAGATCTTGATGGTGGTACTCTATGGCTTGCTTGAAATTACCAAGACTATGATAAGCTTTGCCAAGATTGCAATAACCTCCTCCTTCTCCGGCCCTGTCCCCTACCTCTTTTGCAATACTAAGATGTTGATGGTGGTACTCTATGGCTTGCTTGAAATTACCAAGACTTTGATAAGCGTTGCCGAGATCACCATAAGCTGTTCCTTCTCTGGCCCTGGCCCCTACCTCTTTCGCAATACTAAGATGTTGATGGTGGTACTCTATGGCTTGCTTGAAATTACCAAGACTTTGATAACCATTGCCGAGATTGCCATAGGCTGCTCCTTCTCCGGCCCTGTCCCCTACCTCTTTCGCAATACTAAGATGTTGATGGTGGTACTCTATGGCTTGCTTGAAATTACCAAGACTTCGATAAGCATTGCCGAGATTGCAATAAGCTGTTCCTTCTCCAGCCCTGTCCCCAACCTCTTTTGCAATACTATGATGTTGATGGTGGTACTCTATGGCTTGCTTGAAATTACCAAGACTTTGATAAGCATTGCCGAGATTGCAATAAGCTTTTCCTTCTCCGGCCCTGTCCCCTACCTCTTTTGCAATACTAAGATGTTGATGGTGGTACTCTATGGCTTGCTTGAAATTACCAAGACTTTGATAAGCATTGCCGAGATTGCAATAAGCTTTTCCTTCTCCCGCCCTCGCCCCTACCTCTTTTGCAATACTAAGATGTTGATGGTGGTACTCTAAGGCTTGCTTGAAATTACCAAGACTTAGATAAGCATTGCCGAGATTGCCATAGGCTGCTCCTTCTCCAGCCCTGTCCTCTACCTCTTTCGCAATACTAAGATGTTGATGGTGGTACTCTATGGCCTGCTTGAAATTACCAAGACTTTGATAAGCAATGCCGAGATTCCAATAAGCTCTTCCTTCTCCGGCCCTGTCCCCTACCTCTTTTGCAATACTAAGATGTTGATGGTGGTACTCTAAGGCTTCCTTGAAATTACCAAGACTTAGATAAGCATTGCCGAGATTGCCATAGGCTGCTCCTTCTCCAGCCCTGTCCTCTACCTCTTTCGCAATACTAAGATGTTGATGGTGGTACTCTATGGCTTGCTTGAAATTACCAAGACTTTGATAAGCAATGCCGAGATTCCAATAAGCTCTTCCTTCTCCGGCCCTGTCCCCTACCTCTTTTGCAATACTAAGATGTTGATGGTGGTACTCTATGGCTTGCTTGAAATTACCAAGACTTTGATAAGCATTGCCGAGATTGCCATAAGCTCTTCCTTCTCCGGCCCTGGAACCCACTTTCTTAAAAATGGCTAATGCTTCTGTGTAATTTGTTATGGCTTCATTAAAGTGAGCTATAGCATGATAGTAGTTACCAAGATTGAAATAAGCCAAACCCTCGCCTTGTCTGTCTCCCTCCTTTCTTGCAATGCTAAGCTCTTGCATATGCCGCTCCAAAACGTCCACATTTCTATCCACCATTGTTGATAATCAGAACCAGGAAGTTTTTCTCACAAATCTGGGGTGCACCTAGAAGATAAATAAACAAAAAACAATAGGTTAGACCAGGGTTTGACATTGTATAAGCAAGAATTTAGGGACCCCTTGCGATTGCGGTACAATTTACCACTGCAGGACATACCGTCTACCTTTGCTTGTGGAGAGCCATTTAACGTAAGCCATGCCCTATCATGCAAAAAGGGGGGATTTGTGGCTCAAAGCCATGACGGAGTGAGAAATCTACTAACCTCTCTACTTAGCAAAGTGTGCAAGAACGTCCAAGTGGAGCCTCACCTCCCACCTTTGGACAATGAAGTGATGAACTTAAGATCAGCCCTAACAAGTTCCGACGCGAGATTGGATGTGAAGGCTGGTGGCTTCTGGTTGCGCAGAGTGACAGCATTTTTTCGATGTTAGCATGTTGCATGTCAACTCCGAGACTAACCAAGGGAAACCAACTGCAGCAATTTTCAAGGAACAGGAGAGTGAGAAAAAGCGAAAGTACCAACAAAGGGTGCTAGAAGTCGAGATGGACTCCTTATTTTTGGAACCAACGGCGGGATGGGCGGAGAATGCAAAATGTTTATGAAGCATTTAGCGGAGAAATTGGCAGAGAAGGACTTTGAAGGCTACTCAGTTGTTATTAGCTGGCTCAGGACCAGGATTTCTTTCGCTATTTTAAAGTTTGTAAATACTAGCATCAGAGGGTCGCGCCAGCCCTTTTTTAGAAGTGAAGTTGTAGATGATTTTAAAGTAAATTGTAGAGCTGCTGACCCACTTTTATGAAATAATTTTATATTTGTAAACCCCTTCTCAACTGAAATTTTTATATTTTAATTGAATGATTATGTAATAAAGGTTAAGTCAAGCTTGTTCTTTGTAGATTAAATGTTCCTTACAAGGAGGTGAAACTCAAACTAACCAACGATATTATAGACAACATACTGTAACTGACACAACGGTAAAATTTTAAAAGTGTAATGCTAAACCGACATGATCAACTTGTTTTTTGAGTTTGGCCAGTTTCATATGCTCAATATAGAAGCTCTCCTTGATTGAGTTGATAGAAAAAGGTACCATTTTCAATACATTTTAAGCAAGAAACATCACAATTATCCTGACAATGTTTAGACAAACTAAGATGCTTGAAAATATGATAATTTTTATCCCAGAAAAGGTAATCATTTACACGTGTGTAGAAATGCCTGTTATGCCTGTTATTTTCCTTCTCAAATTTTTTACAGGGGCACCCAACGTCAATTTCGGAAAAGATCTGTTCGGAAGACGATTTGAGATCTAGAATTTTCGGAACATTTGTCCTAAAATTTCTTGCTTGCTTGCCTGTCCTAGGATTTTCGAACATCTGAAAAATGGTATAATTGCCCACTTAAAAAAGATTTTTACCCTAAATAGGTCACCTAGAATTCTCGGGAGCCTTTTTTTCTGGCTGAAATTTTCGAAAAGGTAAGTTTTGATCCCTAAAGTTTTCGGATCACTAGACTTTCAGCTAGGAAATCCGAACAGATGAAAAATTTTTAGGGGATAAAAATATGCCCATATCTACCGTTTAAATACTAAAATACGTTTAAAAATGCTATGTTTAAGTGGTTTTCAACTATCCTCTCGTTGGGTGCCCCTGTTTTTAACCTTCTCTTGCACAAAGTTCAATTTCCACTATGGAAGACCAAATATTTTCTTGGTCAATTTATGACAGCTGATGATGCAGGGGTTTGTCTGCAAGCGTTTCCTTCTTGTGTCGCCCCATTTTTCGTAACTCTAAAAAATTTAATTTCATGTGGTTATCCACTGCCACGTCTTTCCGTAAAACATTATCTAGGGGGAAATAACTTTCTAACACAAATCATTTATACCTACGCAAACACCGTGGATCGAGATCAAGTGAATGTAAACAAAAAGATATCAAAATACATCACTTACTTTATCGATATGTAAGGAAAGAATAGAGGGTAGTATAGTTCCGTAAGACGGCCAAAACGGTCGACGCAAGAACAACAAATTTGAGTCAAGTTTTACGAGTTTATTAGAGTCGGGAACGAACAAATAAACAAAGCCACGATAAGCCAATGGATTAAACATTGTAAATTGATACTATTTACAAGATGAACAATAAAAACTATGCTAAATAGCTGATACATGAAGAAACATGCTTACAAACTAAAATGCAAAGAAATTACCAACAAAACGAGTAAAATGACTGCAAATTGTAAACAAACTAAACAATGTTACAATCCAAGAACTATTATATGAAGTCTGGATTTGAAAATAGCACAATAATCCTACAATAGTACATTGAAACCAGTAATTGTGAAATAATGGTAACAAACGGATCATTTGGAATCAAATGCAATCAATAGGATACAAAGCGGTAGACAAAAATACAGTAATTACTCATTGGAAAACAGCAAATCACATGCTGTGCCAGACTAAAGGTCAACATAGATAAATAAACCTAGACAATAGCAAATGAAATTTTGCAATCACTGCTAAGAACTAAAATCAAGAACAGAAAGCTATATGTAGTGACTAAGCTAAAGGCTAGGCATAAATAAAGAAATAGGAAAATACTGATAACATACCAAATGTTATTCATAATATACACCTCACAAGTCTTGGAAAATGACTTGTCTTGAAGACTGACACTCTTCAGATAAATTAACTGAACCAACTGAACTTACTGAGTAAATGGTAGCCAATTTATAATGGATTTCAGGAAAATAGAAAAATAACAAAACCAAATAAGGCTAGGGAGTAAATCTACTACCCACTAATATAGGATTTACCTAGGGGAAGCAGGAGTTTACCACTCCTACACAACAGGAATTAGGTAAGAGAAATGTGTGGGGATAACACAACTACACAAGCAAAAATATGAGGAAATTGAGTAATTGGGTTATGGGTAAACAAGCAAATAATAGTAATTAGGATAATGAAAAGAAGTTGAAAATAATTGGAATAGAAATAAACACAAAATGAACACAAGTGACCTAGTTACAGTTCAATCAAACGACAGACAAATAACTTATTACAGGTACACCCAGCAAACTAATATTACTTAATACCTTGCAATGTTGCTCTTTAAACCCTTTTCAGCAGGAATAATGAATCCGGCTGAAAAAAATATTTAAGGGATAAATAATACTGGTGGATCATTTGGATGCATCATTCGCAACTAATCATGAGTGACCGTGAGCACTTCAGAAAATCAACTTATAAGGAATTCTGACAAAAAGTAACTCAAAAGTCATCAGAACTGGTTTATCACACATAAATTATTACTTGTTCGTGTTATTAAGAAATGAGAAACAGTGAGCAACTTACCAAAATGGATGCTAATCGACGCGAGGTCCTCGACAAAAAGAAATGACTCTGCAAAATATGATTATTTAATGTGGTTATCCAGGCATTATTGAATCTTGTAGGAAAACTTTTAACTTTCATAACAAAAATCACTTGTGTAGTATGCAAAAAAGGTACCCCATTTTTCTACTGACTTTTGTCCCAGAGCCACTCTATACTCTATCCTAATATAACTGATTGGTTTCTAAACATGAAAGCTTCAGGCTTAATACGTGCAGTATTGTCATTGCCTGGGTAATATTAATAAGCCCCTTTGTTTGTGATGAATATACCGGTATATTCTAAATAATAAAGATAATTTGAACTCCTGGGTTCTACTAAACAAACAAAATAATGATCTAATAAATAAACAAACACAGTATTCTTATGATTGTTTAAACCAATGAAATTATGAATTTCAACCTGAGACACATGAAGAAAAGTCTTTCATGCAATTTTCAGTCTTTGGCTGAAAAATCTGCATAATCAGGCCGAAAAAAAAGGTATCTACCGAAGACTAGTTGAAAAGGCGCCAAGCTGGCTGCATTAATTTTCGTGCAAATCATTTGTGTCCTGTCACCTTGCTTTTAAGAAATTTATGGTTGGAATTTAAAAATCATATTACCACCGACCAGTAAACTGTAAACACGTCAGGTATTAAAATTTACAGTATGTTGCCGTATTTCCCGGACACTTACACTTCACGATTCTGCATGTATTTCTTTGTAAAAACGAAGCAAATTCGAACGATAAGTTCCAAACACTTATCAATTAGTCTGCTTGCGTTTGTTCTTTAGGTAAGAAGTCTCAAGTTTTCGTTGAAGTTTACTAAGTAAAATCTGTTTCTTATTACATGCGACTTTTATCAAGCATCGCGTTATACCTTTTCATTTTCAAAAGCGGTCTGTTAGATTTAATTTTACTTTTTTTTTCAACATACGTCAAGCTACAAGGTATGTTTTTGAACATATAAGAAGTTTCCATTTGCAGTTTTGTATCTGCGTGCAAAAAAATCCCCGAAAATAGTGCAACTGACTATACTACACATAATCGCCAGCCAACTAAATTTCTGTTCGATGGACAGTGCGAGGGACGCTGTTTATGCAAAATATTGAAATTCCTTTGAGCAAATCAACAAAATTGGCACTTACGTATAGCAAAAATTACAGAAATAATTTAACAAACCTTTAACATGAATAACCCAAGAATCGCAATAGCGTCAAACAACACAAAATGGGGAATACTATATACATCACATTTTTGGAGAATATCAGCTGTGCAAAATTAGTGCGGGCAGATATAGGCGTGCGGTTATGCGCATGCCTATCGCCACAAGCCAGCACAGTGGGACAAAACTGCCTTCCCACAAGATTAATCAACCGAATTCTCACATTAATTTATAAGAAGATTATACCTTACACATAGTAGCTCATGATTCTGGTGGAGTCTAGGTGGGTGAGAGTTGGCCACTCTCTGAACACTGCTTGACGACTCGTGCGGATGTTGAGTTACAGGGTATTGGGAGAAATCGAGCCAGTCGAAAATATCCCTCGGGTAACCCCGAACTCTGGGCCCAACTGGTTACAGGAGGGTGCTCAGAGATCAATCGGGATCTCAACCTCGCTCCCAGAGGTTAAATGGGAAAACGACAACCGCCTTGTCAGCGGTAAAAGTTCTAGCCGCAGGCTAGGCAAAACAAAAGCCAACCGAGCATCCTCCGACAAGGGTCTTGTTTTGCACTGTTACATGTCACGGAACTTTGGCTCATTTGCCCGCATCTGGGGGCAAACTTTCAACGAAACATAGAGTAAAAACAATTACAGACAGGCACTGTAAAATAAATGTTTAGTCCTCAGTTAGTTTTCTTTGTAAATTTTTTTTGCATCAGGCCTACTCTGGGATCTTAAGTCGCCGTACCTTAGAGCGACTTACGGCCACTTAAGAAAAAATTGCCAGAAAAATCAGGCGACTTAAGCCGACTTAAGGCAACTGATCAAAGGTTTCCATATTTCTTTTCCAAAATCAGAAAAAAAGCAACTGTGAAATATTATTATTACTTCACAGTTTTTAATTGCTATATGACAGTGTCAAATGTCTATATCTGAATGCCACTAGAGCTATAAAGGGATGGGCTGGAATAACAGCAACCATAATAAATAATTAGCAGAATTTCGGAGATGAACAAAGAGTTTCCAGCAATCTGATTGGTTGAGTGGTTTCCTATAGAAATAATAATATGATTTTATATTCACCGCACTACCTCGTGAATATAAAGCAAAACAAAACGGCAGGACTGCCGCAGGCACTTGTGATTGTTAAAACAGAAATAAACTGTGTCGTTAATCAATAATAGATAAAGTTGTTCAGCTTTGAAGTTATGGAGACAATTGTCTCAGATGTACACTCACCTTGCCATTGGCAAATAATGTTAAATATAATTCAAAAACTCATTAATAATTCATGAGCCTAACAGCCTATCAAAGCATCGATAAAACGTCACGTGTATGAGCTTTATATCCTGATAAACACTCCTCGTTAGTATTCTTTATATAAAGAACACTAATAAGGCATAGCTTGTTTATCTTGTATGCTAATATTCTCCTCTCACAATTTGAACCATTGTTTTGAGTCCAGAGGAACACGCTCTTTGTGGAATGTTTTTGAAGCCGTTCAAAAAACTCACAGCACGTGTTTTATCGGGTCTAAAAACACTCGGCTACGCCTCGTGTTTTTAAACCCGATAAAACACTGCTGCTCGTTTTTTAAACATTACTTAAAGTTAAAGTGTATTGCAAGTTTTTTTTTTCGGATAGCTACAAATCTTATTTATTTATTTATATATCCATCAAAAGATAGACATAATTTAAATAAAAGTGTTATAGAAAATTTATAATGTAAACAAAAAGAAACAACAAGGAGATCAAACTATTTAAGGTCAAACTATTTTACAAATGAGAGCAAATAATTATTGTTATCCTAGTAAACTTATCTGCAAGATTGCAGCTTGCACTTTCAATTTTTGCACGAAAGTAAATTTGGTCAATCATACAAAATCCATTGGCATCAAACAATGGTTGTTCCTTTTCGGGAACCCAATCAATAAATGCTCTTCTCTTTCTTCAGTTAGGAAGAGCACTCCAATATAAGGTAGCGAGTCATATTCAGTGCCAAATTTTTGAAATCCAAAGAAGACACTTTTTGTTAGATCACTTTTTTGCTAAAGCCAATGATTTTAATCTTTTTTACATTCGAAGAACTCCAAAATTCTTAACTTGCCTAGATCATACCGTTCACTTAGTTGCTCTCACCATATCGAGGCTGAAGCGAACGGTTGACCGGCCGTGTCGTTGTAAGGGAGTCTCGAAGGATTTTGAAAATTAGAATATTTTTCGCTGTTTCTCAGCAATGGATGCTCGCTAGGCCTTGAAACTTGTTCAAGGAGAAGTAAATTTATGCGTGTGGCCGTCGCCGGAGTTTGAGCGTGACTGATGCCGGAGAAGTCTGATTTTATTGGCGAGATGTGAGGTAGGCTAGAAATTAGTTGCCAGCCTTTCCTTTATTTAGGTACGAGTGACAACCGGGGAATTTGAGAAGTCGCTTAAATCGCATTCAATCAGGCAAATAACCACACAAAAAGCGAGAAAGTCACCACGACAATAACGTACGGCTTTCTTTATTGACAGTTTTCTTGGCGCTTTTCATTAAGTCTGCTTGTTCGCTAAACAGAAATAAACATTGCCTAAGGATTTTTACAATTCATTAAATACCAATTTTTAAGAGTGAAGCTTAGTTCCAAATTATAGTGGTAATGTATGTATGCTTAAAGGGCCCTAGTCAGCCACACCCATGTTTTTGTTGACATCCGGGAATTTTGGTGTTGTATTACACTTGGGACGTGACCAAACCAAAAATAATGGTGACAAAATGCGAGAGATTTTTATCGGCTCACCTATATTTATTTGATAACCAAAAAGTTGGCAATGAAAACAAGGCAAGATAGTTTAATTTATTTTAATTCGTTGCTTGCACGGTACTTTGTAAATGACGATAAGCAGTATTTAGTCTCAGTAAATGTAAACTAAAGATAGTTTCATTTGTCGCTCACGCAAATCGCAATACACACTAGTAGCATCAGATGAAATCTCTTATTCTACGTTCCTAGAATTTCTTCGTTTAAAATTTTATCAAATCATCAAACGGGTGTTGAATTATCCAACAAAAATTTCTTCTTCAAGTAAACAAAAGCTGACCTCTACAGTTTTTTTACTTTCAGATCAATATGAAAATATGTCACACGCAAGCTTGCTCAGTTCCACAAAACTCAGTATCGGTGAGAAAATGAAATTAACAACGAAAAGATAAAGGCTTTTACAGATTGTAATAGCGATCAATATTTCTCCAGAAATTTTTATTAGCTCATTGCTCGAGCGGGAGACACGTATAACATTATTTGAACCAGAATCAACGATCCGACGGTGAATTCGCTGTTCGTGATTCCTTGCAGTGTAGTCCAAGAAATTATTTCTCCACTTTCCAGAAATGATAATGCACTGATTCTGATCATTCTAGCCGTTAAACGCCCTCTTTTCTTCGATGAATCACAATTGAACAATTGCGGCCCTCCTCGCTGCTACTCCAAGAGAAGATGTTGTTCAACAACGATCTCCGTTTCCACTCAATAACATGTTGCAAAGAGCAACCCATACATAAATAATGATAGAAAATGAAATTCTAATAAACATAGCATATTTTTCCATGGAAAACAGAATTTCGGATGTAAACAGATTACTTTGATAGTCACAGAATTCGCCATTTTCGATGTAACCGAAAATGGCGACTGAAGTGTTGTGTGCGCGCAATGTAAAGTGGGTGACTAGGGTCCTTTAAGGCAAAACGCCAGCGACCAGTGCCGTAAACGTAGACCTTGTTATGTCTGGTTAATTACTATAACTGGAGTGAATCCTAGTAGTAGTTGCCATTTTAGCATGAATCTGTAGTAAGTCAGTAAGCAGGACGTATACAAAACATGGACCCCAGGTCCATGGACCACCCCTGTGGACCCGGTCCATGGACCACCCCTGGCCACCCCTCATTTTGTGAGGAAAATCTTTAAGAGAGAGAGAGAAGTGGTCATCGCACTTATCTGGACAATTTCAGCAATTTTCTCTCATAGACACCTGAAAAATTCAGGTGGAACCCATGACCCCTGCGATGTGAGGACGGTTGGGCGCACTGGTCAATCTGTTGGGCTCGTTTGTTCCGGTGAAGGACTCGATGAACGAAATGAATATATATTACATTTGAAGAGCGGGTTATTCTGGATATCACAAAGACCGAATCTAATAATTGTTTTATTATGCATTGTCCGAAAAAAAATGGTCACGACAGTGAGTGGAACTGGTAATTTCTTTGTCAACGAGTAAACATATACAAATACACACATACATACACACACACACACACACACATACACACACACACACACACACACACACACACACACACCCATACATACCTTATTTGTCATGTAGGTCAATAAAAAAAGGGCAGCTAAAAAGCTGATGTGGACCTAGAACTAAAGTGTATCTACAAAATTTAAAAAATTATGTTAACGAACTTACGAATTATTTACAATAAATAAGAAAGATAATCGATAGTTAATTGACTATAGTGCTAAAAATAGATTTAAAATAATAATAATAATAATAATAATAATAGTAACATTAATATATGTAATTTACAATGTCTTTGTTAATTCCGTGTATGCCATTAAATGTTATTTTATCTAAATTGTTGGATTTTGCTTTAAGAGCAGATTTAAAAGAAACAACATTCGGTTTACTTTTTAAGTACATGGGTAAGTTATTCCAAAGAATTGACGCACGATGAGAGAAAGAAGATCGAAGGAAGTCACTTTTAGGGCGCTGCACGTAAAGTTTCAGACTATCCCTAAGTCCTACGAAAATTCAAATTGCTGTTAGTGGTATACTTTGGGATTAATAAATACACGTTCATGTATTGTTATTTGTATTTATAACAGCCTCATGCTTCACAAGAGAGAGGTGAATGTTTACTTTAAATTGCCCTGTACATATTCTTTGAGCAAATGCCAAAGACCCCCTCTCCATGAACTTCATCGTGGCTTCTACCATTAGTTAAGTAATGTCGACTGATTTGCTTCAAACTAAATGACGTAAAAAAATAGCATAATTAAGTGATTTGTTAAAATTAACACTGTAGAATGCATTTTGATTAATGTTTTTATTGTATCCCTCCTTTTTTTTTAGGCCTGGGGAGAATATTTTAATACTGTGACTTAAAAAAAAAAACAAAATAAGTCTGGCAATTGTTTCTTTCATGCCATAAGCTTACCTTACTTCTTTTGGGCAGGTGTATGTTGGGGAGGGAGGGAGGCAACGAGGGATGGGGGGAAGGGGGGTGTAAAGGAAGCTGTGTCTCTTGCAATTTTTTCCGAGAAAATACGGCTTTCCTTCTTGCATCGATTCCAGTGTCCTTCAAATCTCTGATTTGGTAGCTCTAGGTTTCTTCAAGTTCTTTTACTAGCTTAGACTTGACCAGGGCACGTCAGTGAAAGGTTCCGGCAATTCTACTTTTCTAGAAGAAGATCAACTCTTCTACTTGAAAAGAGCAGAAAAATTGACTTTCTGCATTTATTCTTCATAGAACAACATACAAAATATTTACCTTTTTTGTTAATGCTAGTCGATCAGGTGAAAAGTTAAAAAAGGTACCTTTTTAGAGAAAAAAAGGCGGGTATTTTAAGCTTTCGAGTGAAAATATTTTGACGTCAATATTGTCCACTTTTCATGCATTTCTCACTTTACAAAACAAAACTTTAAAGCGCGAAAAAGGTACCTTTCTTCAGTTTGAAGTGATATCTTCAAAAGAGCAAAATAGGTACCTTTTTTGCGGTTGGAAGCGATGTTCAAGGAACCTTTAAAAATAAACGGCGTTTTCAAACTATATTTGAAAGCCGTTTCAAATTCTACTGATTGACAGATGTCAACCGCTTATCGCCATTTGTTTTGCTTGAATTGACTGACCCATTGGTCAAGAGACAAGAGACATAGGGCCGTTTATACGAGAGAAAATAAGCCGCGAAAGGAACTATTTATAGACCGAATGCACAAATGGCGGCCAAAAAAATATTAGGGCCGTTTATACGAGAGAAAGTAAGCCGCGGCCAGAGTTAGCCGCAGCTTATTTTCTCTCGTATAAACGGCCCTATTCTTTTGTTTATGTGCTAATTAGACTCACTAGCCTCGTTTACATGTACAAAATACAAAAGAAATGTTGCTTGAGAGCGAGGCTAGTGAGTCTAATTAGCACATAAACAAAAGAATACATTTTTGGCCTCCATTTATGCGTTCGGTCTATACGAGTATAAACTCCCCGGCCAGGATAAGCCGCGGCTTGAGAAAGCCGTGAACGTAGATTTTGTACCATTTATACGGGGTGTTCGCGGCTTATTTTCTCTCGTATAAACGGCCCTATTATGCTTTTGTTTTCGCAATAAAATGTTCCACCTTAATCAATAATACTCCATTTTTTCCAGTGCTCGCCTCTCCCCAAAAAAGTTACTAAAATGCTCGATAATGCTCATTATACAGAGTTTTTTTTATCAACTTTTACGCTAACGAAAACATATTAAGTGGTATAACAACAACGTATATGTTGCAGTTAATTTTTTTATTTCAGTTAATTTTTGTTTTTCCATTGTTTTTGGGTATGGTAATGTTATGCTAATGAATTTGAAACAAAAAAAAAACAAAAATTAACTGAAATAAAAAATATACTGCAACATATACAAGTTAATGATTTTAATACAACCGATAATCCCTTATTATAAACGGTTGTATTAGGGTGGCATTTGAATTTTTTTTCTTTTTTAAATATCGACTTTAAGTGTTCATTTTCTCTTTAAAAGTTTTCATTTTCATTTTCTCTGAAAAAAAATGATAATACATTTTTCGGAAGATTCCACTAAAATGCTCCAAAAAATGCTAGCATAATTAACGTAAAAAGGTCTAAGAAGGGGAAATAAAAGCTTTTCAGCCTCACTGCAGTGTAAGTAAGGGGGTCTCAAAGGGATTGCGGCATTTCCGGTTAATGGCTTTACTTCGGCTTGTAGGTACGTACGTATGTAGGTCGGACAATATGCCAATAATGCACGACGCGATAATTGTACTATTGTGCGTCCGAGCCATTTCTGTGAAATAGCCGGGGCCACTGAGGAATAGCCTCCCATACAAATGTTTCTAGGGGAGTCCAGGATGGGTTTTGCTCGGTTTAATTTGATTCGGGACTGCGAAATTTGATTGTACAAACGGGACCTAGAGTCCCCTAAAAACGTTCGTTGGAGGCGCCAACGGTTGACATCTGTCAATTAGTAGGATTTTAATTGAAGCGTCATTTATTTTTAAAGGTTCCTTTTTCTCGCTTTTGATGAGATTGCTTGTAAGCGCGAAAAAAGGTACCTTTTTTGCTCTTTTGATAGGTTCACTTCTAAACCGCAAAAAAGGTACCTTTTTCGCGCTTTAAAGTTTTGTTTGGTAAAGTGAGAAATGCATGGAAAGTGGACAATATTGACGTCAAAATATTTTCACTCGAAAGCTTAAAATACCCGCCTTTTTTTCTCTAAAAAGGTACCTTTTTTAACTTTTCACCTGATCGACTAGCATTAACAAAAAAGGTAAAAGTTTTGCATGTTGTTCTATGAAAAATAAATGCAGAAAGCAGGGTGATGGGCTCCTGCAGAAAGTTAATTTTTCTGCTCTTTTCAAGTAGAAGAGTTGATCTTTTTTGTAAAAAAGCAGAATTGCTGGAACCTTTCACTAATTATTTTCTTCGTATTCGGTCATGATAGTTTTCATTTGAAATACGCGGGAATGTTTTGCATTTCGCGCCCTCTAGCTATCTCTATACCACGTCTGTCCATAACAGGCAACTATGTCCAAATATGGTTAACATATTAGTTTCCAGTGCCGTTGTTAACATTACGTTCCGATGGAGGAAATCTGGGGTCTACAGATTCAACACTCATTGAGAAGCATGCGCAAAGGGAGCGTGAATGTGCCGTTGCCATGACATTTTTCAGAGGGAGTTGGCATCTAAAAGCGACCTTCAGGCCAGGTGATCTGGGTCCGGTTGTTCGAAAGCCGATTAACTTAATCCAGGATTAGCATAAACTTTTGCTACAAGTAACTTTTTGGTGAAAGTTTCTTTTGCTTATGTTTTCTTTTTTCAAGATTGACTTCTTCTAATGTAAAGTTTTGCCGAATATCAGCGTTGAACAGCACTTGGGAGTAGAGAAATAAACTCCTTAGTTAATCTTTAATCTGGGATTAGCGTTAATCGGCTTTTGAACAACCCGGCCCTGGTGACGTAATTCGGAGGACTGGGGAGAAAAATGTTAACGCCGTATCCCACAACCGCGCTCGGCCTTATTTTCGAATTCAACATGGCAGAGGCGAGGATAGATCTCCGTGGTTTCCTCCTGAATGTTCATTCATTAACAGGAAATGTGGTAGACACGGAATGATCTGTTGAGTTACTGCAGGGAGTTTGGAAACAACACCTAAGGCCGCGCGCGGTGGTGGGATACGGCGTTAAAACTTTTCTTCCCAGTCCTCCAAATTACGTCACCAGATCACCTGGGGATGTATTGGTCTCTGAAAATACAGTTTGCTTCTTTACGAGGTTAAAAATCTACCTGGGCCAAAGTGGAGGTGCATTTAATCTATTTTTGCGAACGTTCGTAATGTACTTTGGGAGGACTTCAGAAGCATGGTAAGCGTAAGTCTTGAGCATACCTTTTATTTAACATATTTTTGCTCCAAATAGGCATAACTACAGAATAAAGGGCCACTTAAGGTTACATTTTAGATAGAACGGCTCGACGGCTCGCCAGTCAAGAAGAATGAGTGTATGCGGCTTGACGGCTCGGCGGCTCGCCAGTCAAGAAGAATGAGTGTATGAGGCTCGATGGCTAGTCACTTACGGCCTAAGCACTCTTCGCTCTCATTTTACGGTTCGGTTAACTACACTTTATACGATATCGTTTGAAGAATATAGCGCTCATTTACTGATTAAGCCTAAGCGCTTGTTACTGGGTTGCCGTATGGCAATCCCAATCGGAAAGTGGGTAGCATTTGTTCGGTGTTTTTTTTTTTCTTTTTCCGTGTCGGTAAAAGTCTTGCCTGTCACTCCCCTGTCAAGTGGTATCTTTGTGCATAGAGCCTTCTTCTCGTATTTTCTTAGGATAGAGAGGGTAGTGGTAATGTGTAGATTTCTCTGGTGGACACAGTAGCATGATAAACGTAACTGGCGATGGCGTCGAAAGTCATTTAATGAGAATGGCGTTTTATTGGATCTTTGAACAAAATATACCCTTATGAAGCTCAATAATGGAAATTCAATTGGATACTGAACAAGACAGGCGGTGGAATCTTAAAAGCGACGAGTAATGGACTTCGACAACAATCTGTCGCCCGTCGAGCCGAAATGAAAGTGAGCTGCATTTCAAATATTCAGTAATATTTTACCAAGTGTGCTGTTATGTAGAACACTGAAACCAAATGGAAAATTGTCTGGTAACTTATTAGAGACTCGTGACTATTAGAACTAAAACTATTTACAACGTGTGAACATGAAAGCGAATGTGTTGTGGTTCAATTTTATCCTTAATTTATATCATATAGCGATGTTTCTCGTGACGTCACCCATTGTTATTAATATGCCAACCAGGACCTAACTGGCTGCTGAAACAATGACTTCTTTTGTTCCCTGGTTGGCAAATTTGAATATCAAAAGAAATGTAACGTCAATGTTTGTAAACAAAAAATATCGCTATTTACCCTTGTTTTTAACGTATGTTGATGATTTTAAAAAAAGGAAATAATTTGGACCAAGCATATAAAACTGAACACAAAAAATACAAAGGTGAATAAAATGAAAGTGAGAGAGCTTACAATGATGTCTCAGGGACTTGCAAGAAATTGAAATTATTTTATTGGTTCATTGTTGATTTGATTTAATTTTTTTTTCCACACACGAACATGTATTCCTGTGATAAAAACAAATACTCAGCGTGGTCCTCACCATATTGGCTCATAAGTGTACAGTTATGTTCCAGTGTTTAAGCATTTGCCTACAAAGTCGTAGCATCTTGTACAAGTTGTAGCCTTTCTCATCCTTTTCAATGTCATCCAGAGTTGGCTCTAAGCAATCGTTTGTTGATGTGAACTGTTTTTCCCATTTTTTGAAACTCTTTGCTACTTGCGAGTGCTTTCCAAGGACTTGTGTCTGCACATGAGCTAAATGTGTTTTGTAGTCTTCTTGAAGAACCTTACTATTGGGGCTGTTTCGGAGCTTGTTTCTGTACTTATCAAGTTTCCTTACATCTTTTGTCTCACCTATGATTTTTGCTACATTCTTAGCCAAAGCAGAGGACAAGGAAGATGTGGACAAATTTTGTCCTTCACCACAGTGGTTGGTCTCATGGGCTACTGCTGTTGGAGGCTCTTTAAGCTGTGCTGTCCTGTCCTCGGTGCTATCCTCTTTCATAGCTTCCTCTTTTAACTGCTCTTCCAACTTCTGATCATCCTGGTCCAAAAGGCATTCCCCCACTTGTTCAACAGCAACTAAAGTTTCCTCTTCTTCATCATGACTATCTTCTTCTGCATAATCTTCGCTTCTGCTTTCAATTTCATTACAATCATCATGATCATTTTCGCCCTCATTATCATTGTCAACATCATCAGCATCTTCTTGTAAGAAGCCAGTGTGAATGATTTGGTTGAGGTTACTACTTTCATCAAACACTCTGATAGTATGATGGGGTATTTTAACCCCTGCTGATGCCACACACTTGTCTTGCAAGTATATGGCTTCTGACTTCAGAGTGTGATTGCGAAAATGGTGTAAAGGTGGGAGAGTGTCAGCTCCTGGTTGAGCTTCAACTTGTCTACTGACAAAAAAATTCAGCGCCACTCAGAACATGCCAAGTTCCTTCACCACAGAGGAGGAAGTCTGCAATTTTTTCCAGCTGTGCTTGGTACGCATGTGGATACTTCAGGATCACTCTGTGTGGGATTATGGTGTTCTGTGCGGGAGGCAAGCAGTGTGCTAACTTCCCAAGTCTGGACTGTTGCTCTTTTAATGTGTCTCTTTGGTTATTCTCCTCTGCCTTCACCTCCGCTTGCATTCTTATGATGCCAGGGGTTATTATCTCTCCAGGGGCCCGTTTCTCAAAAGTCAAGAAAACTTTTCGGGCCCGAAAAGCCATTCGTGAAACTGTCAACCGCTTTAAATCGTTATCTGGAACTAAAATTGAGAATGTTTCATAAGCAACACAACGTTGCGACCATATCTCATGGTCTTCTTCAGGCAACTGACAACTTGTCACGTGACAGAAGTGCCACGTGACAAGCGGCTACCAATCAGCCTCACTGTCCTGTCCCACGTACGTGACAATGAGTGTCTTGTCACGTGACAAGTTGTCAGTTGCCTGAAGAAGACCATGAGATATGGTCGCAACGTTGTGTTGCTTATGAAATATTCTCAATTTTAGTTCCAGATAACGATTTAAATCCACTCAAGTTACTTATTCTTCTACTGGATGAATCAAAACATTCACGCTTATGTCAACCGCTTGTTGTGGAAAGCCGATCTTTTAACATGATTTCAAGGTCACAAAAAGAAAAATAACTGTGAAGTTTGACGACTTAAATCCTCTCCGTTCTTGAGATAAAAAGGGAATTGTGACACCCGAAAAAAAAAACCCGTAAAGTTTCGGGACTTTCGAGAAACGCACCCCAGGTCTTCTACTTGATGTTGATGTAGAGATGCTTGAAAGTGTATTGACGTTACGGTCTTGTTTTTCAGTATTGGTTGACCTGCAGCAGATAATACGATGTTGGATAAGAGCATGTACAACCAAAGAGTGTAGGTATCGCCCATAAAACTCTTTCTCTGAGAGGATCTGAGGCTTCCCAATGACTTCTTCACATGCAATGGCATGGAGAAAGGTCTAATTGTGAAGTCTCAGGATGCTTCTTGGGCAGCGCTCCTCTGGTGTTGCATAAAGAATCCTGGATATTTCTGTCAAGGTATCCAGATTATCACTCACAAATCCTGCACATTAAACAGTCAAAACAATACACCCATTTACAAGTGGACAATCAACATCAACAGATTTTATAACCTGACCATGCTCAATGTGAGTACCTGATTTTCTTACATGGTTACCTTATTTGTGAAGACTAAGACCAATGAGAGATGTCTCTAACTTTTAAATGGGGCTTGGGAATTAGGACTAGAGTAGCCACAGGTTAGTGTCATTCTTTCAGTGGGAAATGGCAGTATTGGATGGCCCTGGTGATTCACAAATTTTTGAATTTATTTAAATGTATCACATCATTCTATTAAACTGTACATGCACATTGTAAATTAACCTTATTTTTCATACGAAACATAATGTCTTGGGTACTCTAAATGCTTTTCTTAAATCTAAATCTGGCTAAAAGCATGTTTCATAACTGTGCGAGATCAGCTGCAAGAACAATATGATAAATAGAGGATATTACATGGCCGTGCGGGGATACGACTTTTATCTTAGAGTGCTGCAAGTATCTCTCACGAGTGAGCGAAGCGAACGAGTGAGAGATACTTTCAGCACAAGAAGATAAAATTCGGTAGTCTGAGCCACGAAGTTGGTCTTTTGTTCCTGCCACTAACTCGACTGCTTTTACACATAATGCCTTCTCTTCATCAGGAAGGTGAGCAACTATTTCAGTGACAACATTAGAAATGTGTTCTTTGATGTCGTGCAATGGCTCTGTAGGCAGGACCTCATACATGCCTAAAAACACAGCAATAATAAAAACAAATAAGAGATTGGCTATCTTCAATTCTGTCGAGTATTTATAGTATTTGTATTTTTAGTGATTCAATTTCATGCTCTTAAGCATGATGGGAATTTCTTATTAAGTTAATAGGTATGGCTTTATTAATTTTAAATGAATGCATGGCTGTGCACCACAGTAACATCAAATTGTTACTTATGTTAACCCTTTTAATTCATTATTACATATAAATTAAATGCAGGTAACAAAAAAAATATTATTTGTTAAAGATTCTGTACCTAAGTTGATATCTTCCATGCTTTTATCCTGCTCATTGATCAGCAATGCAGGTACTCTCTGTACAGTCCCTTCAGCTGTTCCTTAAGGTTCTGCTGCAGATCTTTTTTTAATCCTTCATCATTCAATCCTCTTGCTAAACATTCTGCTCTCAGCTCTGCCACAGCCATGTTTTGGAAGGGCCTGATTCCTACATTTCTTTTCTTTCTCCCAGCTGGTCCAGCCCGAACTATTTTAATGCCATCTGCTAGGGATAGATGTGGGGATCTTAAGCAGTATGTAAGGTCACGATATCTGCGTGATTCTCCGCTACAGCCACTGCAGCCATTGTTGCCTCCCAGTTGCTCACCACTTCCAAATTGCTGCTCTGGCCCATCGCCATGGAAGAAGCGCATGGTGTCTGTCACTGGGCATCCCTTACTTGTCAGCAGGTTGTTTTGCAGCTCATCCAAACATTGGTGTCTTGTCTCAATGTAACCCAACTGCTCGACTTCTTTTCCACTGCACCTCGCAAGGATGTATATTTGGGGCTTTTCAACTAGTGTGGGAACATCAATGACACCATATCCCTTGTCTTTCAATTCTACAGCTGTGTAAAAAAAAGGCTGGATCATACACACACTGAATGAGATATAGGAGGTGGCCATGGTTCAATATTGAACCATCCCCCCATACCATCAAAGTGTCTGGTTCTCTCAAACCTCATCAGCCGTTCCTTTCTCTTCTCTGGAGTGTCTCCCAGATGGTTCTCATCATCCCCTAACACTTTCAGCCGTTCTCTTATCTGCTCATCGCTCATTTGCTCATACTCCTGGTTGGTATGTCCTGTCACTATCCCAAGCTGTTCACACCTCTCCAGTTCCCTTTTTCTGATTTCTGCTAAAGGTATTTTCCTTCCAGAAACTGTGAAAAATACTTCCTTTAAAGTTCCATCACTGTTTAGGATTAGGTTCCTGTACTGCTTGGGCACCAACAACCCACCAAACTGCCTCACGTTTGACCTAAAATAAACGAGAAAACAAATTAAATTTAAACATAAATAACTTATATTTGGTAGAAACTTAATTTTCTGGGGAGAGGGGCTTCTCTTAGTACATGACTGTATACTATAGTTTAATAATTCAATCCCTGAATTTAATTATTTTTTTTTTTGTTAATCTTCAATTTTGGTAATGGTATTGATTTTTATACATATCTTATTGAATGATCTTTGTGTTTAAAAATGGGTGACTTACCTTGAGTGTTTCTTTGATTTCTCTGTTTGTTCTACGTGTTGGAAAAGTGATCTCCCCTCCAAGCATTTTATTTAGCCTTCGTCTTGGCTTTGCTGGCCTTTTGTGGAACTGCTGATAGCGCTGCAGGTTCACCCCCTGTTTTATCAGGTACTCTTTGACAATCCCAGTTTTTTTTATATCTCCAAGACCATGTCGCCTTGCCAGGTCTGAATAATTGATCTATGGGAAAAAAAAACTTATAAATATAATCCTTCCTGTGTAGCTTTGAGGCCCAACAATATAATAATAGAAGTTTTAAAACCATGCCATGTGGTATGCTCAGGTGAAATTGGGGAGGGGGTTGTGAATAAGAACTTCTAAAGTTATTAGCTTTTGAGGGCCCTCAAGGTATTTTTCATGAGAAAATTATTATAGTGTAGGTTGTAGAAATAAAGCATCTTTGAACTTCTCACAGGGGGTAGGGTATGTGTATGCATGCACATAAATGTGTGTATGCAGGGAAAAGGGTGGGGTTGAATCTGATGCTTTTGCCTAGGGAAAGTTAGATACTGTTATTTGAACAAATACACTCACCTTTTCACCATCTTCCATATTTTGTACTTCTTGTAGGAGGTTTTCCCTCTCAAAGTGGACTGAAGCTGGTGATGATGAATGGCGCTCGGGTTTTCTTTCTCTAAGCTTTTCCTGGTTCTTACGTTTCTGAGCCCTCAGTGATGCCTCTGTGGATGATTCAAAGTGGAGAGATTGCCTTTTTATCAACCTCTGGGTGAACGACTGCCTTGTTCCCAGCATCACATCACAGCCTCTCTCAGCCAACTGATCCTGAATTTAATTTTTTTCTTGGAGAGCTTTCTCTCGACGTTCACGTTAAGTTAAGTTCCCTTACTTTCGTTTGTGTTTCAGCAAAGCAAAGCTTACGTTAAAAATTCGTTCAAATGGGCCATTCAGTTTGGAATAAATGTGTTTGACAGCAGATTTTATGGCTGTTTGGTTTGGTTTAAGTTTACTTTGTGCCTTCAAACCACTTTTACCAACTATATCTTGCACAATTTTTCGAGGCCTAACAGTATCTCCATTAGGAAAGAGAGTATGGATGGCGAAATAATGAACTTGGCAACCCCCACAATTTGACAATGTATCATTAAGTAAGGTACGATCGTCTGGGTGAGTGTAGTCCTGAGAAGGACTGTTTGAGATGACATCTCAAACAGTCCTTCTCAGGACTACACTCACCCGGACGATCGTACTTTACTCAATGATATGACTCCTGGGTTCAAATCATTTACAATTTACAATTTGACTAGGTATGCTGCTTTTTCTGTGACATTGGAAGAACTTTCCAGTTTGCAGCCGAAAATGTGTTTATGTACCGTGATCGGCTTTTGGAATTCATATTCCGGAAAGAGCTGTAAACTGCTTTAGACTTTTTGATATAAGTCGAGCGTTCGACGGCAAAGATTTCTCGGCTGTCCTCTTCAAAGATTCCAAGGTAGTTCTTCCGTCTCTCACCAGGGTCAGTTTCAATCGAACTGCTTCCAACTTTATGCCAGCTCTCTTTTACAGCAACTCTTGCAAATCCACAATTAAACACAACCGACTGACTTATCCACACGACTGCAGTGGCGCTATAATCTGTTTAACTGCAAATGTTGATAACGATCGCGAAGTATTTCGTGAAGAGTTTCTGAAGATATCGTTGTGCGTATACCGCG
>OX421448.1:15305800-15308300 GCA_949126865.1 Montipora capitata | reverse complement strand
CGTGCTTACGTAAGCTCCATAGTAGGGACCTCACAATAACAAGACGACGACGACGATGACGGCTACGAAAAAGCCGCAAAACAATAGAGTTAAGAAACAAAAACAAAGGCTCTGCACGCCCTGATGCGTTTTGCATTTTAGTATATTTCTTTGCCGTTCTCGTCCTCGTCCTGACAAGGACGTGAATTAACTACAATTTTAAGGTTCTGTAGATGACGTGAGAACCTGACGAAATATTTTCAATTTTCTCCCCAAACAACCACACCCTTCATGCCAATTTTATTCCCGCAATTTTGATAAACACTTTCCATTCCGAACGACTTGGAGGTATCACGAAATTATTACAATAACGGGAAATACCATTTTTACACGCCGTACTTCACTTGAACTTAATTCAATGAATTCGATTCGGATCATGTAAAGTACGGCGTCTGAACCGGGCCTAAGAAGCTAAAACGTTGGGAAGTAAAAGTTGTCTGATCTCTTAATTTGTTTGCATTTTAAATTTAAAGACTGCAAACCCCGGAGAGGGGGGACTTTGCATATGCATATGCTTATCAAATTTTTTGAATTAAACTCCTGAGGGAAACCAATCTGGGCGTGGCCCAGGTTTTTTTTGACCCCTAAATGAGACCATATTTAAAACACATTAAATAGCCATTTTTAAATTTCTTCTCGTGCAACTCTGAACGCGACCTTGACGGCTACATATGGGCTACATAAGAAGGCGTTTTGCCATGAACACCCTAAGTGAGACAAAATCCGAAATTTACACCCCTAAGCTAGCGAGGCGACGAGCATTCCCGGCCTTTAATATGCGAGTCCCCTCCCCGGGCTGCAAACATTTTGCTTAGGCAAACGTCCAGATTTCTTTTCGCGATTTCGAAAACTTCCAGAAGGTCAAAAGCTACTGTAGGTAATAAAATTGTTGCTTGATCTCTTAATTAAATTTTCTTTCTTCAATTCTTTAAATTTTCAATGCGAACCAGTTAGGAGACGACAATCGATATCAATATCTAGATTGCCGAATGCACAGTAAGTAGGAAACGCCTTTCTTCAAACGGGCGGTGTAATGAACTATCATGCGGAAACACCATAGTTTAGATATCTTGTAAATAAAGATATGAAACATATAATGTCGTCGAGAAAAGAACATCCTGGCTGGCCATTGCTTTATTCACAGAGATTCTCCAGGAGAAGAATGACGATGATCATCTTATTGTCCGTCAATATAATCGTCGCCAATCGCAACGTGAGCGCAGCTTGTCTGCCATAACTACAGCGAAAACCGTTTTATTGAGTTTTCAAACACCCGGCTAAAAAAAATTTCTACAACTTTTTGTTGTTTCTTTTTTCCCAAAAACGTCAAGCTTGCTCACAATCCTGTATGAATTCATGAACCCAGGGCTGCAAATAACGGCCGGTCAAAGGACAAATGTCCGGTCAAAAATAGGTTTTGTCGGGTCAAATCCTTAGATGACCGGACAGTTTGTCCGGTCGTTTACGCTGGAAAGGAAAAATTTAGAGTTTCAAGTTTTAAATATTTAAAAGTTCGATATTATTGGCGTTTGTGAAAAAGGAGGAGAAAATTTCTTGAAGAATGTAAAAAAATGGATCTCAATTTTTTGCAAAAAATTTGGGTAGATCACTGAGCTACAGATTTCGAGATATTGGCCCACACTTCTCACGAAATTTACTCTGGTTTTTGTTATTTTAGGTCACGTTTTTATGTTGGTGATCAATTTTGATTCACCAGCTGACGCAACCTGATTAAGTACTTTGTGTGTAGGTTACAAGCATGCACACAGTTGAAAACCCTTTCAAGCCTCATCCATTTTCCAGTACTGTGGATGAAAAAGAGGTCTTTGAGGAAGAATCAGACGAAACTGAACACCCAACCCAAAAAATGAGGCAATATAAAAAGGAGATCCTGAAGCTGCATTAACCCTAGATTCAGTTCAAGTTCGGTGTGCGGACGTTTTATTAAACTAAATAATGTGGGTTCTTGCGACCAGAATAAAAGTATGAATTCCACTCAGTCATTTTGTTATAAATATATATATTTTTTTGTTCAGATAAAATTACATTGTAAGTTGTCTTAAGTTTGTTGATAAGATAATAGACCTAATCATCCTGGCTAGCCTCACTTTGGAGCAAAGATTCTTTTGAACCTTGTCTGTGCTATCGAGACTAGTGAGGATGAGTAGCATGAAGACAAAAGGCTAATTTCTGGGCCACTATTTATGAATACGGTCTGACTCCTGAACCCGTCCCCCATTGATGAGTAAAATCGCCTGAAATTAGACGGAATAACGACAACAGAATAAAAACCAACATTTCACCTGACTTTAGACGGAGTAAAAGCCAACATCTCTAAATTCCAATTCAGTCGGATGCAGAACCTCCCTGAAAACCACTTCCACTTCCTGGGTAAATATCACTAATTATTATTTATTATTATTTTTATTCTCACTCCCAGGGGTCAATGGGTTTAAGTACT
>OX421448.1:15293300-15300800 GCA_949126865.1 Montipora capitata | reverse complement strand
GAGGTTTTTTTCTAAGTCTATATGGATTTTGAAAATACCAGGCGAACTTCTGACTGAAAAACGGAAAATCGAACATTTTTTCCCTCAATTTTGGCACTTTTCCTGCAATTTTACCCATTTTTCAAATTTAGAATAAGAGCAAGAAGTGGAGTTTCAAGCAATCGTTGTAATAGGGTTCAGATTCTCAAACATAACAAGCAAACCAAATAAAAGTACTGTCATAAAAAAATTAATGGCTACCTGCTCTTTTTATCGTGAAATTGTTCTTTTCAATGCCCTGCTGTGGGCTTGTTTGTCTGGGTCGACGAAATTTAGGCGATGGTGAACTGTGAGATGATGTTAGCCCTTGTCTTGTAGGCAATTGTAAACTTTCCGGCCACAGGTAGCTTGGGCTCATATTTTTTCAAGGAAAGTTTACTGTCAGAAAATTATGTGTTCTGGCGTACATTATCCATTGCAGTTTTTTCTTGATCATCGCGAAACAGATCCATCTTCCGATGCACTTTGTCATTGCCAACTGACTGCGTTTTCACACAGGTTTTAATTTGGAAACGGAAGACGAAAGTAAATTGTTTTCTTTGCACCACTGTATGCACAGCTCGGGATAGGCTATAAAGCAGGGACAATTTCCAAATGTTCAAATCTCCCTTTCAAGGGCACCCAACGTCAATTTTCGGAAAATATCTGTTCGGAAGACGATTTCAGACCTATAATTTTCGGAACATTTGTTGAAAAATGCCTTGTTTGCCTGCCTCTCCTAGCATTTTCGAACATCTGAAAAATGGTATAATTGCCCATTTTTAACGGATTTTTACCATAAAAAGGCCACCTAGAAATTTCGGGCGCCTTTTTTCTGGTTGAAATTTTCGAAAAGGTAAGTTTTGATCCCTATAACTTTCGGATCACTAGACTTTCAGCTAGGAAACCCGAACAGATGAAACATTTTTAGGGGATAAAAATATGCCTATATCTACCGTTTCAATACTAAAATACGTTTAACAATGCTATATTTAAGTGGTTTTGAACTATATTCTCGTTGGGTGCCCCTGCCCTTTGCTGACGCTTTTCAGATTTTCACACTTAAATTTTGAAGACAAAGGGTGGCATGACCCTTGTACCGACACTGAGAGGTTTGTTGTCCTTCTCACATGGACTAATACTAAAGTAATTCACACCCGTGAGCGGAACACATCTGCATGCGCAAGACCCGCTAATTTCCGCAACGACAGCCGCAAAAATTTATGACTACTACGAATCATCTATTAAAAGTTCTTGGTCTGATAGTTTAAAATCCGTCTTCTCTCCTCCTTTTTCACAAACGCCAATAATATTGAACCTTTAAATATTTAAAACTTGAAACTCTATTTTTTTTCCTTACCAGCGTAAACGACCGGACAAACTATCCGGCCATCTAAGGATTTGACCCGACAAAACCTATTTTTGACCGGACATTTGTCCGTTGACCGGCCGTTATTTGCAGCCCTGGGCTAATGAATTCATACAGGATTGTGAGCAAGCTTGACACGGTTTTTGGGAAAAAAGAAAATAACAAAAAGTGGTATAATTTTTTTTAGCCGGGTGTTTGAAAGCGCAATAAAACGGTTTTCGCTGTAGTTATTATGGCAGACAATCTGCGCTCAAGTTGCCATTGGCGACCATTATATTGACGAACAATAAGATGATCATCGTCATTCTTCTCCAGCTTCTCCTCGAGAATCTCTATGAATAAAGCAATGGCCAGTCAGGATGTTCTTTTCTCGACGACATTATATGCTTCATATCTTTATTTACAAGATATCTAAACTATGGTGTTTCCGCATGATAGTTCATTACACCGCCCGTTTGAAGAAAGGCGTTTCCTATTTATTGTGCATTCGGCAATCTAGATATTGATATCGATTGTCGTCTCCTAACTGGTTCGCATTGAAAATTTAAAGATTGTAGAAAGAAAATTTAATTAAGAGATCAAGCAACAATTTTATTACCTACAGTAACTTTTGACCTTCTGGAAGTTTTCGAAATCGCGAAAAGAAATCTGGACGTTTGCCTAAGCAAAATGTTTGCAGCCCGGGTAGGGGACTCGCATATTAAAGGCCGGGAATGCTCGTCGTGTCGCTAGCTTAGGGGTGTAAATTTCGGATTTTGTCTTACTTAGGGTGTTCACGGCAAAACGCCTTCTTATGCAGCCCATATGTCAGGAGTGCTCAACCACCAATTTTTCAAATAAGGTTCATTTCGTTTCCGAACAACGAACTGGCACCTTTAAAGCGGTTTATGGTTGATAATTAACTTTCGTGGGAAAAAAATAGCCGCTCCTCAGAGCCAGCAAGACAAAGTCCAAAGGATCCCTTTTGCCAGCAAGCAAATTCATTGAGGACCATAATCCCAGCCAGGAACTTTTTATTTGTCATTGCTTTCTACCAGCAATGTAGGATGAACATACTTAGCCAGCCAGCAAGTAGAAAAAGAAGAAAAGTGATTTTTACTTAAATTTAACAAGATTTAATCAGCTATTTCAGCGTTACTTCCTTTTAATATCACTGTAAAGCCATTAAGGGCCGTCATCTGAACAAAGTCTAACTTAGACCGTCAAAATGCAAATATAATTTATCTCCTACTCCGCAAATATTTTTTTATAATTCACCATAAATTACACAACGGTCTCCTTTCTGTAGGTCCCATCCTACCTTAAGTTTTCTCGTTTGCGTTAATTTGCTTATTTGTACCGTTCATTTGTATAAAAGTGCCCCTAGAAAAATTATGTGAAAAAGATTTACCGTAAATGCTCGAATTAGCGCCCAGCTTCAAATAAGCACCCCGCTTCGAATTAGCGCCCCTCCTAAGGCTCAAAATTTGTAAAAAGCACCCCCCTTAAAATAAGCGATCCCAATCCCAGCTACGCTGACTATCTTTTTAAGAATTAAGGAAATGAATTAAAGATTTTATCGCTCACCTCACGTTGTGTAATTTATGGTCTCTTCTCCAACACTTGTTACTCTCCAGTATCATCCACATTACGCCTAAAACCTGCCAACTTTGATGTACTATCGTATGGGAAGAGAGCGTCCATTTCCTCCCCTTGATCTTCAGAACAACTTGCCTCGTGCTATCCCTTTATGTGGCATACAATCTGAATACTATTTAATCTAACCTATGATTTATCATATGCGTCCATGTCCATGCGTGAGGGAGACAAAGATAGCTGGATGGTCTAGCTCTCTTTTCGTGTTTACATACTTGAATTGAGTCCACATGAACGCAAAAAATATTTAAATTTATATATAACTATTATCTATCACGACTAACACTATCATGTTCATTGACAAAATTTACGTCACTAAAAGTATTAACAAATGAAAAATTTTTTTAAAAAGCCCAGATTATCGGTATATTTATCCTTAATTTTAAAATCACATGATCCCTATCATGACTGCCACCGAAATTGAGACTTCATCATGATAAAAAATAACAGCCGAAATATACATCACTTTCATCTGTATCCTTATGTACAAATTATTTACTTACTTTTCGACTATTCTGGAATTTTTTCGAGTTCTTACAAGTTACTATGTCATGGGATCTTGTAGAAATGTTTCGTAGTCAATGAAAATTTGCAAAGAAACAGATTCCTATTAAAAAAATGTTTTTCACATGAAATAAACAAATGCTAGCATTTTACTATTTCCTCGTAATTAAATTTAAACTCAAATTGGAATATTAAGTTAATAGTCTACTGTTATCCACTGTTATTTTCACTCTTCCCAGTAAACGCAAGTGTCAATTTTTCAGTGAGAAACTGGTTTAAAAGTTCGAGAAATAATGATATAAAACGATAATGACCTACCAATCGGTGTTACGATACGACTATACTGTAACCGGGGCCACTTAGACAGATTTGACCAATAACATAAGAAAGTTGGTTGTGGGCCAAACAGCAGCTCATAAAAAATTAGTTACTCAAAGCACGAAATTTAAATGATAAAAGCGAACGTTTGGTCGATTCGAAACTTTACATATAACACCCAGGAGATTGACGCTAGCTCTTATTTTGTCATCTAAAAGCACGTTCTTCGCTACCATTGCCGCACTTTGCAAAGACTATCGCGACCTGAAGTCAAAAATATAATTAACGTTTCCGTTTTTTGCCTCCGTCGTTCACTCTAAGGGACCTTTCAGGTTGTAATTGGTTGATTTGGGTCTATATTGTTTATTTTGATTAGGATCAACACCTAACTTTCTTGGAATGTACTCTGACTTTCCTGTAATCCGACTGGTCAATTTTGTCCAGGTGGCTCGGTTATCTGCTGTAGGATCCAACGGACTGATCAAGAACCTTTAAAAAAATACCGTTTGTCGACCAATCCTTGCAATAGCATAAAAGTCAGTCTTTTCGTCTGAAAAAGACTTCAAGCATTGTTCGATTAGCCAAAGTTGGACCTGTCAATAACCGAAAACAAACAAAGTAGTCATGTTGTTTGCACTACCTTCCAAGTGTTAAACGTAAGTTCACTGAGGAGATACTCAATCGATAAGCGTTTGGAGGCACAAAGGCGATCCCCGATGTATTGCAAGATCTTTATAGAAGTCACAATGACATCACCACACGAGTCAACCAATTAGGATGCTTTGCAAGTTCTCAACGGAACTCACAACCAATAAAATTCGCCGATGTTTTGTAAGTTCAAAGCAGACGTCACAAAGACAATCGCCGATGTATTGCAAGATCTTAACAGAAGTCGCAAGTACAATCGCCGATGTATTGCAAGATCTTTATAGAAGTCACAAAGACATCACCGCACGAGTCAACCAATTAGGATGCTTTGCAAGTTCTCAACGGAACTCACAACCAATAAAATTCGCCGATATTTTGCAAGTTCTAAGCAGACGTCACAAAGACAATCGCCGATGTATTGCAAGATCTTAACAGAAGTCACAAAGACAATCGCCGATGTATTGCAAGATCTTTATAGAAGTCACAAAGACATCACCGCACGAGTCAACCAATTAGGATGCTTTGCAAGTTCTCAACGGAACTCACAACCAATAAAATTCGCCGATGTTTTGCAAGTTCTAAGCAGACGTCACAAAGACAATCGCCGATGTATTGCAAGATCTCTATAGAAGTCACAAAGACATCACCACACTAGTCAATCAACGAGAATGCTCTTCAAGTTCTCAACAGAACTCACAACCAATATAATTCGCCGATGTTTTGCAAGTTCTAAGCAGACGTCACAAAGACAATCGCCGATGTATTGCAAGATCTTAACAGAAGTCACAAAGACAATCGCCGATGTATTGCAAGATCTTTATAGAAGTCACAAAGACATCACCACACGAGTCAACCAATTAGGATGCTTTGCAAGTTCTCAACGGAACTCACAACCAATAAAATTCGCCGATGTTTTGCAAATTCTAAGCAGACGTCACAAAATCAATCGCCGATGTATTGCAAGATCTTAACAGAAGTCACAAAGACAATCGCCGATGTATTGCAAGATCTCTATAGAAGTCACAAAGACATCACCACACTAGTCAACCAACGAGAATGCTTTGCAAGTTCTCAACGGAACTCACAACCAATAAAATTCGCCGATGTTTTGCAAGTTCTAAGCAGACGTCACAAAGACAATCGCCGATGTATTGCAAGATCTTAACAGAAGTCACAAAGACAATCGCTGATGTATTGCAAGATCTCTATAGAAGTCA
Organism: Montipora capitata; assembly: GCA_949126865.1. Classification (NCBI taxonomy): domain Eukaryota; kingdom Metazoa; phylum Cnidaria; class Anthozoa; order Scleractinia; family Acroporidae; genus Montipora; species Montipora capitata. The sequence goes on along the minus strand of OX421448.1, from coordinate 15,295,091 downwards.
CAAAGACATCACCACACTAGTCAACCAACGAGAATGCTTTGCAAGTTCTCAACGGAACTCACAACCAATAAAATTCGCCGATGTTTTGCAAGTTCTAAGCAGACGTCACAAAGACAATCGCCGATGTATTGCAAGATCTTAACAGAAGTCACAAAGACAATCGCCGATGTATTGCAAGATCTTTATAGAAGTCACAAAGACATCACCACACTAGTCAATCAACGAGAATGCTTTTCAAGTTCTCAACAGAACTCACAACCAATATAATTCGCGGATATTTTGCAAGTTCTAAGCAGACGTCACAAAGACAATCGCCGATGTATTGCAAGATCTTAACAGAAGTCACAAGTACAATCGCCGATGTATTGCAAGATCTTTATAGAAGTCACAAAGACATCACCACACTAGTCAATCAACGAGAATGCTTTTCAAGTTCTCAACAAAACTCACAACCAATATAATTCGCCGATGTTTTGCAAGTTCTAAGCAGACGTCACAAAGACAATCGCCGATGTATTGCAAGATCTTTATAGAAGTCACAAAGACATCATTACACTAGTCAATCAATGAGAATGTTTTGCCAGTTCTTAATGGTAGTCACGAGGTAATCACCAGGCAAGATCCTTACAGTTATAAACATCTCACAGGTGTTTTCAAGCAGTTCGGTAAATAAATTAACGGTCCTGTACATAGTACTCACACGTAAAACGTGCTAGTTTTCAGAAATCTTCTTTACGGTGGAAAGGATGCTTTGAAGGAATAGTGAAATCATCGCCGATGTAAATTAGCTTCGTAGGACTTTGTCTTTCAAGAATGACCTCTGTAGTGGGTTCTTCTCAGAGCCTTGTCAATTACCAGTCTTCAAAATGTAACTTTTCCGCAAAAAGTAAAACTGAAACAATGGTTTTGTTGCTACACAAAGTTATATTTCCCTGAAACGTTAACGCGTTAATGGTATGTAAAGGGCTAATTACTTGTTTAATGGCCTTGTATGCATGCAGCGGATCAACGTTCTTTTCTTCTAGGATGACCGAACAAATACAAATTTTATAGCACCGCTTATATGAATTTCTCATAGATATCCATTGTAGCTAAGTAGCTAGCCCGCGGTTCAGGCGCATCGTTTGTGCGGCGTAGAAAGAAGAGAACGGTCTGCTCTGTCACGACAATTTTATATAACGTTAGACCGATTGAAACTCAGCCCTCCAGAAACACAAACACAAAAACGCGACCCCCGACCGCCGCCCCACCCCCCCCCCCCCCCCAGCACGACCAAACACAAGCACAACCACACCCCCAAAACACCCGAGGCGGAGGTGCCGCAACTCGCATGCAGTGACAACACAATGGAAGTGTGTCATACGATAAAGCTCAAATCGAAAAGAAGACAAAGAGTAAAGAAAAAGAAGGGAAAATTCATGATTTCGAAAGTAGATTTACAGCATTTAAACACGAACCTTTTATATAACGCAATGATCACTCTCTACACTACAGGCGTTTTTTTAAGGGCGGTCGAAAGCTGGAAGCCAGTTTAAGTTCGAATTGCAGAGGCCGTCACTCGATGAAAACACCTGGAAGTCAGAACCCACGCTTGTCAATTCCACCGGAAAAAAACACTGGCCAGGTTATCAACATGAAGTATATAAACAATCTTGCGTCACTGAAGGTTTTGGCGGAACACTTTGATGTAAACGACCGAAAATACCACTGAGAAATTTTGCTCGAGTTTCGAGTAAGATAAAGTTTAAAATGTTGCTGACATGAAAGGTCATGAAAATGCATGTGCACTGT
>OX421448.1:15268300-15278300 GCA_949126865.1 Montipora capitata | reverse complement strand
ATTTAAAAGGCACAATTTGTTGTAGTAACCTTGTGTCACATGTTCAGGTTATATATTATGGTAAGCACTGGAATCGCAGATTAGCTCATTCCACAACTTAGCTGATAAGTAAGAAAAAGAACTAAGACCAGAACTGGTTGTTCTAGGTTTATTGCATTGCTAAAGGTAACATACATGTTTAAAAATTATTTCATCTCGAATGTCAGAGTAGCTACAAGGGCTAATATCTTTGAGACATTATATTTAAAGCTAAAATACATAACATGTATTGATACATAACTAAATATATAATAAGATGCAATAATTAAAAAGAAAAGTGGCTATACAACGTGAAATGCGGCCCCAGACTTCTCGTTTTAAAACCTGTAGACTCAGTGGTACGGATAAAATCAGATAGCTCATTCCACAACTTAGCTGCCGATAAGTAAGAAAAAGAACTAAGACCAGAACTGGTTGTTCTAGGTTTATTGAGGGACAGAATGTAATTGCAGCGAAGATCATGAGAAGAAGGCCGAAGAGAAGCCGTTATCCAACAATCCAACAGAGTGAGGCAACAGGTTTGGATCGTTCAGTTAGAAATCAAACGGCACCTGCAGAGCCTGAGATGCCACAATATATGGCGGGTTCATCCTAGGGATGCAAGAAGGCTTTAAGTACAGGATTCATTTAAATGAGTTATCTTCAGAGAAGACGAATACGATCTCAAGTCTAGTTTTATCCCCCTCAAATGCGTAAAAGGAATCAAAAACCAACATTTGACTTGATTTGCGTTCATTGTTAATTTCAGTTTACAGTGCCCCCAATAAGGCGTCAATCATTTTTGCCGCCTAGTTTGATTGAAAAGCGAATTTACAAGTAACTTACTTTGTAACTTAGTGTGAACGCACTTGTATCAAAGGTAAGTTTTCTGTTGCACTTACGGCCTACTTGCACTGGACCTCAGTGTGAACCCGCCTAATTTTCATCAAACCGATTCGTTCCTGTCTTTAATAAGCTCCGTAATCCGGACATAAAGGAACAACGACGTAGACGAGATATGATTTCTTGTAATAGAACGTTGAAGGCGTCACGTCACGTCACCATAGCAATACGTTTTCTGGATGTAAACAAAGTAATCCCGCCGTCGTGGAACGTGGTAGCTGCTTTTTCCGGTTATTCTAACTCGTTCCGCCTGTAAAATGAGTACCAACTGTCCTGGAATTAAAGTGACATAATGTGGCGTTGTTGTTCTACATTTCTTTGTTTTGACTTAACTCCGTAATATTTTGCCGATCCGAGCAAACTTCAAAGCATCCGTTTTCTATGCGACAGTCTTTAGGGAAATGATAGCCACCTTTCATATTGTATTTGTATTTCTTTATTTAATGAGCTTCAAAGTAAGTATTGTAGTAAGGGATTGTTTTCTGACGTCATATTTGTAGATATGAGGTAAAACACTTGAAACGGTCTTAATCTTTTTTCAAACAAACGTATGAAAAGCTTTCGGCCCAAAGCAGGACTGTATGCTATTGCAGTATTCATTTTAGACGTCTATTCTGCATAATTCCAGGTATCATCTTCTCCTAATTAACTCGTTGTTCTAGCTTTATCAACAAGGATTTAAGGTGAAAGATACGTGACAGAGCTTGAACAGAGCTTAACTACGACCGAGGAAGTTTGTTGTCTTTTTTTTTTTGCTTTTGAATATGAATATTGATTAATTGGTCACAACCTTTGTGACACTTGCCGGCAGTAAAATTAGCTCTCGCCAAAATTCAAACAGTTGTCTTTTGGACGTGTTTGGATTCTGCAGTAGTTTGCTGTATTGCATGTTGGTTTGCAACAGTTTTGGTCCCAATTTACCCTGGATCAGTTAACAGGGGAGTAGAACGCCTAATTTTTGCAAATAGTAGACCAGTCAAAGATGAGATTTGGCAGGTTCAATTTCTTCAGTGTTACGAAAAGAAAAGCTCTGTTCCAGTAAACTGTTGTTTAGTCAGCATTTTACGTACGGTATATTCCTTTCATTACAATAAATAGATCGCTTCCGTTTTAGATTACTTTACTTATTCCAGTTGCCGTGACAAATGGACGCTCTTCTTTTGAGCTTCTGCCGTGATTGAACGTGAACCTCTAGCAGAAGCTTCTGACTCAGATGGAAGCTCTAACAGATGCAGGATGATAGAACGATACAGTCATAACGCAACTTGAACCAATTACATGTCTCTCTTCAAGTCTGTTAATCATTTACCACTCGCAGCACTTAAATATGGAAAACAATCCAAGAAAACATTTAGCAGCGCACGAAAATGTAGACTCCATCAATGAATTGTTTGATTCCAAACGACAAATACTGAATCATGGAGAGAGCTACAGAGGAAGAAACATGTGCACGCGAAGTCAGAGGAGATAACTACCTTAATTCATATCATCCCGCAGAATGCCTGGACAGCATTAATTATTCATAACCGGTGAAGCGGTAAATTGGAAAGCGCGCGTGCCTTGAAATGCCCTGAATAAGAGAAGAAAGGGCCCAGATTGGCCCACTAGGGCTGATAAAACTTAGTTTTCTGATTTCCAGGAGTTATAACTTCAACTTTCACGCGCGGCGTTTTGAAGAAGAAGGTTGTACCTTCAATTTAAGCCGAAAAGTAAGTGAATATAGAAGGTATAAGGATTCGCCTTTTGCGTTTTAAACTGGACAAAAATCGGCCATTTTTTGCATGGGGGCCGTTTTCAACAGCAACCTTTTTCACTATCTAAACGACCTTTCGAATTTTCACGCACGGCAAATGGAAGATGGATCTCTTCCGGAACAAAATCCGTTTCAACTTCGAAAATTGGTCAACAAGAACCTTTCGCCTTTTGACTTTGAAAACTACTTGTTGGAGTTGTGTTTGGAAACGGTGCGTCTCGGGTTGAAGAGCTATTGTCTTAAGCAAAGGTCTGTATAATAATGGCTGTTAAGATTCACAATACCCATTCAGGAAAACCACTCAACTATAAAAAAGTCACAATTAGCGGGAATTTCAAAAGTATCTTGTTGGCGCAGCTGATTTATTCAAACCTGTTCCGTAATGAGTAAGGCAAGCGAAAACGTAAGTGATCGGGAGCTCTTTTCAGAGCTCTTCGAAAACCCGATCCACCCGCTTTTGATCAATATTGTACCTCCTTTTGTTAACGAAAACAGTCCAATGTTTCACTTCCAACTAAACGGCGAAGCAGTTTGGAGATGGAGAGAAGTTTGTGGGCAACCGAGCACAGTGTTTGAACTTTTACAATCAAGTGTTCTGCCTCTTGGCTACCGATTAGCGGAATCTGCTCGCGAGCGTGTCGGACGTGCATTTGCCGAGAGTATAAGGCGATTTTGGAGAAAGATACAAGACAGCAAAAACACGAAGAAACGGAAACAAATGCGAGCGGAGACATGGTTAAAACTGGGAGTTAAAGCTTCTCTTTCTTTCGCAAAAAAAAAAGGCACGCGCGGGCTAGCTTCTTCGATCATAAGCTACTCAAGATTCAGGCGAAACAAGTCTATTCACTTTATTTAAAAATTGACATTTAAGTTTTCGTAGGTACGGATGCCTGTGAAGGCACCACATTTGTTGCCGTGGGTTTGGCGGAGGCTAAGAGTTGTCCTATTCACCCTTTCAGCGTCGAGAAGGGCTTTGTAAAAGAGGAAGCTTTGCGCTTATTAAGAACAAACTCGGTTAAAGAATCCTTTGACTCAAAAAAGTTACAGTTCTTAACTCGAACGAGGCTACCCCAAAAGCTTCGTCGAGGATATCTTGTCAGAGCAAGAATTCCTTCACTTTAATTTAACAACCAAGGAGTTACACACGGTAAGGGCCGAGTGACAACAAAACGCATCGGGAACCTTCTCGCAACCAAGATCCGTCAGCCTCTTATTCATTTCGATTCATTTATATTCATTCATTGAAAAGCGAAACGAAGCCTTTTAAATGTTATACTTACCCGCATTTCATTGACAGAAATGCGAAGCAGAAACGCGCTAAAAGATACAATCACTTTACATTCATGCACATGCAACGTAACAAACTTTAATAAAGCTCACTGCTGATTGCCACAGGCCTTAATCACACGGCGGCCATCTTGAGTCGCGAGGGATTGAAAAGTTTTGTTTTTGTGCACCGAAACTCGTTTCCAAACATTGAGCAAGAAAGTTCTTTGCAGGGATGGCGCAGTGGTGAGAGCACTCGCCTCCCACCAATGTGGCCCAGGTTCGATTCCTCGACTCGGCGTCATATGTGGGTTGAGTTTGTTGGTTCTCTACTCCTCACCGAGAGGTTTTCTCCGGGTACTCCGGTTTCCCCTCTCCTCAAAAACCAACATTTGACTTGTTGTGTTAATTGTTAATTTCACTTTACAGTGTCCCCAATTAGTGCTCCAGCGCTAAATCTACTAGACACTTAAATAAAGTTCCTTTCCATTCCTTTTCCTTTTCTCGATTGTTTCGCTCTGTTAAACATTGATTCGAGTTTATTCATTTCTTTTGACAAATTTCAGTCTGTCGATTGCACGTAAGAAACTGTGCCGGAAAATAGCGGACGTTTTGGTTATGTTTCTTTTGAACAAGAGGCCGAGAGCTTTTTCCAGTAAATGCGAAATCCTAAAACAGGCATTTTGCGAGATCAGAAATGGTCAATGCAAATTTGAAATGTTTGTGAAAGTCGGCTTGTAATGCATTCTCAAAGTGTGATATCGAGAAACAATAGCGAAAACAATAACTTGAAACGTCCTTTGTTTCTTAGCTCCGCCCTGACAAGTTAATGAGCAAAGCAGAATTCCCCAAGGGAGAAAGAGCGCGTAATATTTGACCAATGAGAACCATCTGAGTCATTCTTGGCCGCTAATTTTACTGATCTATAATTTTTATTGCTGTGGAAGTAAATGTCCGGAGAACAATAGGCATTCTGCGCGATGTTTTAACAGCACTGATTGGAAATTTGAATTCTCCTTATCGTAAGCTTAGCTGCAGTTGTTTGCTACTGTGGTTATTCAACTTGACTGCAAATTTGACATGGAATGGCTTCGAATCACGTGCCAAGTACGGTTGTCCTTGGTTGTTCGTGCGTGGGTTGCTATGGGTTAAGTGCTGTGTTTGCACGTGGCGTACTGTTTGTCGTGCAGTGCCGTGGTTGGAGCGAGGACTGGGTGAATTGGCGCATGACAGGCAGTACAGCGAGGTGTTGGGTGACATATCGCGCGCAACTAAGGTAAGTTGGCATGCGCAGGCAACGAAGCAACACATTCTGGTCACCAGAGACTCGGGAGCATCTCTGGGAAACTCTTTATTCCAGTTGCTGCTAAGATTGGTAGAAAAATTCGAGAATGGCTTTCCTGATCTCTGGTCCGCGTACGATTTTCGCACAAAGATAGGCCTTAAAGAACTCGTATTCTATGCATAACAAGTGAACTGGATCATTTTATTTCCCATAATTCTTATATGGGTTCAATAATCAACAAAATACAGGTCGGTTCATATTAAAGATGGTAGAAGTCCTTAGGTAATCCAATTCGAGAGCGAAGGAAATCAAAGCCATGTGAACTGTCAATCTCTTTCATCGTGTCACTTAAAACTTCTAAACAAGAGCAACTTTGTTTTTACCGTTTAGAAACTGTCCTATTTCCTGGCATTGTTCGCGATAATATCTGGTTCTCTTCAGTTCGGAATGATGCGCAGAGACCAAGCCACACATCTCGTCTTTGGACATAGTGAAGCTCACGCAGCATTGGGCGTGGTCTTGCACTTGCTTAGATTTATTAGTGGAGTTCACATATATCATGCTTTGGCTTTGTTCTGGAGCATTCCCACGTGCATAACGTTGATGACCGGGTACTCCATGATTGAATTCCAAGGTAACATGACGCTCCGGTCCAAAACCGTTTACAATTTATATTTAAGAAAGAGGGATGCGTTGGGAAGCAGCGTGATCCGGTGGTCGTAGTCTTTTTAGTCTGAACTGGTTCTTTCACGATATATATTTGAGAGAACTACCTGTGAACTGCCTTAATAGCAAAGTCCACTCAAGATGATTCTGAGCAAAAACGACCTTTATTCAGGCGATTTGCCCTACATTACCTTGAAAAACGTCGGGCCGACTTTTTTCAAGATTACCCAAATGCAATCCGAGTCAGTCTTGTTCATTTGTGTCCATCCGTGCTTCTCTTTCCTTTTGTTGTATTTCTTTTAATTTGTTTAATTTGTTTGTTGTTCAACAGTCTTAAGTGGTTATTGCAATGTTTCATTCTATTTTTTGGGCATTTTGGGTGTCATGAAATTGCATCATTTTAGGTGACATGCATGTTTCTCTTTCCTTTTGTTGTATTTCTTTTATGTTGTTCAACAGTCTTAAGTGGTTATTGCAATGTTTCATTCTACTTTTTGGGCATTTTGGGTGTCATGAAATTGCATTATTTTAGACCGGTGACATAGCCCCACTAAGCCTAAATTGAAGCATTGTTTGCAGTGCTAGTATTATTCAAGCTGATCGGTGCTCCCGAGTAGCTTCTCTAAGCATTTTTTTTTCCATTACATACAGAACTCACTCAAAAACGACTGAAAACAATAACACCTTCTTGTCATTGAAACACGCTGTTGAAGGTTACAAAGAAAGAGTTCAGTTTGTCAAAGATTCATCATCCGCCTGTATGGTAAGTTACTACGACTAAAAAAAATTGCTCATTAAACGTGCATGTAGTAGGCTTCGTGACTTCTACGTAGTTGTTTACAAGGGTGTTTCTCACTTCAAACATTAAATTAACATGTTGGAAGCATACTAGCCCTTGACTACAACCACTGGTCTTCAAGGCCACAGTTGCTGGATTCAATTCAATTTTTGAGGCTGGTTTTCACTGGCGACGGAGTCGGAGTCGGAGTCGTAATCAGAAGCGCAGAGCGATGCGATCTAGTGAAAATCAAACTGTCGGAGATGAAGCAGAATACCGATACCGCTTATGGCTCCGTCGCTTACGATCCAAAGAAAACTGCATTGTCGGATTCGGAAGCAGAAGCGGATGAACAAACATCGATTCCAAGCATTGTGATTGGTTGGTTTTTCCGCTTCTGATTCCGACTCCGACAATCTAGTTTTCACTGGATCATAAGCGACGGAGTCATAAGCGGAGTCGGAAGAAAATGGAAACGTTCTGATTCTTCCGACTCCGATTCCGGCGAGCTTATGACTCCGCTTATGACTCCGATCTTTGATTTTCACTAGGTCATAAGCACTCTTACGACTCCGACTACGACTCCGTCGCTAGTGAAAACCAGCCTTTAAAGGTAAATGAACTGTCTTCCTTCACAGTAAATCCGCCGGCTATTTGTTTTCGACCCTGTTTTAGTACTTCTTTTCGGTATAATTACATAGGTGAATAATGAAAATTCTCTTCGCTGATTGGTTGCAATTGGGGTGATTATTACCCGATAATCACCTAAGTGGTTTGTTCAAAACGGTCGCAAGCCGTTTTGTCGAGGTGACAGATGAAACCTATTTAATTATTCTAAAACAAGTATTCACATCCCGCTCGGTGAATAATAGGCTTTTTGCAACAATTCGTCACGTGAACTTTTTTTCATAAACACGATGATTGTGCTGGTTTCATGAAATTACTTTTCCAGAAATAAAAAAAGCAGCTCAAAATTTTCGCTAGTATATCGTATAAACGGGTATTGTTACAGTTGACAGAATTTATAAGGATTTGTATGGAAAATGGACGCTTTGCTACCCAGTCAGGCTTCAATGATTTTCATACAAATCCTTCAAACCACTCTTCCTTCGAAATATGAAAGTCGAAAAACGGATCCTTCTGCAGGTACCGGAAAGCACTCTGTCTTTCGTCACGTGGGATTAGTCTTTATTTGGAGTTGTTTTGTTTTCTGTCTTTTGTTTCTTTTGTTTTACGTAATTTCTGCTCCGATACTTGCAGAAGCTGCCCGAAAAACTTCCACCCTTGCACATTTATTCTCGCTTATTTGACCCATGATAAAATAGGAATCTGAGCTTTGTTTGTGGTGCGTAATTATGGCAAACACGATCTTTCCATTTCTGGAATTTATAAAGACCGAGTTTAAGTTCACCAATTATAAGTCATGTGACCAGTTTGTTGCAAATGGTACGGTGGCCCACAGGGGACATGCTGCAAATTAAAGAGTTGCTGGAAATAAATTAAAGTTGCTACAAATTGTAAAAGGTGCTGCAAATTAAAAGAATGTTGTTGCAAATTAAAACACCAGAAGTATGCGTGCGCACTGAAGGACGGACAGGTACAAAACACAGGTCACAGGTCATTGTTTTTGTTGTTATTGTAAAAAAAAAGAAAAGAAAAAAGAACGTTTGACGGTTGCTAATTTTTAATGTATGCACACTGACACCTCTTCACAGGAATATTTAATTAAGCTTCCCATTGGGTGATAGTGTTTTGCTTTTGTTATTCAAATTATTGTTTTTCGTTTCAATTTAAGTTTAAATAGCTTATTCTGTTGTACCTTTTTCATGTGCAACCTTCGGCGAGTGAAGAGAAGTTTTGTTTTACGTTGCGAAAAAGAAAAGGTTATGGGCCCAGGACTATGTTGTCAACTGGTTGAGATGAGTTGTGGTTGAGCTGAACAACTTTTGTGCTTTTTGGATTTACGAGTAGGTTTTTGAATTTATGACGACTTCGATTTCAAGTTTGCTGTTTGGATGAGTCATGGAGGAGAAATGGTCGATGGAGAAACTTAACGGGAGTAACTGGAACACTTGGAAATTCCAGATGAAACATTTACTTATGTCGAAAGAATTATGGAGTCTTGTGGATGGTTCAGAAATCCTAGCAAGCGAAGCGACAGCAGCGGCGGCGGCACTTTTCCAGTCGCGGTTACACAAAGCGTTCTCGACAATTGTATTGGCGATTGACAGTGCTCAGCTTTACTTGGTCACCTCGTGCGAACAACCTAAACAAGCATGGGATGCCTTGAAAAACCACTTCGAGCGAGAGACCCTCGCGAACAAATTGCTTCTGAAAAAGCAGTATTTTCGCTCTGAAATGAAAGAAGGTACATCGGTTGATCAACATTTAAAGCACATGAAGGATATTGCTGATAAACTTGCGGCAATTGGAGCACCTATTTCTGAAGAGGATCAAGTTGTCACTTTGTTAGGAAGTTTACCGAGGAGTTTTGCTACCCTTGTCACCGCCATTGAAGCTAGAATGGATGGTGTTAGCCTGGATTATGTTCAGCAAGCACTCATACACGAGGAAACGAAGCAGTTAGAGCTATCCGGTGAGTTGAATGGAGCTGAGTCAGCACTGACGGGGGCTTTAAAGAGAAATACGTCACGGGATCGACCAACATGTTATGGATGTGGTAATGTGGGTCACATTCACCGTTACTGTCCAAACGATTCACTCACATGTTTTGGATGTGGTGATGTCGGTCATATTCAGCGTTATTGTCCCAGGAAGCGTAAATGACACAAAGCAAAAATAGCCGAGAGTAAGAAGAGTCGACAGGAAAATTCTGACGTCGATGGTGAAGATGTTTATGCTGCAGCTTTCATGGCGTTTGCTGGAAACGTTAAGTCTTCGGATAAAGAATGCTATCCATGGCTGATCGACTCAGGTGCATCAAGTCATATGACAAAAGAGAAGCACGTTTTGATTAATTTCCAGGAATTTGAAGACCCTGAAAACGTTGCTCTAGGAGACGGTCGTGTTGTGAAAGCATTGGGATCTGGACGCGTTCAAATGAATATGCTGTTTCCAGGAACTGAGGCTAAGAAAGCTGTCTTGCATGATGTGCAGTATGTGCCTAAACTCACCTGCAATCTGTTTTCTGTACGAGCTGCAGTTGCTAAGGGTAATGCTGTCGAATTTGGCCCTAATAAATGTTGTATCTGGGATGAGAATGGAAAGCTTCGTGGAAAGGGGTCACTGGCTGATAAACTCTATCAACTAGATTGCCAAGTTGTCTCTTCTGGGTATGCCTCAGTTGCGCAATCTCGTAGCGACTTGTGGC
>OX421448.1:15248300-15260800 GCA_949126865.1 Montipora capitata | reverse complement strand
GGAGAGCCGGACTAACTTTTTTGATTCTCTGGACTCCGACCTCCGTAACAACCCAAAGAGATTTTGGTCGGTATTTAAACTCAGTAGTAAAGAGTCTAATTTTCCCGATACCATGTCAATGGGCGTCGGCGAAGGGGTATCGACACCAAGTCGCACGGCCTCAAGCCCTGCTGATATCGCATCTATGTTCGACGAGTACTTTACGTCCGTGTTTAGTACCAAGGACCACCCACACCCGACACCAACGGAAACTGAACCATCGGACCACGCCCTGTGAGACGTCAGCTTTACCACGGAGGATGTATCGGAGGCTCTGCTAGCCCTTGACCCCAACAAGGCTACTGGTACAGACGACATCCCCTGTCGTCTCCTCAAGGAAACAGCGCGGCAAATAGTTCCATCACTAACTCAGCTGTTTAACCTGTCTCTCTGCTGTGGTACGCTCCCGGACGACTGGAAACTGGCGAATATCATCCCTGTCTACAAAAAGGAGAAAAACAGTACGTAGATAACTACCGCCCAATCTCTCTCCTCTCAATAGTCTCCAAGGTTCTTGAACGCTGTGTGCTGGGCAAAATAAGTGACCACATATTCTGCCTTATCAGCTGCATCCAACATGGCTTCACTTCAGGTAAATCTAGCACCACGCAACTTTTTGAAGTACATGATCACATCGACTCGTTACTGGACGCTGGCAAGCAAACAGACATTATATACATGGATATGTCGAAAGCATTCGACAAGGTCGATCATACTCTGTTGCTGAACAAGCTCCAGACCAACTGCCTCATCTCTGGAAACCTATTGTCATGGTTCCGGTCTTACATGTACTTGCTAGGCCGGAGACAACGGGTTACCCTACTCGGTACCAGTTCCCCCGAGATGGATGTCACGTCAGGAGTTCCCCAGGGTTCCATTCTGGGCCCAATATTGTTTCTCTTGTGCGTGAATGACCTCCCTGATGTTGTGGTGAACGACACTAAGCTGTACCGGAGGGTTGACTCCACCCAAGACACTATCCTCCTGCAATACGACCTAGACAAACTGGAGGCCTGGTCTATCTCTTCCGGCTTGGTTTTCAACCAAAAGAAATGCAAGCAGCAGTACATCACAAGAAAGTTCAATCCAGTTGAGTTCCAGTACAAGATAAATGACAAGCCGCTAGAGGTCACCAATCACGAGAAAGACCTCGGAGTCTACGTTAGTTCCGACTTAACGTGGAAAAAGCACACGCTCGAACAGTGCGCTAAGGCAAACAAGTTAGTGGGGTTCATACGTAGATGTGCGATGGACGTTCAAAGCTCAAGCACCCGCAGAACTCTCTACTTAGCCATCGTACATGCTGCTCTTGGCTACGCCACTCAAGTGTGGTCTCCGCAAACAATAGACCTCATAAGACGCATCGAACGCGTCCAGCGACGCGCCTCAAAGTTTATTTTAGATCTACCCTTCCTATGTGAGGAAAGCTATAGAGACAGGTTCTTGTCAATTGATATTCTACCTATCTGCTATTGGCATGAGTTTTTGGACTTGGTACTTTTCTTTAAAGCCACCAACGGTTTTGTTTGTGTATCACATGACGTGCTCCCTGAACGCATTGTTTCCACAAGGGTCACCAGAGCAAGCGCTAGCAATGCAAAATCTTTCAGACCAAAGAAATGCCGCACTTCTACTTATCAGCACTCTTTTTTTGTAAGAACTTCTAGAATCTGGAACGCTCTCCCCCTGCAGTTAAGATATGAACATGTAACTCTAAACCAATTTAAATCTCTCCTCTCCTCATACTACAAAGATGCACTTATCTCGCGCTTCGATGTTGAGGACCCTAGAACCTGGAAATCTGTCTGCTTAAAATGTAATACGCCACGCAACCTTTCAGAGCCTATTTCGTGTTGTTATTAGTTTACTATATTTTACTATTTTATTCGAGTGTTTAGAACTTTGGTTATCTTGGGCCCACAGTAATTGGCGTCAGCTGTTGTGGATACCCTGCCTTAACCCACTATTTGTTTATTTTTTGTGTTCGTCGTCATGTTTTGTTAATAGTTTATTTAGAAGGCGATGTTTAATAAATAAATAAAATAAATAAACATCCCCCACCCCCAATTCAATGTTGTGTGAGACTTTTTCGAGCGACTGTTAGTAGTTGTGAAAATCAACATTGGAGGAAGGGGGAAACGGGGATGGGTGTTCCAACAAATGTTACGAGTATTGTAGGTTGAAATTAAAATTAACCTGAATTTAAATTTAACTGTAACATATATACTAAAACAATTATTCTCCTCAGTGTCGGTGGCTAATGCTAGCCACTTCCACTTCAGTAAATAGTTGCTAACTATTTCTGCTGTACCTAATATGGTCAAGAAACGCATCAGCAATTAAGCGAGCTGAAAAGAATTTTTGCAGCTCTGAGAATAAAGTGGCCGATAAAAGCAGTTTTGGACCGGAATTGACCGAGGCAGAAATTGATGCTTTAGTCGACAATACTACCCCCGGGAACACCAAAGAAGAGTTGTTGATCCCAGAGTTTTAATAAAACAATTATTCTACTCAGGCTTGCTGGATATAAAATACTTACAACCAACAAGGCACGTTTATCTATCACTTCATATCCAGCGAGCCCTTGTAGAATAATTGTTAAACATTCGCAGATATAGCATTTCTTAATACACTATTTGATATTTCTGTGGGAACAATCATGATTTTGAGTTATTTATGTATGGTAGCTGAGATTGGAGCATTCATCATTTAATTCCGAGGCAGTCTGAAGTCGGGTTCAACTGACGTAACGTTTCACAGATTTTGTAAATTCCCTTTAGGTCTAATATCGTAAAAAGACCTTTTAGGAAGCATGACACACACAAACCTTTCCGACAAAAGTCCCAGAAATTGATAATTCGTCGCTGGAGGGTGGGAGCAACTGTGGTTTAAACGTTACCCAGCACACTTGATAGTGCTTACGCTAAAAATATGAGCTAATTGTCGCTGTGATAGACACTCGCTGTAGTCACGGTAGGTTGTACCGATAACTGAAAAGAAGAAGCCACACTTGCGTTTGCCGTTCCCCTTTTTGATCAAGAACCCAACATCTTGTACAAGCAAAAGCTTCAAATGACACACATTATGGGATGCAAGGATGGCGCAGTGGTGAGAGCACACGCCTCCTGCCAATGTGAGCCGGGTTCATTTCCCAGATTCGATGTCATAATTTATGTGGGTTCAGTTTGTTGGTTCTCTACTCTGCAGCGAGAGGTTTTTCTCTGGGTACTCCGGTTTTTCCCAGTACTCAAAGCCCAACATTTAATTTGGTTTGTGTTAATTGTTGATTTTAGTTTACAGTGTCCCTAATTCATGCTCCGGCGCTAGAAGACTAGACACTTAAATAAAGTTCCTTTCCTTACCATCCACGTTTGCGGCATTCCGTTGGGATGGGTGTGGAAACAAAATTGGGGAGGGATTAACAGAGAACAGCAGGCTGAGGTTTAAGTTTCAACAAAAATCTGGGAACTTGTACGCTTGATTTCGGCTTCTTTCTTGCCTGTTCGCTACAGTTATCTAACAGATTCTAAAAAAAAATAAGAGGGACACAGCAAATTCTCAAGAAAAGGGAATAGCATTTTTGAAATGAAGAAGCCTGTTGTTTGCCTTGCCCGCAAACGCCAAACAAATCTCTATCGTAAACCATCCATGATTAGGAATGTTTACGACACTTCCGCCCACTCGACGGAAAGTAAATTTTAATATTCCAAGTGAGACCCAGAGCAGGAAGATCAATAGCGCTGCAAAATCAATTTGATAAACAAAGGTTCAGGTTTCCTGTTTCTCACATAGTAATTTATATTTTTCGTCCGCTTCTGAGTGTAGTCCAGAGAAGAAGATTTCGACAAGCGTCACACGACGACAGAGATCGCCGCTTATTGCAGAGGTTCTCTTTCAGAACAACTTTCACGAGTTACTTGAAGACAGGAAAAGGGATATTATTAGCTGCAAACTCGTCAGACCGGAATGCAAAGTTATATATTTTGGTTGGCCTTTGCTCACGAGTTCTAAATCCTATAAACGCTTTGCAAAATTCTTGGCTTCCCAATTTTTTTCACAACAATTTTCGTCTTTGGTGGAACAGATGTGGCGCGGTGGTGAAAGCAATCGGCTTCCTCTAAAGAGGCCTGGGATTGAGTCCCGCATTGTTAAGATTCAAGTCTACAAAGTATCGCTCCCCTCGCCTGTGTATTCCTTGTTTAAGTCAAGTACATCTAGTCATCCGAAGAAATCCTTGACTATTGCTACGTCATAGCCTCGTTTGCATACACAAAAAAACAAAGATGGCGGCTTTCAATTGAAGCGTTATTGTTGGCTACTTAAACATATTAAGCACAAATGAGTGGTCAAGTATGACAATGCAGATAAAGAACTTTCGATTCAGAAAAATTTCTAGCCAGTACTTTTCCTTTAAGTATGACGTTTACAGCCTACGGCCAACGGAAAACGGCAGGCTCCTACTTATCATAAAAGCGTGGAAATTCTCTCATTTTAACTTGTCTCGTTCCTTTAAAAAGTTTCTTGATATCTCGAGCTAAGAGGACAGAAATGAGCTAATATCAAGCAGGGTTCTTACATTTTTGGCAAAATCCTAATTTCACTCACAACGTCCTTTCCCGTTTGGGATAAACGTCATGCTTAACCTCTTTAATAGTTGTCTCAAACGTTGATGGTTCTGTTCAGTAAATCAGAGTTAGCAGAGGCAGTAAATTAATCACTATCCAATGGATACCTGAGTTAGTCGACAGTGGTCGCCGTGCTACGTTTATTTGCGGTTACTCCTTTTAAGAGGAAAATTATAGAATGTTTCTAAGCAGCTGCTTTGCAATAGCTTTTCACTGCTTTGGCCGGTTCCTTCCTTCCTTGTATATCTTCGAATACCCTATCAGCAAGCAATCATTGGTGTTACGAAAAATAGCATTGCGTGACTAGTGTTACTTTTTAGATGCTTCGCGAGAGTTCGTAGTTTGTTTATTTTTAGGTTTGTGCATAAGCGTTTCTAAATCGGTGTGTTTTGTAATCTTTCTATAATTAGATTGATTACTATTTTAGAAAGTTCTAGAAGCTTATTGTCAGAGTATATAAGTAGACGAGTCCACGCGAAGTTTTTTTAACTAGTTTTTCACAAGTGAAGAGAGTTGGCGTTAGCCGTGTTTAGTCAAGTGTGACAGAAGCTGTGTTTATTCAAGTTTGCGAAGGTCGTGTAAGTTTATCAAGTACGTGTTGTTTGGAGTCTTCGTGGAAACTACGTTCATTTTTGGAATAAATCTTCTTGTTGTTGTTGCGACAACCCTGCGTTCAGTTTAGTCTGCAAGCTACCTGTCCTCAAAACATTCGAACTCGTAACATTGGGGGCCTGTCCGGGAGAGGAATTCATTTGTTTGGCGACTACAGTAACCAGGAAAGGGCATCTCAAGAAGAAGGAGTTACAGAAAAAGTAAGAAGAAGTGTTTCAAGGAAGTAGATATTGTGTGAACTACTGCTGTGGAAATGGATAAGTTCATACAGATTGGAGAAAAGTTCGGATTGGAGGGAGAAAAGCTTCTCGTGTTTGTGAGGGAAGAGGAAAAAAAAGAAGAAAGACGTAGACAATTGGAAGAAGAAAGAAGAAGGGAAGAGGAAGAAAAAGAAGCAAAAACGCAGAAAATTGGAGGAAGAAAAGGAAGAGAAACGCAGACAGTTTGAAGAAGAACGAAGAAGGGAACAGGAAGAAAGAGAAGAAAAAAGGAGGCAGTTAGAAGAAAAAAAGGAAGAGAGACGTCGAATGCTTGAGGAGGATAAAAGAAAGGAAGAGGAAGAGAAGGAGGAAAGGCGCAGAAGAGAAGACGAAGAGAGAGAAACTAGGCGACAAGAACGCGAACTAAGAAAATTGGAGATGGAAGCCGAGCTGTTGAAACAGAAAGAGGCTATTGAAGCGGCAAAAAGAGAACATGAGCTGGAGATTGCACGTTTGGCTGTGGAGAGTGCTGACGGGCGTCCTGAACTGAGAGAGGATAGGGCCAAGGCACCCAAGCTTCCCTCATTTTTCGATAGCAAGGACGACTTGGATGCTTATTTACAAAGATTTGAAAGATTTGCAGCGACAGCTAAATGGGAGAAGACAGGATGGGATTCGAAACTTAGTGCTCTTTTGTCTGGACGTGCGCTACAAGTTTATTCGAGGTTATCCGAGGAAGCAGCCCAAGATTATGACCGAGTAAAACTAGCTTTGATGAAGAGATATGACCTAATGGAGGATGGTTATCGCCGTAAATTTAGGGCATCAAAGCCGGAAGTTGATGAGAGCCCAGAGCAGTTTATAGTGCGACTGGAGAGATACTTGTTGCGGTGGTTGGAACTGTCGCACACTGAACGTTCTTTTGAAGGCCTGAAAGATCTAATTGTGGAAGAACAGTTTATTGACTCTTGTCCAAAAGAGTTAGCTATTCACCTTCGTGAAAGAGCCCCGGAAACGCTTGACCAGATAGCGAAAATCGCCGATCAATACTTGGAAGCACATGGAAAGCACCTGTTTAGCTCTGCGACCAAGAAGCCGGTAGTACAGTCCAAGGTGGAAGAAACAAAGAATGCACAGAGTGATACAACAGCTCTCCAGTGTTACAGATGTAATGCCCGCGAACACAAAGCAATTAACTGCCCAACTCCAGCAAGAAAGTGTTTCCTATGTGGCAAGCAAGGCCATGAGGCGAGGAACTGTCGATCAAGTGGACGAAAGTCAGGAGGCCAAGGTAAAGATGGTAACCCTGTGCAACGGGGTCAAGTTAGTGCTGGCTGTTTGGTTAAGTCACCAGATCTTAACGCTACACCCGAGGAAGTCAAGTCGTGTATTCAAAATGATCAGCTTCTGTTAGCCTGTGGCAAGAAAGTTTCGTTGCTAAGTAATGCCTGTGTTAAACCCCTTAACTGGAGTAAGAAGTAAGATGCCAGTGACGTGTGTCAGAAGACCGTAAGTAAAGGATCAGTGCCAAAGGTACCGTTAGAGAAGATGCCGCTGATAGACAAGCCCTTTAAGAGAGTAGCAATAGATCTTGTTGGTCCTATCAGTCCCCCGAGTGAAGAAGGACACAGATATATGTTGACACTGGTAGATTTTTCGACTCGCTACCCAGAGGCTGTGCCACTAAAGAACATTGACACAGAGACTGTAGCAGAGGCATTGGTTGATATCTTCAGCCGTCTAGGAGTACCCGAAGAAATCTTGGGTGATCTCGGTACGCAGTTTATTTCTGACTGCATGAGAGAAGTCACCCGACTACTAAGCATTAAACAGCTTACAACAACACCCTATCACCCGACGTGTAACGGTTTGTCGGAGAAGTTCAATGGAACGATAAAGTCTATGCTGAAGAGACTGTGTAGTGAGCAGCCAAGACAGTGGCATCGCTACATAAACCCGCTCTTGTTTGCTTATCGTGAAGTTCCCCAAGAGTCCACTGGTTTTTCACCGTTTGAGCTGTTATATGGAAGAGCTGTCAGAGGACCAATGGCTATACTCAAGCAGCTGTGGACGAAAGAAGTTGATGAGCCTGAGGTAAAGAACAGTTACCAGTACGTTTTTGAATTACGAGAGAAGTTAGAAGATACCCTTAAACTTGCCCATAGTGAACTGGAAAAAGCCCAGCAAAAAGGAAAGCACTATTACGACCGCAAGTCTAAAGTTGGGAAGTTCCAGTCAGGTGAGAAAGTGCTTATACTGCTACCTACCGACCATAACAAGCTACTTATGCAGTGGAAGGGTCCCTTTGAAGTTAGTTCTGTGGTAGGTCTCAATGACTACAAAGTGAAAGTGAAAGGCAAGGAGAAAGTTTACCACGCTAACCTACTTAAAAAGTACTTTGAGCGAGAGGAGACTACAGCCTAAGGAGCAGTAGCAGGTGGAGTAGGCGCTACGTGTATAGACGATGCTGTCGACCGTGCAGCTAAAGCTGATGAAGCAGAGGGAGAAAACGTTGATGTTTTAGAGATTGGTGGATATGTGGCCAAGGAATCGATCGAGGATGTTAAAACCGGACCAAATCTGACGGATGAGCAAAGGAATGAATTTATGGATTTGGCTAAACAGTTTACGAATTTGTTTACTGAAGCACCAGGTGCCACAGATCTCGTTCAGCATCATATTAAAGTCATTTCAGAGGAGCCGGTTAGATCAAGACCTTATCCAGTACCTTACAGCATCAGAGAATCGCTGAGAAGAGATATTGCCGACATGATCAAAATGGGAGTTATTAGAGAATCCAGCTCTCCGTATGCGTCACCTGTGGTAGAAGTGAAGAAAAAAGACAACACAAACCACGTGTGCGTTGATTATCGGAAATTAAATAAACTAACTGTATTTGATCCCGAGCCTATGCCAAATGCTGAACATTTGTTTCAGAAGCTTAGCGGAGGAGACAAGTTCTACTCAAAAATTGACCTTAGCAAGGGATATTGGCAGATAACAATACCAGAGGAGGACATTCAGAAAACGGCGTTCGTAACACCTGACGGGTCGTACGAGTTCTTGAAGATGCCGTTTGGAATGGTCAACTCGGCAGCAACACTGAAGCGTGCAATGAAGAAGTTGCTAGAAGATCTAGCCAATGTTGATTTCTACTGGGATGATATATTGGTTCACACCCGTACGTGGGAAGAACATATTAGAGCCCTAAGGGAGCTATTTTCGCGCCTTGGAAATGCGGGGTTGACTATTAGACCTACTAAGTGCCTATTCGGAGTAAAAAGTGTGGATTTCTTAGGCCATCGACTGGAGCAAGGAATGATTGGTCTACATCAGGATAACGTGGAGAAAATTAAAGATGCCCCGAGGCCAAGTACAAAGAAACAGGTGCGATCATTTATGGGTCTAGCAGGATACTACAGAGATTTCATCCCCAGCTTTGCAGCGATCGCAGTGCCCTTATCTGATCTCACACGGAAAGGCCAACCTAATAAAGTTGTGTGGGGTGAGGCACAAGAGAAAGCCTACCGAACAATCAAGTCTTACCTAACAAGTGAGCCTATTCTACGACTCCCCGATCCAGCTAAAACTTATTTCTTAAGGACGGACGCCTCCAACAGTGGAATTGGTGCAGTATTAATGCAGAAACATGATGAGAAGTTGTTTCCTGTTTACTACGCAAGCAAGAAATTGACAGGTGCAGAAAGGCGATTGCATGGAGTATCAAGAGATTTTATCTTTATTTGTACGGAGTTTCGTTTGTTCTTCAGACGGACCATGAACCCTTAAAGTACATGAACGGTGCTAAGTTTGCCAACGGACGTCTTATGCGTTGGGCCATGTTTTTGCAGAGTTATTCATTCACAGTTTAAGCCATTAAGGGCTCAGAGAACGTTGGAGCAGATTACTTGAGTCATGCTAAGGAATAAGTTTATTGACATTAAACTACCCCGTATTTAGCAATTTTTCTTCGTTAAGATAAATTTAAGAAATTTCTTCTGGAAGGGGGTTATGTTACGAAAAATAGCATTGCGTGACTAGTGTTGCTTTCTAGATGCTTCGCGAGAGTTCGTAGTTTGTTTATTTTTAGGTTTGTGCGTAAGCGTTTCTAAATCGGTGTGTTTTGTAATCTTTCTATAATTAGATTGATTACTATTTTAGAAAGTTCTAGAAGCTTATTGTCAGAGTATATAAGTAGACGAGTCCACGCGAAGTTTTTTTAACTAGTTTTTCACAAGCGAAGAAATTTGGCGTTAGCCGTGTTTAGTCAAGTGTGACAGAAGCTGTGTTTATTCAAGTTTGTGGAGGTCGTGTAAGTTTATCAAGTACGTGTTGTTTGGAGTCTTCGTGGAAACTACGTTCATTTTTGGAATAAATCTTCTTGTTGTTGTTCCGACAACCCTACGTTCAGTTTAGTCTGCAAGCTACCTGTCCTCAAAACATTCGAACTCGTAACAATTGGACCAAAAAAGACTTAGTCCTCAGGGTAGTTAAGGGCGAGATGATATCCGGCTCCTACTTCGGATACCGGATGTTAAGACAGGCGTAAAAGCTTTCCGTATACCAGTGCGCAAAACTGTAAAAGAATGAAAAGCAAATTGTGACAAAACTCAGATTCCCATGGGCAGTTAGGTAGGACGGAACGAAGAAACGAAAAAATCATAGCAATATCGGGGTTGCCAAAAAAATTAAGACCACCACGACAAGCCCATGAGAGGAAACTTTATTAGGCAACATATATACACTACCGCATTTCGTAATCTTTGGCCAATCCCGAATTTACGCATGGTTCTCCGAGGAAGTTCACTTCGTCGCTCTAAGAGAGCCTTGACGACAATACTCACTTAAGCTTGCTTATTTCTCAGTTATGAGGTAAAAGTCAATTGCAAAATATTTGTAATGATAACGAAGAATCGAAGCAAGATTGTAATCATTTTTTACGAAATTTCATTCTAAGTATTCTAAACTTAATTGTTTCGATCGGATAATAACAGGTTCCAAAAAACAACGTCAAGGAAATGAAGAAGTAAAGCAAAACAGTTTTTGAAACTGACTTGGAGGATAACAAAACAATAGCATCAACCGCAAGTTTATGTGTACAAGGAAGGGTAACGTTTTTGCAAACGTTGGCCGTGTAGCAGTTATATTTCAACAGATTTAACTATTAGAGGGTAATGTGAAGTGCTAGTTTTCTACTCATATAGACCATGATGTGAGCGTTAGCCCTACTAATGGAATTGGGCCTGTTAGATATAAGGTAAAGGTAAAGTCACTTTATTTGACGTCGGTAGTTCCTTCAGTTACGAAACTGGTATCAATGGAAGCCGACCGTGCTCCCTATACCCCACACAATATGCTATTTCTGACAGTTGTAGCCTGCGAAATTGGCAGAAATGGATATTTTGCCGGCACGGACCACAGGACTGGGTCCGGTTGTCTGGTGGGGATCATGGGTAATTTGTCGTACAAATAGTGAACCGTTAGGGATTTGAATCAGTCTAGGTTCAGCTTTCTTCGCCTACTTTTTTGTTAAATTTTCCCCTTAGCCTCCATGGGGTAGTGGCACTTGCATAGGGTTTGGAGAATACGTTCCCTCATTCCCGAAGGGTTTTGGGTTTTCGTATCCGGCAGGTGCCCAGTGTACTTTTCCTTTAACACAGTTTTTAGGAGGTCAGTACCATCAAGTATGCTAACGTATTGTTATGCTAGGAGTTTGTATGCGTACGGAAAGCAAAATAAACCGGCTTGTGGCGCTTGCTGTCCTACATGCCCATGCCCATGTTTCTCTGTCAGTACCATCAACTATGCTAACGTATTGTTATGCTAGAGCGGAGTTTGGATGCATATGGTAAGCAAAATAAACCGGCTTGTGGCGCTTGCTGTCCTACATGCCCATGTATCTACACAGTTGTGTTGTGATTCAGTTAGTCGTGTTGTGTCTGATTGAATAGTGGAGTCAAAATGTTGAGGTATTCCACGTGTATTTCTACAGTTTAAACTTGACTTTTTTAGCGTTACAACTTCTCTTCAAAAGCACATGGTTTTTCTCTGACGTCACATGACGTCGCATACAGTGTCCAGTCCTCTGGCGCATTTAAAATGGTAGGAGGAGGAGCAGTCGTGTCTCAGATGGCTAGTGCAGGGCTTTAAGAGCGAGAGGTCCCCGGCTCAATCCTCTGTGACTTCAACGTCTCTTTCGACTTTCCTCTGATCCGTGTAGCTATAGCTTTAAATATCCGTAAAACGGAGCACTGACTCTGGGAGGGGGCTAAAGGGCAGACCATTGGCTTCCTTTGATACCAGTTTCGTAACTGAAGTAACTACCGACTTTCAAGGGACACGGTCACGGTCTGCGCATGCTCATGTAGCTGATCGAAACTTGAAAAAGTCAGCCTGACTTTCTCAAGTTACTAGCAATCACAAATTCAAAATGGCGTCTAGCGGAGGATCCGGACATGGCGGTAAACGCATTAACTCAGGGCGGAAACGAAAGGTCGAAGACAGAGGGGAATTTGCTTTAGATAAAGATAGCATTTGCTTTAGATAAACTTGATCTAATGCAAAATATATGCAGAATTCTTCAACTTACCGATATTTCCATAATGGCGGTCGAGCGTGACAAGTCTCGGAGAGAGTGAATGCTACTGTGCATGTCAACCCGTGACAGTGTCCCTTTAAATGAGAGTATGGAAACACGGCTGTGACATCACACGAATTTTAATTGGTTCTGTAGCCAGACGCGAGTTTTGATTAGCTGGTAGGAAATATGAGCGTATATAAAGAAAACCTGTTTCAATCAAGAAATATAACTATAACTATGATACAAAATTTAGGATAAGAATCGAAACTATTGTAAAAAAGTACAGCAGTCACCAGTCACATGAATTTATCTACGTTTAGAAGAGTGGTTGAAATTCCTTTACTATAGTTAGTATTAGTAATCTAATGTGGAGAGGAAAAGAGTTCCAAAGTTTCCTAACAGTGAACAATTGAAAGAGTAAGGACCGTAAGTAGTTGCCTTAAC
>OX421448.1:15218300-15243300 GCA_949126865.1 Montipora capitata | reverse complement strand
AAGACTGTAATAAGCATTGCCGAGATTGCAATAAGCTCTTCCTTCTCCGGCCCTGTCCCCTACCTCTTTCACAATACTAAGATGTTGATGGTGGTACTCTATGGCTTGCTTGAAATTACCAAGACCGTCATAAGCATTGCCGAGATTGCTATAGGCTGCTCCTTCTCCGGCCCTGTCCCCTAGCTCTTTTGCAATACTAAGAAGGTGATGGTGGTACTCTATGGCTTGCTTGAAATTACCAAGACTGTAATAAGCATTGCCGAGATTGCCATAGGCTGCTCCTTCTCCGGGCCTGTCCCCTACCTCTTTTGCAATACTAAGATGTTGATGGTGGTACTCTCTGGCTTGCTTGAAATTACCAAGACTTCGATAAGCATTGCCGAAATTGCCATAGGCTGTTCCTTCTCCGGCCCTGTCCCCTACCTCTTTTGCAATACTAAGATGTTGATGGTGGTACTCTATGGCTTGCTTGAAATTACCAAGACTTTGATAAGCATTGCCGAGATTGCCATAGGCTGTTCCTTCTCTGGCCCTGTCCCCTACCTCTTTTGCAATACTAAGATCTTGATGGTGGTACTCTATGGCTTGCTTGAAATTACCAAGACTTTGATAAGCATTGCCGAGATTGCTATAGGCTGCTCCTTCTCTGGCCCTGTCCCCTACCTCTTTTGCAATACTAAGAAGGTGATGGTGGTACTCTATGGCTTGCTTGAAATTACCAAGACTGTAATAAGCATTGCCGAGATTGCCATAGGCTGCTCCTTCTCCGGGCCTGTCCCCTACCTCTTTCGCAATACTAAGATGTTGATGGTGGTACTCTCTGGCTTGCTTGAAATTACCAAGACTTTGATAAGCATTGCCGAGATGGCCATAGGCTCTTCCTTCTCTGGCCCTGTCTCCTACCTCTTTCGCAATATTAAGATGTTGATGGTGGTACTCTATGGCTTGCTTGAAATTACCAAGACTTTGATAAATAATGCCGAGATTGCCATAAGCTCTTCCTTCTCCGGCCCTGAAACACACTTTCTTAAAAACGGCTAATGCTTCTGTGTAATTTGTTATGGCCTGATTAAAGTGAGCTACAGCATGATAGTAGTTACCAAGATTGAAATAAGCGAAACCCTCGCCTTGTCTGTCTCCCTCCTTTCTTGCAATGCTAAGCTCTTGCATATGCCGCTCCAAAACGTCCACGTTTCTATCCACCATTGTTGATAATCAGAACCAGGAAGTTTTTCTCAGAAATCTGGGATGCACCTAGAAGATAAATAAACAAAAACACAATAGGTTGGACAAGGGTTTAACATTGTATAAGCAAGAATTTAGGGACCCCTTGCGATTGCGGTACAATTTACCACTGCAGGACCTACCGTCTACCTGTGCTTGTGGAGATCCATTTAACGTAAGCCATACCCTATCATGCAAAAAGGGGGGATTTGTGGCTCAAAGCCATGACGGAGTGAGAAATCTACTAACCTCTCTACTCAGCAAAGTGTGCAAGAATGTCCAAGTGGAGCTTCACCTCCGGCCTTTGGACAATGAAGTGATGAACTTAAGATCAGCCCTAACAAGTTCTGACGCGAGATTGGATGTGAAGGCTGGTGGCTTCTGGTTGCGCGGAGTGACAGCATTTTTCGATGTTAGAGTGTTGCATGTCAACTCCGAGACTAACCAAGGGAAACCAACTGCAGCAATTTTCAAGGAACAGGAGAGTGAGAAGAAGCGAAAGTACCAACAAAGGGTGCTAGAAGTCGAGATGGGCTCCTTATTTTTGGAACCAACGGCGGGATGGGCGGAGAATGCAAAATGTTTATGAAGCATTTAGCGGAGAAATTGGCAGAGAAGGACCTTGAAGGCTACCCAGTTGTTATTAGCTGGCTCAGGACCAGGACTTCTTTCGCTATTTTAAAGTCTGTAAATACTAGCGTCAGAGGGTCGCACCAGCCCTTTTTTAGAAGTGAAGTTGTAGATGATTTTAAAGTAAATTGCATAGCTGCTGACCTACTTTTATGAAATAATTTTATATTTGTAAACCCCTTCTGAACTGAAATTTTTATATTTTAATTGAATGAATATGTAATAAAGGTTAAGTCAAGCTTGTTCTTTGTAGATTAAATGTTCCTTACAAGGAGGTGAAACTCAAACTAACCAACGATATTATAGAAAACATACTGTAACTGACACAACGGTAACATTTTAAAAGTGTAATGCTAAACCGACATGATCAACTTGTTTCTTGAGTTTGGCCAGTCTCATCTGCTCAATATGGAAGCTCTCCTTGATTTTGAGTTGATAGAAAAAGGTACCATTTTCAATACATTTTAAGCAAGAAACATCACAATTATCCTGAAAAACTAAGATGCTTGAAAATATGATAATTTTTATCCCAGAAAAGGTGCTCATTTACACGTGTGTAGAAATGCCTGTTATGCCTGTTATTTTCCTTCCCAAATTTTTTACAGGGGCACCCAACGTCAATTTCGGAAAATATCTGTTCGGAAGACGATTTGAGATCTAGAATTTTCGGAACATTTGTCCTAAAATTTCTTGCTTGCCTGCCTGTCCTAGGATTTTCGAACATCTGAAAAATGGTATAATTGCCCATTTTAAAAAGATTTTTACCCTAAATAGGTCACCTAGAATTCTCGGGAGCCTTTTTTTCTGGTTGAAATTTTCGAAAAGGTAAGTTTTGATCCCTAAAGTTTTCGGATCACTAGACTTTCAGCTAGGAAATCCGAACAGATGAAAAATTTTTAGGGGATAAAAATATGCCTACATCTACCGTTTAAATACTAAAATACGTTTAAAAATGCTATGT
The DNA here is from genome assembly GCA_949126865.1 of Montipora capitata. Lineage (NCBI taxonomy): Eukaryota > Metazoa > Cnidaria > Anthozoa > Scleractinia > Acroporidae > Montipora > Montipora capitata. Next base: position 15,240,485 of record OX421448.1, on the reverse strand, counting down.
TTAAGTGGTTTTCAACTATCTTCTCGTTGGGTGCCCCTGTTTTTAACCTTCTCTTGCACAAAGTTCAATTTCCACTATGGAAGACCAAATATTTTCTTGGTCAATTTATGACAGCTGATGATGCAGGGGTTTGTCTGCAAGCGTTTCCTTCTTGTCTCGCCCCATTTTTCGTAACTCTAAAAAATTTAATTTCATGTGGTTATCCACTGCCAAGTCTTTCCGTAAAACATTATCTAGGGGGAAATAACTTTCTAACACAAATCATTTATACCTAAGCAAACACCGTGGATCGAGATCAAGTGAATGTAAACAAAAAAATATCAAAATACATCACTTACTTTATCGATGTGTAAGGAAAGAATAGAGGGTAGTATAGTTCCGTAAGACGGGCAAAACGGTCGACGCAAGAACAACAAATTTGAGCCAAGTTTTACGAGTTTATTACAGTCAGGAACGAACAAATAAACAAAGCCACGATAAGCCAACGGATTAAACATAGTAAATTGATACTATTTACAAGCTGAACAATAAAAACTATGCTAAATAGCTGATACATGAAGAAACATGCTTACAAACTAAAATGCAAAGAAATTACCAACAAAACGAGTAAAATGACTGCAAATTGTAAACAAACTAAACAATATTATAATCCAAGAACTATTATATGAAGCATGGATTTGAAAATAGCACAATACTCCTACAATAGTAAATTGAAACTAGTAATTGTGAAATAATGGTAACAAACGGATCAATTGGAATCAAATGCAATCAAAAGGATACAAAGCAGTAGACAAAAATACAGTAATTACTCATTGGAAAACAGCAAATCACATGCTGTGCCAGACTAAAGGTCAACATAGATAAACCTAGACAATAGCAAATGAAATTTTGCAATCACTGCTAAGAACTAAAATCAAGAACAGAAAGCTATATGTAGTGACTAAACTAAAGGCTAGGCATAAATAAAGAAATAGGAAAATACTGATAACGTACCAAATGGTATTGATAATATACAGCTCACAAGTCTTGGAAAATGACTTGTCTTGAAGACTGACACTCTTCAGATAAATTAACTGAAAACTGAACCAACTGAACTTACTGAGTAAATGGTATCCAATTTATAATGGATTTCAGGAAAATAGAAAAATAACTAAAAACCAAATAAGGCTAGGGAGTAAATCTACTACCCACTAATACAGGATTTACCTAAGGGAAGAAGGAGTTTACCACTCCTACACAACAGGAATTAGGTAAGAGAAATGTGTGGGGAAAACACAACTACACAAGCAAAAATATGAGGAAGTTGAGTAATTGGGTTATGGGTAAACAAGCAAATAATAGTAATTAGGATAATGAAAAGAAGTTGAAAATAATTGGAATAAAAATAAACACAAAATGAACACAAGTGACCTAGTTACAGTTCAATCAAACGACAGACAAATAACTTATTACAGGTACACCCAGCAAGCTAATATTACTTAATACCTTGCAATGTTCCTCTTTAAACCCTTTTCAGCAGGAATAATGAATTTGGCTGAAAAAAATATTTAAGGGATAAATAATACTGGTGGATCATTTGGATGCATCATTCGCAACTAATCATGAGTGACTGTGAGCACTTCAGAAAATCAACTTATAAGGATTTCTGACAAAAAGTAACGCAAAAGTCATCAGAACTGGTTTATCACACATAAATTATTACTTGTTCGTGTTATTAAGAAATGAGAAACAGTGAGCAACTTACCAAAATGGATGCTAATCGACGCGAGGTCCTCGACAAAAAAAATATGATTATTTAATGTGGTTATCCATGCATTATTGAATCTTGTAGGAAACCTTTTAACTTTCATAACAAAAATCACTTGCATAGTATGCAAAAAAAGTACCCCATTTTTCTACTGACTTTTGTCCCAGAGCCACTCTATACTCTATCCTAATCTAACTGATTGGTTTCTAAACATGAAAGCTTGAGGCTTATTACGTGCAGTATTGTCATTGCCTGGGTAATATTAATAAGCCCCTTTGTTTGCGATGAATATACCGGTATATTCTAAATAATAAAGATAATTTGAACTCCTGGGTTCTACTAAACAAACAAAATAATGATATAATAAATAAACAAACACACAGTATTCTTATGATTGTTTAAACCAATGAAATTATGAATTTCAACCTGAGACTCACGAAGAAAAGTCTTTCATGCAATTTTCAGTCTTTGGCTGAAAAATCTGCATAATCAGGCCGAAAAAAAAAGGTATCTACCGAAGACTAGTCGAAAAGGCGCCAAGCTGGCTGCATTAATTTTCGTGCAAATCATTTGTGTCTTGTCACCTTGCTTTTAAGAAATTTATGGTTGGAATTTTAAAATCATATCACCACCGACTAGTAAACTGTAAACACGTCAGGTATTAAAATTTACAGTATGTTGCCCTATTTCCCGGACACTTACACTTCACGATTCTGCATGTATTTCGTTGTAAAAACGAAGCAAATTCGAACGATACGTTCCAAACACTTATCAATTAGTCTGCTTGCGTTTGTTCTTTAGGTAAGAAGTCTCAAGTTTTCGTTGCAGTTTACTAAGTAAAATCTGTTTCTTATTACATGCGACTTTTATCAAGCGTTTTTAAAGTTTTGTTTGGTAAAGTGAGAAATGCATCAAAAGTGGACAATATTGACGTCAAAATATTTTTACTCGAAAGCTTAAAATACCCGCCTTTTTTTCTCTAAAAAGGTACCTTTTTTTAACTTTTCACCTGATCGACTAGCATTTACAAAAAAGGTAAAAATTTTGCATGTTGTTCTATGAAAAATAAATGCAGAAAGCAGGGTGATGGGCTCCTGCAGAAAGTTAATTTTTCTGCTCTTTTCAAGTAGAAGAGTTGATCTTTTTTGTAAAAAAGCAGAATTGCTGGAACCTTTCACTGATTATTTTCTTCGTATTCGGTCATGATAGTTTTCATTTGAAATACGCGGGAATGTTTTGCATTTCGCGCCCTCTAGCTATCTCTATCCCACGTCTGTCCATAACAGGCAACTATGTCCAAATATGGTTAACATATTAGTTTCCAGTGCTGTTGTTAACATTACGTTCCGATGGAGGAAATCTGGGATCTACAGATTCAACACTCATTGAGAAGCATGCGCAAAGGGAGCGTGAATGTGCGGTTGCCATGACATTTTTCAGAGCGAGTTGGCATCTAAAAGCGACGTTCAGGCCAGGTGATCTGGGTCCGGTTGTTCGAAAGCCGATTAACTTAATCCAGGATTAGCATAAACTTTTGTTACAAGTAACTTTTTGGTGAAAGTTTCTTTTGCTTATGTTTTCTTTTTTCAAGATTGACTTCTTCTAATGTAAAGTTTTGCCGAATATCAGCGTTGAACAGCACTTGGGAGTAGAGAAATAAACTCCTTAGTTAATTTTTAATCTAGGATTAGCGTTAATCGGCTTTTGAACAACCGGGCCCAGGTGACGTAATTCGGAGGACTGGGGAGAAAAATGTTAACGCCGTATCCCACAACCGCGCGCAGCCTTATTTTCGAATTCAACATGGCAGAGGCGAGGATAGATCTCCGTGGTTTCCTCCTGAATGTTCATTCATTAACAGGAAATGTGGTAGACACGGAATGATCTGTTAAGTTTTGGTGATGGAAATACTGCAGGGAGTTTGGAAACAAAGCCTAAGGCCGCGCGCGGTTGTGGGATACGGCGTTAAAACTTTTCTTCCCAGTCCTCCAAATTACGTCACCAGATCACCTGGGGATGTATTGGTCTCTGAAAATACAGTTTGCTTCTTTACGAGGTTAAAAATCTACCTGGGCCAAAGTGGAGGTGCATTTTACTATTTTTGCGAACGTTCGTAATGTTTTTTGGGAGGACTTCAGAAGCATGGTAAGTGTAAGTCTTGAGCATACCTTTTATTTAACACATTTTTGCTCCAAATAGGCATAACTACAGAATACAGGGCCACTTACGGTTACATTTTAGATAGAACGGCTCGACGGCTCGCCAGTCAAGAAGAATGAGTGTATGCGGCTCGACGGTTTGGCGGCTCGCCAATCAAGAAGAATGAGTGTATGAGGCTCAACGGCTAGTCACTTACGGCCTAAGCACTCTTCGCTCTCATTTTACGGTTCGGTTAACTACACTTTTTACGATATCGTTTGAAGAATATAGCGCTCGTTTACTGATTAAGACTAAGCAATGTTACTGGGTTGCCGTATGGCAATCCCAGTCGGAAAGTGGGTAGCATTTGTTCGGTGTTTTTTTTTCTTTTTCCGTGTCGGTAAAAGTCTTGCCTGTCACTCCCCTGCTAAGTGGTATCTTTGTGCATAGAGCCTTCTTCTCGTATTTTCTTAGGATAGAGAGGGTAGTGGTAATGCATAGATTTCTCTGGTGGACACAGTAGCATGATAAACTTAACTGGCAATGGCGTCGAAAGTCATTTAATGCAAATGGCGTTTTAGTGGATCTTTGAACAAAATATACCCTTATGAAGCTCAATAATGGAAAGTCAGTTGGATACTGAACAAGACAGGCGGTGGAATCTTAAAAGCGACGAGTAATGGACTTCGACAACAATCTGTCGCCCGTCGAGCAAAAATCAAAGTGACCTGCATTTCAAATATTCAGTAATATTTTACCAAGTGTGCTGTTATGTAGAACAAAAACCCGGTATCTTGCCATCATTTGACACAGATGCTTCACTGTTTGGCGAGTAAACATGCCGGGGTAACTTAATCACGGCGCCCGCTGAATTCCGGCCATGTCACTTTCGATTTTGCGATTTATTTGAACGTAGCAAAAATCTCCCAAAATGTTTGTCGCTGATCGAAACTTTTATATTCTATATTCACGGTTCAAAATTAATGTTGTTTTCATGTCGTAAATATTTTATTCTCGATCCGGAAACGTCCTTCTGCTCTTCCTAAAAACTGTGTATCAATAGTTATTCACTTTTGCATCAATATTTGATTTGCATAAAGCAAGCTAACAAAATCTGTACCTTGCTGAGTTCGCATTTGTTAGCGTTAATAGTATTTTCGGTCCGATGCTTCTGTTTTATGAGGGGTATATTGTTTTGGTCTCCCATCAAGGTACTAACCCCGCCGGACAAGGATTAACTTCAGTGAACTTTAGTATTACAAAGCTGTCACGTGCTCAGAGGGCACACTTAAACTTGTGGTGAAAAGAAGTTGTAAGGGAACTTGAAAATTATCAACATGTCAGCCCAGAAGCCAATGTTTCTCGCTTCTCTTTGATTTGTTATTCTTCAGAGACTGGAATGCTGTAGTTCAATACCACACAATTCAGTGCCTTCTGATTTTCTGTAACACGTACCACAGGCAACCCAGTGCCTGCTTCAAGGAAGCATCTCGTTTCAGTGATTACGTCGAAGCACTCTTTTAAAATTTTAGCTTTCAATTTACGGTTTGGTAAATACACTTTTTATGAGATCGTCTGAAGAATATAGCACTCGTTTACTGATTAAGCCTAAGCGCTTGTTTCAGTGATTAGGTCGAAGCACTCTTAGCTTTCATTCTACGGTTTCGTTAGGTGCACCTTTTATGAGCCGTCGAGCCATTCAACTGCCGAGCCGGCGAGCCGCCGAGCCACTCTCTTATATATCTACCTCGTTCTTAAGGCACTAAAACCACTGCCGAGGACGAGCCACCGAGCCACGCTCTTATATATCTACCTCGTTCTTAAGGCACTAAAACCACTGCCGAGCCGGCGAGCCACCGAGCCACGCTCTTATATATCTACCTCGTTCTTAAGGTACTAAAACCACTGCCGAGCCGGCGAGCCGCCGAGCCACTCTCTTATATATCTAACTCGTTCTTTAGGCACTAAAACCACTACCGAGCCGGCGAGCCACTGAGCCACTCTCTTATATATCCACCTCGTTCTTAAGGTACTAAAACCACTGCCGAGCCGGCGAGCCGCCGAGCCACTCTCTTATATATCTACCACGTTCTTAAGGCACTAAGGTCACTGCCGAGCCGGCGAGCCACTCTCTTATATATCCCTTTCTCATTCTTTCATCACTGAGCGTGACTGACGAGCCGACGAGCCACTTGAGAGAGAGAGGCCTTCAAAAGTGGCCCTGTATTCTGTAGTTGCATTTTTTGAAGTATTATAGCCAGTTCAGTTGTCCTGTTAGCGTGCCTCTACAAAGGGGTTACATATTTAAAATGTTTGAGGGACAATCATTTGAAAAGGGGACGATTTTCAAACAAGACAGCTAATATCTAAGGATTTAAAATTGGTGAAACTTTACAATCGCTTAATAGCTTTACTTTGGACTTCCGTACCAATGTAAAAGCTTGCATTAAAGTAATAAATGTTCACACGTTGTAAATAGTTTTAGTTAGTTATAATGGTCACGAGTCTCTAATTATTAGAGACTCGTGACTATTATAACTAACTAAAACTATTTACAACGTGTAAACATGAAAGCGAATGTGTTGTGGTTCAATTTTATCCTTAGTTTATATCATATAGCGATGTTTCTCGTGACGTCACCCATTGTTATTAATATGCCAACCAGAACCTAACTGGCTGCTGAAACAATGACTTCTTTTGTTCCCTGGTTGGCAAATTTGAATATCAAAAGAAATGTAACGTCAATGTTTGTAAACAAGAAATATCGCTATTTACCTTTGTTTTTAATGTATGTTGATGATTTTTAAAAAAAGGAAATAATTTGGACCAAGCATATAAAACTGAACACAAAAAATACAAAGGTGAATAAAATGAAAGTGAGAGAGCTTACAATGATGTCTCGGGGACTTGCAAGAAATTGAAATTATTTTATTGGTTCATTGTTGATTTGATTTAATTTTTTTTTTTTCCACACACGAACATGTATTCCTGTGATAAAAACAAATACACAGCGTGGTCCTCACCATATTGGCTCATAAGTGTACAGTTATGTTCCAGTGTTTAAGCAGTTGCCTACAAAGTCGTAGCATCTTGTACAAGTTGTAGCCTTTCTCATCCTTTTCAATGTCATCCAGAGTTGGCTCTAAGCAATCGTTTGTTGATGTGAACTGTTTTTCCCGTTCTTTGAAACTCTTTGCTACTTGCGAGTGCTTTCCAAGGACTTGTGTCTGCACATGAGCTAAATGTGTTTTGTAGTATTCCTGAAGAACCTTACTATTAGGGCTGTTTCGGAGCTTGTTTCTGTACTTATCAAGTTTCCTTACATCTTTTGTCTCACCTATGATTTTTGCTACATTCTTAGCCAAAGCAGAGGACAAGGAAGATGTGGACAAATTTTGTCCTTCACCACAGTGGTTGGTCTCATGGGCTACTGCTGTTGGAGGCTCTTTAAGCTGTGCTGTCCTGTCCTCGGTGCTATCCTCTTTCATAGCTTCCTCTTTTAACTGCTCTTCCAATTTCTGATCATCCTGGTCTAAAAGGCATTCCCCCACTTGTTCAACAGCAACTAAAGTTTCCTCTTCTTCATCATGACTATCTTCTTCTGCATAATCTTCGCTTCTGCTTTCAATTTCATTACAATCATCATGATCATTTTCGCCCTCATTATCATTGTCAACATCATCAGCATCTTCTTGTAAGAATCAGTGTGAATGATTTGGTTGAGGTTACTACTTTCATCAAACACTCTGATAGTATGATGGGGTATTTTAACCCCTGCTGATGCCACACACTTGTCTTGCAAGTATATGGCTTCTGACTTCAGTGTAAAGGTGGGAGAGTGTCAGCTCCTGGTTGAGCTTCAACTGGTCTACTGACATAAAAAAATTCAACGCCACTCAGAACATGCCTCCACCAAGTTCCTTCACCACAGAGGAGGTAGTCTGCAATTTTTTCCAGGTGTGCTTGGTACGCATGTGGATACTTCAGGATCACTCTGTGTGGGATTATGGTGTTCTGTGCGGGAGGCAAGCAGTGTGCTAACTTCCCAAGTCTGGACTGTTGCTCTTTTAATGTGTCTCTTTGGTTATTCTCCTCTGCCTTCACCTCCGCTTGCATCCTTATGATGCCAGGGGTTATTATCTCTCCTGGGGCCCGTTTCTCAAAAGTCACGAAAACTTTTCGGGCCCAAACAGCCATTTGTGAAACTGTCAACCGCTTGTTGTGCAAAGCCGATCTTTTAACATGATTTCAAGGTCACAAAAAGAAAAATAACTGTGAAGTTTGACGACTTAAATCCTCTCCGTTCTTGAAATAAAAAGGGAATTGTGACACCCGAAAAAAAAACCCGTAAAGTTTTGGGACTTTCGAGAAACGCGCCCCAGGTCTTCTACTTGATGTGATGTAGAGATGCTTGAAAGTGTATTGAAGTTACGGTCTTGTTTTTCAGTATTGGTTGACCTGCAGCAGATAATACGATCTTGGATAAGAGCATCTACAACCAAAGAGTGTAGGTATCGCCCATAATACTCTTTCTCTGAGAGGATCTGAGGCTTCCCAATGACTTCGTCACATGCAATGGCATGGAGAAAGGTCTGATTGTGAAGTCTCAGGATGCTTCTTGGGCAGCGCTCCTCTGGTGTTGCATAAAGAATCCTGGATATTTCTGTCAAGGTATCCAGATTATCACTCACAAATCCTGCACATTAAACAGTCAAAACAATACACCCATTTACAAGTGGACAATCAACATCAACAGATTTTATAACCTGACTATGCTCAATGTAAGTACCTGATTTTCTTACATGGCTACCTTATTTGTGAAGACTAAGACCAATGAGAGATGTCTCTAACTTTTAAATGGGGCTTGGGAATTAGGACTAGAGTAGCCACAGGTTAGTGTCATTCTTTCAGTGGGAAATGGCAGTATTGGATGGCCCTGGTGATTCACAACTTTTTGAATTTATTTAAATGTATCATATCATTCTATTAAACTGTACATGCACATTGTAAATTAACCTTATGTTTCATACGAAACATAATTTCTTGGGTACTCTAAATGCTTTTCTTAAATCTAAATCTGGCTAAAAGCATGTTTCATAACTGTGCGAGATCAGCTGCAAGAACAATATGATAAATAGAGGATAATACATGGCCGTGCGGGGATACGACTTTTATCTTAGAGTGCTGCAAGTATCTCTGACGAGTGAGCGAAGCGAACGAGTGAGAGATAATTTCAGCACAAGAAGATAAAATTCGGTAGTCTGAGCCACGAAGTTGATCTTTTGTTCCTGCCACTAACTCGACTGCTTTTACACATAATGCCTTCTCTTCATCAGGAAGGTGAGCAACTATTTCAGTGGCAACATTAGAAATGTGTTCTTTGATGTCGTGCAATGGCTCTGTAGGCAGTACTGTCGAGTATTTATAGTATTTGTATTTTTAGTGATTCAATTTCATGCTCTTAAGCATGATGGGAATTTCTTATTAAGTTAATATGTATGGTTTTATTAATTTTAAATGAATGCATGGCTGTGTACCACAGTAACATCAAATTGTTACTTATGTTAACCCTTTTAATTCATTATTACATATAAATTAAATGCAGGTAACAAAAAAAATATTATTTGTTAAAGATTCTGTACCTAAGTTGATATCTTCCATGCTCTTATCCTGCTCATTGATCAGCAATGCAGGTACTCGCTGTACAGTCCCTTCAGCTTTTCCTTAAGGTTCTGCTGCAGATCTTTCTTTAATCCTTCATCATTCAATCCTCCTGCTAAACATTCTGCTCTCAGCTCTGCCACAGTCATGTTTTGGAAGGGCCTGATTCCTACATTTCTTTTCTTTCTCCTAGCTGGTCCAGCTCGAACTATTTTAATGCAATCTGCTAGGGATAGATGTGGGGACCTTAAGCAGTATGTAAGGTCACGATATCTGCGTGATTCTCCGCTACAGCCACTGCAGCCATTGTTGCCTCCCAGTTGCTCACCACTTCCAAATTGCTGCTCTGGCCCATCGCCATGGAAGAAGCGCATGATGTCTGTCACTGGGCATCCCTTACTTGTCAGCAGGTTGTTTTGCAGCTCATCCAAACATTGGTGTCTTGTCTCAATGTAACCCAACTGCTCGACTTCTTTTCCACTGCACCTCGCAAGGATGTATATTTGGGGCTTTTCAACTAGTGTGGGAACATCGATGACACCATATCCCTTGTCTTTCATTTCTGCAGCTGTGTAAAAAAAAGGCTGGATCATACACACACTGAATGAGATATAGGAGGTGGCCATGGTTCAATATTGAACCATCCCCCCATACCATCAAGTGTCTGATTCTCTCAAACCTCATCAGCCGTTCCTTTCTCTGCTCTGGAGTGTCTGATGGTTCTCATCATCCCCTAACACTTTCAGCCGTTCTCTTATCTGCTCATCGCTCATTTGCTCATACTCCGGGTTGGTATGTCCTGTCACTATCCCAAGCTGTTCACACCTCTCCAGTTCCCTTTTTCTGATTTCTGCTAAAGGTATTTTCCTTCCAGAAACTGTGAAAAATACTTCCTTTAAAGTGCCATCACTGTTTAGGATTAGTTTCCTGTACTGCTTGGGCACCAACAACTCACCAAACTGCCTCACGTTTGACCTAAAATAAACGAGAAAACAAATTAAATTTAAACATAAATAACTTATATTTGCTAGAAACTTAATCCTCTGGGGAGAGGGGCTTCTCTTAGTACATGACTGTATACTATAGTTTAATAATTCAATCCCTGAATTTAATTTTTTTTTAAATCTTCAATTTTGGTAATGATATTAACTTTTTATACATATCTTATTGAATGATCTTTGTGATTAAAAATGGGTGACTTACCTTGAGTGTTTCTTTGAATTCTCTGTTTGTTCTAGGTGTTGGAACAGTGATCTCCACTCCAAGCATTTTATTTAGCCTTCGTCTTGGCTTTGCTGGCCTTTTGTGGAACTGCTGATAGCGCTCCAGGTTCACCCCCTGTTCTATCAGGTACTCTTTGACAATCCCAGTTTTTTTAATATCTCCAAGACCATGTCGCCTTGCCAGGTCTGAATAATTGATCTATGGAAAAAAAAACTTATAAATATAATCCTTCCTGTGTAGCTTTCAGGCCCAACAATATAATAATAGAAGTTTTAAAACCATGCCATGTGGTATGCTCAGGTGAAATTGAGGAGGGGGTTGTGAATAAGAACTTCTAAAGTTATTAGCTTTTGAGGGCCCTCAGGGTATTTTTCATGAGAAAATTATTATAGTGTAGGTTGTAGAAATAAAGCATCTTTGAACTTCTCACAGGGGTAGGGTATGTGTATGCATGCACATAAATGTGTGTATGCAGGGAAAAGGGTGGGTTGGCTGCAACCCTCGCAACCCAGGCCTCCCATGGGTGTGCCCTTGAATCTGATGCTTTTGCCTAGGGAAAGTTAGATACTGTTATTTGAACAAATACACTCACCTTTTCACCATCTTCCATATTTTGTACTTCTTGTAGGAGGTTTTCCCTCTCAAAGTGGACTGAAGCTGGTGATGATGAATGGCGCTCGGGTTTTCTTTCTCTAAGCTTATTCTGGTTCTTATGTTTCTGAGCCCTCAGTGATGCCTCTGTGGATGATTCAAAGTGGAGAGATTGCCTTTGTCTCAACCTCTGGGTGAACGACTGCCTTGTTCCCAGCATCACATCACAGCCTCTCTCAGCCAACTGATCCTGAATTTAATTTTTTTCTTGGAGAGCTTTCTCTCGACGTTCACGTTTTTTTTTTCCATTCCATCTTTCTTTTTTTTCTGAAGGTTAAGTTCCCTTACTTTCGTTTGTGCTTCAGCAAAGCTTACGTTAAAAATTCGTTCAAATGGGCCATTCAGTTTGGAGTAAATGTGTTTGACAGCAGATTTTATGGCTGTTTGGTTTGGTTTAAGTTTACTTTGTGCCTTCAAACTACTTTTACCAACTATATCTTGCACAATTTTTCGAGGCCTAACAGTATCTCCATTAGGAAAGAGAGTATGGATGGCGAAATAATGAACTTGGCAACCCCCACAATTTGACAATGTATCATTAAGTAAAGTACGATCGTCCGGGTGAGTGTAGTCCTGAGAAGGACTGTTTGAGATGACATCTCAAACAGTCCTTCTCAGGACTATTCTCACCCGCACGATCGTACTTTACTTAATGATATGACTCCTGGGTTCAAATCATTTACAATTTACAATTTGACTATGTATGCTGCTTTTTCTGTGACATTGGAAGAACTTTCCAGTTTGCAGCCGAAAATGTGTTTATGTACTGTGATCGGCTTTTGGAATTCATATTTCGGAAAGAGCTGTAAACTGCTTTAGACTTTTTGATATAAGTCGAGCGTTCGACGGCAAAGATGTCTCGGCTGTCCTCTTCGAAGATTCCAAGGTAGTTCTTCCATCTCTCACCAGGGTCAGTTTCAATCGAACTGCTTCCAACTTTATGCCAGCTCTCTTTTACAGCAACTCTTGCAAATCCACAATTAAACACAACCGACATGACTGATCCACACGACTGCACTGGCGCTATAATCTGTTTAACTGAAAATGTTGTTAACGATCGCGAAGTATTTCGTGAAGAGTTTCTGAAGATATCGTTGTGCGTATACCGCGCTATTTTTCGACTTTGGAGCAAAAATGTTACGTTATTCTTGTTATATGATACGATTTTAGGGTAGAATAACAGATGTCGTTATTTGTTAAGCCTTTTTATCGAAGCAAAGAGAAGGGAAGCTGGTAAGTTAATCTTAGTTTTATTACTTCGAAGTTGATCTGTCGGTCAACTAAACGTATAAATTAACGTAAGAAAAACCAAAAAAGGGAAAAATTCCATCATAATCATACCAAGTTTCCCGTCTTCAATCTTAAAATGAGCTTGTTCGGATTTGGTAATGTTTAAGCCTTCAAATTACCTCTTTCGAGTTCTTGAAGTCTGCTTTCTGTCCTCTATATTGGAACTTTGCGCCCTCGCCACATAAACGTTTACTGAAATTCCCATTGGCTTACTCTGAGCCATGACAACAGCGGCTTTCTTTCATGAACCACGCACTAGCGTGTGAGGATGGCGGACAAGCGACTCCACACGCAGTTGCGAGTTTCCGAAATTCCCACCGCTTTCCTTGTGTAATTTGCAATGTTTTTCAACTAAATGCAAGCTTATAATGTTGATTTTCTTCACCACGGTTGGAACCACGAGCGCAACTATTTGTGCTAAAAAGCTTAAGAGAATGGCGTTGTTATTGCAAACCAAAACTCGATCGAATCCACCTCGGACAGGGATAAATTTTGGCTGGGATTCCAAGCGTAAAACTAATAAATGGTATCTCATCTTTTCATAGCCACTGTTGCTTTCCGACTTTCTGTTTGTTTAGTGGTGGGAATTTGCTTCAGAACACATTCAACGAATTTGGCGCGTAAAGTAACCGTTGCTGAAGGTATCATATCGTATCATATTACTTTCCGGTAAATTAGTAATACATGCTGAGAGGGCTGCTCCTAATGCACCTTTCTCCCAAGTCTGAGAAAAATCGGGTGCAAACTACTTAAGCTTTTTGGTTTTTTTTTTTTCAAAAAAAATGGTTTAAATGCTGGGTGACCCAGGCCTTAATTTACTTGAGCCACAACATCTCTAAGGACATGCAACTAATTGCTATCGAAACAATATTTTCCAACAGAGACTCTATCCGTAAGGCAGGTAAGGCCAGTGAAGCTTTTTTTTTAATTTCAAAAGGCAGGACAATTGATCCCAACGGTCTTAATATCCGCCAAGAAACGTATAAGATTTCAATTTATTATTTACAGTCTTTTCCGTTATTTTTCCGTTACTCTTAGTATTTGAACTCAAATTTGCTGTAACTACCATATTTTATCACATTTTTCCAGTATTACGTCAACATCCACTTACTATGGGAGTCAGGGTGGCTTAGTGGTTATCTATCGAGCCTCCCACCACTGCGAGCCGGGGTTCAACTCTGGCCCCGGCCTGCATGTGGGCTGAGTTTCAGTCGATCTCAACCTGACTCGAGGGTTTTTCTCCGGGTACTCCGGTTTTCCTCCCTCATCAAAATCGACTCACAGCTAATTAACATCTAGCTGTGGTGCTGTGCTCCGACATCAAACATGGACTGTATAGCGGCAGCCAGAGGCGCCTTTGTATGCTTTCAGCCCGATGTCGTGAGCCGCGCCCTTAGCAATTCAGTCCTCGACTGCAAGTAAGGGTGATTAGCACTAGCAATATAATATTTATATTTATATATATGTACAGAAAAGCAATCCAATGTAAACTCTCATTGTACCTGAAGAAGGCTGGTTTCGCCATCCGAAATATAGTACACCACTAAAATCAAATCTACGCTGTACCGGCTCTTTCTCAAAATATTTACCTTCTATATAGCCCATTATATGGGAGTACCCCTGACCGGGCTTTAAACCGAGTAGACATTAAGGGTTTGTTATGGCTAAAACTGATTGAATGCATTCATGGTCATTTGCTTTGTGAATTCCTCAATTTTGAACCTAAGCGGATTCAAAAGTTAAAACCTTCTTCCTTCAGGAACAATTCAATATATATCATTTACTTACTTTCTCTATGGTTAAGGAAAGAATGGAGGGAAGTATGTACAGTTCGATCACACAAGAAACAAACAAATAATTTATTACACCCCTCAAGCTAATGTTACTTATTACCTTGCAACGGCAGACAAATAACTTATTACATCCGGCAAGCCAATATTACTAAATACCTTGCAATGTTCCTCTTCAAAACCTTCTGAGCAGGAATACTGAATCCGGCTGAAAAAAAGTTAAGGCATAAATAATACTGTCAATACTAGTGGATCATTTAGATGCATCATTTGCAACTGATCATGAGTGACAGTGGTCACTTCACAAAATAAACATGAAGGGAATTCTGACATAGTCACTAACTTGATCCAAACTGAGTAAAGAGAAAACAACAAAAAGTAATGCAAAATTCATCAGAACTGGTTTATCACACATAAATTATTACTTGTTCGTGTTATTAAGAAATGAGTAACAGTGAGCAACTTACCAAAATGGGTGCTAATCGACGTGAGGTCCTCGACAACAAGAAATGACTCTGCAAATGAATCTGATCATTTAATGTGGTTAACCATTTTAACTTTCATAACACAAGTCATTTATGTCTAGTATGCAAAAAGAGTGGAACTGGAGCGGAAAGCTGAAAAGTTCTCAAGAGAACGGATCGAGGTGAGATGACTGTTCCATTACTCCAAACAATTCAAGTAATGCTTTCGTTCGGCGAGCTTCAAAGTTGTAATGAGAACGCATACATTATGCGAGGCTCTGGTCTTGCTTAGCTTTATGTAAGACTTTAAAGCGAGTAGACATTAAAGGTTTGTTATGGCCAAAACTGATTGAATGCATTCTTAATCGTCATTTGCTTTGTCACACCCTCAATTTTGAATCTAAGCGGATTCAAAAACTAAAATCTCCCTTCAGAAACAATTCAAGATACATCATTTACTTACTTTCTCGATGTGTAAGGAAAGAATGTGGAGGACAGTATATAGTTCGATCACACAAGAAACAAATTTATTACACCCCTCAAGCCAATGTTACGTATTGATGGGGGCGTTGGGATTTTCGGTTTTGGCCACTTTTCACTATTTAGGCCGGTTTTTCGGTTTTTGCACCAAAAAACGTCGGTTTTTCGGCTTTTTTGACTCTTACGGTTTCGGGTTTTCCCTTTTTTTAGCATATGGTTTTCGGTTTTCGGTTTTCAACCAAAATACAACCGGATTTTCGGGTCTGGTATCCAACGCGGTTTTCGGTTTTGCCTGTTCCGTTTCTGATTTCTGGTTTCCTCAATCGAGAGAGCGTGCCGCGGGAGTTCTCAAATGGACTCCAAACGCAGAGGTCAACTCAAGGACTTTTTTCTTGCCTAACCCTGCACTTATTCTCTGCCTAAACAGAGGGTTGTGTTTCTGCCAAAGCGGGTTAGCACTGAGCTTGTCTGTATATGTGTCACAAAGTGTCTCACCTTTTTTTGGTGTACCATAATAATCGAGGAGCGAGGCATTGGGTCTTAGACACCTTTTGTTGTTGCGGTTGACGGAGCAGTTCAGTCGCCTTTCATCAATTTAATGATGAATGTGACCCGGCCTGGATTTGCGGAATTATATCAATGCCATATGTGGGTTGAGTTTATCCCCGAATACATTCTCCCGTTTTCCCCTCTCGTCAAAAAAGAAACAACATTTGATTCGATCTACTTCAATTTTATGTGATTTGATTTCATTCACAGTTTTTTTCAATTAGGGGCCAAGAATGCTGGATTTCAATGATCTCATCAACAACTGTATGTTAGTGGGTCACGTGATTAAGCAGGTGAAGCGGATAACTTCCTGAATGTTTGTGAGATGAGATTTTTTTTCATATAATCTGAATGCGTGTCACTCACTGCTGTTCTACTGAAACATGGATTGCGCGACAGCCCAAGCTATTAGTGAAATGGCTAATAGAGCGTTTTTACGCGACGTCACGGCAGTCATGTTGGTATTCCAAAACAAAGAAATGGCGGCAATGATGGTGTACCAAACTAATCCTCTGGGAAGTGAACTCTATTTTTATGCAAAGACTTTCTTTTTTTTTCCAGGAATCCAACGTGGCTGCTGGTCACGTGAGTGAAAACGCATTATACGCTGGGGGAAAGCTTTCGACAACAATTTGTACACGTGTGGTGTTTTCTTAGACTTTTTAAAGGCCTTTCACTGTAAACTATATGACCTTGTTAAACAAGTTGTTAGCCTATGGAATAAGAGAGACTCCTTTAATCATAGTTACTTTTCAAATAGGCAAGCATGTTGAATTGCATGGGTGTTTTATCGACGTTAAACCCGCGAGGCGAACGCGGGTCATTTTTAGACCTAATAAAACACGCAAATGTGAGCGAATTTTGTGGAAAAATCCGACTCAAAGCACTTCTTGGCTTGTCAACGATTCCTGAAATCATTTCTTGTTCTCGCTCGTCCCTCGAGTCAAGGGTTTTGCAATTTTTTCCTGCTTTCTTTCATTCGCCCACTGCACAAAAACGTTTTTTCAGTGTTATGTGCTTTTTTTAGTGTCTTCATATCTTCGCTCATTTGTCTCAGTTCTTAAATAAATTCATGGGTCACCGCTTCGAAACAAGACGCCTTTGTTTGAAAAACAGCCACAGAACAAATTCTTTACTGTTGCCAATGATTTTAAGTAATTTTGCCCGCAGAAATTACCAAAATTAACGAGTAATGCCCTATGCCATTGCCCTCTACGATAGTAAAGACAAAACTTGAAAATTTATTGTCGGGTACCGACGTCCTCTACACGATAAATTTAGTCATTTCATGTACGAGAACTGCAAAGATATGTATCAAAATGTGAAATGCACGTTCGGGGCGTGCACAGCCTTTGTTTTTGTTCCAGCATTAAGCCCGTTGTTTTATGACGCTCTGGTAGCCGTCGTGCTTACGTAAGCTCCATAGTAGGGACCTCACAATAAGAAGACGACGACGACGATGACGGCTACGAAAACGCCGCAAAACAATAGAGTTAATAAACAAAAACAAAGGCTCTGCACGCCCTGATGCGTTTTGCATTTTAGTATATTTCTTTGCCGTTCTCGTCCTCGTCCTGACACGGACGTGAATTAACTACAATTTTAAGGTTGTGTAGATGACGTGAGAACCTGACGAAATATTTTTAATTTTCTTCCCAATCAACCACACCCTTCATGCCAATTTTGATAAACACTTTTCATTCCGAACGACTTGGAGGTATCACGAAATTATTACAATAACGGGAAATACCATTTTTACACGCCGTACTTCACTTGAACTTAATTCAATGAATTCGATTCGGATCATGTAAAGTACGGCGTCTGAACCGGGCCTAAGAAGCTAAAACGTTGGGAAGTAAAAGTTGTCTGATCTCTTAATTTGTTTGCATTTTAAATTTAAAGACTGCAAACCCCGGAGAGGGGGCACTTTGCATATGCATATGCTTATCGAATTTTTTGAATTAAACTCCTAAAGGAAACCAATCTGGGCGTGGCCCAGGCTTTTTTTGGCCCCTAAATGAGACCATATTTAAAACACATTAAATAGCCATTTTTAAATTTCTTCTCGTGCAACTCTGAACGCGACCTTGGCGGCTATATATGGGCTACATAACAAGGCGTTTTGCCATGAACACCCTAAGTAAGACAAAATCCGAAATTTACACCCCTAAGCTAGCGAGACGACGAGCATTCCCGGCCTTTAATATGCGAGTCCCCTCCCCGGGCTACAAACATTTTGCTTAGGCAAACGTCCAGATTTCTTTCCGCGATTTCGAAAACTTCCAGAAGGTCAAAGGCTACTGTAGGTAATAAAATTGTTGCTTGATCTCTTAATTAAATTTTCTTTCTACAATCTTTAAATTTTCAATGCGAACCAGTTAGGAGACGACAATCGATATCAATATCTAGATTGCCGAATGCACAGTAAGTAGGAAACGCCTTTCTTCAAACGGGCGGTGTAATGAACTATCATGCGGAAACACCATAGTTTAGATATCTTGTAAATAAAGATATGAAACATATAATGCCTTAATTTACTTGAGCCACAACATCTCTAAGGACATGCAACTAATTGCTATCGAAACAATATTTTCCAACAGAGACTCTATCCATAAGGCAGGTAAGGCCAGGGAAGCTTTTTTTTAATTTCAAAAGGCAGGACAATTGATCCAAACGGTCTTAATATCCGCCAAGAAACGTAAAAGATTTCAGTTTATTATTTACAGTCTTTTCCGTTATTTTTCCGTTACTCTTAGTATTTGAACTCAAATTTGCTGTAACTACCATATTTTATCACATTTTTCCAGTATTACGTCAAGATCCACTTACTATATATATGTACAGAAAAGCAATCCAATGTAAACTCTCATTGTACCTGAAGAAGGCTGGTTTCGCCAGCCGAAATATAGTACACTACTAGAATCAAATCTACGCTGTACCGGCTCTTTCTCAAAATATTTACCTTCTATATAGCCCATTATATGGGAGTACCCCTGACCGGGCTTTAAACCGAGTAGACATTAAGGGTTTGTTATGGCTAAAACTGATTGAATGCATTCATGGTCATTTGCTTTGTGACTTCCTCAATTTTGAACCTAAGCGGATTCAAAAGTTAAAACCTTCTTCCTTCAGGAACAATTCAATATATATCATTTACTTACTTTCTCTATGGTTAAGGAAAGAATGGAGGGAAGTATGTACAGTTCGATCACACAAGAAACAAACAAATAATTTATTACCCCCCTCAAGCCAATATTACTAAATACCTTGCAATGTTCCTCTTCAAAACCTTCTGAGCAGGAATACTGAATCCGGCTGAAAAAAAGTTAAGGGATAAATAATACTGTCAATACTAGTGGATCATTTAGATGCATCATTTGCAACTGATCATGAGTGACAGTGGTCACTTCACAAAATAAACATGAAGGGAATTCTGACATAGTCACTAACTTGATCCAAACTGAGTAAAGAGAAAACAACAAAAAGTAATGCAAAATTCATCAGAACTGGTTTATCACACATAAATTATTACTTGTTCGTGTTATTAAGAAATGAGTAACAGTGAGCAACTTACCAAAATGGGTGCTAATCGACGTGAGGTCCTCGACAACAAGAAATGACTCTGCAAAATTTGATGATTAAATGTGGTTATCCATTTTAACTTTCACAACACAAATCATTTATGCCTAGTATGCAAAAAGAGTGGAACTGGAGCGGAAAGCTGAAAAGTTCTCAAGAGAACGGATCGAGGTGAGATGACTGTTCCATTACTCCAAACAATTCAAGTAATGCTTTCGTTCGGCGAGGTTCAAAGTTGTAATGAGAACGCATACATTATGCGAGGCTCTGGTCTTGCTTAACTTTATGTAAGACTTTAAAGCGAGTAGACATTAAAGGTTTGTTATGGCCAAAACTGATTGAATGCATTCTTAATCGTCATTTGCTTTGTCACACCCTCAATTTTGAATCTAAGCGGATTCAAAAACTAAAATCTCCCTTCAGAAACAATTCAAGATACATCATTTACTTACTTTCTCGATGTGTAAGGAAAGAATGTGGAGGACAGTATATAGTTCGATCACACAAGAAACAAATTTATTACACCCCTCAAGCCAATGTTACGTATTGATGGGGGCGTTGGGATTTTCGGTTTTGGCCACTTTTCACTTTTTAGGCTGGTTTTTCGGTTTTTGCACCAAAAAACGTCGGTTTTTCGGCTTTTGTGACTCTTACGGTTTCGGGTTTTCCCTTTTTTTAGCATATGGTTTTCGGTTTTCAGCCAAAATACAACCGGATTTTCGGGTCTGGTATCCAACGCGGTTTTCGGTTTTGCCTGTTCCGTTTCTGATTTCTGGTTTCCTCAATCGAGAGAGCGTGCCGCGGGAGTTCTCAAATGGACTCCAAACGCAGAGGTCAACTCAAGGACTTTTTTCTTGCCTAACCCTGCAGTTATTCTCTGCCTAAACAGAGGGTTGTTTTTCTGCCAAAGCGGGTTAGCACTGAGCTTGTCTGTATATGTGTCACAAAGTGTCTCACCTTTTTTTGGTGTACCATAATAATCGAGGAGCGAGGCATTGGGTCTTAGACACCTTTTGTTGTTGCGGTTGACGGAGCAGTTCAGTCGCCTTTCATCAATTTAATGATGAATGTGACCCGGCCTGGATTTGCGGAATTATATCAATGCCATATGTGGGTTAAGTTTATCCCCGAATACATTCTCCCGTTTTCCCCTCTCGTCAAAAAAGAAACAACGTTTGATTCGATCTACTTCAATTTTATGTGATTTGATTTCATTCACAGTTTTTTCAATTAGGGGCCAAGAATGCTGGATTTCAATGATCTCATCAACAACTGTATGTTAGTGGGTCACGTGATTAAGCAGGTGAAGCGGATAACTTCCTGAATGTTTGTGAGATGAGATTTTCTTTCATATAATCTAAAATCCGTGTCACTCACTGTTGTTCTACTGAAACATGGATTGCGTGACAGCCCAAGCTATTAGTGAAATGGCTAATAGAACGTTTTTACGTGACGTCACGGCAGTCATGACAAAGAAATGGCGCCAATGATGGTGTACCAAACTAATCCTCTGGGAAGTGAACTCTATTTTTATGCAAAGACTTTCTTTTTTTTTTCCAGGAATCCAACGTGGCTGCTGGTCACGTGAGTGAAACGCATTATACCCTGGGGGAAAGCTTTCGACAACAATTTGTACACGTGTGGTGTTTTCTTAGACAATTTAAAGGCCTTTCACTGTAAACTATATGACCTTGTTAAACAAGTTGTTAGCCTATGGAATAAGAGAGACTCCTTTAATCATAGTTACTTTTCAAATAGGCAAGCATGTTGAATTGCATGGGTGTTTTATCGACGTTAAACCCGCGAGGCGAACGCGGGTGATTTTTAGACCTAACAAAACACGCAAATGTGAGCGAATTTTGTGGAAAAATCCGACTCAAAGCACTTCTTGGCTTGTCAACAATTCCTGAAATCATTTCTTGTTCTCGCTCGTCCCTCGAGTCAAGGGTTTTGCAATTTTTTTCTGCTTTCTTTCATTCGCCCTCTGCACAAAAACGTTTTTTCAGTGTTATGTGCTTTTTTTAGTGTCTTCATATCTTCGTTCATTTGTCTCAGTTCTTAAATAAATTCATGCGTCACCGCTTCGAAACAAGACGCCTTTGTTTGAAAAACAGCCACAGAACAAATTCTTCACTGTTGCTAATGATTTTAAGTAATTTTGCCCGCAGAAATTACCAAAATTAACGAGTAATGCCCTATGCCATTGCCCTCTACGATAGTAAAGACAAAACTTGAAAATTTATTGTCAGGTACCGACGTCCTCTACACGATAAATTTGGTCATTTCATGTACGAGAAGTGCAAAGAAATGTATCAAAATGTGAAATGCACGTTCGGGGCGTGCACAGCCTTTGTTTTTGTTCCAGCATTAAGCCCGTTGTTTTATGACGCTCTGGTAGCCGTCGTGCTTACGTAAGCTCCACGGTAGGGACCTTACGATAAGAAGACGACGACGCGACGATGACGGCTACGAAAACGCCGCAAAACAATAGAGTTAATAAACAAAAACAAAGGCTCTGCACGCCCTGATGCGTTTTGCATTTTAGTATATTTCTTTGCCGTTCTCGTCCTCGTCCTGACAAGGACGTGAATTAACTACAATTTTAAGGTTG
>OX421448.1:15205800-15213300 GCA_949126865.1 Montipora capitata | reverse complement strand
AACTGAAGTAACTTCTGCTAACATTTTTCGCTTACTATTATCTGCAGGGTTTCAAGCAACTCAAAACATCACCATTAGCAAGTGAATTTGAGCAAATATGGTTTGGCGATTTACTATCCTTTATGGCTGAAGGAAGTTGACAGACTGTTTATTGATATCATTGAATTTGTATTCCTCTGGCTTCTTGCAAAATATAGATGAATACATGTTTTAAATTTTACCGGAGTACTTTCAATAAAATATTGATTATCATCTTTTGTCTTCTTGAGTGTTGGTTGTTTGTTGTTGGTTTAATAGATAGATAGATAGATAGATAACATTATTTATACACAGTATTTAATCAGCTAAATTAGGTAATGAACAAACAACCTGTCTCCCTAACTACAGTTCAAAAGAATAAAATTTAAGACAATAAAAGCTGCTTGGCATAGTTCTAGGGGTAAACTATTCCACAAGTATGCTCCACTCTACAAAATTAAAGCTTTTTTTAATAATCAGTACAGGGTTGTGGATGCACTAATTTGTTTTCAGTATTCCACGGTAGGAAGCAAAAATTAATTTAAAGTAGTCAGGTGTCATCCTATGTAAAATGTAATACACCATCATAGATTTCTTTCTACTCTTGGGTGATAGATTTTGCACCACCCTAGCAGAGGCAGATCTAGGAGGCAGGTGCAGGGGGTGTGCACCACCCTCCCCCTTCCTGAGAGGACCTGAGGCTTTTTGGTAGAACTTGTATGCTGCAAAAAAAACATGTCTCCAACCAGCCACAGCATTCCTTAGTGGTGCTCCCCCTCCTAAGAAAAATCCTGGATCCACCCCTGCCTAGTACCTGGAGCAAATCACTATATCACTGTCATGGCTAGCACACATCAGTATGTGGACTGAAAAGAGTCCTCTAATTGAACCTCGAAATTAATTTTCAACAATATGTGAGGTGCCAAATACAGTTTAATTTGTAAATTTAACAAAGGGGCCGGCCGGGGGAGATGAAGTAATTAGAAGAATAAACAACAATAAGATTTTATAAACTGATCTAAACAAATAATTTTGCACAGATGAAATCAGACTGTTTGCAAAATTATTTGCTTAGATCAGTTTATAAAAGCTTATTGTTGTTTATTCTTCTAATTACTTCATCTCCCCCGGCCGGCCCCTTTGTTAATTTTACAAGTATTTTATCATTTGTGGTACATATTTTACTGCTTTTTAGTGATCATGGTATTTTTTAAACTGTTTTTAACTGTGACAAACATATTTATGCAAATTACTCGTACATTTTAACTCGCACTTGAAAATGACCTCCGGAAGGTCGAAACGTCGTAACTTTTTATCGTTAGTTTTTATCATAAAAACTCTGTTTGTCCACCCAAATTGTAAATAAGCATTGTTTTTGTTTTCTCTTGGGACCATTGTAAGTCTCAAGAGAAACAGGAAACAATGCTCATTCAAAATTTGGGTGGACAAAAAGAGTATTATGGTATTTTCCGCTTCGGGGAAATAGCCCATTTCACTGTTAGTTTTTCACATTTGCATTACAATGTAAGCTAACTTGGACGCGAGGCAATTTCAGGTTAAAACTACAAAATAGCCCGAAATTGCCTCGCATCCACGTTAGATTACATTGTAATGCAAATCAGAAATCTAATCGTGGAAAGGGCACCTTGCTTTTATAAATGTTTTGGTTTTCCAATGTCGATCCCCGCACCTCGTTCCCAGGGATTTTCACCGCTGAGAGTAGGACGGGCGGCCTACTCTTGGCAGTGAAAAGCCCTGGGAACGACGTTGTCCCCATATATAAAGCTCTAATCTTGTGTCTAACTGAAAAACTGGTTGACAACCGCCTGAGAAAGATCAATTTTAATTTTACATAATTATACTTGTAGAGTAGTATCGTCAACATAATTATTTGACAATGCAAGTAAGTTTGTAGTCCCTAAAAATCATAAATCAAAAATAACCAAATAAAAGGGTGGGGCCCATTAACACTACCCTGGGTAGTTGCGTTGTTAACACGCTATGCCATTTAACAATTACATGTAACAACTATTCAACGAAGTGGAGGTGGCTAAGGTGGTGGTTATCCACCACTAGCCACCGACACTGTGGTGAATAGTTGTTTTATTATACACTAAAACAGTGAGATAATATAGCACAAAAAGATGATTTTAACTGTTTATTCCTGCAACGATTACAATATTTTCGGGCACAAATCACGCGCGAGTTGCTCTGAGGCTTTTTTAAGATTTAATTTGATTTACAGACTTTGCCAGTCAAGCTGGCAGAACGCCACAACAGCTTGCGCCAATTACTGTGGCCCCTTTTTTTTACCCTC
This sequence comes from Montipora capitata, assembly GCA_949126865.1. Classification (NCBI taxonomy): domain Eukaryota; kingdom Metazoa; phylum Cnidaria; class Anthozoa; order Scleractinia; family Acroporidae; genus Montipora; species Montipora capitata. The sequence continues at coordinate 15,210,965 of OX421448.1, read as the reverse complement.
CCAACCATGATACTCAACAGAAGACAGACCACAACATCGGGAACTACGTGCCCTAGGTGAATAGCAAAGGATATTCAGAGTTTTAGAAGCCAATCAGAGAGCGCGTTCAACGCTATCCACTGTTTTAGTACATAAAGAGGATATTACATGGCCACGTGGAGATACGAAATTTCTCTTCAAGTGTTGGAATAATTCACGAGTGAGCGCAGCAAACGAGTGAAATATTTTTCAACACGAGAAGAGAAATTTCGCGTCTCCACGCGGCCATGTAATAATATTCTATTTATTATATAAACACCAATGAAATACCAAATCATTCCACGAAAGGCGCGATTTTTATATGTAACCATAGCAACAGTGACCTTTTCACTTGTGAAGATAACATGTTATCTTCATGTGTGAAGAAATCATGTTTTCGCGCTTAAGCTCACTTGGTATTTCATTGGTGTTTATATAATAAACTAAAATATTGCAGGCTCAGCACATCTGAACGTCTTGTGGATGGCCGTGGGACTGGCTTTGGTCGAGATATTCTCGGTTTTCACATGACGTCACAGCCGCCATGTTGGAGCCCCTAAACAAAGAAATGGCGGCCGACCAAATCCTCCGGGAATTTAACTCTATTATTATGCAAACGTTTTCCTTTGTTTTCAGTGAAAAACATGGCTGTTAATCACGTGAGTGAAAACCAACAATAGCTTCCGCTGTATCCCAACCAAACTGATGGGCAACCGAGTTGATCCAACTTTTTCATCTGATGTTACACAACTATGAACCAATTAAAAGACATAGATGTGACAAAAAAATGCAAAATCAGTTACACGCCACGTCATCAGACGGTTATCTCGTCAATGCCTGGAAAACGTTCTAGTTGTACAGGAGTTTAGTGTGTCAGGACGGCAGCGGACACCAAATATTTGCTCATGTAATTACAGTTCGATGACAAGAGAAAAATACGTGAAGAAAGCATGCAACTCAGTGAATCTAACTCTGAAATAAGTCGCAATATCAGGAGTCTTTCCATCCGCAATCATGTTCTGAGCTTAATTAGTGACACCGCATTCAATAGCTCTAATGACACTTTCTTGAGAATAGTATTACATGTCACATTTACTCCTCTGTTTCCATAGAAGTGGCAGTAACATTTTATAATATGCGTTGTGTTTCAGTTTGAAGAGAGACGATGAACGTTGCATTAAACAAATTTCAACATTGTCTATAACAGCTTAATTATACAACTAAGTGTTTGTAATTATTGTATTCTCCATGACCAACTTGTAAGTTCAAATTGTTTTTAATATGTAAATTTTCGTTTATTACTTTATACTTTAACACGTTAAATAACTAAATGTTCGTAACAATTGTATTCTCCGTCCGGCCCACTTGCATGTCAACGAAAGCCAGTTGTTTTATTTGGGAGGCCTAATTTATATAAGCTGAATATAGTTTCTTTGAGGCCTCCTCGCCATCAATGTAATTCAATTATTTTTCTCTTTATCTTCTCTTTTTTGATAGTACATATTTGTATCTTAATTGTTTTTCCTCTGGCAAATAAATAATAATATTTTCGCAAAGGTATATAGTTTTCCTTTCAGTTATCATGTTTTAGTCTTTTTATCTCTAATTAAAAGCTACTATAAGTACACCATGGATCCATAATAAGCCCAATTTAAGGAAGATACTAATACATATATATTTGATGAAAAGACGGGTCTTTCCGAACAGCATTGTATTTTTGGCCTTTATTTGTTTTGTGTTTTATTTCTTTTATTTCTGGGTCACCAATCTACGTGCTAAAAAGAGAGAAGTCGGTCTTCTTCTTCAAACATGAAACCTGGCGACAAATTCTTTATTTTACCCCAGTCCCTGGCAATTGTACAATTGGCTGATTTAGAAACATAACGGGAATATCAGTTTACGATGGCGCGCGCACCGGAAATGTCCATATTAGAGTAGAACCTAAAACTATTCTCCGAGCTCTCCCTTCCCTCCCTTCAGTTTCTAAATCAGCCTAATACTTCTCGACAAACAAATATTAAAGCGCATATTTTCATTGTCGTGGTCTACGCTAGTGATATTCATACAAGCACATGGTGAACAACAAGTAGTCTTAATTGTTATGCCGAGATAAAGGTCATGTGTCTAGTTTCACAGCGCATTGGAAATTTGAAATTGCTCAGTCTTCCGATGGATCTTTATAATTACAGCCAGCAACTGAATGTGTGAACATATCACCGAGCCGTCTCAGCCGAACTGGTATTCACGTATTCTTAGGTGCTTATGTTTTCTGCCATGAAAGACGTGACCATTTTCAGCATTTCGTAACAGCTACCTTGGATTCTTTCGCCGCAATATCAGTTGATGAAGCGCGAAGGTTGAAGTAACGGACAGAAAAATGACCTTGAAATGCTTTTAAGTTCAGGTAAGTGGTTGAAACGAAATTTAACATAATTCCAATTCCTTCCATTGAAATAGTAAAGTGCTAAGACTGCGCAGCATGGACTAGATCCAGATTAACGAAACGTTCTTCGACTGGGAGAGTATAGTTTTTTCTATGAACTAGTAACCACTTACATCCTTTCGTCCGGTCCGATCCGATCCAGGTTTTGCCAACGGCCAAAAAAAGCACTTTCACACATTCTTGCTTCTTCCCAACGATGTACATTACTACCCCTTGTTGCTTTCAGACATTCCAACAGCCTCGGCGGCATACTTGTCAAATCCACATTACCTACCAGCCCACAAACGCAGCCTCTAAAAGGATCATTCAAAAGCGTAACAAACTGCATCACATGAAATTATATAACTGATGGATGAACTGACTACACATTTTCAGCTACTAAAGAGACAAGACATTCTACATGACATTGACTGTAACTCAAAAACTCTTATTTACATAATACACTGTAGGCGCTGCAACAAACAATACAAAGGAGAGACAAAACGGAGACTTATAGACTGTTTCAATGAACACTGTAGTCCTTTTGACAGACCCACTTCTGCCTCTAGACAAGAAAATCTACAAAGGTCAAACACTTGAAGCCAAAGATATTAACCAAAGAGAAGAATTATAAATAAGATAGATAAGATAGATAGATAGATAGATAGATAGATAGATAGATAGATAGATAGATAGATAGATAGATAGATAGATAGGTTATTTAAAAATCACATTGCAGCCACAAAAGCTGAATTAAGTAATTTTTTACAAGTCTTAAAAACAATTGGAAAAATTAAGAACTATTTACATGAATTTTGTATAATATAATAATGTAATAATGTAACCTAGATCTAGGATATATAATTTTCTATATTAGAAACTAGATGAATCTTAAATATATGTAGAAGTAAATGGTATTAAATATTAATAAAAATTTTATAAGAAAACCTTAGTCTGAATTCATTGATGGCGGCAGTCATAAAAAATATCGTTTGAAACCAATCTAATAATTACATTTGCGAGCCATGGCAAAGATGAACGTGTTTTTGGTTCGATTTGTTTTCAAATGTGGGATGGCAAAAGGACGATGATTTCTCAGATTATATTTGGGTTCGTTCCTAGGAGGCAGCAAGCAGCAGCTATTTAATTTGTGACCAGTATCAGAGAACATCTGGTCGAATAACTTACTGCCCAAAAGACTGTGGTGTTCAGTAATAGGCGTTATGCCCAACAAGCCGCAAGTACTCGCGTAGCCCGTGCGGGGCAAAATTATCGATCTGACGCCCTTTTCTCGATACGCACGAGCTCATTCTTCAAGTACTGTGGCAGGGCGTTATAGAAAACGGGCACAGCATAGTCCACCCCGGAACGAACACAAGCTTTATAAAAAAGAACTAGATCAGAGGGGGGCACTCGCGCTCTTTTAAGTTGAACCAGGAGATACAATTTCTTACTAGCCTTCTTTTAATGATCTCATTTACATGCGCGTTCCATGTGAGATTGTCACTGATAGTTAACCCTAACAATTTGGCGTTCTTAACAACCTGGAGCTCTTTGCCGTCAATAGTTGTGGCGTCAAAGCACTCGGGATCGCGAGCAAAAGAAATACGCATCTCTTTACACTTGTCAGGATTAAGGACAACTCTGTTTGCACGAGACCACTCGATAATCTGATCGGTCATGCCCTGAGCGTTATTAAAATTTCCCTTTTCGATTTGCTCCGAGGCCGTGGTGTCGTCCACAAATTTCCATAAATATGGAGAATTTGTGTCTAAATCGTTGATGAAAAGAATGAACAACCACGGGCCCAATTTGGTACCCCGTGGTACCCCGGAGGGGGCTGGACCCCACTCAGAGATCTATCTGAGAGGAAATCGATAATCCAGTTAAGAACACTACGGGGCATGACTAACCCTTCTAATTTATCAATCAAAATACGGTGGTCAATAAAATCAAAAGCTTTGCGATAATAAAATAACATAGTTCTTACTGTTGCACCATTCCCATCTGTCCCTAGAGCCCAAGCATGCATCATGCTAATAAGAGCCATAGAGGTGGAGGACTTTAGAATCGCCCTACTGACTTCCACCTATGACGTCGAGAACAGCTGGTTTGACAAAGTCCTCCACCACGAACTCCTCGGCCACCTTAGAAACACAAGGTGTCAGTGACACCGGTCTCAAGTCCTTTTTCAGTTCAAGCACGGGTTTCTTCTTTGGGAGGGGAGGAACATCAGCCATTTTCCAGACTGTTGGCAGACGCTGCTCGAGATATGACGCATTGAGGATTTGCGCAATGGGGGAGGCCAGGATATCCGCGTACTCCTTAAGTGGCCAGTTCGGCACATTGTCAGGGCCGGACGCCTTCCGCGCGTGGAGTTTAGATAGTACCTTCAGCACGCGTTCCTCAGCAACACTTAAGAACTCGGGCTCATCCTCTAGGGGGAAGCGCGTGAGCGGCTCTTGCAACCTGTACTGATCCAAGGGCTCAAGAAAGGCGGCGTTGATGGCGTTAGCCTGCTCTGGCTTGGAGAGATTAGAGAACTGGTCGACATTGATTTGACTTATCAAGTCTCCACCCTTCGTCTTTGCGCCGCTAAGCCGTTTCACCTCGTCCCGCCACCTCCTGGGGTTCTCTTCCTTCAGCTGTTGTACTTTCGATTCGTAATACCGGCCTCGGCACGCTTTCCTCTCCCTGTTAACGGCATTTCTGAAGTGTCTAAAAA
>OX421448.1:15193300-15200800 GCA_949126865.1 Montipora capitata | reverse complement strand
GCACAAACTTTGCTAAAAGATTGCTGCCATGGATGTCAGCAGCTGTCTCTTTGGACTTTGGGAGAATCCGTTCTGTGACATCCCAAAGTCTGCCATGAAGTAGACCACTTTAAAGCCTGCATCCTTGTACTGCTTAGAGCCCAACTTTGTTCCCAGGGTCTCTCTTATCTGCCTCCATTCTCCTCAAAGACAAAGGAGGCAGAGAAGAGAGACCCTGGGAATGAGTCTTGCTTAGAGCCTTGGACATGTTTCCCTGTGTCTTTTTGTGGTTTTTAATAAAGTTAATTTATTCAAGCTTAATCATCAGGTACATGTATAATAATTATTATTTATCTACTTCTTATTGTCATCACTATCATCACAAACCAATCTGTGATTGACACTACTGGTACTTACTAGGGCATCAGAGAGCTTGCATGGTGTTTTACTATTTCAGTTAAATAATGCTTTTACCGGCTGGTAAAATGCAGTTAATGGAACATGACACCCCTAGACGGCAAGACTGCTTTCGTTCGTCACGCAATCCAGTAAGATAAATAATAGGGGAGAATACAGAGTTTGTAACAATTTTGCTTTAAAATTTATGGCCCGCCCACATTCCAAGTCTTCGAAGGCCACGCGAACAGCCGACTTCAAGAACCTCTCCAGTGAAGTTCTTCACCTTTGCCTGCAGAGCCGTGCCCGTCTGGTTGAAAGGCTGATGCTGGCCACGAAATAAGCGCCGACAGCCACCCCTGGTCGCTCCAGAAGTCGCGCTCAGAATGGACGGTTGCACAAAGAAAAACCTTTGGCTTCAAATGCACGCGTACGACCGCGTCCGCAGCCCAGTTTCCCTACAGAACAGGCCGATGCGGAGACTCGCAGTTCCGACGAAGACGAGCAGTCGGATATGGACTCAGCAGTGGAAGAACTGTTCGAGGACTTCGAGCCACAAGTCCCCAAGGATGCAGTGTTTTCGCCCGCCCAAATGTCGGCCATCCAAGAGACTTTGTCGGCCTCTGTTAACGAAGCCTTACGGGTCTTCAACAACCACGAGGCCCAAGCCGTTTCCCGGACGTCCTTCGCACTCCTGGTCCTCGTATGCCGAACACAGCGACTCCTTTGGGCCTGCATCGTCCTTTAGAAAAAAGCCTCGAAGAAAAAATACTCCGGAGTGAGTACATTGACTTATGTTTATTACTGCCCGACTTCATGTATCGCTCCCAGGCCCCCGCTCTGCAGTTATGCTACGAGGACTCGTCCCCGGGTTCCCAGGGGTCCCCGCTCACTCTGGTTAGGAGGAAAAAACCAGTGATTGACACTTTCCAAAAATGGCTAGACACATTTACTGCCTACATGCTGGTGATTGTCGCTGTTCGTCCTTCGCGTACCTTAGAGTTACTCAAATACCAGCAAACTATCAGCAAAGCGGTCACTAAGTTTAAGGGCCTAGCCTGGCTTACATACGACGAACAGTTTAGACGCCGCGCTGCTTACAACCTTTCAAAGCCCTGGGACAAAGTTGATCTTGAACTTTGGACAGTCACCTTCTCTGGCCTAGCTAAGCCACATTGTTCTGTGCACTCTAGCCCGTACCATCCGGCGGAAGATCGCCCCAACCAGGACCCAAGCAGAAAACCTCTTCCTTGACTCCCAGGTCACCTCTTCCCCCGACCTGCAGCTCTATACCGATGCAGCTAGTACAATTGGGTTTGGTGGTTTTTTCAATGGTAAATGGTTCCAGGGTAGGTGGCCCCCTAATCTACTCATTAACAAGACCAAAGGGGTAAGTATTGAATGGCAAGAACTCTTCCCTATTGTTATCGCCTGTGCACTGTGGTACCCCCACTTTTCCGGCAAACGTCTTCAGGTCTGGTGTGATAATCAGAGCGTTGTCGCTAACATTAACTCGGGTCATTCAAAAGCCCCCAGGGTCATGGACTTGGTGCGTTTCTTGGTACTTATTTCCATGAAGCATAATTTTCTGGTTAAGGCTCGCCACGTTCCCGGGGCGCATGACAAAATAGCTGACGCCCTGTCCCGTTTTCAGGTTCAACGATTCAGGGAACTCACTCCCGGTGCCGACCAGACCCCCTGCACCATCCCGCCTTCATTCATGACCCTCTGAAAGCTGAAGTCCTTAAGTATGCCAACTGGGCCTTGTCATGGAACACCAACCGCACGTATACCTCTGGGGAGAATTTTTTTATAATTCAGTTTTGTCTCATGAACAGACTAGCCACTCCCACAAGTGACATCCTCCCAGCATCAGAGGGAACTCTTATCTATTTTGCTTCCTATTTGGCCCGTACAGTTCGCCATAGCACAATTAAGACTTATTTAGCTGCCGTTCGCCATCTCCACATTATTTCTGGCTACAAAGACCCCTTAAAGGGAAGACTCCTCCTAAAAAAGATATTAAGGGGAATTCTCCGCTATCAAGGGTCTCCTCGTATCCGCAGACAACCCGTCACTCCGGGCGTACTCTTAGCCATTCGCCCCATCTTACGTAGTTGGCTAGGGCCAAGGGATTTCTCGATGATATGGGCTGCCTTTACCCTTGGCTTTTTCGCGTTCCTTAGGTGTAGCGAGTTTACCTATCCGGGGGTGTACAGTTTTAGTTCTAAGTTTAATCTTACCAAGGAATGCGTTACATTTTGTCCTAGTCTGGTCTGCCCACAGCGCTTGCTTGTTACTCTGAAGTCTTCTAAGACGGATAGTTTTAGGGCAGGGCAATCCCTCGTCATTGCCCGTTGCCCTTCTTTGTTGTGCCCTGTCTCCGCAATGCAGCAATACTTTCTCCTAGCCAAACCACGTTCGGGGCTATTGTTCTATTTCCAGTCGGGTCGTTACCTCACACTGTCCTCCGTCACTCATTTACTTCGGGACTCTGCGAGAAGCGCGGGCCTCCCGCATGAGAGCCTTATGGGTCACAGCTTTCGCATAGGGGCAGCGTCTGCCGCCACCGCTGCGGGCCTACCAGACTGGTTAATTAAGGTGTTAGGTCGCTGGTCGTCAGATTGTTACCAGCTTTATATTCGCACCCCGGAATCGGTGTTACTTTCTGCTGCTCCAAAAATGGCTACATGTAGTGTCTCGGGCGATTTTCTTTAGTTTGGCCTTGCTTGGGGGGGGGGGGGGGGATGCATACCTTGCATGCATCTGTGGCGGTTAAGTCTGCGTAGCGACTTCCCCCAAGCTTTGGCATTGCTTGTTTCTTGCCATCTTATATCCTTGCCTTTATCTTATCCGATCCAGCCTCTGCTGTGCTGGGGAGATAACAAAGGCTCTGCCAATACTCTTGTTCTATTCCCACGATAGTGGGGGAATAAGTGAGGCTTTTAGTTTGTGCACCTATCATGAAGTCGCGTAAAACCTGCCACAGGGCTGTGTCCCCCTCAATTACATGTACGCCATATTGTTGTTTGCTCATTTGTTGTCGTTACACTACCTAGTTGTGTTACACTCTACTCTTAGTTTAAATAGTGGAATAGTGACATTAATAATGCTTTTACCGGCTGGTAAAATGCAGTTAATGGGACATGACACCCCTAGACGGCAAGACTGCTTTCGTTCGTCACGCAATCCAGTAAGATAAATAATAGAACAGTATTTGAATGCTACATTCATGAATGAATGTTCCCTTATTCTAGCAGTTATTACAAACGCTATTCATGTCTGTATTCTAGCTTATATCTTGCTGTGTAATCTAGTGTTATATCTTAGCTTTTCCTAGATTGGCCCATATATTTGTTAGCCCCATTCATGGCTGACAAGCTCGCCACATGGTGTCTCTTTATCTCACATTACAGCTGTACCTATTGGTCGAACTTTGAGACACTGTCTTGCTATATAAATCTCAATACACTGTCACAGGGCATAATCCTGGCGGCTTGCACGAGAATACACAGTTTGTAACAATTTTGCTTTAAAATTTCCCACCCTCCCTCCCTGGGAGATGGGCTTTTGTTTGTTATTTGCCAATAAACTGGGGTCACTCCTTGTGGTTCGGTTAGGTTAAGTCTGCGTAGCGACTTCCCCCAAGCTTTGGCATTGCTTGTTTCTTGCCATCTTATATCCTTGCCTTTATCTTATCCGATCCAGCCTCTGCTGTGCTGGGGAGATAACAAAGGCTCTGCCAATACTCTTGTTCTATTCCCACGATAGTGGGGGAATAAGTGAGGCTTTTAGTTTGTGCACCTATCATGAAGTTGCGTAAAACCTGCCACAGGGCTGTGTCCCCCTCAATTACATGTACGCCATATTGTTGTTTGCTCATTTGTTGTCGTTACACTACCTAGTTGTGTTACACTCTACTCTTAGTTTAAATAGTGGAATAGTGACATTAATAATGCTTTTACCGGCTGGTAAAATGCAGTTAATGGGACATGACACCCCTAGACGGCAAGACTGCTTTCGTTCGTCACGCAATCCAGTAAGATAAATAATAGAACAGTATTTGAATGCTACATTCATGAATGAATGTTCCCTTATTCTAGCAGTTAGTACAAACGCTATTCATGTCTGTATTCTAGCTTATATCTTGCTGTGTAATCTAGTGTTATATCTTAGCTTTTCCTAGATTGGCCCATATATTTGTTAGCCCCATTCATGGCTGACAAGCTCGCCACATGGTGTCTCTTTATCTCACATTACAGCTGTACCTATTGGTCGAACTTTGAGACACTGTCTTGCTATATAAATCTCAATACACTGTCACAGGGCATAATCCTGGCAGCTTGCACGAGAATACACAGTTTGTAACAATTTTGCTTTAAAATTTCCCACCCTCCCTCCCTGGGAGATGGGCTTTTGTTTGTTATTTGCCAATAAACTGGGGTCACTCCTTGTGGTTCGGTTAGGTTAAGTCTGCATAGCGACTTCCCCCAAGCTTTGGCATTGCTTGTGTTTTGCCATCTTATATCCTTGCCTTTATCTTGTCCGATCCAGCCTCTGCTGTGTTGGGGAGATAACAAAGGCTCTGCCAATACTCTTGTTCTATTCCCACGTTAGTGGGGGAATAAGTGAGGCTTTTAGTTTGTGCACCTATCATGAAGTCGCGTAAAACCTGCAACAGGGCTGTGTCCCCCTCAATTACGCCATATTGTTGTTTGCTCATTTGTTGTCGTTACACTACCTAGTTGCGTTACACTCTACTCTTAGTTTAAATAGTGGAATAGTGACATTAATTATTCACCAAACTTCACCTAGGTATTTCCATTCTGTAAATTATCATGTAATTCTATGAACTTACATGTACCATAAATCTTTGATTAACTCCATCTTTAAAATTAGTCTTAAGCTTGCATGCAATTCAGAAACTAGTCATGTTTTCTTTGATATAACACTAGTATTATCAATAATATTGAGTTTAAAGATCTCTAGTTACAACATTCTGGAATTTCCTTCTATCAATAATTATCAACTTAACAAATTGATGCCAATTTTTATGTGTCGCTCTTATTGATGGTAAAATTACATCAATAAGAGGACAGACACATTAAAACTGGCGCAATTTGTTTTTTACGATATCAAAAATGAAAAAGGGTCTATTTCCCAGGTTAAATGAACAGACTGAAATAATAGGCAAACACTAAAATGTATGCAGCTTTGTTCAAACTGGTGCAATTTATTGTCAACTTTTTTCGTACGCTCATTGGTGGCTACTAATAACAAATGATAAAATTTCATTGGCTGAAAATTTAGCAATCATGTCAGCAACTATAGTATAAATCAAAATTCAGTTCAAGAATCAAAATGCGATCAAAAACCCTTGTGCTGATCAAAAGTGTTCTCGCCTGAGTGAAAATTGAGCCATTTTGAACCATGTGAGCGTTAGCCCTACTAATGGAAATGGGCCCACACAGTTTTTCTCTGTTCTTGTGTGGGCCCATTTCCAGACAGGGCTAATGCTCACCTGGTTCATATGGGGTACAAAACTAGCACTTCACATTACACTCTAATCAGTTAAGTCTGTTGAAATATAAGTGCTTCACTGCCAATGTTTGTAAAAACGTAACCTTTCCTTATAAAATCAAACAGGTTAAGTAAAGTCTGGTAAATCCTCCATATTGATACTTTCAGCTTTGTATAAATTACAATTTCGTGTGTCTGTACTCTTAGCGATGATGAAAGTTGGCCAATCAGTGAGTGAGAATTGCTCTGTTGTTGTATTTAATTAATACTACTTTTCACGTATTGTGGGAATGGAACTGTGGCTTATACATTAGGAAAAAGTGCCAAGTTTCTGCCTAGTACAACTTGTAACCAAGCACCATGTCCAATGTTCACAATCTCTGAATGCACTATGTCCAAATAGGTCACAGTTACCCTTACTGTAGCATGGTGGTAGCAAAGTGGCCAGCTAGTTAAGATTTCCTTGTTCTGTCACATTATACATTGTACATCTATGAATCCTGCTAGGAACACAGTGGCATTCCTTTGTAAACATATTATTGCCATGCTAGTAAATAAATACATTAATACCATTGCTTTTGCAGTTGTAATTGATGCTGGATCCAGATATGAAGTCGATTACCCTGCAGGATTGTCACACTTGCTTGAGAAACTCTCTTTTCAGGTAAAGTCATTTTTGTGGATAATTTAATGATTTTTCGCTTGGTGTACTGTAAAAATTATGCAAAGAAAGTTTAGCAAAAAAGAAAAAGATTTTAAGATTTATTGTTGATATTAGTAAAACTTGTTTACTTGTTGCCAACAACAGCAACAACAGCAACAACAATGGTATTCATGTTGGACAGAAAGCTTTCATTTCTATTTTTAAGCTTAGTTGTTTTTATTTGTTTTCCTTCGTTTTTTTAGTAGTCTTTACTGTTTTAGAAGTATACGATTAAAGATTAAAGATTTTGATACAGAGTTCCTTTCTGTTAACTACCATTTCAGAGTACAGTCAAATTTCAAACCAATGATGACATCACACAAGAGCTGGAAAAGTTTGGGGGCATGGCAGATTGCTCATCCTTCAGGTATCGAGTGCCAGAATGATACGAGATGTGCCTTGTTCGATCCCCCCTGCATATATACTGTACCTCTTCTCTTTCCTTAAACATATTCTATACCCTTCCAATAGACAAGATTTATTTCAGACTGTCTTTAACATGCATATTTTTAACATGCTCCTAACATTATGGTGTGTCAAATAAATAATTATTTTCTTCACTTTCAGTGCTTTAAATTACATTCTTTTTTCGCAACACACTGGCAAATAATATTATCATTCAATGTATTTTTTCCTTCCTTTTAATTGGCCGAGAGCCCACCACGAGACCTGAAAATAACTGTCTACAAATGAGTGTTTTGCTGCAAATAATATTCTGCTCATGCATAACTGAAATCATGCTCTTGTGAGAAAATGGCAGTTTGCTTTCAGCTTTCAGAAAGTGATTAATTTTAATTGTTGGGGATTGTTAAAAACACACTCAGTCATTGAATGATACATGTAAAACGATAATAATTATTATTGAACTTGGTTATTGCAAAATATTGTGATTTGTCAGTGTC
>OX421448.1:15175800-15190800 GCA_949126865.1 Montipora capitata | reverse complement strand
ACAGTAATCATAAAATTCCATTTGAGGTGAGTCAGTTGTGTGCTTGACACTATAATTAATGTTTTCTTTTTTCTATTAATTATAGTCATAAATAAATGCAGCAGCTACAGCAGCAGATGAATTTTTAAGCAAACAAAATCACACATATATTAAGGCTAATTTCCTTCATTTCAGATGTAATGTACATTCAGGAAAGTAAACTCCTTCAATACTTGTTAACAAAAATTTTGATAAGTGTATTAAATTTGGCATCATTACTACTGTAAAATATATTTTTTAAGTTGGTGGAGGAGGAACTTTTTCTGTAAAGTAAGGTATGTATTTCATTTTGGGGAGTCGTGTTTATCTTCAGTGGTTTTCCTTTAATTTTATTAGCCTGTTCCAGCCTTCCAGATAGTCCGGAAAGAGTAACAACTGCATTTGAAAAACGAGCGGAGGCTTGGGCCACCTTGCCTCTACCCAATTCCCCACTCGTTTTTCGCACGCAGTTTTTTTCTCTTTCCCAATTATCTGGGAGCCTGAAACAGACTACCCTTTTATCAAATTGAATACAACAAGAATGTATCTGTTACTGAGCATCAATTTACCTATTTGATTGGCCCTTGTATTCATCTTCATATTTCCCTTGAGGAAATGTGAAAAAAACACCTACACAATTTTACAGGACCTCTCCTCTGTGTTGCTTCAGTAATTTTCTCCCTCTTAGAGAAAAGTTGGGTGACACTATTAGATTAGGATTTTTTGAAAAACACTTTTGCCATCAGACTGGATGCTTCTTTGAAAGAAAGAGCTTTTAATTGAAAGAGAGCTGTAAACCATGCATTTCTGCAGGCATTAAATTTCCCTGTCATCTTTTGTTCTTCTTTATCAGGCAGCTTTTCGTGACAACACAGTTGGTTTACCAAAGTTGTGTCCACCGGAAAACATAGACAAGTTTAATTCTTCTATCCTGGTTGACTACTTAAAACGATACTACCAACCATCCAGAATGGTTATCGCTGGTGTTAATGTTGATCATCAGCATCTAATTGATCTTACAAGAACCCACTTTGTCCATAAAAGGCCTGTATGGTTCAAAGAAGGAGAAGAGATTGAGAGCCCAGACAGATCTGTTGCTCAATACACAGGGGGAATGATCCAGGTACTGTTCTCTAGTACTTATATCCTTGTGTTCACAAGACTGAACAGTGGTCCATATAAGAGACAAATTATTTGTAAAAAAATCAGCAATGGTGAACACTTGACTGCCTCAGTCAAATGGAAGACAGAGAAACACTGCTGTTGATCGACCCCTGTAGCAACCTAGTTGGGGTGATGGTCCAGGATTAATTTTATTCTCGTTCTGTATGACCTATGACAGTATTGAAAGATTTCAAGCAGCTGCAGTGTTCTGACAACTAAAGTTGTATGTGGTGACATTTAGCCTCTCTTCACTTGTTCCTCTGTCCGTCATTTACATGTATCAGTTTCAAGGGAGGAAAAGCGACACCATGGTTTTTTATGCTCTTCATATTGGTGGTAATGTGAGTGGCATAAAATGCTGGAATGGACTGAGTTTGAAGAGTTAAGTTTTGACTGAAAGGAAAGGAACTTTATTTAAGTGTCTAGTCAGTTAGCACTGGAGCATTAATTGGGGGACATTGTTAACTGAAATCAACAAATTAATGCAAATCAAATCAAATTTTGGTTTTTGAGGACATGGACAAACCGGAATATTCAGAGAAAAACCTCTCCGAACAGAGTAGAGAACTAACATTAACTCAACCCACATATGATGCTGAGTCTGGGAATTGATCACAGTCCACATAGGTGGGAGGCAAGTGCTTTCACCACTATGCCAGCCCAGCACCCAGTGTAAACCTTGCTGTAGTAGATTATTTTGATGTTTGGCATAATTATTTTGCTTGTCAATTAAGTGAAGATCTTTGGGACCTTTACAATATGGCAACTTTCCAAATCATTTCAGGCCCTGAAAATAACAGTATTGGTAACAGTAAAAGTACACTTTTGGTGTTCTAAATGACGGCAGTTTCAGCACTTTGCAATTTAACTTTCAGGACCACAGAACTGAGCCTCGCATAAACCCTGGCCCCACCCCCCTTCCAGAACTTGCTCATCTGTCAGTAGGCCTGGAGTCCTGCCATTATGAGGATCCTGATTTCTTTGCATTTACTGTTCTTAACACTCTGATGGGTGGCGGAGGATCATTCTCTGCTGGTGGACCAGGCAAGGGCATGTACTCACGGTTATACTTGAATGTTTTAAACCGATACCACTGGATTTACTCTGCTACAGCTTATCACCACAGTTATGCTGACACTGGTTTATTTTGCATCCATGGCAGTTGTCACCCTTCGCAGGTCAGTTTCATGGAGGAAAAAATTTGGTTGTTAGTACAGACTCCAAAAACTAATCGTTTCTCTTCTATAGATAGACTTTTTTGGACTATAGTTTGTAAAATTCTTTTTTTACCACAGTTGCTTGGAATCTATCAATCTGATTGGCTAATTTGCAGTTGTCGATAAAAGTCTAGACAACGCTGTATGCGTCCTGCTCGCGTCAATTTGTCATGCAATGTAATAGCCAATCAGGAACACCCATTTTGGGAAATAAACCAATCATAGAGCAAGGAAGTTATAGACAATGCTTGCTCTTTCTCTGTGTCATGATTTTGGTCACGCTCTGAAATAAAAACTTTCTTTGGTGTTGAATATTCGTCATTGCAATGGTCAAAATTTGTTGTGGACTCACTCGGCTGCGCCTCGTGATTCCACAACATTTTGACCACTGTGATGACAAATATTGTTGTCGATAAGAGTACAGACAAGGCTGAAACACTTTCGATTTGTTAATTTTCTTTATGGAAAAAAAGGAACAAGTGAACCGAAACACATTATGTATCTTGAGTATTATCACATGATTTTCATTGCAAAAACAAGTCACATTCGTCTTTAGCATCTCAACAAACTTTTTGTAGGCACGGGGCTGCTGCTCTCATAGGCATTAATTATTTTCTTTGGCTCCTCTGACCTGCAGTTTTTGGATCCACCCCTGCACTGGAGTTGACACTGGCCAAAAAGCTGTTTGTTTATTATTGTCTTTGCCATTGATTTATAGTTGAAAGACCTCACCCAGGTCATAGTCAAAGAATATTTTGCTCTCGTCAATGGTGCAATAAATGAGGTTAGTTTAACAATAATTGGTTGGGATATAGTACACTGTATGAATGTTTTGGAATGCATAAATATCATCAGGCTTTCTTTGACACATCATTTATGTGAATTGCCGTAAGAAACAATATTTACAGTATTATTGCTATGTATCATTAACTGTGAAAAAAAAATTTAATATACTTAAATTGCATAATATGCCCCTGTAGGTCGAAGTAGCAAGAGCAAAGAAACAACTGCAGTCTATGCTGATGATGAATTTAGAATCCAGAATTATTGTGTTTGAAGACATAGGAAGGTGAGATTGACAGCATTTATTCAAATATTTGTAAAGGGCAGATGAAGGAAATGGGTGAAAGGGGGAATTGTCCAATGTAAACTGGAGTGGGTGGTAGCAAAAAAATGAAACTAGGGAAAAAGAGTAACATGTTTTGGCTTCCCTTCCTCAAACACATGTACCCTTGTGTTATATTAGGGTTCCGTTTTCTTTTTCTAGGCAAGTCCTTGGACTCAACAAAAGGAAGTCATCTCAGGAACTATTTGAAAGTATTGGTAAGGATCTTGCATTAAATTTTGACCCTTTTTTTTTATCTTACCAGTATTCTCTTTTTTCTTTTTTTAGAAAATGTTACTGTTGAAGACGTTAAGCGGGTCAGTTCCCGGATGATTTCATCCAAACCCTCTGTGGCAGGGCTTGGTAACCTGGCTACTCTCCCAAAGTACCAAGAAATACAGGATGCATTTGGTAACTATGGCAGCTTCACTGGCAAATCACGCTTTTTCCTTTTTAGAAACTGATGGTTATAAAAATGCCCCTTCTCATTCCAGTGGATTCAAAAGGATAACTGTCACTTGCAGACATCTGACTAAAATACAGCACCAGACATCATTGACAACTGTGCACAAAATTATTTGCAAGGGACCCGTTTTTCAGCTCCAAAGTTCTTAAAGACTGAATTTTGTGTAACACAAAATTACCCAAACAGCTGACATGTTGCTTCCTGCGTGATTTGCCTTAGTGCATTCAGCCAATCAGATCACACATTTGGACAAGCCGTCATTTTAAAACACAAACAACTGCAATGGCTTTTGAGTGAATGTGGGCCTTTATTAATAACTGACATGGTTGTTTCACTTTGTTTACTAATTTGAAGAGAAAAGAACTTGAAAATGTATTTTGGAAAATGATGTGTCATTCTGTGGTAAAATAGATATGTCAAGAATATATTCATCAGAAGAAACAGGTTTTATAATAAAAACGAATAATGTTTAATAGTGTTCAATTTTCTTTGTTTGTTAGTGTGATTTTTAAACTACCTCAGCACACTTAAGCATTGAAATTCCCTCTATCTGTCAGCTTATAGATGACGCTTTCCAAGAGAGAATTTTATTTCTTCCGCACCTAACACCCAGCAGTCTCTAAGTTAAGGTGTAGATCATCGCAGTAACAAACTAAACGCCTCAAAGAATTTTTTCAGGCTGTCCATTCATCGAAATACATCTTAATTCAGTTCTTTCAGCAGTTCAAATGACATTTTACTGCCCCATCAGTAAAATACGGTTAATGGAACGTGACCATACTAAAAGGGGCTATTCATGTCGCGTCAGTTATCTTCGTGTTCTTTGTAGTCGATTTAAGGTCAAAATCAATGGTTTTGTTGTAAATAAAATGAGGACATAGTGACTTTGTTCCTAGATATCACTTTATAACGTACACCTGCATTGGCCAAATCTGTTAAGGCCTCATTCATAACTGTTAAAGAGCACGTGTAATACCTACCTGCTCATAGAAGAAGCTGTACAACTGGCTACTTTTATAGTCTAGCTATAAAAGCCTCAGTTAGCCGTCCAAGGTTCACTTGGCAGTTTGTCTTCTATAGTAAACCAACTAGCTGTTGGCATTTGTTAAAGTTTTTTCCCCTCCCTCCCTCCCTTTGGAGATGGGTTGGGTTTATCGCCTTGCCTTCATTAAAATTGGGTCACTCCTGCGAGGGGTGGTTAAGTCTGCACAGCGACTTCCCCCAAGCTTGTTGGCTCGTTTTCCTTTGTACATTGCTCGCTACCAATACTCTTGTCCGATCCAGCACGTGCTGTTTACCAATCAGCTCATAGTGCTGGGGAGATAAGTGAGGTTGTTCTATATCACGCAATCCGGAAGTCGCATAGGCTAACCAGTCTCGTTCTATTGCGCCTTACGTTATGCGTTAAAAGCTAACTATGTTGATACCAAGGAACAGTGACATTAAATATGTCTTTTGTATAATCTTGTTAAATCTTGTCACAGCAGTATTGATTATCAAGTCTTCAATTTCAGCCACAAATGGAATTCTCATTTGCTTATCTTTAAAACCAACACTAAACTGGATATTTGCCAATTAAAAGAATTAAGTTGATAATATCATCCTCTTTTACCACACAAAGTAGGATCTGTTAAAGGGGCTATGTCACATTACTTTAGGGTGTTTCAGGGAAATCTGTAGTTAATCACGAGTTTAAACCTTGAAAATGGTAATGTGGAATTCCTTTACTGATAAAATTATCATAATCACAAACAAGATGATTTTGAGCAAAAATGACTTAAATGTCACTTTTCCTTGGTATCACATAGTTAGCTTTTAAATTTACGTGTAAAGCAAGGCGCAATAGAACGACACAACAGACATATTGGCATTTTTTGAGGGAAACACTGTCTTGCGGCTGGTTAGCCTATGTGACTTCCAGATTTGTGTGACATAGAACAACCTCACTTATCTCCCCAGCACTACAAGCTGAGGGGTAAACAGCACGTGCTGGATCGGACAAGAGTATTGGTTAGCGAGCAATGTACAAAGGCAAACGAGCCAACAAGCTTGGGGGAAGTCGCTGCGCAGACTTAACCACACTACGCAGGAGTGACCAGATTTTAATGAAGGCAAAGGGAGGGAGGGAAATAACTTTGACAAATTGCAAACAGCTAGTTGGTTTACTATAGAAGACAAACTGCCAAGTGAACTGAGGCTTTTATGGCCAGACTCTGTCTATTAAAGTAGCCAGTTGCACAGGTTCTACTACATGTATGTAGCAGGTAGGCATTACATGTGCTCTTTAGCAGCAATGAATGAGGCCTTAACAGATTTGGCCAATGCAGGTGTACGTTATTATCTGAGATCTACAGGAACAAAGTCTTTATGTCCTTATTTTATTTACTTGTAACAAAACCATTGATTTTATGACCTTGAACGACAGACTACAAAGAACACTAAGATAACTATCGCAACATGAATAGCCTTCTTAGTACGGTCACATGCCATTAACCATATTTTACTGATGGGGCAGTAAAATCTCATTTTATCCAGGCGATTTGCCATAAACTTGAAAAACAAATCCGTTTCAATCTTTTCCATTTGTGGCCATCCATGCTTCTCTTTCCATTTGTTGCATTTCTTTTATGTTGTTCAACAGTGGTTATTGCAATGTTTCATATTTCTACTTTTTGGGTATCAAGAAATTACATTATTTTGCATGACATGGCCCATAACAGTACAAAGTGATCAGTGTGAAATTAGGGATGAAATTGGTACAACTATTTCAATGAAGGTTACAGCATTAGACCATACAGTTAAAAGTATGTTGTGATCTAATTTTTTAGTCAGTGGATTTAATCCCAAGGAGCAAATGTTGAAGTAAAATGTACTGTGCCAGTTCTGGATGGGCATAATATCATCATGAAAACAACTGAAAATAACTTTCAGCTGCTAAAACCTAACATCGCATGTTGAAAAATCAATATCTATACTAATTTAATATAACTTTACTTCATCTTGGAATGTTATAAGAGTATTCTCAGCTTTTGTCAAGAGCTGATTAAATTCTCCATTCTTATTACTTGGGTGACTGGATCAGTTCCATTGAGTAATGAGAAGAGAAAAATAATTATTGTCACTGGACTTCGAAACAAGATTAGTGTCATCTCCTTTTGAACTGGAATCCAGCCTTCTGCCTGTGATGTGCTGGAGGGGGACTGGGTGCCACAGTCCTTGGGCGCTTAAGTTCAATTGCTCTTGAGAGAATTGTATGGATGTCAATATCTGGATAATTCTGAAACAGAAAAATAAAATAATATGTAGTTACTCAGAGAGAGGGAGGTCCTAATGACAAAATATCAGGTACAGGGTCACATACATGTAAGTGTCTCATGTCATTGTCTGGAAAATCATGAGACTACTAGAGTCTGCTTTTAATGTGTTCAGTCTGCTGTCACTTATTTTATGCCAGCAAAATAAAAACAAAAATTTAGTAGTAACTTGAGCAGGTCTGGATGGCCTTTTCTGGACTGGCTTGCATCAGCCTGTCCAGACTTGCTTAACAAGTCACCTATAAACCAAGCCAAAAGATTGTGACACCAACCGATATTACATTGTGCAACTTAGTGCATTCATCGAAAAAGTCAATTTTTTTTTCCTACAACTTTGAATTGGGGGGAAGGTGTGAACATATGTGGCATCAAGTGTCCCAGAAATTTTGAATGAGATTGTAGCATGCAATCGGTGAGTTTCTATCACATTTTGTCACCAGAGCCATACATGTCATGATAATGACATTCACTGATTCAAGGAATTTCACTCTTTATTGGTAAGTAATCTGAGCTGTTTTAAAAACAGAACAAACCAGTTTCAATAGATCATCAATAACAACTTCTTGTTATTGCACATTGGACATCTCCTTATAATTACATTGATTGAATGTTCCTATCCTAGCAAAGATTTGAAAATGGTTGGCTTTCAGTTATTGCAATGGATACCTAGATTTTTTTTTAATAATTACATGTAAAGATTTTAGAAGCTCTTGTTAGTCTAGTTGGATACCACTATTGTTAAAGTGCTACTATGATCAAACTTTTATAAAAAACGCCATTTACCATTTGGAAATATCTGCATTGGTTCCGGAGATATTTAAGTTTGTAAAATGTGTAAAATATCCAAATGAGATTACTGATGACATCATTCACTCAACCCAATATAAAATCAAGTATATAAAGAGAGCTTTCTCGGTCAATTTGCAGCAGATACCATTGAAACTTGGTGCCCTAATAGTTACAAAGGCAACACACCTTCGGCTGTAAAGAAATTGGTTCCCATGGCAACTCACTCTTTTGCAGTCCCCTTCAACCTGGTCAATCTTTTTGGCGATCATAAGCTACAAAAACATTTAGCAAGGCAACAAACGTGACCTAACATATCTATATGCTTGCAGGATCATGCAGATGAGGTACCATTGGCAAATATCAAAATAGAACGCCAAAGGTGGCCAGCAAAGCCTTTAATACCAGGGAGGCCTGGAACCCAGTATGCCATGGTAACAAAACTGGTATGCTCATATTGTGGAACACATCATCTAGAATCTTACTGCAAAGAATCAAGCATTTCTGATACAAATTGGCTGGGATGTTTTCCATCATATTTAATCATAATTCGGTGGAGTTTATAACGTCATCACTTGGCTAATTTGCATATTTTGAAAACTTGAATATCTCTGGAACAAAAAGAGATATTTGAAAATAGTAAACAGCATTCTTTTTCTCGTACAGACTACATGTTTATGTCTTTAAGTGGCTTAGATAGGAAAGACGCGAATTTCGTCATAGTAACACTTTAAGACAAATTCCAGTGATCCAAGTTTTCATTTTTGCCTCTTCCAATAATTCTCTTTTTTCTTTTTTTGTTAAAAATATATTCAGTCTAAAAGTAGGTGATAAATCATGTTTGTTGAGGTAAAACAAAAAGTGCCAGTTAAAGACATGGAAATGTGTGAAAACCCATATAAAACTCAGTCAGAAAGGTAAGGTTTAAAACATCACTTGTTAGATACAGTTTACACACAGCTTTAGTCAGGGTTACACTGATAACTGCCTACTTGGAGAAGCTTCATTGTTGTTGCAAAGTCACCAGCAAGAATTTGATCACGGATAACCCTGTGCAAGATAAGATTTTCAGTACATTAGCTAAACCTTCACCTTGCCTTTGCATGCCTAGAGACACATAGGACCTCAGCATTAGCTAGAATAAGTTGTGACTGAAGATAAACACAATAGTCAATTCTCTCCCTGTCTGATTTCTTCTAGGGTACCATATTAATGATGACTTTAGTGATGTTTTGAGCTTATACAGCCATGTGCAGGTGCTCTGCAAATTGGCAAGACTGCAATATTATTAAAATCAAATTAAGAAAAATCAAAGTTAATGATACGTAACTTGGTTACTTTTATGAGAGAAAAAAAAACACTAAGAGTATAAGAACCAACTAATTCACCGCAATGTGATAACAACTCTTGGGATCACAAGACATTATTATTAGCAAAAAGCAAGTGCTCTTCTTTTTCCACCAATCTTTATTTACACTAAAAGATTCACACAAGTTTGAAAAAGAAATTGAAAATGACAATCGGAAATGGCCCTGTGACAACCACAATCAGTATTAGCATCAAAAAGAACCTCCACTTTGACAAATGAGAACTTTTCAATTGAACAAAATAATGTTTGCAATCAAATTTACTTAACAAGTTTCTCCAATAATTAAGTGAAGTACGATCGTCCGGGTGAGTGTAGTCTTGAAAAGGACTGTTCGAGATGACATTGACTGACGTTTCGACAACCTGAGCAGAAGTCAAGTGACTTGTGTAATGTCAGTAGATACTATAAGAACTCCAGTCTTAGATGTCATTGGTCAACTTATTCGTGACGTTATTGGTCGACTGTCAGTTGAGGCTAGATGTAACTTGCTGGGAAGACTAAACAGTGATTGGTGCGTTTCGATCCGTCTATAGGTCTAAGGTCTGTGCGTGTATCGTAGAATACGTTGGGCAGCACTGTGAGAGTAAATCAGTGTGTTGATTGTCTGTTGATGATGTTGATGAGTCGTTTGTAGGGTACGGGAAGTTGTAGGCATCAGTTTATTGGTGTCTGTTCTAAGTTTATGGTAAACCAGCTTTCAAGTACGATCTGTTGGTAGTAGTTAGTGCTGTCTAGGTAACTCATGTAGCAGAGTCCCAGTCGATTCTGTGGTTTGTCTGTTGATGGTGTTCAGCAATGTTACTGTTGATGTTATCGTTCCTCGTCGCTCGTCTGTGTTCAGTCATTCTAGTTTTCAAATTTCTGCTGGTCTCACCGATATAAGTGGCTGGGCAGTCGCAGCATTTGATCATATACCAATGACATCTACAACTGGAGTTCTAATAGTATCTACTGACGTTACACAAATCACTTGGCTCTGAAGATGACTTCCACTCACATTGTTGAAACGTCAGTCAAGGTCATCTCAAACAGTCCTTCTCAGGACTACACTCACCCAGCCGATTGTATTTTACTTAATATTATGTTCCTTCTTTTAAGATCCACACCGTGCAAGCTTAAAGCTGTAAATACCGCTATTGTAAATGTTGGTTCATCAGTGACTGGACTGGTATTATTGGCCACTACAACTCTAACACATGCCTTTAAAAGTTCCGCATTTCAGGGCACTTGAGAATTTGAAAGATGTCATAATAATCCTTTTGTGTGAAACACATGTGCAGGTGACATCCTGCGATTCCCAATCATTTGCAATTCCAGAATTGGATGACTTGCTGTCAGGCTACTGATAATGATCAAAGTCAGCACAAGAAACATCCAGGTGATCTGGTGACGTAATTTGGAGGACTGGGAAGAAAAATGTTAACGCTATATCCCACAACCGCGCGCGCCCTTAGGTTTTGTTTCCAAATTTCCATCGCCAAAACTCAACAGATCATACCATGTCTCCCACATTTCCCGTTACTGAACGAACATTCAAGTGGAAACCCCCGAGATCTAACCTCGCCACTGCCATGTTGAATTTGGAAATAATATTCAAGGCCGTGTGCGGTTGTGGGATATGGCGTTAAAATTTTTCTCCCCATTCCTCTGAATTACGTTACCAGATCACCTGGATAAGGAGAACAGAGAAAGTGTCTGCTATAAAATCTAAAATCACAGCCACCCAAAGCCGGTCACCAGCGGTATACCACTTTCTGTTTGACTGTCAGAAATTTGCCTCTCACTGCCAGATACTTTGCCCTGATTTTCACTCAAACCCTTGTAAAAGACAAAAGTGACCGCCACTTACATTGATTAGCCCAGGCATCTATTCTACTTTAAAAGTTATCGAACCCCTGCAAAGGGCTAAGTGACTGATTAGATTCAAAATTTCAGCCAACACATGGTCTCATGTATACAAAATTACAATATTATCATACACTCACATATGCATTGCACAACAAACATAAATGAGGAAATCAAAGCGACTTTCATCCGCAAACAGTGAGTCCCACACTCTGATGACATCTGAAGAATAAAATTAAACAATTTGGTCAACCAATATTAAGTTCCTTCTTTGACACCCAGTTTGCAACCCTGAGAAACATCTTGGAAAGAGAAAACGAGTCGGCTTTCACAGAACAGTGGCACACACTGTATACAATAATTAGCATTATAAATACCCTTCACAAAAGGCAATTGAGCAATCAGGGTACAACTAACGAAGAGAGTATTCTCAGAGTTTCTTGCTTGTTCATCACTAACTATTAAAAACAATATCTTTGCCCAGAAATGACTCAAGTAGACAACCACCACTAACCTGGTAAAGCAAACTCCTGAGATAACAGCAGCGTCAACCATCGGAAACTATAAAATTGGGGCCTCATTTGTTGCTCTTCCTATGAAAAGTCAAGATTTGTTTCAATTCATCTGCATCCCTTTTATTCCAGAAAGAGAGCTTTAATGTTTTAATCTAACATGACAATTTGCTTTTTCATTCACATGAAATGAAAAATTGAAAGGATCCAGTAGCAATTTGAAAATGATTATTCTTCACTAATTGACATTCCTTCCATGGCTTATATGTACCATTTCTAGAAATACAAGGTCAGTCAACCTTTCTGCAATACCTGATCAAGTTTTGTAACAAA
This sequence comes from Montipora capitata, assembly GCA_949126865.1. Classification (NCBI taxonomy): domain Eukaryota; kingdom Metazoa; phylum Cnidaria; class Anthozoa; order Scleractinia; family Acroporidae; genus Montipora; species Montipora capitata. The sequence continues at coordinate 15,178,671 of OX421448.1, read as the reverse complement.
AGTTTTTAAGTTTTATTTAAGTTCTGACTAGTGATCACCTCCTGTGTGCTACCACATCAACATACTGTAGCAATGCTAATAAAAAATTATTCTTTGAGTCTGTCAATGGGAGGGAGGTTTGGACAACTCTACCAAGAACTCAACACTTTCAAGGTCATATATTAATAGAACTTTAAACATTAGTCTTAAACTTCATTAAATTCATCACATCATTAGGGAGCTTAAATTAATTTGGTAACATTAACATGCAAACAGTAACCCTGGTATTTTTGATGAGGGAAGCAGGCATGATCTTATTGTATTGTGTAAGTCTACACATTGTTCATTCCTTCCACATCCAAACTAGTTTTAAAGACTGCTTGCATTTTATGTTTTGCAAAAGGTCAACTTAAAAAAGCTACAGAGAAAAAAAAAGTAGATGAGGAGACTTTACCAAGTAAGAGAATAATAATGGATCTCTCTCTTTCAGCAGTCTGCGAACACTTTTCATCATGCTTCCTGCAATAACATATTTAACAATGACCGCAAAATTCTCGGGTGCTTATTGGCTAATTTTTATAATTTGTCAATAAGCGAACAGACACATGAATTTATAATTTATGCAATAATGACGCGATATTGCTCGCATCAGATTGAAGTTTCTCGCATTTTTGTCTAGAGTTCTTCTCGTGTTTTGACTAGTCTTAATTTTGACCCCTATGCCTTTTTGTTATAATTGTAAAAAACAAATTGATGTCAGTTTTTCATGCGTCTGTCCTGTTATTGACAATGAATTTCATCATAACATTGTCAAATATTAAAGTACGGTAGTCTGTGGATCCACTCGGCTATCGCCTCGCTACTTTGACAATGTTATAACGAAATTCGTGATCAATAACAGGCCAGATGCATGAAAAACTGACATCAATTCGTTAAATATAAGATTTTACCGGCAGCTACCCTTTTAGTAACCTGCGATCAGGCTCTATTTTAGTTTCGCATGGTACACAAGAGAACATACGGGCGAAGCTAAAAATGGGCCTGATCGCAGGTTACCCTTTTAGAGGCTTCCTCTTAGTATTTTCATCTTCCTTTTTATAAAAACAGACATTTCAACTCACTTGTAATGGTCTTATTTAAATGTTGCCGTTATTGTGTAGAGTTAAAAAATGAAAAACTATGAATGCTCCATGACTGTTTTACTCTGCAGTTTAAGCTGTAAACTTTAAGGAAGAACTTACCTATTCCACATTCAGAATCATCCAGGCTCTTTATGAAGTTGTCTCGTATCTCTGACATCAGATTTGTAAAGCAGAAGAAAGCATCTGCTTCCACATGTTCTGTGGAAACAGTTGTAATGCAGTCATATTACACTGTTTGATACTGGTAGTTAATTCACATAATTCATAAAAACACAGCATTGTGTGCGTGTGCTGTTTTGTTTATAATTTACAAAGTGTTTGCAGGGCACTACCACATTAGAAGTTTTATACATGTTCAGTTAATCAAATAAAGAAGTGATCATGCAGTGATGTGTGCAACCTAATTATCCAGTAATAATATTGCATCCCATCCCAACAATGCTGTTAGTTTTGTACGCCCAAATAGGCCAGTTTCGTATTCACGGTTAGACTGGATCTAGCATGGAATGGAGGTTAATGTGGGGGAAATAATTTACATGTGAAAAGATTTCCCTGCATTAACCTCCATTTCATGCTCAATCCAAGCCAACCGTTAGAATACAAAACTGGCCTATTAACTACTACCTTTTGTGACAAACTTCTAATTTTGTTCCTTGGGTTCATGTTTTTTTGCATGTTGTACACAAATAACATTTGTTGTTTTCACAAATTATACTCTTTATTATCTGGAAAGCTAAAGATCATCTCTCACAAATCAAAAATTAAGGAATCTTTCACAACCGGAGACGAAAGCAAGTTCAGAATTGTGCAGTTCTGTGTAGAATAATATTTTTCCACTTCGTTTTAGTTAAAGTACCTTTTTTTTGTTCATTATTCGATTTTTTAAATTGTGTGATTAGCCTTAGATCTTTACCATTTAGAATGTTACTTAACCCATTGACCCCTAAGAGTGATACTATAGCTTTTACTCTGTCTAATGCCAGACAATTTTACTCATCAATGGGAGGGGCGTCCTAGGGCGTTTGAGGTGTGAATGGGTTAAGGTGCATAGTTTTCTGCTCATTTTATTTAAATAGTTTGAACCACACTAAAACACATAGCCACATGGCTTAAAGAATTCACATTCTATAATTTCTATTAGCTGTTTCGAATCGGAGTATTTTACGATTTTATTGCTACAGCAAGTTCCCATGGGGACTGGGACGACGACGACTGCAGCAGCGACGGCGGCACCAACCACGACCACAACCACCACGACCACTACTACCACTGGTCACTACTACTACTACTACTAGTACTACTACTACTACTGCATTAGGAAACGTATCAGGCAATGTTTCAGGCAACAGATGGCAGACATCACTAACGAACAACAATACATTGTACGCTATAACTACACATTGGCCAACACAGTCGGAAGTCAAACACTGCTTTTCACAGAGTCTGATTGGACGGTACTTTCCCTCAAAAGAATGTGAATTATATTTAATTAAAAGTGCTCCCACTTATAACATCCTTACTTTCAAGTTCATTATTTTATACCTTGCCACTCCGCGTTTGGATCTGAACAGAACACATAATACAGAGGGCCAATTATTTCATTCATTCCCTAAAAAAATTCAATAACAATTAAGTTATGTTTGAATCAATTCTGCCTCTCCTTCATCAAGCAAATCTACTTACTAGACAAGTACTTGACAATGTACAGTTTCTTTAAATGAAACTTATCCGAATGTTACTCAGATGAATG
>OX421448.1:15150800-15173300 GCA_949126865.1 Montipora capitata | reverse complement strand
ATGTTTAACTTGGGTCATGACATGCCCTTGTTAAACAAATAATGTAATGTAATGCTGTAAATCTTATATTTTGTATGATGTTTTTAATAAAGTTTATTTGGCGCCGGATCATAATATTGGCTGAGATTTAAAACACTGGGCCCGGTTGTTCAAAAGCCGATTAACGCTACTCCAGACTAAAAGAAGCGTTCAGTCAATCTTGAAAAACAAAAATTTTAAGCAAAAGAAACTTTCACCAAAAAGTTGAAAACACAAACAAAAGTTTACGATAATCCTGGATTAAGTTAATAATCGACTTTTGAACAACCAGGCCCAGGATGGTACATAATATATGCAGTGTTTACCCAGACATAAATGGGTAAATCTTACGTTTTTTAAGCCACTCCTGTTGGTATTGACCTGAGAGGCTTCCAGGTGGGTCCGTAACACTCGTTCCCTAAGGGTCTCAAAATCTCTGTCATTGCCTTAACAGATAAAGAATTATTGTCAGAGCTTACCAAATAACTAAAAGGATACAAAAAAAATATATGCAATAAGAAGATCTCACCCTTAACACTCACCAGCTGTAACATCTTTATTTGGGAATTTAGTAGCAATTTGAAAAAATGAAATATCAGGGCAAAGCCTCCTGGAATTAATAAAAATTATAACTGTAAGCACCATTTGACCATGGCAGCAATTAGAAACTGGCAATTTTAAATATCATTAGTACTTGTAGAAAAAGCAATGTTCAGACTGCAGTAATTCCAGCATTACTGCTTGCAGGGTTCATGTTGGATTTTGCATATAAAATTCCAGGACTGAGGAGTATTCAAGGAGTTTTCAAGAACCAGAAATTGAGTTTTCAAGGAGTGTTTGTAAGAAGATGTCTATGCCATACATTGTGTTTCAGTGTTTTCTGATATTTGTTCCCACAAACTGCAAGTTAAGTGCACGCACAGGCATTTTAAGTTTTGCATTTAGTCTTTCCCCAATAGTCAATTTGCTCAATTTTTGAAAGGTTTCTTTAACTAAGGATGATCATCATTTTCTCTTGGCATAATGCAATCTCTACAATTTTCACCCAAGCCAAAATTCAAGGAGTTTTCAAGCAGTTTCCCACAAAATCCTGTTTTCAAAGGCTTTTCAAGCACCCTTGAAGTCCAAAATTAAATTCCAGGGCTTTTCGAGGACTTCAAGGAGTAGCATGGACCCTGTGCTTGGGAGTTATCCTCTGATTAAGTCAGACTAACTTGAGATCGTTTTTTCCTGAAACTTAAGACTTAAGAACTGGTACATATATGGAGCAAGGTTGTCACATTCCCAGTGCAGCAGCTAGACAGTCTGTTGTGTGTGCTCCAGAGTTCACTAGTTCAACCAAACTGGTACAATATACTTGTCAATAATTACAGCTTTATTCAGTTTCTAAAATCAGTGGTGTTGAGTTGCTCTCAAGTCCAATTTGGTAAAAGATAAAGTAAAAAAGATATATAGTCTAAATTACAAATAAGCTACAAAGGAAAGAGAACATCTAAAAATCGAAAACTTAAGAGAAATAATAAAGGAAATAGGCGATTGCATCTGACGTAAGTCCAGCAAGTGCTGACACTTCAAAAAATAAATAGATAAAAACTCCCGCTCCTAAAAAGGTGTGCTCCTAACTCTGAGAAAAAAAAAGGACATGTAGGTTGGCTCAGTGACCCAACTAGTGGTGTTTGACGGTGAGCACTAATTAAAAAATCCTCTAACCTTTGTGATTTTGTTCAATGTCAGGCAGTGAAATGGTCTCTTTAAGGAAGTTAAATTAGATGCCTGCAAGTGCTCAGAGACTTTCCGGCATACAGACAATTGAATAAGAACAAAGATGTACTTTACGTTAACACACCTACAGTCCTTGTCAATCTGTAACAACACCTCATTGTCTTTAAAAAATGCCAGCCAGTTGCTATCAGGATTTGGATTCAACGGCTTAAACACAAAAGTGAAGGATATACAACTCTATTAATAAATGAAAAAACATATGATCACTTGGGCACAACATTATTAACACATTTTCTTCAATAAAAAGTAGCTATGACAGTTATAATGTCCACTTTTTTTGCACATTTTCATTTGAAATTCAGGAGAACTCTTTATTCATGAATGAGAGTGAGGATGGTAGTGGTAATGGTAATGAATTTATATAGCACCTTTTCTATTGACATACTCAAATGCGCTTTACAAGCAAGGGATCTATGGGTGAGATCGGACATCAGCATATATAGGCGCTGCTGGCAGCAGCTATTAGTCCATTAGCGATCTCACCCAGCACATGAATGAATGAAATGAGTCCTGACCACAACACCAGGAGCTCCATGCCCCACTCGTTACGAATAGTGTGTGGGTTTTACGTCCCACTGGGTTGTGAACATTGAAGGGTTGTGAGATGGGGCCTATGGTTTATAGTCCTTATCTGAGAAGATTTGAAAGTCTTAACCATTTGTGGATGGCAGGCAGCACTTTTCCTCAGTTATTTTAAGAGCCTGAGTGTTGGTCCAGCCGGAGTCAAACTCACGACCTCCCGCATGGCAGCCCGATGCTCAACCAACTGTGCCACCCGTGCGTGGGATAGTACCCCTCCCCCATGTACAACTGGATTTTCTCGTCCCCCCCTATTTTGTTATTTGTCAAAGAAATGAAACATTCTAATACCCATACCCCTAACAATAAAGATTTCTGCAAATTTAATTGTTTTATTTGGTTCAGTGTGTATGCATTGTTTTCTCTGGGACCCAGTGATGTAGCAGTTGGGATGTTGGACAGAACCACAGCTTCATGATTTGGGGCCTAGGCCCGGTTGTTCAAAAGCCGATTAACGCTAATCCCAGATTAAAAATTAACCAAGGAGTTTATTTCTCTTCTCCTAAATGCTGTTCAACGCTGATATTTGGCAAAACTTTACATTAGAAGAAGTCAATCTTGAAAAACAAAAGTCAACGAAAGAAATTTTCACCAAAAAGTTGAAAACATGAAACAAAAGTTTACACTAATCCTGGATTAAGTTAATCGGCTTTCAAACAACCGGGCCCTGGTCACTGCCATTGTGTTTAATAAAATAATTAATCTCCTTAATCTCCCAGGTGTGCAAATGATGGGTAGCTAAGTATATACAACAGGACGTTCTCCACCGACTCAGCCGGAGTAGCAACACCCACAGTTACTAAATGATATGTACAGTTAACAGGTTCAGAACTTGGCTGTCCTCAGTGGTGTAATGATTATGTTCCTTGTCTTTTAAACACTCTAGTTAAATTACAATCTTGTGTTCAAATGGCAGAACCAAACAAAGAACATTTATAATTTGTAATTACCAATCATATTACTACAGTATGGTCCAAGACTGCACCAAATTACTATCCAGGCTTGTGCTTTTGCAGGAGTGAAAGGGAGGGCAAAGGTTCTTGCCATGAAATTTGGGGTGCCCAACTCTCATTAGTAAGGTAGTAAGTTAAATAACAATACTTTTTTTTTTCACTTTTCACATAAAAAGAATTTCAAGGCTCCTCTAAAAACAATAATTAAATAACCCCAGAATCACTTTTCTACAGTGGCTTACCACCCCCATCTACTATAAATAGGGAGCTTACGAAACGATGACGTCGAGGGCAACGATGACGCTACAAAACAATAGGTTTAGTGAGCAAAAACAATGGCTCTGCACGCTCTGTGCGTGCGTTTTACATTTTGGTACATTTCTTTGCCGTCATCTCCTAAATGACGACATGAAATGACCAAATTCAAGGTTCTGTGGAGGTCGTTAGCACATGACGATGAATTTTCAGTTCTCTCTCTCTACGCTTCCAACCCACTCATATCAGTTTAATTCCTCGGCAGTTACTACACATTTTTAAGGTGAAACAACATGAAATAGTTTTGTAGTGATATGAATAACACAAACTCGTATTTTTAAATGAAGTCCTCGTAGCCGTCGTCGTCCTCGTTTTGTAAGCTCCCTAATAATGTGACTGGTCCCTCATGGATGATATCTAAGCACTTTTTGACTTACATGATCAACATCAAATTCCTTGGAGTCCTTCCCTGATTTTGTTCCTTTGCACTGTTCAATGATGAACTCACGAACAAATTGCTTATAAGTTGCCCTTAAAATAAAGAAATGCACCACCACATGACTTAACATCAATGGCATGTCTCTCAAAATTGTATGCAAAACATGTCTTTTTCCTTTTCCTTCTTTCTATTGATCAATGTCCATTTATTTCTTAATTGAATTTCTTTTTACAAATTAATGCTGCTGAAACTGTTATCAGAATTTCTCCAGTTTTACTGAAAAATGTCTTGTGAAATTATCTTGTGATTTATGGTGTTCATAGCAGTGCTCAGGATTTAAAAAAATTCCAGCTTGTCCCTGTTTTAAAAGCAGGGCAACTAAACCTGTAAATTTGGTTGCCCTGATAAATGCTTGCTTGCCCATTGGGAAACTCTCTACAATTAAATGCACACCGTGTTGCAATCACATGGCATCGAAGCTTGAGTATCCCATAGTTCTTAGTGTGCGCCTGTGGAAGTCTGGATTTAAGGTTTAGCATTTTCAAAATGGAGTCTTTGATCTCCATTGCCAGCTACATGTGAATTTTCCTATCTGACAATTTTCTGTAAAAGCCACAGATATTCAAAACAAGGGAAAATGCTCAACGGCAGCAAATTAATAATTATTATTGTTAACTTCACACTACTATCAGACATTGACAACAGAAAACCATCGTGTGTGTTGGATGCTACAAGTTTATGTAATACATTTTCTATTTTTGGCTGGGTTGTCCATTGTTGTTTCTTTGGGCAACCAATCTTTTCATTTTACCACAAACTAGTCACCCAGTAACATTTCTGGTCGTCTGGGAGGACAGGACGGACAACCACTAATTTCGAGCACTGGTTCATAAGAATACATGAAATGATGAAAAGGTGTAATGCACCCATGAGAACCTTGGATAGAATACAAGTTGCTTGGCAGTGGGCGAAAGGCCGACTGAAAAATCTGAGTCCTTGTCAAGAGCTACAAGAACTCATTGGAGAGCAAGGTCATTTATCTACAATTGTAGGTTCTTGATTGGACAATGTGTCCCAAAGGTCTGTGAGCTCTACATAGTCGTGCGCCTCAGTTTATACAAATACGTGATGAAATGATGGAAAGTTGTAATGTGCCCGTGAGAAGGATAAAATACAAGTTGCTTGGCAACGGGTGAATTGACAACACTGATATATCAGAGTTCTAGGAAGGATACGAACCTACAACCTCTGTAACACCGGTCAGATGCTATACCCACTGAGCTACATTGAGCTTGGTTTTTTATCTAAATCTACATGTTCAAGCACTCGGCAAAGTCCCTTTTTGACTTATGGCTGTTTTATGCTTAGGTGGCCTCATACACCATAAGCCTTTTTAGAAACGTCACTGCCAAGCCCGGCCACTTTGCTGAAGAGAACAGGACAGCCACAACACCGGGGACTCCATCCCCTACTCTTTTCGAATAGTGTGTGGGTTCTTTAATGTCCCACAGGGAACTTATGAACACAGAAGATAATTGTGAAACAGTGCCTATAGTTTATAGTGCTCATCCGAGAAGACTGGAAAGTCTAACCATTTGAAGATGTCATTACAAAGGTAGCACTTTCTCCTCAGTTATTTTAAGATCCTGAGTGTTGATCCGAACAGGGTTAGAACCTGCGACCTCTGGCATGACAGCGTGATGCTCATCCAGCTGAGCCACCAGTGCGAGGTACCCACTGGTCCCACTGGTCCCACTGGTCTGCAGACTCTACAAAGTCATGTGCCTCAGTTTATACAAATACATGATGAAATGATGGAAAGGTGTGACACGCCCATGAGAAGGACAGAATACAAGTTGCTTGAAAAATCAGAGCCCTAGCCAGGATTCGAACCCACAACCTCCGCAACACTGGTCAGGATACTCTACCCATAATTTGAGCTACTATACTACAACTAAAAATTTAGGACCTACATAAACGACCTAGCTTTACAGTGAGTTCTAGCAGCTCAATGGGTACAGCACCCGGCCATACCTTTGGCGTTTGAGAGTTTCAGGCCACAGATCTGTCCGAAGTGGAAGATACCCCAACATAAGCTGCAAAAACAACAAATTGACAATTAAATTAATGATTTGATGAATTTGTTGTAGTTATTTTTTGTTACTGATAAATTAATTGTTTAATCTTTCAACTATTACCTTTTAACATTTACAACAACAACCCTTTGCTTTGTGAGACATTGAGCTCGTAGTGTCACGCGTCACGCAACGTGAAAACACGCCAAAAAAGAACCTGTTGTATTGTTTGACAGGTACAGAAGGCAGAACCAGAAAAGTTTTGAGATTTAAGTTACTGGTCTTAGCTAAATTTATCACTTTGTCTTCGTCTTTCGAGAGAAACTGGGTATAGCGTACACAAGAGTCAGACAGTAACCTCTGACCCTTGAATCGTGGAGACGTGTACATACCTTCCAGCATAGTGACCGAATTCCAGATCCATCTGGAATGCCTGCGTTTAAATTGTTCCAAAATAAGTAAGCTTAACACGGCGTGGCGCAGAAGCAACCAAACTAACTCGGGCTTCAACTCCAAAAGAAATCTTTCAAATCTTAAATGCATACCACTGAAACAGAGCCGTTTGAGATGTTTGAGGTCTATCTCTCGCGCAGAGAGAACAGACTGGAACTCTGAAACCCTTCGGATTAACAAAAATTAAGATAGATTAATTAACTATGAAGGCAATTTTTTCACACACGGAGACAGTCAAATGCAGCATCGATTATACCTCTGCTTGAACGCCATTGGTTATTGAGTCCGCAGTCAGTTTTGAAAGCTGCAGCTGACGCCGATTAGATTTCGACTTTCTATCGGTTCATCATCGGAACCAATGAAAATGGTTCGGATAAACTCGTTCAACCAATCACGTCCAATCCTTGTGAACACGTGCAAAATCATAAGACCACCACCACTTCTTTATTCCTCTTTTCAGCGTCCTCTACCGCGTGCGAAGATAATTTACTAGAAGGCGGAAAACTGGTTGTTCCCTCGTTCCCTTTGAGACAGGAAGAGATATCTTTGATCCAGAGAGACTTAATTATGGCAAACCCAAACGAATCAAACAATGATGACCGTCTCAAGAAGCTTTTTGTTGGTGGTTTGAAAAGAGACACGGGCGACGATACGCTGAAAGAATACTTCGGAAGTTATGGAGAAATGACGGACTGCGTTGTAATTCGCGACAACGCGAAGGCTTCCAGAGGTTTTGGATACGTGACTTATGCTGACAAAGAGAGTGTAATACAAGTTTTACTAGACAAGAAAGACAAACCTCACGCCATTGAAGGGAAAGAAGTAGAAGTTAAGCGCGCCATTCCTCGTGATGACCCAAGCCCAACAGCTCATCTAAAGACAAAGAAAATATTCATCGGCGGTTTAGCGGACGAAGCATCGGCAGACGACGTTAGAAACACTCTCGCCGACCAGGTTCGTGGAAATTTCCCAACCAGCGTTGATTTAATAATGCGAAAAAACGAAGACGGCAGCACTTCGACCAAACACCGCGGATTCTGCTTCGTCGAATTCGAAGATGAGGACCTTGTCGACGAACTCTGTTGTATTAAAAAAATCACCATCGCTGGAAAGACGGTCGAAATCAAGAAGGCTGAACCCAAGGACAAAGCCGAGAAGGGTGGTGGACGCGGTGGAGGACGCGGCGGTGGCCGGGGAGGCATGAGTGGACGTGGTGGTCGAGGAGGTGGTGGGGGTGGAGGTAGCCAGTTTGGCGGTTATCAGGGCACTGCTTATGACCAATCTTATTACGGTGGTGGGTATGGCTATGGTCAGAGTGATGGCTATAGTACAGGATATGACGGATATGGCTATGGTGCCATGGGAGCCTATTCACAAGCAGCTTCACAGTATGGCCCACAACAAGGCGGTTATGGTGGCGTAGGTGGCAGAGGAGGAGGAGGAAGATACAGGCCATACTAACAGGTAAAAAGCATGTTAAATGGTGACTGGTAACTATAAGCTCTCAATACTGTTTCAGAAAGTAAAACCATGTCAAAGTTTGTCTTTTCTGTCAACTCTCTTGACCAAATTGGGTGACTATCCAAAAAAATTCTTCCTTCTGGCATTCTCATTTTGGTAATGTGTGCTTGCAAATTTTGTCTGTATTGAGAATTTGATGCACAGCTAATTTGGTGTGAATTAGCAAACAAGATTGGCACTGTTGAAATTTTAATGAAATTGAAATTGTGATGTATTATATCTGAGTTATTATGATTGTTGTGTTTTATTGTTTAATATTTAGCCCTCCCCTTTTAAAATGCTGACCCTTAATCATGTTAATGATTTAGAGTTAGTTAAAGTACTTGATTGTATAAGTGAGACTATTGTTGCCCTGAGAAAGCTAAGCCTGTTTTGTTCTGATACTTAGGTTTTGTTGCATTTGAAGTCTAAGTCGTCATAGCCAGACATAAGTTACGTTAAGGCCAGGACCTAGGCTTCCAAGGAACGCAGTGTTGCAGTTGAAGTTGATCCACCAGTTAAGATGCAGTATAGGCTACCCCACAATAGCAGTTGCCTTCCTGTAGACAGAGTTTACCAAGTTGCAGTACACCATTTTAAATAGGGAACTTTTTACTTTGCACTTTTTAAAAAAATATCTGTACAGAACCTAAGTTGTCATTAAAGTTTGTTAGGTTAAGAATAAAGACTTGATCTTGCTTAGTCTTGGTTAGTTTTTGTACAGGAACTGAAATGGTTCAGGAAAAAATACGGCTGATCTCGATCTCCACATACATTTAGAGTATTTAATTAGTTGAACAAGGAACCCCTATGCACCCAGACTGCATACCTCAAAAGCTGTTAAACATAGTTGACCCAAGGTAGCAAAACCTTTCTTCTCTCCATATGCGGCCTTTCAGAGTTTTCTGCCTTACTTTGTCCTAAAATTGTGATAAGGCAAAGTGCTTTCAGACATTTAAGGTTAGGGCCTTTTAAACCTTAAATTCTACTTGCATGTTCCAGAGAAAAGTGAAGAAATCATTTTTTTGAAACCAAAACTATCACGTTTTTCTGCAAAGCTTAACCATGTCGGTCAAAGCCTTCCATATAGAAAGCAAGGCAGCCTGAGCAAGTGCCAAGAAAGTGCCCTGTTTTAAATTTAAAGACAGCGGGTGGTTCTTGTAGTTGTGACTAATGCAAGAAAAATTTGAAATTGTCACTTGAAGTTTAGCCAAGCCAAAAAAATGAAGCGTAGGCATATTGGAAAAATGCTATGAGTTTTGAATTGCATGTGATTGTAGTGAAAAACAAAGCAGTTGCCCTTGCTCTCTTGGTTTAGGTTTTATCATTAGCTTATCCTTTTGAGATCAACCTCATTTCAGCTCTAGGTGCTTATTTCAAAGTTATTGACCTCAGGTCAGGTCTAAAATCATTGAGGTTCAACATTAAATTAGGTGAGTGTGTCATCTGTCTGTCTAGCAAAATTATGAATGTGGGTAACCACAAACATTTTCATCTTCAAAGTGAAATCTTCCATTGCAAGTGTAGATGCAATAATTAGAGATGGACTCTTTTTCTTCTTTAGTGCTCTCTGAATTGGGCATATGTCATGAGGAAAGAGGTTCCTCTTCTTGTTGCATCTTGTACAGTCAAGTCCAGCAACAGGCTGGGGGTGAGAAGGTTGCCTGAGCACTCTGAGAAAATTGAAGCTACCGGGACATCAGCAACAGCACAGCTGATATGGTTTGTATGCTACTCGTTCTGGTGGGAACTATCCTTGTTTGGGACTTCTGTCATTGACAAGTGACGACCAGTTTTATCTAGCTTAGATGTCCATGGACGTCTTTTTTAAACCGACTTCACAGACCATTGATTTCAGTCTGCAGTTCAAAAATACTGATCATGTGATGCCATTTTCTGTTGCTCTCCCCAAAGAGAAAAGCGTGAAACAATGTTGACGGCGAGTAAAACCAACCAAAGCCATTACCCCGGAAAAGCCTTGTCTGAGAAACTAAGATGCGGTATAATAGAAACGATAGTGCAAGAAGGTGGAGACAATACTTCAGGTTTCTTTCTTTTGGCGGGTATGGGAAGAACAAAGAAATAGCATCTCATGGTTGGTGTTTTTGAAACTGCAGAGCCACAAAAAAGTTATCACATGATCAGAATAATTTTTGAACTGCAGACTGAAATCAGCTGTCTGTGAAGTGGGCTGGAAAAAAGCCATTGTCCACGGACGTCTGAGATTGATAGTAATCGTTGTCACTCTCCTCATCCTTAACCACTTAACCAGCGTAGCGGGCAGTATTGTTGGCACAAGGGGCAAATTAACAAGCAGCAAAGCCGTGCAGAGAATGGGTGGGTGTGAAATACCACGTGTCCAAAAACTAAGGTTTTTTTTAGTATCTTGGTCACTGAGCAGACTGAAATTTCTGATTGGCTGATAGCAAGAACACATCAATCAAATGTTACTTGAGACCATCAAAGAAAGTGTATCAAAAGCGCAAAAAAATAATGGGAAATTGTGCTCGAGAAAGAGTAGGAGACTGTTGCAAAGGAGTTTCTTTTCTGGCAGAGCTGTTATGGTTATTGTACCCACTGGATTTGGTAAAAGTGTGCTAGACATGATCTTCCCTTTGGCGGAAGAATAAAATTGTCATCTAAAATCTTCCTTGTGATCATTTCTCAGATACTGTAGTCGACAGTGCAAGAGAAATTTTCACCTTCAATTTACTCTCACGTGGATCTGAAACCTTACAGGCACCTTTGAGGGATGATATCCATAATCGCGAACTAAATGTTGTTGGAATTTGCTGTGAGATCATCTGGGCTCGACCTGTCTTACATATACAGAATCGGAGGTGCCCAAAGGGTCTCTTAGCTTGCTTTGCACATTCAGGTGCCACAAGACCAAGTTGGCAACAGTTTTCCAATTCTCCGAGGCAAATTCAGACCATTGGTTTAGTTTTCTCGTCAAGTTGAGTGAACACATCAACGTGAGAACTTGGGTTAAAGTGCCCATAACCCCAAAATATTTTTTTCGCTTAAATGAATCTTTGCACCTGTTCGAAACGCATTGCAGCCATTTTTTCCTTTTTCTAACAAATCCTGCCATTTTATAGGCTTCGAAAGTTGTGAAAATCCAAGCATCTTTTGTTCACGACCAAGTCAGAAGGGGAATGAGTCTATTCCTGTTTTGACATCACAAACTGATTTACATTGCATTAACTCTTTGTAAAATGCATGCAAAGTAGATTGTGACGTCAAAACAGGAATAGACCCACTCCCCTTCTGACTCGGTCGTGAACAAAAGATGCTTGGATTTTCGCAACTTTTGAAGCCTATAAAATGGCAGGATTTGTTAGAAAAAGGAAAAAATGGCCACAATGCGTTTCAAACAGGTGCAAAGATTCATTTTAGCAAAAAAACAGTTTGGGGTTATGGGCACTTTAACGATCAGAACTTTTATTGGAATAATTCAATTAGATACCAAATTGACATTCCGGTAGAGAGTTCTTGGCTTGAGGTGTGGTGATTCCCTTGTTTGCATTGTCAATCAGTGGTTCATTTATTCTCTCCCTTAATTTAAACAAAGTTTCAGTTGATAAAAAGACATTTTTAAAATAATCTCTGAATTGCAATTTCAGATTTACATGCACATAATCTACAGTAATTGTGGATTTACTTGACAGTAAGCAGGGGCACTTCAACAAGTTGTCTGCCCCCTACCTGTCAAAAGGTGCTGTTATCTTGCGTCATACTTTTAATGTGATCCAATCAGATTTTACCAGAAATCATTTGCACGTTGCAATTCAAAAACAAAATCTCTCACTGAAATGTCAGGAAAGTCTAACTTAATCCATTCAGTCATAACTATTTCTTCTATTTCTGCAAATTCCACTTGACAGATGGTGCAGTTTTTCTCTTCCAAACATTAAGGACAGAATGTCGAGATAAAATCGCAGATAAATCCGAATCCTTCATGTTTTTAGACACAATCAACGATTGTTAAGATGTCAATAAAATGTGCTAATATCTCCAAGGAAAATGGACATTGTGAAAAGTCCAGTTTCACAGTAGCTTCTTAACTATTATTTTGTAGAGAATTGTCGCTAAACCATTGTTCAGCGCAACTGTAAACAATGTCAAATTTGCCGTTCAATAATTGTCTTTCAAGCTTGGCTGATTCCCAATTGTCGCAGAATTCGGCTTCTTTGGATTTACGACTTGTTGCTTCCGAATATGTTCTACAGGACTAACACAACAACAAACGTGTCTTCTTTCAGACAGACCATACTTCAGATGCATTTTCTGTACTCTTCCTTTAATTAAAAGATTTTGGAAAAAAAAAGAATTTGAAGATGAAGGAATAGCATCTGCAAGCAGAGGCAAAACATCCTGTTGAAATCCTTCTTTCCAGCCATAATTTGATCAGATGTTTAACGATTTAGCAGAAGTATGATTTGCAACTCTGGAACCAATCAGAGCGAGACCCCAAGAGCTCTATTGTTTTATGACCAATGAGAGAAAAAAGCCAGAATCTGGCAGGTAAATTTATCATGCCCTCCTTCCCCGAGATAAACGTAGGGAGGAAGGGTATGATTTAAGGCTAGTTCAAAGTATGAAGAAAAGTCTCTTATCAACAGCGATGCTTTTCATAGTTTTCATACCAGTTAGTGGGAAATGAAAGTTTGCATTGACAATTTTTTTTTTTTAATTGAAAAAGCAACACTGTACATCCTGTCACATATATA
Organism: Montipora capitata; assembly: GCA_949126865.1. NCBI lineage: Eukaryota > Metazoa > Cnidaria > Anthozoa > Scleractinia > Acroporidae > Montipora > Montipora capitata. The sequence goes on along the minus strand of OX421448.1, from coordinate 15,160,513 downwards.
TGGCTGGCAATTAAGAGTAATGAGATTGTGCAGAATATTTATTGTATGCCAGCAAGATTGGGTAAATACAAGCGCTTTGGTGGCAAAACAGCATAAAAGTAAGGAGGGCACCTTGTAATTCAAAGGTGTATCTACAGAAACCGGAGATAAGCGCCAGCCTGGTGGGCCTTCTAGGCTCGTGACAGACTTAACCTTTACCTACCTTATATTTCATTGAAACGACAGGAACTCTAGAGGGTCTCACAAAAAAAAAGACAAATAGTGGCTCGGCAATTATATTTATGCACTTTCAATCACTGTTTTTGAGTGTGGAGGCCCTTCTCTGTCGAGACTAATCAGCGCTATGAAGAATGTCCAAGACCTTACTAAACAGACTTATCACTACCATTTTCTAACAAAGATTGTGGGTCAGCATGTGATTTTTTAAGTTAAATATGTATTGTATTTGATGTTTTGGTGTGTGGTATCGCTGAGTATTTTACGGGTTGTGCTGTATTTTGAGGAGCCCACCAGGACTCATCAAAATACAAAGAACTGGTAAAAACATTCAGCGATACTACACCAAAACAACTACTAAGCTATTTATTATCCAACTTTTTAAAGCAAATGAATTGCAAACAACCAAGAACGTGTGACAGAGTTGTGCGTGTGGGGCAAGGTCAGCAACTAAACTAGGTAAACTGGTTCTCTACTGTACAATATCGTGCAACATTTGCACTGCGCATTTCATACGTTGTCTTTACAATAACTTGTACAGTTGGATAATAATGGTTATTTCTACCCCTGCCCCAGTGAGTAAGGACATATTTTGAGGCATTGCTACGAAATCACACCACAAAATACAAAGTATCCATGTCACAAAATGATGGAAAGGAAATGAAGGGAACTTAAAGTGTCTCATCTTCTCTTGCTGGAGCACGAATTGGGTACACTGTAAACTGAAATCAACAAATCAATGCAAATAAAATCAAATGTTTTCTTGGGGAGCTTAAGCATGCACTTTTTTGAGACATGGGCGGCAACCGGAACTGACCTGTTTTCCCTTTTAACTTGTCTTCACACGACCACATTTACATTGCTAAGTATCTTTTCTCTGTTAGAGATGATAACTATAAAAATATGGAACACACCACTCCTGGGATGTCGCAAAAACACATGCTTTATCTCCCTATTGAGGAGAGGGGAAAACCAGAGTACCCAGGGAAAAACCTCTTGGAGCATAGTAGAGAACCACCAAACTCAAACCCACATATGATGCCAAATCTAGGAATCGAACCTGGGCCACATTGATGGAAGGAGAGTGCTCTCACCACTGTGCCAGCCCTGAAGGTGATGCTGTTTGTATGTGTAATAACAATAGGGGACACCATACTTAAGCATGGCATAAAACCACTGTTTATAAACATTTCTTTCTATTTGAATTGTTGTACATTGAAAGAGTTACTCCTTTTAGAAAATGTAAACTTAAAAAGGTACAGACCCTGAAGTGTTTAATGCTCAGGTGTGCAGTGAAAGACAACAGACAAATTGGGCGTAAATGAGTGGGCAGGGAATGTACTGGTAAATTGCAGATAATACCCACCCAAAAAAACGCAAGGAGGTAATTTTGACCGGTTGAATCTGTGGTAAATGAAGCTCTATACATTTCAGCTACCCTGGTTTCATTTTGATAAGTAGAAAATTGCAAAAGCATAGAAGAGAACCCTGAATACAATCAACGTGCAAACCTGCAAGTCAGTCTGCTTTTTTGAAACAAAGAATTTGTTTAGATGCACTCTCCTGACACTTCAGATATTTTCCTTCAGTTGGTAATCAGTCACTGGTGCGCTTTAAGTTGACTGTGACACCCAATGGGAGTCACAACCATTTCTGACCAGAATGGCTTCCTGTGAGCACGTAAGCCCAATTTCTTACATAATTTATAATTGGGAAGTAGTTGGATCAACAATTAAGATTTTATTGTTTTTGAGGGTTGAGTTTAGAAGTACATCAGCTCTGCTAACAGAATTCATCGGCTTTCAGTGCTTTCTAACACTCGCTGTCTAAGGATTGTTGGTAGGTCGTGGCAGCGTTTGGGAGCACTACCATTATTTAGATTATTGAAGTTTGGGGGAAGTGGGAAAGGCTTACCTTAACTTTGGCTTAATCAGGTATTTAAAGCCAGCTTTGGTTCACAGACCAAGCAAGGTCTGCTAGCCTAAAACAACATGCCATAACTTTTAAAAATGAGTGGAATAATATTCTTGCTGTGAAATACAAATCATTTAAATCTAGGGGTAAGGAAATGGACTAAGTGGTACATCTGTCCATACCATGGCTCACGGAGGTGGGAGGGGGGAACGATGGGAAAGGATTATCCTGGTATTGTGGCTTGTGCAAATTTTTTTTTGCTACAGTGTAATTTGTGTTCTTCTGAAACACCAGAGAGCTTGCTTTATTTTTCTTTTTAATCAAATACAGCAGATTATATTGCAGGACACAAGTGACAGGAGAAGCAATGTATTTTTGTTTGCCTGGCAATGGTTTGGTGGTCTTGTTTCTTTTATGATAGTTTTGACATTAAAGTTTGTCTGAATTGAAAATATTGTCTTCTTGCCTTTTGAATCTGTTTAACAAGTAACCCACATTGTACTAAGTTCAAATGATTAGGGATAACTGGTGCCAGAGTTAAAAGGTATTTAGTGCATCGTTTTTTCGTGGTAGTGCACTACTATGGTCACTACACAATAAGTCATTTGGGCTGTCTGAGTGAGTGATTTGAGTGTAAGATTTCTAGGCCTGCAGCGCGTGCATGATTTACGAAACTGAGGCCTGTTTCAGACGCCGTACTTCACATGAGCCGAAGCGGCTTCGTTGAATTAAGGGCCCACAGACGTATTTTTCGCGCGTTGATAAGGAAGTGAAATGTTACTTCCGGTGATTGACATCATCATATCGTGAGCTGACCAGGAAACCCACTCACAAGCAAAAGTCACCGCACGAACTGACTTCCGGTTTGGAAAAAGCTAAATTTCCGGTGGTCTTTAAATTGAATTAATTTTTTTTTAATATGGCACGTTTCACCTCCAAATACAGAATATAGCTAAGCATTGATTTTTGCAAATTATCTTTTTTGAAATTTTATGGGTATTTCAGTATCGATTATCTCTCTAAAAAGAACATTTTTCAAAATAGAAAGTAAACCATGCTTGGCTGGATGCAAAAACGAATACAAAGTATGAAACCACTGATTAAATACCCAAATTGAGTAGCACGTTGATAAATTTAGAGTTTTCCTTTAATTGGTGACGTGACCATGGGCGTGGCATGATGACGTCATATTTAGGGTCATTGGTTTACAAAAGTTGGAAACTGAGCAAAATAATTACCAAATTCTCTCAAATTAGTTAACTATTACATCCTTAGCAACGCACCCCAAAAAATACGTCAGTAGGCCCTTAAGTTCATGTGAAATACAGCGTCTGAATAAATTAAGAACGACCGGTCTAGGTCTAATTCGGATCGGCCAAGCAATTTTTCCCGCCTGGCTTAGCCGGGAATTACGGCTGTGTAGCGGCTTTCATCCAGACGCTGTACTTCACATGAGCCGAATCAAATGCAGAAATCATTAAAACTTTGCAGTTTTCTTCAGTCATAGTATGCTTCTGTGAAATAAGTTTGGCGTCTGAATAAATGCAGACGGAATTAATTTGGGTCCGTCTAAATTTGAATTCGATTCGGCTCATGTGAAGTATGGCGTCTGAACCGGGCCTAATGTACGGTTTTCTTGAATTACAACAATTGATGTTTGTTTGCGGCCCACTTGTGGCCTTTTTCCTTTCTTAATTTTCTTAATGAAAAGAGAATGAAAACTGTTTGAGTATATTATTGTCAAATTAAATTTTTAAATGTCTTAAATCAAAATCATTGGGCGCTTGCCTTGGGATCCGGAGATCTCGGGTCCAAGACACGCTCTAACCACTGGTTGAATTTGTACCTGGTAGTCCATGGTTCAACTTCCCAGATGCACTTGTAAATAGCCAACTTGTTTGTATTGGCCCTGAAAAGCCCCATTGGGGAGCGGTCAATTAAGTATTGTATTGTATTGTGAAATCACTTTTCACGTCTATGGAGATCGTCACGCAAGCTCACATTCCATATTCCATAGACGTAAACAAGAAAAAGATGGTCAACTCTAATTTCCATCCCTCAAACTGACATTGGACATTTCGTAACAATTACACGACGCAATATCCCATGTTAATATTTACAAGCTTGCCGCTCTAAAAAGAATGAAAACAAGCAGAATTACAGCTTTAGTTCAACAAGAAATAGCGTTTGTAAGCTATGCCGCACTGATCTACAGTATTTAGGTCAAAAAACCCCGTTGAAGACGGTTAACTTTCAATTATTTTGCTGGGTACTACTATTTCAATACTCTAAAAAATTCGATTTTTCGGGAGGTTGTCTCGTTAGTCTTGTGGATATCGGAAACTGCAAGGTGAAGCCATCGCCTATAGAGCGTTTTCACTCACGTGACCAGCAGCCAGATTGGATTACTGAAAGAAAATAAAGTATTTGCATACAAATAGAGTTTAATTCCCGGAGGAGCAGTTTGGTACACCATCATGGCCGCCATTTCTTTGTTTTGGAACACCAACATGGCCGCCGTGACGTCATGTGAAAACGCTCTATTGTGAATCTTCTCAGCTTGTTTACAATCTTTGTTTCGTTGAAAAATATTTGAAGTCTAAAGTAGACTGTACGTCGTATAAGTTAAATAAAAAGGGAAATGTCAGTTTGAGGGATGGAAAGAAGTGATAACCGAAAAAGATTCACCAGTCGACCATAATATTTTTACTCTCAAAGACTGGGTCAACTTCTCAGCCTGCATTTAAAAAATTTCAGCAGTTATTTCCTCGCAACGGAAAGAAAAACAGTAGAAAACCATTTTTATCTTAATAATTGCAATCGATCAGCAAAAAAAAAGTAGATTTCATCAGCTTGTTTTTGTTGAAATTCCCACAGCGCAGTGCTCAAAAATTTTGCCCAGTGATAGAAAAGATGAGCTCTTCTGAATTAAACGAAACATAAAAAAAACCGAAACTTAGTTTTCACATATGTCGAAATCTTTTAGTCATGGAGTGTAAGTGTACACGTTTGGCAACACTACTTTAATTTTGCTGATTGGTAAACATGTCCTACGGGTGCTTTGCTTTGGGATGATCAAAAAAGGATCACTGATCCAAGATCACTTGGATCATGGTGCATCGAAGGAACCGAAAAATCCTTTTCAAGAGTGGATTCATTGGTTCCTTTGATGTACCGTGGTCCAAGTGATCTTGGATCAGTGATTCTTTTTCGTGTCATCCCAAAGGAACGCACCCGTAGATTATATGGTTAGTCAGTGTCTATTTATTTCACTGATAGCTCCTTTCTTCTCTTGTAATTTATTCACGAAACTTTTCGCTCCACTTTTCTTTTAAAAAATTGTGTGTATGAAAAATAAAGAAGCGGAAACCGCCTGTGTGTTAGGTGAGAGGAAAAAACAAGGCTGAAAAGCCTTTTTAAATCCTCATGTCATTTAACAGCCGCACCGAAAAATAGCTGGGTGGAACACGAAAGTAAACAGGTCTGTTGAATTTCAACAAATGAGCCCCAAAATGGGCAAGAATTTGTGATGCTGGTGAATAATAAAGCACTTTCTATTTCCAAAACGATGGCCTGATGATAAATAACCTCGTCTAGGAGAGTAAATTTTTGTCTTAGGCCATCCCCTTTTTTTTCTCCGTTTCGCGTCGTCCGACCGACCCAAATTTTGGGCATTTGCCAAAAAAAAAGAAAAAAAAGTTTACGACGCTTTTAAACCATTTCTATGTCGCACAGGAGTTTCGGTGGTTGATCCTTTTTCCCACGCTGTCTTAATTTTGCCACAACATCCACCAACTTTTCCGCCATATTGATTTTGGGTTCACGTCTTGTTGTTTTCCTGGCTCCACAGCTATGATGCCGCGGTACCAGGCCTCTGATTCCCTGAATGCTTATGATTTTCTTTTTAGGTTTTTTTTTTCCAATCCGACCGACCGACCCAATATCAGGAAACGCATTCGACGGTAAACAAAAAAAAATAAGGGGATGGCCTTAGCAGAAAGAATGGTCATCCTCACATGTGAGAGTTGGACGATTGTGATCTTTGTGTTGAATTCGCACATTTCTTGTCGACTTTTATAACACTTCAAAGAAAAAAACTAACAAAACAACAATCCCATGTCTTGCCGTTATTTTGCCACAGATGTATCCAGTTGTTAGTATCACGAACACGGAAGGTAACTTTATCACACGCGGCGGCTGAAATCGATATCACTTTCGATTTTTGCGATTTACTTGCGCAGCCAAAAGGACAATAGAAAAATTGAACGTAGCAAAAATCTCCCAAAATGTTTTGCGCTGATGGTAACTTTTTATATTCAGAGCTCAATTTTTTTTTATGTCGATAATTTTTTTGCTGATGGCAATTTTTTTAATTCTCGATCGACACTTCCCAAAAACTTCCTTGTGCTCTTCCTTAAAACTGTGTATCAATATTTATTTACTTTTACATCAATAGTTGTTTAGCATAAAGCAGGCTAACAAAAAATTGTTCCATGCTTAGTTCGCATTTGTGAGCGTTTTAAAAATAGAATTTTCGGTCTTATGTTTCTGCCCGCAAACCGAAAAGGTTTACGTCTCCCATTCTGATACTAACCCCGCCGGAGAGGGTTTAACTTCAGTGAACTTTTGTTGTGGAGTAAATTTGCTGTGAAAAAGAAGTTGAACTTCATGTCACCCTCGAAGCCAATGGTTCTCGTTTCAATCTTTCTGGGTTTAGTATATTACGTCCTGAAAACCAAAACGCAGCTGAGTTCACAGTTATGTCATAAAGCACTACCACACGTACGCAATGCGTACCTATTTTCTTGACTGGCCAGAATTTTGTTCAGTTGGCCAAAGATCTTCAGAAAATAGCAACATTTGAGTTCTGTGAAATTAACGCAACTTTCTCATTTCAGACCACGTGATGTTACTCAAGGGAACAGTTTTTTTCAAATGTTGTCTTATGCATGTGCATTTGTATGCACAACTTACGCAAAAACGAAAGGAAAATTCCCTTGGACATCACGTGGTCTGTAATGGGAAAACAAAATGTACAAAATGTAAAGTGGTCCATCGATGTAAAATGTAATTTTACCTGACAAATGCAAATCAGGGGAAAATGCCAAATTCAGTGACCTACTGTAGCTCCATTAGACACTTCAATGACCTCGCTTAAAATTTCACAGGAACTGTAGAGATTCTCCTTAGCAAGAAAAAATAATCATGTATGGAAATAAATAATTAATCTGTTGGACACGTTTTTCGCAGATGTAAAAAGCGTCGATGTTTGTCTCTTAATAATAACTGAAAAGCTCAAGGGAAGCTATGATCCTCGCGGTTATGAACGCAATTTCAGCAATTGCGTAGAGAAGCCTGAAAAAATCAGGACTTCTACAGGGTTTAAACCCTTGTCTGATATATCTTGTTAACAAAATGTTGACGGTTTCGTCTTCATATTGTTTACTAATTCTAGGAATTGTAACCATGGTCGTACGGCTGGGGTTGGAGAAAAGTCTAGTTTCCAGTACCCCTTCCAGGAGCTCGGTCACTATATTTAGTATTTTCCCCTCATTTGCATTTATTTGTTGGGTAAAATTACATTTTACATCAATTGCAGTGGCAAATACTTCAGAAGAGACTTGCTGTTGCTTTAATTTCACAGATTTCAAAATCCTGAACTTTTTCTTCGGAAAACTGTGGTAAGCCACATTAATTTTGAAAAACAAACTAAGATGTCCCTTTCGTAGCTTCTCGGTGTTCGTTTTTTTTTTTTTTTTTTTTTGTTTCCACCTTAAATGAAAGAAAGATGCCGAACATTCGAAAATAACAGTATAGGAGAATAGCGACAAAAATTGGAGTGGCTTCATAACTCAGCACAGACATCGCAGAGGTGATCGGTTTGAATACTGTTGCAGCTATCTGAATTTTCCAGGTGTCTATGTTGCAGGTAAAATCCGTTCTCAGGTTGAATCCGTTTTTACCGAGGTTAGATCGGTGATCCTCACTGATTTTACCTAGGTTGAATACGCAATCTACCTAATCATCGCCCTATAAAAGGATTGAAAACACCTATACCTTCCCTCGAGCTCTGTCTTACTTGTCTCACCACATCTTCTTAATTAATGTTTCGTATCATCTTATCGGTTTATGTATTCATACACTGAATTCAATGTCAACGTTCCAACATAGTAGGGGAGCAAAGAACTGTACTATGCACTTACAAGAGACGATTGCTGAAATTAGTGGTCTAGATAAGTGTGAGAAACACTTCACTCTGTCGTCTTAAAGGTTTTTCTGCTTGTAACTTAACAAAATGATGGGTAGTCCACAGGGGTAGTCTATGGACTTGGTGTCCATGTTTTGTATACGTCCTTTTGAATTGCAAGGCTACATTCAAATTTGTTCAAACAAGAGTGGCATGAAACTTGCTTACAATGTGAACTTTAACTTGCATCTCTTGTGTTTTGACGAAAGAAACCGAAACGTCACTGTCGTTCTTGCAGTATTGTTTTAATTCGTATAATACCGCCAACATACACCTTACTCCACTGGTTATTTTTGTGGCTTCCGCCGCCTCCTATGGAGCCGAGCCATATGGTCATCGCGTTGAATGATTGAGTGATGAGCTCTGGCGATTTTGACCCGCTTGCTACGAGTGCGAATTTCATTCGGAATTATCACGTGGTCATACGATAGCTTCCAAAAACTGAACGAGCGGTACCGAACGGTTAGTGCGAAGTCTAGCAGGTACGAGCACGTACGGTGAAAACAGGAAGTGGCCTTGGTCCAGAGCGCTGATCAACGGGATTTGTTTCAACATCATTTGCCAATCTTAAAAGCAAAGAAAAATAAAAGCGACAAAGGCATATTTGCATAAACCAAAGGCTCAAATAGTAATTTAATTGCCATAAACGTGCTTGTTGTTGTAAAGTAGGCAGGTAGATTCCCTCCAGATAAAATAGAAGCTACAAAATAGACCAAAACTTCCCTTTCATACGAAGCGAAAATTCTTTACCTTTCACAAAATTGTTGTGCAGCCCGTACGTCTGTCTGTACAATGTGAACTTCCACAGCAAAGCGACATCAAAATGACGGACTGATCCGCTGAGAACGAGACACGCCACTTACCCTTCTCTCGCCGGAGTCGACGATTTCGGATATCGACCACGGATTATCTTTAGGGGAGTTGGTCAGCGACATTTCCCAGTTTGTTCTCAAAAGACCAGCAGACTCACCTGCCCCTAGATGAAATGTTTCGAGATACTTACCCACCACTACGCGTAGTCTAACAAATAATTTGAAGAATTTTCAACCTCTTTTGAGGCAAGTAAGGCATCACATTGTGTCCGACCCTTCAGAGACTCTTTGGAATATTGATCAGGAAATTGTGTTGCTTACGCGACTGATGATACCCCATTCTAAACCTAATAGTTCTCCGTCCTTCGGACTTGGCACGAAAAAGGAAAGGCACAGTCTGCGAGGCATGTTCACTTGCGCATTTAAGTCTTGAAGCACTCATTTCAAATAGCGCGGATAAACAGTATTTAAGTCTAAGCACCCATTTGGAAACGGTTGGCTTTCAATAGCTGAATGGCTCACAT
>OX421448.1:15118300-15140800 GCA_949126865.1 Montipora capitata | reverse complement strand
AGTGAGGTTTGTCACGTGATAGTTCCCTATCACGTGACAAACGTCGAGGAACGGAGGAGAGGGCCCGGTCCCAAGTGTGAGACAGAGAGAACCGGAGCCCCCCCTTTCTGTTCAGGGTTGGGTCCTCCACCCTTTCCCGTGATAGTGAACTATCACGTGACAAACCTCACTGATGAAGACTGATGGTTTCAGTCGAAACGTTTGTTGATAATCAAGACCTAAATTCCGGAAAAAGATTTATAAATTGCTTCATTTGAATTGTATCCGGATGAATGATAACATTCACTTTCTTAAACAATGTTCAGAATGAACTTGCCCTGTTCAAAGTTTATTCATAACAATTTATACTTGAGCACTAAATCACGTTTAAAAAAGGTTTGCAAACTTTCCTCAACACTTAAGTCTTAACAGAGTTTTAGTGCAGCTTTCAACACCACAACTTAAAGGGGCACTGTCAGCTTAAATTTGCTGTTTTTTGGTCAAAAATGGATACAAATCTAAATTGGTCCTTAAGCGCACACCTACAAAATTCCTGACAACCCACTGAGAAGATTTGAAATATATTTATGGCACAAAGAGCTATTCGTATTTGAGTTTTGGTGTCTTTCTGACAATACTTTCTCCGAACTTGAAGAATCTGGCCAGTTTTTCAAGTTTCAATCCATTTCCATCCTTGCCATCCTTGGCTGCAAACAACAAAGAATAGCTTCAGCACACTTCAATGGTTATTGGCAACAAAACTACAGCATTATTTTTTGGGTGTTTATTGATGCAAAGACGTCTTGGAGTATTTTGAAGTTTGACTAAAATAGGGTGACACTACCCCTTTAAGCTGTGAACTTGATGTTGCCATTGTGAGTTCATTTCCATTGTAGTCTATTAAATTGATTTGTTACTTGCTGATGTAGCTCTATTTTAATGCATACTGTAGTTCATTTGCAGTCACTTAGAATAGGTTAAATACAAATTAAAGAAAAAAGAAATTTCTGCAAAGCAGGCAGATTTATGCATCATTTTCACAGTACCAATTAGCTAGCAGGAGTTAAAATTACCCATTCATGGTCAAAAGCCAGGCATAAGTTTAAAATGGGGCTTTTTCTTGCTATTTTTCAATATCTGTTATGCATTACTTTGTAAACATTTTCCTTGAATACCAAAGGAGGGGATTATGAGGGCATCAATTTTTTTTTGCGAAGATACAAGAAAAGAGTCTGAATTCCATTTCTGTTGAACAGTATTTTTGTGATTCCTCATTCAGTTTGGAACACAATAATTGCCAGGGATAATCAGGGATAATCAACAATTATTGTTGATTATCCCTGGTAAATGAAGACAAGTGGGGGCCAAGAAGTGGTAAATTTCTACAAGAGAAGTGATCTAATAGACTTTATTCACGATGTCCGCCATTTTGGATCTGCTATTATCATGCAAATTAGCTACACACTTGTGAGGGGGCAAACAACACAAGTTCGAGAGGTTATAATGAACATCTTAGCCACACAGATGATTTGTTTCACATTCACTGAATGCTTATCACCTAAGTAGTAAAATAGAATGATTACACAAGTTACTTCGATGTTTTTTTTAGTGAAAAATGAGCAGATAACAAAGTAGAAAGTCAAAATGTCAGAGGCAATCAAAAGATATAAAATTATTATAAAACTTACTTAATTTTAAATTCTAAAATGTACTTTTAGCAATGTTATTTTAATATTTCGATGAACCAATTTTCTGCAATTTGCCTTTTTTTCAATGTTTGCCCCCCAGCATAACACATGGCTAATTTGCATGACAATTTGAAAACCAACATGGCGGCTATCGTGAATTAGGCCTATTGTAGCGCTTTTTTTTAAATCAGAAGAATGTTAGCAAAAGCATGTTACTTGATGATAAATTCAGAGTTCTTGTAGAAGGGTTAGGAATAATTAAGGGGTCAGTCTTTAAACTAAGTCTGGTAATGCATTGCTGGGAGACTGAAAAATGAAAATTTGGTTTTGTCAAATAAGGTAAATAGAATTAGCACCTTACATTAACTCTCTGTCAGCGAAACGATTAAGGTGTATGCTCAAAACAGCAGCCTTTTAATCTTTCGATGAAGGTAACTTGACCTTTTAACAGCGCATTTGACAAAAGCCAAGTTCTTGTTAATGGTTAAGACCATCAAACAGGCTTACTTTTTATGTACTCTGTGTGAACATTCTCATGAACATTTTGAAACCTTTTCAAGATCTGAAAGAGTTTTTTTCATTTTTCCAATAAACATTATTGAAACTCTGTTTTGTGAATGTTTTTTGAGTTTTCTAATGGCAATAATCTGACATTGTGGAATCAAGTTTTGCAGTAGGTTTTCTTTGCAGGTCAATTTTTAGCAATTCTTGTGTTTGAACTACTTTTCTGGTTACCATCAGATTTGATGTTCTTGAAAATATAACAGATACTTTTTATTGCAGGTTGGAAATGGTTATTTTCTGTTTCTTTAACGTTGAATTGTTTCCGATTGAAAGTCTTTTATAAGTGCTTTTTAAGTGCAGATGTTATTACCATGTAATAGACAAGAAGCAAGGCAAAAAGTGTTTTGAACATTTGGGGGTATTCATAACAAATAATTATTTGTTCAGTTTTAAACCTGGGGTTGCCAGTAAATAATATCAAAAACAATTTCATGGTTTAGTTCGGGTTTGTCACTAACTTGGAACTGTTTATTTGCTTTGTAGATTTAAGCTAATATGGCCACAGAAGGCTGGGAAGAAAATCCTGATCTCAAGAAGCTTTATGTTGCAAAACTAAAACCCGAAACCACAAATGATACTGTAACGAAGTACTTTAGCAACTTTGGAGCAGTCATTGAGGCAAAGATTGTCAAAGACAATGAGGACAAGTCAAGAGGTTTTGCGTTTGTCACCATGTCTGACCATAGCGTGGTTGATACAATCTTGGAGCACAGACCACATACAATAGATGGACAAACAGTGTTCTTGAGACGAGCCATTCCCAAAGATGACCCAAATCCACTTGCAAATTTAAAGACAAAGAAGCTGTTCATTGGAGGATTGAATGAAGAAGCATCAGAGGAAGACATCAAGAGCGTACTATCCATCTTCACACGTCATCCACCTGAGCAAGTCAAGCTTATGCGCGATAAAAATACCAACAAGTTCAAGGGCTATGCTTTTGTCATATACCACAGTGAAGACATAGTGGACAAGCTGTTCATCATCAGAAATGCCACAATCAAAAACAAGAAAGTAGAGCTCAAGAAAGCAGAGGAGATGGGTGGTCCAGGTGGTCGTGGAGGGGCTGGTGGCCGTGGACGTGGAGGCAGTTCCTTTAGGGGTGGAAGAGGTGGTGGTCCCCCTCGTAGTGGCGGAGGTGCTGGTGCCGGAGGATACTCCCAAGAAGCGTACAGTGGTGCTTATGAGGGTTATGATTACAGTGGCAGTGGGTATGGAGGATACGATCCCTATGGGAATGGCTATGCAGGATACGGTGGCTACAGTGGTTACGGTGGTGGTTATGGTTACTACTCTTTGGGAGAGTACAACTCGGAGGCTTCTGGTTATGGGCCAAACAGGCGTGGTGGAGGAAGGGGGCGTGGTGCAGGTGGTGGCGGTGGCTATCGCCCTTACTAAGACAAGCTAAAGACAATACAGAAAACATTGCCGTTTGGTTGCTTTGTGAGTTGCAGTTAGCCAGCTATCTTAGTTTTCTAACTTTGTACCCTAGCTTGGATTTACTCTTTAGTGTGAAGACACTTAATATCTAATTTTAAATGGTTCATCATATTTGACTGCCACATATACAAAACGGATAGATTTGTTCAATCAGTTTTACCCAAAGTGACATATACTAGTGCTTCTGTCGCTTAATTAGCAATCTTGAGATGGCATGTTCCTGTAACTTTGTGGTCGTTACCTAAAAACCATTTGGTCCTTCACTTACCATTAACCCAAAATTTTCAAAGATCATGGTTGAAAATGGAATGTAACAGTCCATTGTGATTTTGTGGAACCACAGTGTTCTGGACCACCATCTTGACCCAGCCAACATCGTGGACCAAACTATTCCTTCCCATTAACGCCACATTGTTAATCCACTGTCTTTGCTCACAGCAAGCCCACATGGCCTTGTCAGCTTGGCTCTGACTTGTGAAACCAAAATGAACTAATTTACCGTTGGAAAGGGCCCCAAATGCCAAGGTTTCCAAAATAAGTGCTTTTGCAGCATGTGAAAAGGCTACCATTTAATTGAATGCCAAACCATACCTTAATAAAAAATGAACTTAATGGCTAAGTTTTAAGACCTAAAAGCCTGGTGATGCATACTGCAAATCGCTTATTTTGGAGCTAAAGGACAAATTTTATTTCCATGACATCTATTCCAGTTGCAAACACATTGTACAGCTGATTTTATAGTTTCTTAAACGAGTAACTCCAGCCTTTGTTCTTGTATGTTTTTTTAACTTTGTATTCAATAAACATCTGAGCTTTAAGGTGTATTTTTTCAGTGATGACTCTGGGATGTGATAGAAGCCTTCCAATTAGATTCATTCGTTGTTCCTGATGTTGAACCAGTGCGCTCGCCGAGGCTAGTTGGAACCACACCATTCAACAGTGGTCACTGGTCCTGGTTACAGAACCTAGTGAGTGATATCACTTGAACTGAATTTTGGTTTTCTGCTGTTGTGGTGCAGCTGCTATAATTTTTTTCCCTTTTGAACTCTCATGTTTTTGTTTTTGGGAACTCAAAAGCACAAGCCCAGTCTCTACAGAACATAATTTTAATTGGTGGTATGGCAGCCCCTGGAGGCAAAAGATCCTGATAACCTGCCCAGGGGTGGGAGGGTTTTTTTTTCAGTGGGAGTGGGTGACCTGATGTAGTTTTTACAGTTTTGCACTCTTTTAAATTAATCATGTTTCACAAAAGTAGCTTCCTCACTATGGTTAGATTATCTAGTTGCCTGGGACTGAATTGTAAAAACTGACATTAGCTCTTAGGTAATTCCATCACTTAGTACTTACAAGTGAGCACAACTCGTGCTGAATGGACGGCTAGTTACTTAGGGCTTAAAAGCTTTGGGCACAATGGTGATTCCTGAAGATATCCAACTCAGTCAAATTCAAACATGCAGTGAAGGCTTCAGCAAAAATATATTCATCTCAAGAGAGACCTCCCCAGACCTGAAATTTAGTATTCTTTTGTTTCTTTGCAAAAGAATATTTAAATGGTGGCCATTTTGGAATGGGTGTAAATTTCATTATGAAAATTCAGTCAAATGACTTATAGCCACAATTGCTTAACCCTTTGACGTCCAAACCGGCCAGACTTAGTATTTTACTCTGTCTAACGCCAGAGTATTTTACTGTCTAACGCCAGACGATTTTACTCGTCAATGGGGAACCCCTGGGAGTCGATGGGTTAATCACTCAATGAAAAACTGTCGCCATTAATTAACCTTTTTGATGTCCAAACCGGCCAGACTTAGTATTTTACTCTGTCTAACGAACCCCTGGGAGTCGATGGGTTAATCACTCACTGAAAAACTGTTGTCATTAATTAACCTTTTTGATGTCCAAACCGGCCAGACTTAGTATTTTACTCGTCAATGGGGAACCCCTGGGAGCCAAATTATGGGTTAATTGACTCTTCACCACCTGAGAGTAAGAGTAAGATTTTCCTCATCAGGTGGGGGGGGGGGGGGTGGTTTTGGTGTGAATGGGTTAAATTAAGGCAGTCTTTTGCTCGTTTTGTTCTATTTCAAACCACACAAGAACACAAATCCGCATGGGTTAAGGAATTCATATTTATTACCTCTGCTGTTTCGAATCCAAGAATTTACAATTTTATTGCTACAGCAAGTTTTGAAATTAAACTGTCCCTGTCAAATCAATCTCCATTTTGACATGTCATCTTTACAACATCTTAGTCGGTCAAAACATTATGTCCCCTTCTAAGAGTGAAACTTGCAGATTTTTTCTAGCACCAGACTATTTTACTCGCCAATTAGGTGTGAACGGGTTTTAAAAAATAAGAGAGAGATTTGCAGTTTCTTTGTTTTTCTCTCTTGGCATAGCCCCACTAGCCAGAATTTTCCTTACACCCAATCCGGACAATTTGAAAACTCTGTAAGGAACTCTGTTGAAAATGCAACCCCATTATAGTCAATCCATGCCCATCCCCATTAGTCCATTAATAGGAATTCCCCCCACCCCCCCGAGGAGCATGGCCAAAAGACAAAGAAGCTGTCCAATGAAAGTTTTGAACACAAATAACACATTAAAGGGGCTATATCACACAAAATCATGTTATTTCATGACACCCAAAAGGTAGAATTTAAGATTGCAATAACCCAAGGCTGCTGCCTAAGAAAATTTTTCCAGAGCCCTTTGGGCTTCCAACATTAAAAGTTAGTAGCCCAAGTCATTTTTTCAAGAGCCTAGAATTAATTAAAAGTGAGAATGAATCACCTTGTGATAAGTTAGGTGCCCAGGGCGACCGTTAGGCAGCAGCCTTGTAACCACTTGAAACCCTATTAAGTCTGGCCGATTTTGGCGTCAAAAGGTTAAGCGGCCACCAAGAGTTTAATGCACTTATTTTGGCTTTTCAGCAACAGACTCCCATGCAATTTTTTTAAAATTAATTATGGCCCTGTGATGCAATGTTTCAGTTGCAGACATTGCCTCCTTTTCCGGTTATAAATTCAACTCAGTTTGTGCCATAGTTTAGATTGTTCATGCTAAGTTGAGAGAACTTCACCTCAACATTTTGAGGATAATTTGTTCTTTTTTTAAAGTACTGTATTTTTGTTCGGTATTTGGGCTGTCTCTTGTGCAAAAGTTGTCACAAGCCTCTAAAGGTGTTTGTTTTAAAATAAGGTGACGTTTCTACTAAAGGTATTGCTAATTTCTGACGAACCTCGATCTTTTAAGCAGCCACTAGCTGTTACCCCCGAGGGTGGTCACTTAGTAGAGGTTTCACTGTATAACAAAAGGAAAGAGAAGCATGGGATTGCATTTGGGTAATCTTGAAAAATATCAGCCCAATGTTTTTTAAGTTTAAGGCAAATCTGTTGGATAAAGGCCATTTTTGCTCAGAATCATCTTAATTGTGATTATTTTATCAGTAGTTAACGGAATTCCACTTTACCATTTTAGAGTATTAAACTCATGATAAATAATAATATTTCCCCAAAACACCCTAAAATAATGCGACATAGCCCCTTCAAAGTGGGCTTAAATTTCAGTAGATGTTCACATCATGGACCCCTTTTATCTGTAGGGTTCCCCACTGATGACTAAAATTGGATGGCTGGCAATTAAAATCTACAAGTGGCATTCTTCGGAGGGAAAATGTTACATTATTTTGACCATTCTGCTTTCAAGTGCACATCTTGTCTCTGATAATTACTACAGAACATATCCTCTTTCGTTTCCACAGTAGTGGTGTGAAATGCAGCTAGAATACAGTTAATTTTCTGTGGTTCTTTCTATGATTTAGCTTCTGTTGTATGCCTTTTTCCTTTTCATGAAGTCGTGACAAGTGAGCTTTCATGGCTGTCACCTTCTGTCTAAAATGAGATGCAGCTTTTTCATCCCTAGAAATCAAAATAATTTAAGTTATCATTAAGATGGGCTGGATGTTACCAGTTACTGCATGGTTTAGGTCTAATGCAGGCACATAAATAAATTATTACAATCTGAATGCAGTGCAACCCAGTAGTAACGGCACTTGCCTTAAGATCCCAATATCCTGGGTTCAAAACTACTGGTAGTCCAGGTTCAATTTCTTGGCTGTACTTGTAATTGGCTTACCTCTGACCAGGGAGGCGCCGCAGCCTCATGGTTAGCTAGCGCGCTCGCCTCCAGATCGTGTGGTTGGGGTTCAGGTCCTGGCCGGGGACATTGTGTTGTGTTCTTGGGCAAGACACTTGGCTCTCACGGTGCCTCTTTCCACCCAGGTGTATAAATGGGTACTGGCAAATTTAGTGCTGGGGGTAGCCCTGCGATAGACTAGCATACCATCCAGGGGGGAGTAGAAATACTCCGAGTCGCTTAATGCTACAGAAACCAGGGATAGGCTCTGGTGAGTTGGGCTACTGGCTCGTACGCAGACTTTATTTAAGATTCTCATGATTCTTAAAAAAAGTAATGTTCTGTTCTGTTGTTTCACTGATAACCTTTCATTGGTCCTGAAAAGCCCCTATGGGTAGTGGTCAATTAAATATACCAGTACGATGTAATGCCAAACTTAATAAGGAGCTATTTAAATAACTGGAGTTGAGCTCATTTCCTGACTGCAGCTTGGCTACTTACTTATCTACATGTCTGCTGAGAGCTGTTTCTTCTTTCTTTAACTGTTTCTTCACTGCTGATATTTCCTCTTGTGTTTTAAAGAGCTGTGGCAGGAAAAAAAGGAATACTGATAGCCTGCATGCACAACAAGATCAATGCACATAAGTCAACCTTTAGGTTGCAGTACCAAAAAAGCAGGTTTAGCGTGGGTTACCTCTGAAAGAAGCGAGCTCAGTTGCTACATTAAATGTGTATGATCTACCTCTTCCACCACCGTTAATTCCTGGGAACACATCCATTAGACAGGGGGTTTTACGCGGTGGAAATGAGTTTTAACCTTTTTAATTCTGGATACATGTTTAATGGTCAATAAGGATTTTGCAGTCTCGCAGTTTTAGACTGCTAATGTTTTTATTATAATAATTATTATAAGTACTATTATTATTAGAGCGAGTTTCAATGGAGTCTCGTAAAACCAAAACCAAAGTTATTACTTTGGCCAATCAAAAAGGACAGAGACAATCTGGTAAAGCAATCAAAACTCGAAGTAATTACACGTAGCAAACACAAAGTGTGGGAAAATGTGCACACGCAAGCCACAATTGGTTTTGGTTTCACTTCTGATTGGTTGAAAAAGTGGCGCCAGAACTTTGAACCAATCACTGAGAGAAGCAATGCAAAACCAAAGCAATTCTCTAATTACTTTCGACACTCAATTGAAAACCACTCTATCATTAATATTATTACCCACCATTTATTATTATCATTATTATTATTATTATCATTATTATTATGACTATTATTATTGTTCTTGTTAAGTAGAGAATAAACTAGCCATACAAAGTCATAACAAAGCAGTGTTCACGGTTTGCCAAGCACTGCACCCTCAATGAAAGCTTTCCATGGTTCATTCCATATCTTGAATAGTCTTGTATTTTTAATTAGCTGTACCTGTAAATTCCAGTTTATGCTCTTGTCTTCACCTTTCTTCTTTTTTCCTGTTTCTGTTTCCTCAAATTGACGTGCACTTGTTCCAGGAACAGGAACCCTTATATCGTGTATATTTCCTGAATTCAGAAGAAAATTGGTCATGATGATAAAGGTTGGCAGTTACAATAATAATAATATTATTGTAACTGCCAACCATATCATCATTGTTTTAGGATATGTTCTAATTTATTCACTTTGAGGGACTTGACTGTATATTTGATGCCTGAAATGCAAAAGTCATCTCAAGAGTTGGGGCTGCTTTTCACTGGCATCATGAGCACAAGCAACACAAATAATGATTAGTGTATACTAAAACAGTGGATTAAGCATTGAAGGCGCACTCTGAATGGCTACTCAAACTCCGCATCTCCATTGCTATTCACCTCCGAGCAACTTGCACTGGATTTGCACACAAAAATATTGCAATAATTGCAGGAATAAATGAGTTAAAAACATTTTTTTGTACCATAATTATTGTTTCTCTGTTTTAGTTATGCTAAAACAACTATTAACCCCCGTGTCAGTCAGTAGTGGAGGATATTTACTACTAGCCATCTCCACTTCAGTAAATAGTTGTTAATTAAGATTATTATAGGCAGGACCTCAACAATCGATGAAATCGATAATCGATGACAATCTATATCAATTAATCGATTGATATTGATAATCGATGAATAATCGATCACAAATTTTTTTGTGATTATATTGGTTGTCATCGATTATCGATATTAATCAATAATCGATGGGAATCGATCAATTAAGTACATCGATTATCATCGATTATCAATATCAATCGATTAATTGATATCGATTGTCATCGATTGTTATCGATTGTCATCGATTATCGATTTTAACGATTACCTACATGTATCAGTGACCCTGAAGATCCTCGCTCATAACCCATTAATACATTTTGGAGTGGTTTAAGTAGCAATAATATGCACTTTTCTACTGTGTGAGAGGGCCAGATGGGAGAACAATATTATTTGCAAAAAATTTTTTTTTTTTTTAACAAAAAGGTGAATGTCTCTCACTGTGATTCCTGGGAACGAGAATCGCCTGGAATAACTCTTTGCTACTCAGTAAATCACTCTTGGGAATTTCACACGGAAGATCGAGGTGAACGTGGACGTATGCACAGACATATCCCGTGAGACATATAAAGAAAGAAGAAGAAGAAGACATAACAATAAGCTTAATCATGTTTGAACGACAACTGCGTCCCCAGGTCAGTTGAATCTTTCGAATGAACTCGCAGCTAAATCGATCAAGTTTGTATTACTGGCAACAAGATATGTTACTTGTCTTAAAGTGGTACTATGACGAAAATCGCATCTTTCCTATCTAAGCCATTTTGAAACATAAACAAGTAGTCTGCGTGAGGAGAAAAATGCTGTTTACTTTTTTCAAATATCTATTTTCGTTCCAGAGATATTCGAGTTTTTAAAATATGCAAATTAGCCAAGTGATGACGACATACACTCAACCAAATTTTGTTCAAATATGATGAAAAGAGATATCTCAGCCAATTTGTATCAAAAATTTTTGATTTTTTGCAGTAAGATCTCCACAATATGAGCTTAACATTTCTGTTACCATGGCATCATACTGGGTTCCAGACCTCCCCCATATTAAAAGCTTTTCTGGCTACCTTTGGCATTTCATTTTGATATTTGCTAACAGCACTTCATACACATGACCAGCAAGCAGGTAAATCTCGCCTGTTTGTCCGAATTGTCGTTCTTCAAGAACTGTTCGTTGCCAGCAGATACCCCAGAGTTTGCAAATGAGTCTGTACTGTCGAGACCATGTCAAGTTCTGTTAAAAGAAATGCAGTCACAAAAGATCTTTGTCTCGTGGAAAAAATTGATGTGGAAACTACACGAATCTTTGGACGTCAAAGTTTTGACGGACCAAGCTTTGATGAGAGCAATGTTGGCTTGTAAGATGTTGATTCTTATGGAAAAACGAAAGCGAAAGCTTGGCCAGCCAGCGCCATGTGCCTGTACGTAATTTTTAAATGGATAAAACAGACCGATTTGGTTCAAACAGCTGTAAACGAATTCGTGTCAGAACACAGAGAGACCATTCGAGGTGCTGGTTATAATTTGAGCAAGATGAGGATATCTTCGCCTGAAAGTATCAAAATCAAGCTGGTGTCTCGGAGGACGAGTATCGTAAAGAATCATCTGTGGTGATACGATTATGAGAGAGGTGGATTTTCGTCACCTGTGGATGGTATTGGAATGCAGATAAATATGTTAGTTTGTGGCCTTGTTTAACATTTTCAAGCTGAAAATCACTAACATATTGAAATCAAGTGGGTGGGGACTGGAAAAGTGTGAGTTGTTTCCTGTAGAACTATTAGACTACCAAGTTTCAATGATCTGCGCTGCAAATTGGCCAAGGTAGCTCTATTTATATACTCAATATAATATTGGGTTGAGTGTATGACGTCATCAGTCATCTCATTTGCATATTTTACCCATTTTTCAAACTTAAATCTCTCCGAAACTAATGAAGATATTTGCAAACCGTAAATGGCATTTTTGTTCTTTCATGGAATTCTATGTGATACTCTCAAAAAATCAAGGGGTAAAAATTTGATCATAGTACCACTTTGATTATTTGTGCTGTTTTTCGCAGAGCCACATTGATGAACAATTCTCAAACTTTGCTACTGAGACCACTTAAATGTGATTATCGATTTATCATCGATTGGCCGATGCCAATCGATGCTAATTAACAATAATTAATGGATTGATTTTCCAATCATCGATTTTCATCGATTGTTGAGGTCCTGTTATAGGGGACCTTCAAATCTTGGACAGAAACATATACCAAGAATAGCAATGACTCATTACCTGCTGTTTTCTGTACAGGTTAAAAAGAAGTACAACGAACAAGAGCAAATTTCAATATTTAAAAGATAACATCTATAACATTGGTGTGTGTGGTAACCTCTAACCTCGCTTGCGTCCAAGCTTTGTGTTAATGAAATCAAATATGTCACCACCTGAAGCCTGGAAAGTGCAAAAAGAATCTCAGTCTGTAAATAATGGATTTGCCCATAATCCTACAACATCATGCACCATTTTGATATGAATGACGGTAGAATTTGTAAAAAAAGTCTTTAAAATTTTGTTAAGCATTATATAGCTTCATTATGTAAAAAAAAATCCTTGCGAATTGCAAACCTACAGAAGATGAGTTAGAGGTGGAAAGGCTTGGATTGGGCCAATTTTTTGTTTCCTCATTATTTGTTGTTATTAATTTTCTCATTTATTCTTGGTGTAGAGCAACATAACCTTAACCAAGTAATAAAACTGAAGAACTGAGCTCTCAGGCAGACTTGACTGCACCTTTTTAATGCAGAACCCACAACTTTATCTCATCTTTTTTTACTTGTAACTGCCATTATTCTAACCTCTTCTGGAAAGAATTAGAAGGGCATGGGCTCCAATTTTCAAATGACAAAGGTGTCCTCTACATTCAATGTACTTGGTATTTTATTTGTAGTAATATGTAAAGACTAAAGAATGACCTTTGATTTACTTGTTGAGTTATTTAAGTTAATGGCAAAATATTCAGTGACTACAAAGATCCTGGGATTTAAATGCAAAATTGCTTTGAAGTGTGAAATTTTCATTTCTTCCACCTTATCTGGCAGCTTGATATTTTTAACTTGTGGTGTTTTTTTCCTTTTCTTCTTTCCAGGTTTACAAATTTTGTTATTCTCTCGCAGCTGTGCAATCTTGTCAAGAGATTTACCTACAATTTAGTAGAGTGCAAAAAACAAAAATCTGTTACTTTAGAGGTCTATTCATCAACAACACGGCTGCCCCACCCAAATTCAAACACAACGGAGTGGAGGTGTATGTCATTGTCTGGCATGCAAGTAATGGAGCCGATAATTTGTAGCGATGTTAAATAATGTATGATTTGCACAGTAATAGAAAAGTATTTCCTAGTACAATAGCCTAGAAAACCTTAACCTACAGTTCTTTCTGGGACTCAAACCACCAAGGACAATTTTAAGAATTGTATGCATTTTGGCCAAGAAGGTTAAAATCAATTACAAGTACCGGTACTTTTCATATTTTAAAAAAAAAAAAATGAGGCTTTCATGTAACACAACATTGGTCATTTTATTTCTTTCTGTCCAACAGGTTAATTAAGCTCAAGCAATAATTTTTATAATTAACTGAATTTGGTTTTTGAGATATTCAGAATAAACAGGGTGGTCAGCAATAACAAGTATTAATAATATTATTATTGTAATTGACTCATTGACCCCTGGGAGTGAGACATAACAGATTCTACTCTGTCTAACGCCAGACGAGTTTACTGACGTCAACTGGGCGCATCCTAGGGCATTTGATGTGTCAGTGGGTTAAAGTAATGAAAGTACAGGAATATAAATAAAAGATTTCCTACAGTAGGTTTATGTCCATACTGAATATGATAGCCAAAAACCTACAGTTTATTCAAGGACTCAAACAACCACAAGATGTTCTTCAAAAAACTGAAAATTATTATTGGAGAATTATTGGAAATTTTTTTATTTTTGGAACCAGTCTAGGCAGGTTCCACTTGCCTCAACTTGATTAATGATTATTCTAATCTAATCTATTCTAATTGTAGTACTGTTTTTTTTTTTTTTTACCTTGAGGTAACACCACAGCTTCAACAGGCTCTACTATTCCACTTCCATCCTTACCAAGGCCTTTCCTATGAATCCATAATCCAAAGAATATTTAAAACTAGTACAGACACCATTTTATTGACCTTCCTGACGGCTAACACTTCCCAGCATGCTAGACTCGAAATTTCAACATTATTTAGACTTAAATCTACCACAAACCTTCGCTCAATTCCAGTTCTTCTCTTAATTTTTAAAGTCAATATTGGAATATTTGGGACCGCCAAAAAATATTATCATACATAGTCCAGACCTACCCAAATATATATCCCATTTTGACCATCAGCTTTGATCCAATGCCCTATGGGGAAAAAACTCTCAACCAGTTATTTTCTTCAAGCAAAAACCACAGATATTAACTGAAATTGATTTTAAAGTTGAAAGCTGCTTGGAAGAACTGTCTTTTCCTAAGTGGTAAGCTATTCAATTAATTTTAATATTTGATTGTTGTATGCGTGAATGTGGCATGAGTTTTTGTCACATTGATTCAAAATTTCAAAACGGAAATACTAGCTAAAATTAACGATAACAATAATAATAATAATAATAATAATTTAATAATAATAATAATAATAATAATAATTAATAATAATTATAATAATAAACTTTATTTAACCAATTGACCCCTGGGAGTGAAACTTAATTAACAATTATTCGCCGAAGGCGAAGTGATTATCGGTGAATATTCACTGAGACTAAATCGAGGTGAATATTCACCGATAATCACTGAGCCTGAGGCGAATAATTGTTTTAGTATAAATACACAGGTGATTATTTCAAAAAAGAGAAAAAAAAACATTTCAACGCGAAATCATCTTCACTTACAGTGGCAAAACGACTACTGGCAGCCATTTTGTCCGTCGAGGTGATTATCCGAGATAGCAAGCCAATGAGAGCGTGCAATTTTGTATAATCACCTGTGTATTTATACTAAAAGGTTTTATTCTAATGCCAGATGATTTTACTTGTCAACTGGGGGCATCATGGGGTACATGAGGAGTGCATGGGTAAGAGTCAATTCTTCTAAGGCTGCGGGGAGCTAATTGGGTTTTTGAGGAGACGGGATTAATCAGGGTACCCAGAGAAAAACCTCTCAGAGCAGAGAAGAGAACCAACAAACTCAACCCGCATATGACGCCAAGTCTGGGAATCGAGCCTGCATGGGCCACATTGGTGGGATGTGATTCCTCCCACCACTCACACGCCATCTCTACTCCCTAGAACTGGAACAAGTCATGATTTACTCAGAAAGGGAAGGCAATTGCAAGATGAAAGAAAAACCATTTTCATCCAGTACTTTGCCCTTATTTTTTTCTTTTTTTATTTATTATTGATACTAAATGTCTGTAGTATCCTTACAGTTTACTTACATTAACTAATTAAAAGATACTTACAATATGATACATACAATACAAACTGCTTACCACATGCTTACAACACTTAAAAACAGACAACACACAGAAAACATATACAAATAACTACACAAATTAAGCAATATTATTAGTTGGTGAATGTCTTGAGGGGAACTATTTAGTCTAGACCATTTCTTTTGGAATACATGCAGGGCATTATCATAATTATGATCGTTTGCAATTATTTTATTTTTCAATTTCCATCGAGGTTAAGATTTGTTTTGTCTATGTTTGTGAATTGAGTAGGGTATTACTAAGCCTGCAACTATGAATATAATACCTTGAAATATGTAAAAGGTGGTACAGTTCAGAAACTGTAGATTTCCAAATATTATCCACTGTACCTGAACATAATTCTGCAGGGAATTAGGTGGTATCATTATTAATTAATGCCCTCAATATTTGGCAAACTACCTGTGACCTTGGCTCAATTTTCAGAAACAGCATTTAAAGAATAGAAGGGGGATGCACAATCTGCAATCCACCAAGGCGTTTGTGCAAGGCATGTTACATCAGTTTTATTATGCTCAGATTTAAAAAATTAAGTCTAAAAGCCTAAAGAAGGTTTCGGGTTAGGTTCAGGCTGGTTTCAAGGGGCTAAGTCTCAAGGTTATTTAGTTAAGCACGAGTGCTCTACTAATTGGGGAGACTACAAATCAACTGAAATCAGAGCAAATCAAATCAAATGTTGGTTTTTGAGGAGAGGGGAAAACAGAAGTACCGGGGAAGAAACCTCTTGGCGCAGAGTAGAGAACCAACAAGCGAGGCATAGGTGCAAGGCAAGGTGAATTAGCCTTTATATTACGCCTGGATTAGTTTTTGCAGTACAGGGCCCGGTTGTTCGAAAGCCGATTAACTTAATCCAGGATTAGCGTAAACTTTGGTTTGCTTTTTTAACTTTTGGGTGAAGCTTTCTTTTGGTTACTTTTTGGTTTTCAAGCTTGACTTCGTCTATTGTAAAATTTTGCCAAATATCAGCGTTGTACAACATTTGGAAGTAGAGAAATAAACTCCTTGGTTAATTTTTAATCTGGGATTAGCGTTAATCGGCTTTCGAACAACCGGGCCCTGGGCTATTTTGTTATGCATAGCTGGCTCACATATTGACTTGAACAGAAGTGATAGAATTCATTTTTTGCAAGCAGCCTTAATTGCACTTGAGCTCACTTTTCATTAAAGTTGCTATTATGATTATTCTTTTCACTTGCAACTAAGAAATTTTACCATTTTGGAAATAAGCAGTCCTTTGATCGATGTTCTGCATTCATATTTTCAAAGAATTTGGTACTGAAGAGTCAATTCTGAAGTCAGATGAAGAATAAACAGTTCTGACATGAAACTTGCAACCTTGTTGGTTCAAATGACTGCAATTTTTCCAAGCTAACCAAATGTGTACAGCTACACACAAGTGAAAATTTTTTGAGTGAAAAGGGGAAAAACTAAACTTTGCTTGTTGCGAAAAAAGACCTCTTTTATTACTGGAAACACCTCAGAGTTTAGGTGGACTTTCAAGTGTCACAGTTTAAAGGAACTTACTTTTGTATGTTCTTCCCATTCCCCAAGGCGAAAAGGTCCTGTGGATGGTTTCCATGACAACCTCACAACTGCATTTTCTTCATCATTGTTTTCATTTATGCTTTGGATATCCTCATTGTCACTTGAAGAACTCGAAAGGTCGTTATCTGATACATTTTCAGATTCTCTTTGGTCTACAAAATGATCAGCAATAAAATAAGGTATCACCACAAATAATTATTAAAAACAGCTGCTAAAAATTATTTTTAAGAGCTGCTTTTGACAGTCACCACAATCAGATCCTGTACACAACAATATGGATATTGGATTGTGTCCTGTCCTGTAACATTAACACTCTCAAACACTGAATTATTATTCTCAATGATGCTCCAGGAAACTTACCTAATGGCAAAATTCCATCCAAACCCAGCGTAGCATCAGAATTGTATGTATTGTAGTGGACAACAAATGAATGAGAATCTTGATCTATGGACCTACAAAAAAAATTCTTTCTCTTTTAACAACCTGTCAAAAGAGGATAGGCTGATGGTGAAGAATGTTAAATTTCACTGAATTTCACTCACTGAATTGTAGCCTTGTACCAGACACCATCATCATATCGTGCCAGGCATAACTGACCACACTGCACCTGACTTTAAGTAACAAAGGAAAAATTAGAGGAGCCACTAATTAGGGTACCACTAGTTGAGGTAAAAGTCTCTTTTCCTTAAGGAACCATTATTTCTGCCCAGGCATTGTCAGTCTTTTCACATTTGTAATGCCCACACTCCTGGATATAGTTGTCTACCATCTCCTCAGGCCAGAAACCAAAAAAATTCACAGTGTCCCCTCAGTTCACCAGCCAAAAATGCTGAGCGACAACACAACATGTACATCATAAAAACAATAAATTATAAATACTACTTTTCTAATAAAATATTATTAGTTACTGGTAAGTATTGTAGTAATAGTAATAAGAAGGCTCACACAAGACACTGCATTGTATTGCTCACATATAGCTCAAATTTTCACCAACATCGTTACCTGAAATCTGGCTCTTTAAATGGCATCAAATCCTCAACACTAACTAAGTAACCATGGGAATATCTAAAAAGAACAGGAAAGTTACATGTAAGTACATTTATTTAATAATTTTTTGAAACTATTTTTTTTCACCAATGCAAGACAATGGCAAAAAAGTATACCTGTAGATAAAGTTCATTTGAAATAATTAACAGTATGTTCATCATCATAACTACAGTTACTGTGGTACAGACTGACCTGCAGGTATTTTCAGAAAACCTACACTTGCTCTCAAGGAAATATGGGCAGGGCATCATGGATTGATGAGTAGGGTTCATGAATAACACCCTAACCTAACAGGACAAAAACAATGATCATCATACATGAATCAATTCTGGTAACTTAAGTCTATTTTCAGTGTTATTTCCAGTTTCTTAAAAAATTTTCTTACTTTACGGGTGTTTACACAAGTTAGATCAAGCTGATTTGCTCCTCCTTCTCACAAGTATTACTGGCAAGTTATTGGCACAAAAACTGCATTTAAGTTCCAACAAAAATAATATTGCATGTAAGAATGATTCTTTTCATCACATGTCAAATGCGAATGCTGGTACTTTATCACTGATTTTTGTATTAATTAATACCTTAGTTTCTTCCATCCCATCAGGTAATTCTATAGATTCCAAATCAAAAACCATGGCATTGTGGTGCTCGGTAGCTCCCCAGTCCTGAAATGACAGCACAAAAAATTAAAGTTGAAAATCACTTCAACCTTGATTGTTTAATTAACCCTTTGACGTCCAAACTGGCCAAAAGTGGCCAGACTTAGTATTTTACTATGTCTAACGCCAAACTATTTTACTCGTCAAAGAGTTCTGTTTTAAGAATTTCCTGGGGGGGGAGGGGGGAATGCCCCCATAATCCCTGGGTAGCTTGCGCCTTCGGCGCTCGCAAGATGCCTTAGGGCACCAAAAATGTCAAGTTCCTTTTCTTTCAGAAATATGTCTGCTACTTTACAAAACTGTCAAACAACCCTGTCTCTACAGTAATGTGAATGTGACCTTTTGACCTCACACTTTTGCATCAATTGAATTCTCGTCTCAACGGATAGGCTTGTTGGTGGTAGAAGCAAGTGATTCTGCTTTTAAAGCTTTGACCCGGCCCGCGGGATTGTTTTGTTCTTGAGCACCTGTTAGGTTGTACCATATGTCAGTGAGATAGCTGGCTTTCTAATTTAAAGGCTTTGTTTGCCTTGCCTTTTTTCTGCATTTCTCAGCATATCGTTATGGTCTTTGGTATTTTTGCCTTAATTTAATTTGTTTCACTCGTTCTTCTGACTTCTGCATTGTGTATTAGTTTGGGGCCATGAGTTACAGGTAGGTTGGGGGTGTCTCAAATTTTAGAAAATATTTTAATGAAGCAAGTAGGGGTCCTCAAAATTTTTTAGATATATTAGATCTCCCCCCCCACCCCCCAAAAAAAAAAAAACGTTTTTGTGAACGCTCCCTTCGACTTAAATACTGCTTATCAGCACAAATCACTGTTTATGAACAATATTTGTAGACAGTCTGCTGAGCAATTGACCCTAATCACTAAAATTTATTGGTCTTTGATAGCACCCAAGAGAAGGATTTTACCCACTCTTTGAAAAATTTACCTACTTACCGGTAGTTTTAAAAAAATTACCTAGTTAAAAAAATATGACCTTGTTAAAAATTAAATCCCCTAGTTAGAAAAAACTAACTAGTTAAAAAAAATTAACTGAAAACAAAAATTAACTGTAACATACATAATATTATAAGAGATGGCGAGGTCAAGTTAGAGATTTTCACGTCGAGACTGATGGTTCCGGGTTAATAACTTCTTAATTATTATATGGCTTTACAGACTGTTCATTTAAGCAGAACAGATCACAACCAGTAAATTTGCAAGGGCCACCATCAGTACATTCAAGTTAAGTCAGTTGAACTAACATGCATGTGTTCCATCAAACTTACTACAATTTGGTGAGGTAAATTTCGTCAACACATTCTCGAGAAAAAAATCATCAACTACAGACATTACTCCAAAAACAAAATAGGGATCAAGACGGTACCTAATATGGAGTCATGGAACCAAACACAAAATAAACACCAACATTTAATCTATCTCCTTAATGTTTTCCATAAGGTTATTCCAACGTCCTTAAAAGTATGTCAAGTTTCCCAACTTACTTGTGTGTATGAAATGCGACATTTCATTCCAGTTATATCATCCTCTATATTCAAAGAATCTTCATTATCAAGGCTGTCCTTTAATAAAACCAAAACATCAAATGAAAATGTTATTATGATTATCATTCAAAAATAATTATAAATTAAAATAATTAAGTATTCTGAAAAAAGATTTTATACATTATAATTACAAACCATCATCAATGATATAACATAATTTGGAGTGATGGCCATAATCATATATCATAGTTAACATTTTCAGTAAATCAGTACCATCATCATTGACAACCAGTGAAACAGGCTACCAAGGGTGAATTCAATTAATCATATTCCGGAATCGGAATACATGGAATAGAAGTTAGAAATCCTTTGTTTTTACGGAGATTCTTGAAACTTGTCAAACACTTGCTTAAATGCTATTTTAAACACATCTTTATCATCCTTGTTGCCTCAAAACGCCAGACGTACCGTTTTCAATCATCACTTCACGTATTCTTATTCCGGAATAAGGTCAATCGAACGTGCCCTAAATAGTGCCATACAGTCTCTGATTAAGTTGGTTTTATCACTGTTAACCTCTGATAATACTTAAGCAACATATTTCTAATAACTACTTAAATCAGTTAAATGACATCTTCCAGCCTAATAATATCCACAAAACTTACTTTTTCATCATGATTGTTTAAATCATAACTTTCATTATCCCTTGATGGAGAATCACAAAATGTTGCTTCCTCTTGTTCAAGCAACTGCAGCAATTTGCTCTTTTTCAGTGATAGGAGACTTTCTGAGGGAAAAAAATAATATTATAATTTTTTTTCTATTAATATTAATATTAGTATAATTTATCATCCTTGTTATGGCCACCTTATTTAGAAATCTATGCAGTTTTACAAGCATATCCCAAATCTTTTTATAATTCAAGGATATGTTGTGACCATTTTATGCATACTGAGGAAAGGATGCCAACATGGTTGTAAACACTAGGCTAAGGCTTGAAACCTGAAGAGACCAAGTTCTGATCCCACTAAAAGTAAAAAAAACTGACAGCTGTTGTTGCTCCATGGCTTTTGTGACTTGATAGAGTAGTTACTATAACCAATGGCTAATCTTACAAGTACACTGTAGCAGGCTTGCCTGCCTCCTGATATTCTCAGATACAGTGTATATAATACATGTAAGTCTGTTAATTTGTTTATTGTTGACATGCACATATGGTTCCCATGTTCCTTTCCAAAATACCAATACACTGCATGATTGTACATTTCCCACTGCAGTTCTTACATTATGCACTGTCAGACATTCCAACCCAGCCAATTTGATTGGGGAGTCTACCGATTTGATGTGTTGCCTCCCACTCTCCCGATTCTTATCAGATTTTCCCGATTTATCATGAAATTCTAAAAACAAGGGAAAGAAATTGCTTATCTTGAGTTTTTTTTTGCGATCTGAGAGTAAAAGGTACATATTTCACTTTCTTATCCTATAATGTCTCACCCAGTCTCTCCAACTGGGAGAAAACCCTCAGAGTCAGATTGAGATCGACTGAAACTCAGCCCACATACGACCCGAGCCAGAGTTGAACCCCGGTCACAGAGGTGGGAAGCACGGTTGATGACCACTAAACCACCCTGACTCCCCAAAAATGGCAGACAAGCATTGGTAAGAATAAAGGTCTTACAGAATACCACAAAAATGATGTCAAAATGCAGGAAATGCCACTTGAGAGAAACTAAATTTGCAAAATTTCCTTGGGGGATACCCCTAGACCCTACTCCCTATTTTCCTGCAAAAGGGGTTGGAAAGTCTGCACTGTGCTGGGATACTTTTAATAAAAAGGCAACAACTTGGCTTCATGTCATTTGGAGATCAGAGATCAGCTTAATTTATCCTCATCACTATCATCACCTTCAGATACATGAATAAGTTCAACGAGATCATCTCTTAGCTTCACGAGATCATCCTGTCCTTCGTCACCAGTACTTTGCAAGACAGCCTGAATCTGTAAGAACTGGAATGCAACATCATATTTATTATTATATTTTATTACAATGTATGCATCTGTTAAAATATTTTTGCCAAGAAAAAATCATATTAACCCATTGACACCTCTAACGCCCTAGGATACCCCTAGTTGACAAGTATTAAAAATCGTTTGGCATTAGACAGAGTAAAATCTGTTAAGTCTCTCTCCCAGGGGTCAATAGCCTAAGGTTGAACTTAAAATTCTAACTTGAGTGACAATCTATTTGAGCCAAATTTACCTACCAGAAGAGGAAAGCCCTTTAAGTAATTATTACTATTGCTAGTGCTTGTTGCCAATATAACAAGCACTCTGACTGGCTAAGTGCTAGGGT
>OX421448.1:15080800-15113300 GCA_949126865.1 Montipora capitata | reverse complement strand
GGACGAAGTATAGACGCACTAAACTGGAAAGTTCCGTACAGACGCATAATGCGTCCCGTGCCCTTTCTTATACTGGACGACTTTAAAAGACGCAGAAAAAATGTTTGCCCAAGTTCGTCCCAGACGAATTATGCGTCCTAGTATAAAAACGGCCCTTAGCTGTCGATTGCTTGCTCCTTATAAGCGCACTGGCAAACTCTTCGAAGTTCAGAAGGGGAGATGATCAATACAATCAGTTGTCTGATTGCATCACGATCAAACAATTATTGAGCTTTTCTGCGGTAATCGTAACAAGCATAAAACTAAGAAGATGTCGTCATTTGTTTTATAAAACCGATGAAATACAATATCTGGATAATAGTTGTAATAATTTTCGTCATCATTACAACATCGTTACACTTTATGTACGTAATTCGTAATTGGTAAGGACGTTGCTCGGACAAAATTACATCAATTTTACCCCACACTGGCTACATTTAAAAAAAATGTGATTATTTTTTATCATTTTCTTTCCATCAAACTTATTTTGTTCAATATCCGTTGAAAAATAATAGTCCCCTTTAGAGCAACCGCAAGCTCTCCCGTCCAAATTATAGAAAAAACACACATCTCCGGCGTTTTTGCCCTGGTTCTCACAAAAATAATCTTTGAAAAGGTGGACAAGCTAGTTTTGAAATTTTAGTGAGGAAAAAACACCGATAGTCGATTTAATTTCGAATATATCAAGGTACAGGGTAAACAATAAAACCATAATTTAAAAAAACGTTTGTCTTTTTCTGATGGAAATGACAAATTCCATTTAAGTGCAGTCAGTTTCTTTTTTTATCGATAGTAGCGATTACAAAGGGCTTAGCGTTAAAGTGAAATGTCATCTTTTTTATACACCCGGTTGACAGACCTGGCCAAGTTGAAGTCTTTTGTCATCATACTGCGACAAATATTTGTTAACAGAAAACTCACCTTATTTTTCTCCCGTTCAAATCTGCGTGGGCACACAGCCAAAATCAAACAAAATCAATATCTCCATTTTTCAACTAGCTAAATAAATATCTCGAGTTCACAGCCCCTTGCGCAAGTTGGGCGCTCCATTTTTCATTTTTCATTTTTGAAAGAAAAGTGTTTTATAAATTTATTCGCAGCTCATTTGAGGCTTCTACTTATTGCACGTAAATTTTACAACTTGTATTCAATTTAATCTTGAGTCAAATTTTATCAATAAATGCACATTTTGTCAGCACGACAATGTAGCTTATGTCCGGTTCGTAATTAGTTGTCTGATGTAAGTGGGACAGGTTTTCCCTTTCTTTTCCTATTTTTATTTTGGACTTGACCTTTTGAAATCAAAATTTGATATGCGAGAGGGACTTCGTTTTCCTCAGGAACACGGAATCGGTCCTATAGTACAGTAGATAAATAGACCTTTTCGGCTTGTACATTTTGTTTTCCCAATACAGATCATGTGATAATACTCAGGAGGCTTGGTCCTTTGTTTTGTTTATTAAAAAGAGTGCATGCAGGCATATTCATGCTTGCATGCCCTCATTTTAATGAACAAAACAAAAGACCAAGCCTCCTGAGTATTATCACATGATCTGTATTGGGAAAACAAAATGTACAAGCCGAAAAGGTCTATTTGTTCTTGGTGGTGGTTGCCGTGGCAACAGTGACGTAAAGCCGTCACACATCAGAAATCAAACTATACATTCTGTATGGTACATACTGAGATACCATGTACTTTGAACCGCGGATTACATGAAATGATTTTAGTTGAGAATGGTTACTGAGGCAACTTACACAGTTGCAATGGAGTCTAAAATATATTTAACCATTATCCTGCTCAATGTTGCGGAATATCGACACTTAGCCGACGAGGCCGTCGGCCGAGTTGGCTAAAATCAGGCGATTTCACAATTTTCTACGTTTAACGGAAAAAAAGCTGGAAAAACTACCATTTTTCTCCGCGACACACAAAATTACGTATATTTAACAATT
The DNA here is from genome assembly GCA_949126865.1 of Montipora capitata. NCBI lineage: Eukaryota > Metazoa > Cnidaria > Anthozoa > Scleractinia > Acroporidae > Montipora > Montipora capitata. The sequence goes on along the minus strand of OX421448.1, from coordinate 15,111,308 downwards.
AGACCCGTAGCCCGCAAGGGCTTCGCCTCATGGGCTATTGACCCGTGGCCCTTGAGGGCGAAGGGTATAGTTGTTTTAGTATCACCCAACTCGTCGGACAGAAAAGGCAATAATAAAGTTAGCAAATGCAAGTTGAAGAAATATTTATTTGGGAATAAAACGAAAGAAAGCGTCACGGTTTTCACTACTCGAGGACTATTAATAGTCCTCTAGTAGCGTAGCCAATCAAAATGCAGGATTTGCATTAGTCCACTAGTTGGGTGATACGAAAGCCATGATATTCGCAGTTTGAGTATAGCCAATCATAGCGCGCGTTCAACTGTATCTACTGTTGTAGTATTTACCAATGGTGGATATGTCAGATATGTCATATACTTCACTTCTTTCGGGATAGCTGATAACTCACGGTCTATCCTGGGGTCTTAGGCATCTTCCCACTTTCTTATATCTCATTTCAGAGCTCCTGCCCATATGAAACCGTTATGTAAATTTTACACTGAAATGAAATTCGAGAAAAAAATTAACCGCGAGCATTTTCTCCTGGGGGTAATTTTTCATTTACAATATTATGATTTGTAAATCGGATACAGCATTTTCAACTTCAGAGCCCATGTCAACTTACATTTATACACAGCCAAGTAACTGGCTTATCTTTATTTTAATGTCCCCATACTTTACATTACATTAGTCAGATCATGTTCTGTGTAATCCCCATGAGAAAAATCGGTAGAGGACCAGGTGCAACCTTCATGAGAATGAGCTTGTTTATTATAACTTCATGTGAAACAAATACTGGCCAATACCGGACCGTCAACTTTTAACTATGATCACTGATGTCTGTTCTACGTTACAGACAACACTCCAAATAATATTTTCACGGCATTGCGGTCCATTCCTTTGTTTGGAATTTTTCTCGTGGAAATGTCACAAGAGCTGAAAGGAATAAGAAATAAAACCTAAATGCAAAATAATTACGCTTCAAGTATTGGATTATTACGTCAAACATCATAAACATTCAATGAGCTAATATCACAGCCATCATTCTTCGGTGATTCTTTCCGCTTCCTAATTAAAATTCTCGAGGACTGTTTTTGGGTTCCAGTTATTGAGGGGAACGAAGAAAACATGCAAATAATTTTGAGTTAAATAAAAATTGTTAATTTGTGCCTATGTTTGGCAATTAAAGCGCCTTCATAAACATCTCGGAAGCCGTTTGATGCATCGGCAGTCTGATACAAGGCAAACAGTAGATTTCATCGTCGCTCGGTTTTGGAGATTCCGATTTCGTCATGAGACCCTTTGGATTTAAATTAAAGTAACCAAGCATTTAGGCTTTTAGTGAAAGAATGATGAATGATGAATGATGAATAGTTTATCATTGTTGTAAACTTTTCACCATGACCTGTGCAAAGCCGGGAAATCAAAGAATAGCACACTGATGCTGTCACTCCATTTCACTTTTCAGTGTTCTCGTGTCAGGCTTTGAATTTTTATTTAAATTCTCTATAAACGACGTCACCTATTCCAATTTAAAATCTTGAATATTGGATATAGATCAGTTGTACTTCAGATTCACTTAATACCTATTCCATCAATAGTCTCTACTGGAATAAATACACTTGGGAATTCATCATATATGAACTTTAATGAGTCCTAGACACTTTTAGTATATGATTAAGTGAGTGAAGTCCGGCTTTATTTGAAGGCAGCTGTAACAGCTGAACTTGGCTAAAAACAACCTGTGGCCCTCAAAAATTGGCCAAGTGAACCATTCAAGTGCTCTTGGTGATTAGATTCGATGCAAATGACATCAGTTTAAAAATCGAGACAAAGTAAAGTGACTTGAGTGTTGTTTGTGCTAATGTCAGACAGTGAATGCTATTAATATCCATCCAGTATCCACTTGTCCCCAAGAGCTTCATCTAGTATGGGGCTGAGGCCCGGCTGAGGTTGGTTCACTACGCACTATTCAAGGTATTTCATAGGTACTTTATCCCGGTCTATAAAAAAAATTAGGACAGCACTCCCTCCCCCGTAGACCGCATTCATTCGTGTCAACAAAAAGTACACGATGTTAGCTGGTAAGTTGTGCATTTTGAAGCCGATGTCAGCTCACGCTTTCGCATGCAAAAATCCGCAAACAGGAAAAATAATTTAATTGTTGTTTTTCCGCCTTCTTTGGTTGTCATTGTTCTAAAATCAGGAGGCTTTACGAGGACAGAAACCGCAATTACCGCATTCTTTTCCCAAATCACACTAGTTTCCCAGGAGACAACAAGAGCCTAGAATTAACTTGATTTGATGGGAAATTTTGCGAATTTCGTCCTTCCGTATCAACGCTATATTATGTATACTGATATCTTTAAAAGACAAATTTTTTGATTACTGAAATATTTCTCAGAGATCTTATACTTATTTTAACCGCAGGCCGATATGTATATCTTGCTTTGATGACGAAATTAGAGTAAAAATAATAACGCAATCATGCAGCTTACACGCTCTTCAACAGTATGCCAAGAAAGAAAAAATGAAAGGGAAGTCGCCCCTGGGTTATTCTTTTTTGCCATTATTTTGTAATAAATGTGGTATTTTCTTTAAGTAAATTTGCTTTAAGAGATGCGCGTGTATGCAAATAAGCTTTTAATAAAGCCCTAAACACTTACGGATTTCGCTTGTTATGGCCGCTGTGAAACCGAAAAAATGGCCGCGATAAACTACAATAGATTTCGTGGAAGAGTGTGATGATATTGAAGTAAAAAGAATGTGCATGGGGCTTTTCGATTGTGGGAGATTTAGAAAAGTGTTTAGACGCTTGGCAATATTCGACAGAACGTGTCCAAAAAAAGAGGTAATCGATGATCTGTTGTTCTGACTTGCCCCACGTGCATATATTATGCTAATTTATTTATTTTCCCGTCGTGCCACTCGTGTCTAGGGTGACAGGCTCTTCTCGTTCGAATGTTTGAAAATGGTCGAGTGAAATTTCGGCGATGTATTCTTACCTCCCCCTCCTTTTTCTTTCCCTCTTATCAGCCCAGGGAAGTCTAAACATAGGAGGTAAGTACCTAATAATTTGGTACCTTTCTTGTGTAATTCCAGAGGCTGTATCCTAAACTGGTACCGACAGGGAAAATTTTGCAGGTACATCAGATACACGCATGGTTTATCTGAAGGCAAGACCTTCTGAACAGCAAACTTAAATACTGTGGAAAATTGTCACATTTGATAGATTTTAACGTGAGGACCTTATTGTGATCTTGTTCGAAAATCGCAAGTTTGCCCTGATGTTGGTTTTTTGAGCGATTTTCTCGCGACAAAATGCGTTGAAATTTGTCAAGTTCTGATATTTAGCTTAACCGATTTTAACGTGAAGGCTGCGAGAGGGTTGTTTACAATCGGGAATTGCATTATTTATCGTGAGATTTTTTTGCTGGGAATTTTCTTTTAAATAGATTGAATGTTTACAGGAAGGTCGTGCTTTCTGTAGTTTTAGCCGTCTCAAGAAAAAGGGTTTTACTTTCATGATTTGACCCCTAACAAATTTTCCGTGTTCGACTCAACTCACACGCATCGCCGCCCTTGGAATTATTCAGATTGCTCGCATAGAAAAGCTGAAGGTCCACTGGGATTTCTGATTCTTTCACCAAGATAAAATTCCTTTGAGGCCTGGTTATTTTGCAAATAATGTGCTTTGTACTCAAACTCTACGCGGTCTCGAAAAGAGGCTGTTTCAAATTTATAAAAGCGAAGTTAAATATCAAAGATGGCGATTCGTTAAGAATTTCAGTTTCTCTACGGTTCGGTTCTCTTTTAATATAAAGAGTTTAATCACAAAAGCGAAATCATTCAGTTAAAAGGTGAGAGGGAGTTGAAAAAAGCTGTTAACTAAAGGAACCCAGTTTTACGTACCAAGTTTTAAGAACTGATTTAATTAGTCCACCTTGACGAAGTTTAAGATTGAATTTTTTTAATTTTATTTTCAGGCGTAGAACGGAAGGGGTCTGCCTTTGAGGATGTTGTAGTGACTGATGGAGATGAGCTGCACAAGGTTTTCGATCGTACAAAATATGATCCGACTAAAGCGACAAAACTGAACGAGGATAAAGAAGTGGATCTTGATAGTTCACGTCGCGGGGACTCGAGCTACAATAGGAAGCATAAATCACATCTAGAAGAAGATGGAGCGGACAGTAGCAAGAGACAAAGCGATGATGGTGAAACAATTACAGACTCCGAAAAAGAATCTAAAACTACTAAGAGAAAGTTGAAACTGCATGATACAGCGTCAAATCGAAATTATGAATTAAAAGAGCGATTAAATATTGATTCCGATGGAAGTAAAGATCAGAGACATAAAACAGGGGACAGAGTTACAAAACTGAGAAATAAGAAAAAGTTAGCTGAACCTGCCGTACACCGTGAGGGGACTAAATTTGAAGCCTCGGTCGGCCATAAATCACCTAGCGTTCCCGATTCGAATTCATCTTCATCAACACCCCCGCCTTACATCGTGAAGGTGAAAAATACAGCAGCCAGACGGGAGTTGGACGACATTTATTTTTTATGTGAGTGTTTTCTTTTGATTTTATTTTTAATTTGTTCCTCAGAAATGGCCCTATATGCTATTTTAATTTTTTTTAAGACGTCAAGCGAAAGATATCTCGTTGGGATTTTAACTTTTCACTTGGGATTTAAAATGTCAATACTCAAATTTGGGAATACGGGCTTCAGATTCCTGCCTTTGATTGTTTCCATGACAAGAGGAGAGGTGTAGAAGAAGACGATGTTCGTTACATGTACGCTTTCAAGGAAGTGTAAGTTCACTCGATCGTAACCAAACATCAAGGGTATTGAGGGTGAAATTTAGCTTGTCACTTTTTGTCATGCGATATCATAACCGTATTTCCATTTCGGTAATATTCCTTATTCGATGAAGTGATTTGATGGGTTTTCAACTAAAGGATATTTTCTAATTTTGATATTTTCAATGTGATTATCGGCTGATATCAGTGGTACTTTTCTTCCGTGACAAAGTTTGCCTTGAAGTAACATCAAGACCCCCTCGATTGTGGCATTCAAGATTTATGCACACTCTTCGGGTCGGTACGAGTCTTAAAATCAAACGCTTTTGGAGGAATTTATTCTGATACAATTCAAATTATATTAAAATGGTGCGGAATGCCATTTTCTGATACATCAAACGCATTTTTTCAGCATGATCTGGCCTATGCATTTTAGAGGAAAACGTGATGTTGGCGGCATTTATTTTAGTAGGGAATGAACAAGCACTGGCCGAAAGATAAAGTGTAATTTATCGCAACTGTCTTGATGTCAGAAGTCGGAATTTGGCTTCCTTTTTACGTCAGTTTTGTGTATTTTATTAGTATTGTGTACTCCAAACTGCGATATCTGTCGCGGATTGTTTGATTGTCGCAATCGGAGCAGCGCCCCTACTTTTAAATTGTCTACAAGGTGTTTTTTTTTTAAATCCCATGTAACTTTTTTATTATATGCAAAGACCTCGGGATTGGTTTTTGATCCCATCTTCATTTTTTCTTAATTGTACGAAAAATTATTTCGGGATTGCACAAGGAAGTAAACATTTGGGTTGTCCGTGCTATTATATTTCACTCCTGTCAGGAAATGACAGGTTCAGAGGATTTAAGTCTGATCGGCTACCATAACAATATAATCGGTTGAAACTTAAATTATGTGAATTTCTTTCATTGCAAGTTTTCACGCCTTAGAAATTTTTTCAACAGAATGGAAATTCAACACTCTTTTTGTTTTGTCTCTTCAATGCCATATGGTATTTCAATTCAGGTTGATTACAAATCATTCAGTTCCTTGTTTTGTGATCACCTCATTTCCCAAATACTAAAACATTTGGCAGACTCTGGTTTTGTATTGTTTTAGCAGATGTTTTCACCACTTTTTTTAGTATTAAGTTAAAACTTCATTTTGGAGGTGTTGAGTCCTAATCTGGCCAGTGACAAAAAATTATTTGAGGGCAAAGGTATCAGGAATAGCCAAATGTCCCGCATTTTCCTGGACAAATTTTGTAAAACTGTGCCACTTTTTCATAGAGCAGTACTGCTGACTTGTTACATCGGCACCTTGATCGAAACAAAACATTCCCACATCTCATCCATTCACCGTCTTTCCAGAAGATTATTCCAGCCATCCACAGGAATACACAGAAATGCAAAATTCTAAATTTGAAGGCAACAGGATTTCTGTAGAGGGAACAGGGGCCACAGAGAGGGAGGGGCTGGGAGGGCTATTTTGTTCCCCTTCCCCGCTTTTTTCCTATGGTGTTGTTTTCTCTACCAGACAGTCTTACCTGTCAACTGGAGGCATCCTAGGGCATTTGAGGTGTCAGTGAGTTAAGCAGTAGAAAACTTTGTCCCCGCCATTAGTAATACACAGTTTTTCCTGATGTTAGCCCTTTTTTTTTTTCAAATATTTTGTTATTTGAGACTTGTTGGGAGCTTTACTTTATTAAAGTGTCCAGTTGTTCTAGCGCTGGAGCACTAATTGGGGACACTGTAAACTGAAATGAACAAATTAACGCCAATCAAATCAACTGTTGGTTTTCGAGGAGAGGGGAAAACCTGGAGGAAAAACCTCTTGTAGTAGCGTAGAGAACCAACAAACTCAACGTACATATGATGCCTGGGCCACGTTAAATTTGATAAGTTCGCTTCGAACTTGGGAATTTCAATACGTAACTGTCAATCAAATGGCAAACTTTGAAACAAACTTGGGTATTTCTCGCTGAACTTCGTGGGAATCTGGCGAAGTAATTTCACCATTGCTCTCGGTTGTTGTTTTGAAATGAGTGCCTTCACCGTGCAAGGAAAGGAAATTCCAAGTTTTGTTAGGCAGAAAATTATTGAAAGCTGATTAGAATGGAAAGGACCATCTCAAATAGGACAGGAACTGAGACTTCCCAAAGAAACCATTGCCAAAATTGTTGATATTTTTGTTCGCAGATGGAATACTGAAGACAACAAATGAAGAAATATCACTCAGTCAGCGTGTGCTGAATGATGTGAACAATTATATGGAATGTTGTAAAACTGCTAACCCCAGCATTTACAGCAGTGAAATCCAAAACAAACTGGAAAAGAATATAAACGTTCCAGTGTTTGCCCGTAAATGTCCTGTTGCATGCATCGATCAGCCTGGTTGGTTTATATTCTTTCAAGAAAGTCAGCATTATTCCACAGGAATCAGCTTGCGCGGACAACACATTTTTGTGACGAGTGTTCAGTGTGCATTCTCATGAAGTTCGGCACGAAATTCCCAAGTTTGTTTCAAAGGTCGCCATTTGATTGACAGCTACGTAATGAAATTCCCAAGGTCAAAGCGAACCTTATGAAATTTACAGCGAACTGTGCAAATCGCCTGTCAAAAGATTTGTGAAATGCACTGTAATTTAGTGGAAACTTTTCTTTCAGTTTATTTACATATCACAAAGGTTCACACAAGATTCTTTGCTTTGACTTTTCAGTGATGTTTTTTGTTTCCATTTTGCATAAAATTAGATTGTTAAGGCTTTCTTGATGGGGAAAACTCAAACCTTGGGTGGTATTTAATTGCAGATTAGTGTAATCTGCTTTTTGAACAACTGAGCCCTGGAGAATATTAAGAGTCCAGAGATTGAGTACAGTACCGTGCAAAAGTAAGTTGGTAGTCTCGATCCTCGTAAGAATCGAGGATCAATCAGTGAGTCAATCAAGACTCTAAAACAGACTGTAAACTTACTTTTGCACGGCACTGTATGTGAAAATTAACAACTTCTACCTTATTTATGTACTTCCAATTTTTGTGAATGCAACATTTTCCTTGTGAGGGTTTTTCTTCCATTTTTGTCCAATGGGTATATCTGCCTTGGTATATTGAATCTGAATGATGGGTTTTAATGGCTTTAAATATTTTCTTCTCCAGTTATAGTTATTGGGTGTAGCGTGGCTGGAATCGCTGGACTGGCATTAGCAGGATACTGCTGGTACAAGTAAGTCAATTCTATTCATTTGGTGTTCAATTATCATTCCAGTTACATTTTTGATGCACTGTCTACATTGTATAGCAACACAGTTACTTTCAGTGACCCTGATTAAACCATGTGTCGGCAATGAATGTTGCATAAATTTTGCACAAAGTTCCCTTTTTGAGTGTTGAAACTTGCTTGTGAAAGCTGATAATCATTTTAGTCTCGGAGTACCAGAGCATTTATAAAGTGAAAACTCATAAGCAGTGCATGTTGCTTTAGGTGATATGTGAAGAAAGTTGCCATGTGTGATAAGTGAAATTCAGGCAATTGAATGGCTTTTAGAGATTTTTGTAGGCCTTCAAGTTCAGGTTTAATAATGTGGGTTTTGCAATTTCAAAAAACAACTTAAAAGTCTGTTTGTATAGGGAACTTCTGATCACTGAAATTCAAAGGTCTTGTGCTTCAGTGACTTGTCATTTTATTTTACACTTTTGACTCTACAAAATAATAAGATGTCTACCTAGGTACAAATTGTAGATTTTGTATCAGTGATTGCACGAGACAGCTCTGAGCTGAGTTGAAGTTGCCAATTACCAATTTACCAATTTATTAATTAATAGATAAACAACAACAACTGTACAATATTTGTTACCCACAGTTTGCATAGCTATTCGAGGTGGGGGTAACAATTAACAATAAATTTTGATTTTGGTTTTGACAAGGTCTTGCAAAGTCTTGTTTAATAGTATTTTGTGTTTCTTGGTAGGTTGCACACTACAGCAAAAGCTGTAAGTGAAGCAGAGTATGCAGGTTATGCAGCTGCCAAGCAAGGTCCACAAGGTGGTCAGGTAGCGTTTGTGGTCAGATTCATTGGGCTTGTTTTATTTTAATCATGGTTTTCAATAACTTTAACTTTAACTTTAACTTTAACTTTATTCATTTATATTGCGCAAGTATCAAATTAAAGTTTTCCTCCAGGCATCGATATTTCAAAAGGTGGATAATGCTATGCACCAGATGAAATCACTGTCCAGCAGATAAACACTAGCAAAACAAATTGCGATATCCAGTGGATAGCGATTTTGACATTGGATAGTGCTATTCACCCTTTGAACAGCTGGGGCTAGGACTTCGTTAAAGTGAGTTTTTTTACGTAGCTACAATCCTGGACGAATTTGTTGAGACTTGTCAAGTTCCATCGTTTTGGACAATAATTACCACAAAGGCTTAACGACATGCCCTTCCCCTTCCCCACCTAAGACTATGTTTATGAAGAAGCTATCCCTTTGGTTTAACACTGTTTGCGGGGAGAGGTGGATCCAAATCAGGAAGATTTACTTCATGGAAATCAATATTGGTTTAGATACAATGTATGGAGAAGGTAGTAAAGAGTTGTCCAGGATTGTAGATAAATACATTACTCAAAATTTGAACTAGTACCGGTATATGCATTTCAACATATCCTAGAATTGGCCAAAGTAAAAATGACTTAACACACAGACTTTTGTTAAGCACAATGTCATGGTTCTCATTAATTTTAAGAATATCAATAATTTTGTTTAATTGGAAGACTACAGGTGTACATATACTTGTATCAATGATGTGTAATGGAAGAAACACTGTACTTTTGTAAAATCTGGAACTTTCACTGCCTGTGCTATGCAAATCAATATTATTGTGTTTCTTCTACTGTGCGTTTAGCCTCACTTCACATTGGAACAGAATGATATTGGTTGTTTTTTCCAGTACACTTAGTCAATTCCTCAAATGGGAAAAGTTGTCAATAGAAAGCATGTGCAATATTCTATCCACAAACTGTTTTCCCTTTTGACATTATTGCAGGGAGATCACAAACTTGATTACAGTGCAGAGATCTACCATTACCAACAAACAAAAAGTCAAATTTCAGCCATGGAGAAGTATGTCAACCTTGAACTTTGTGTTTTAGGTTTTTTAAAGGAGTAGTTCTCATTTATCAATAATTAATTTGGATTACTTGTAGTAGAGAAGAGTGGATGCTGAACCACTGGGCAAACAGGAGGCTTTTGGGAGATAGACCATTAAACTAGGTTTAATCACTCACTGAGAAACTATGTCCCCATTAAGCCTTTGACATCCAAACCGGCCGAAACCGGCCAGACTTAGTATTTTACTCTGTCTAACGCCAGACGATTTTACTCATTAATGGGGAACCCCTGGGAGTCAATGGGTTAAGTGACAAAAATGTCCTCTTATAATTCCCAGACTGAAATTATTGTTGGAGTGACTGGCCATCTTGCAATTTGTTGTAACCCTTGACCCATTCACCGGGCTGCAAATAACAGTTGGACATTGACCGACCAAAATTTGCTAAAGGCCGACGAAATCCCAACTGTGATTGGCCATTATGTGCAGGCAATTCTTTCATCGTGAATCATGTTACAGTAAGAAAAAATAAAAAATCTACCTGGAGGAAATCTTACGGCCTTGTGGTTGATCCCAAAGTCTCGAAAGTTTCTGATGTTAGCGTAGTTTTTACGGTATATGCTGTTCAAAATGTAGCGAGGTTAGTTTTTTATTTTTTGCATTTTTTTTGAATCATCATAGTAAAATTTCTCTATGGCACTGGTTGTTTACCATTTACAAGCAGAAACCGGTTGGTACTAGGTTTGTTAAAATGGTAAGCAAAACCTTCCGAATGGGAAATTTAGTTGGGATCGGTGTGTACCAGAATTTTACAAAATTCATTCAAGTTTACTGAGAGAGTCTGGAGGGAGGCAAAATCGTGGGGGAAGGTAAGGATAAAGGTAAAGGTACACCTTATTTAACGTTGGAAGTTCCTTTACTCTCTAGAGAGTACTCTCCCAGGAAGCCGACGGTGCGCTCATTTTACCCCCCTCTTTCCATCAGTGCTCCGTTTTAAGGGTATTTAAAGCTACTTAGGCTACACTGAAAGGAAAGAAGTCGAAACAAGGAAGTTCGATGCGGGGATCGAACTTGGGACCTCTTGCACCAAGGCCGTACACTAACCAACTATGCCACCCTTGCTACTATGAATGCAAATGGTAAACACGTTTTCCGTTTGGAAATTCTGTTTGGGAATTTTGGACAACCTTTCAAGAAATCCCATTTCCTTCGGAAATTTTCCGTTTGGGAATACCAAAATAGGCTTACCGGTACCATTTACATTCCAACCGAAATTTCCGGATTTTTTGGTAAATGGTAAACAACCACTCAAAGCAATTCACAGAAATTTTGTGCTGGTGTTGTTGTCTCGTCGGAATGCGTCTGATGATAATATTTTATAGAAAACACAAATCAATTGGCCCGATCACTAGAATGTAATAGCTCGATAATTTTAAACGATATTTGGCAGAGCCTTTCGATCAAACTTTTGTTTTGTCGGACCAAGAAAGTATCTTAGCAGGACATATGTCCTTTCAAAAGGAAAAAATTATTTGCAGCCCTGCATTAACACCTCTAACACCCCCCCCCCCCCCCATTGACGTGTAAAATTCACTGGCGTTAGACAGAGTAAAACCCATCAACTCTCCCTCTCAGTGGTCAATGGGTTAATGGGTACCCAATTGATGACAAGAATTGTCTGGACAGAGCAAAATCTATCAGTGATATTGGATAAGCACACAGAATGTACTTATGCACCTTTTTTGAAGCTTTTTTTTTGGATGTGTTAACAGAGCAAGTGGAAGAAAGGGTACTATCAAGGGGGAGACACTTGATGATGAAGACAACAGTGATGAAGGAGATGAGGAAGATTACACTGTCTACGAATGTCATGGACTGGCTCCCGTACGTTTTTGATAAAGTGTTGTTGTGTAAAAATGTATATACCTGCCAAATGTTCAGGGATTTTCCTGACTGTTTGAATTCCATTTCCTCGAGTAATTGGGTTATTTCCATTAATTTTGTTCTTGTAAAAAACTGGACCTGGGTTGTCCCAATTATTTTTGCCATGATTTTACAAAACGTCATAATTTGTTTCATGTTTTGTTGTTTTTATATGTGTATTCAAAATCCTGGTTAGTTTTTAGGGCCAGCACCACAGTGGGCACAATGGGACTAGAGTTTAAGGGCAACATTTGGTTGGGGGGGGGGGGGGGGGGTGATCCTTATTTGTCAGGTAACAAAAAAGAAAGTTTTTTCCCCTTGTATTAGAATGGCTCAATCATAAGTGTATTTCTGGATTTGCTTTGTCAATAGACCGGTGATATGACAGTTGTCAACCCCTTGTTCAGTGATCAAGAGGTTGTTGGTAGTGATCAGGATGGCAATGGAGACAGGAGTGGTGCAAGTGGTCAAGGATCACCAGTGCCACATCGCCATTCACCTCAAGAATCGTAAAGTAGATGTAATTAAGGCCTGTTCCTACAAGAGATGCAAATGCAGACCCAGAAGAAAAGCACAACAAAATGAAAACAAAAACATAAGGATGAATTGAACTGGCACAGGTGCCAGGGAAGAGAAATAATTTTTTTCTGTAATTTATCCACTCTTAGAGGGGCTATGTCACACAAAATGATGTAAATTTCACGACATTTAAAATGCTCAAAAAGTAGAATGAAACATTGCAATAACCACTTAAAACTGTTGAACAACATAAAAGAAATACGTCAAAAGGAAAGAGAAGCATGGATGAACACAAATGGTCAAGATTGCAATGGATCCATTTGGGTAATCTTGAAAAAAGTCGGCCCCATGTTTTTCAAGTTTATGGCAAATCGCCTGGAAAAAGGTCGTTTTTGCTCAGAATCATCTTGTTTGTGATGGAATGATAATTTTATCAGTAAAGTAATTCCACATTACCAATTTCGAGTTTTAAACCGGGAGATTAACTTAATATTTCCCCTAAACACCCTAAAATAATGTGACATGGCCCCTTTATCATAATTGGTTTGCTTCAAAATACTTCTGCTTTGAATTAGGGCTTTTGCTAATTTTTTTTTAAGCCAGGGACAAAACTGGCTTTAGCAGTGACAAACATAGCATCATTGTCTAAATAGCTGGAACCAAAGAAAAAGTAATACAGTGATTGTCTTAGCTTATGTATTTTTTACAAACACCAACCAAAACCAAACAGAGGCAATCGCATTCTATTGCTTGCATTGCTTGCATTGCATATTTCTTATGTCCCTGATGTGCATGTGCCTCTGCCTGCAGCTGTGTTTGTTTGCATCTTTTGTGTGAACAGACCTTACATTTTTAAATTTAAGTTGTTTTATTTTTGATCAGTCATAGTATGGTTAAGTTATTTATGTTAGCAATTGTTTTGGTTCTTAAATTCATAAGTTCGCACCCACCTGATCAGAAATGTTTATCGTGCATGTGTAATCCAAAATGCCTTCTGTTTAAGCAGTAGAGGGCTTTTTCTGTGATTACATAGTGTCATCTAAACATGGGGGGGAATTAGGAGAATTCAAGACAGTGATGCAGACCTGAGACGCAGTCGAGGGTTTGCATAACTTTCGAGGCACTGTTAAGACACTGGTTGACATATCACCAATAAACCTCATCTTGTCCAATGACAGGTCAATCAATAATTAGTTATTATCGTACGCCAAAACTTGACCACCCTTTTGGTCGATATGTTTCAAGGATTCACGTCCATTACTGTTCACAACAATCCTATACAAATTTATGTGAAAAAATGTTGGTCTTATTATAATCCACAATTATCCACAGTAATTGTTGAGACTTGATACCTGTTTCTCTAACGTTTTATGGGCCCAAACTTTGTAAAATGTTTCAGTGCATATCATAAAAAAAGCTGGTCTTTAATTATTGTGATAGCATTCAGTTTTCACAAAGTTGTAGGCCGTGAAACATCTCTGCTTTACAGTTAAACTGTGTCATTTGTCAGCAAAGTTTACATCACTGAAATTGACACTTGAATGCCTTTGTTTTTTAGTCTCCTCCAGGCAAAATATAGAGTAGCCCTTTATTAACTTTAGCAAGAGTATGAGCAACTTTTAAAATGGAGTTCGAACTACAGATACCAGCATATATTTTATTTCACCTGTGAAGGCTACCGGTGGAGGTAACTTGTTAGATCAAAATATTCTACGCTGGTGCAAACTAGAGTCGCAAAGCAAGAACGAATTCGTAGTGGTGTTGAACTGAACACTAAATTATCAGCTTCTTTGATGATCCAAAACTCCAGTAAAACCAGATTTTAAGAGATGAAGGAAAAGTCCAAACATTACTGTTTGACTATTTTTTACTTAACACTTCTCAAAACTTCTATTCTTTGACGTTTTGTGGCATAAATATTAGTAATGTGGCTTCTGTGAAGTCACCTGTAGTGAAACTGTCATAGTAATTTTACGCCTGAGAGCTTTTCAGGAGTTTTTGAGCTCTTTATTCAAACTAATAAAACACCTGTGACGCAGGTTGATTATAAGGATACAGAGAGAATTCTATTATGGCGCCTGAAAATAGGGGTGAAAAGTTTTTTGGCTTTAAAGAATTCTCGCTTACATGTACTAGTGATTTTCAATGTTAAAAACATTAATGGCGCATGATTTTGAAAGGTTTTGTTTAAAAGGCTACAAGAAATTTCTGATTTGGTGGGTGCACAAGGGTTAACGTGATATGAAATGGTTCAGAGTTACTAGGAATGGTCACAATAACCTAGTTGAAATGAAGGATATCGCAGAAGAACGTTTTATACAAAAAAGAAAATTATTGAAATTTGAAATTATAATTTTTTATATCTGGGTCTTTGGTACAGAGTTTATGTTACATTGGGTTATTCCAGATTGTAAATAAATATTAATCGTAACTTGGTTTTACAAAGTATTTAAGCCTTACAGTCTTCGGTGGCTTTATTCGACGACTGCACTCCAAAAGAAATGATGTTGATAATAATACTCTGGTGTTATTTGTAGTAAGTGTATTTCGAAGACAGAGAGGTCATACTTAATTAATTACTTCAAACAAAATTGCACGCAGGGATGATTTGTTTCTTGGTTACACAGCTACGCATTATGTCTAATTGAGAACTTGTCTCAACTACTAGGGGTTTCCAGGAAGTTCTGTTCGCATGTCCATTAGGGGTTTTTTTTGGTCTATAGTAAATGTGGAACGTATCTTCAAATAGGGGGAAATTTAATGCCTTAATTTCACAATTATGAAAATCAACTTGCACCTTTTTTTCATTTTCAATTCTGTACATAAAGTATGATATCAGAGTTTTCATGGTTTGCTTGGTTGTAATTACGTGATTAGGTGACACCACATGAGAGCTGTGCCTATAAAATGAAGTTTACCAATACGCTGTGGCTATATTGCTGGTAACCGGTCAAGGTCTTCAGTAGACTAAATGACCGGCAATGAGACTTCTGTGAAGTAAAGCAACTCATTACAACACGTGACCTTAAGCAGAGTCGAACCAGTTGACGGAATTTTTATGGTATATTCCATGTTGCCGTTGCTATTATTTGAATGGTAACCGGAGTGCTTTTTAGGCCTAATCTATCAAAAAGTTTTGACTGCCGGTCATTTAGTGTTTTTAACACCTTGACCGGTGTGGTCACCGGACATATAGCTTCATCGTTACCAGTAATATTAATTGATATTATGTGGCATGTGTAACATTTTCTATCGATTTCGAGCGGATTTATTTCAGTGTTCCGTCTTCCTTGATGTGCTTTTTCGTATGCAGTGATTGTTGAAATTGGGCTAGCTGTGTGACCAAGCGTCACGATATGAAGTCATGTCAGTCGTGGTGCTTTTCGTGTTGAAAACAAATGATTTGCTATGTACTTGAGTTGTGTATCGTGGCTCGGGCAACTCGGGTTTCCATTGAAAAATTTTATTCTTCAAACTATTTTTTTTTTTCAAACTAGCAGCGGTTATATTACTTTTGTTCAAAGCGCACCACTATGAACGTGGCAGGAGTTGCGTTGGGGGTGGGGAGGGCAGCGAGAACATGGAAGCAAAATGGCCTGCGTCACGTCCTTCTTCACGTCATTGGGTCACGCAGATCAATGTCAGGGAAGTGGGCCACACGTTTTACCGGTTGGGGTGATGCGAACAATTGTGTAATCGTGTATTATACTGAATTTCTTTAATCATACTTTCTACTTGACCTAGACCTTCAAACTGATGTATCTTTATCGTGAGAACTAGCGAATAAACGTGGAAATAAACTTCTTTGTGATATTGTTGGACATGATCTCCAACTGCCGGGAATTCGGCTCAAGGAAAATTCATGCAGCCGCAAATAAGCACGGGGAAATACCTTCCGACAAGCGAGTTTCAAATTGTTCCAGGTTCTGGTTAATTGGTAGCTTGTGTACAGCTGCACACAGGCTAATTGATTGACTGGAGCGCGATTTTTTGGTCAGCAACTTCGTCATTGATGCAGGTTATATAGGAAATGTTCGTACACCCAAGAGTAAGATTAACCAAACTTGGCCTAGTCCAAATCAGCGTCAGCAAAATTCTGAACCAAGTTTTGCGGGAAAATAAACGGTAGGCTAATGCCCCGTCCACACGTATCCGGAGATTTTTGTATCCGCAAATTTTTTTATGCGGATACACCTAGCGTCCACACGCTCGTATCCGTATATTTTTGTATACGCTGACGTCACAGTATCAGAACCAGTCTTTTTCCGCGCGAGATTTTCCAAAATGGCGGAAGAAGCATTTTCTTGTGAAGGATATTGGTCCTTGAAGAGATCTAAAATGTCAGAATATTTGGTTTGGCACGACTCCCAATCGATATTTTCCATAGTCTTTGCTGTTTTGTAATCCAATGTCACTTTAAGAAGCAGCAATACTTCATCGTCCGTCCAAACAAATGAGTTGTCTTTGTTTTTTTTCTGTTTTTCTCTTAATTGAGACATTTTTTATGGTGTTTTTTAACAGGAATTTTTTTCGCTCTTCAAGCTCACACGTGTTGAAACCTCAAGTACACAAACAAGAAAGCCGCGAATTTGGCGCCAAAATTATCGCAGGCTCAGCTTTCTTTGTAATGCGCATGCTCTGTTGACTAATATTTTGAGATGTCCGGATACGAATCGGATACGTGGACGGTCGTATACGATTCGTATACGCTACGTGTGGACGCGGATATTTTTGTATCCGCATAAAAAAATTTGCGGATACAAAAATCTCCGGATACGTGTGGACGGGGCATTAATGTTGTACCCAATCCACACCCTTGGGAATACGACGTTTTCTTCCAGGTATTTCCATATCATTTGAATGAGAATGCTACATTATTAATACACAAAGAATCTTGAGCTCGGGAGATTTGCAGGGTGCAGACGACACTGAGTTAGCCAATTTGGTCTATTGTTTAATTTCCCGCAAAACTTGGTTTAAAATTTGACACTTTTCTGACGATCGTGGGGACAAACCTGATGCCAGATTCTTACTTTTGGGTGATGGACTCCTTGATTCACCATGTTTGAATTCGGAAATTGAATTAAATAGAGTTAAAGATCATCGCAGTTACTTTGAGTAGCTGCGAATGGATGACTCATTCATTCGTTCATCTCTTACAACTCAACTCACAAGTGACCAGTTCCCAGTTGGCTTTATAGCTCAGAGAGCATTGCAGCGCAATCGCGCGGTCATGGGTTCGAGCCCCAGTCAAACCTGGAACTATTTCTCAGGCTTTCTTTACAAGTGTTGCTTGTGCTGCTTATAACTGCGATGATCTCAATCTCTCATAAACTTTTTCGTTGTCAGTTTGCATGTCACACCTTCGACACAAGGAACATCCTTGATTGGAGTAAGCTACCCCCAAAGGCTAAAGTTTCCGAGTGTTCAGTTGTGTTATGCACCTTTCAATGTTAAGCCCCAGGGTGGGGAGGGGGGAATTTGACATTTTCATGGAAGCTAGCGTCAAATTTCCCACCCCTGGGCACCTACAGACTGTCAAATTCCCCCACCCCCGGAACATCACATTCCTGCCCTGGAGTAATTTACCTCTCTTTCATTAGGTCACATTATAGGACATTTGCATGATGACGCCATATGACTACAAGTACCAGAATCCTTCAGGTTTCGCTTGTCTCATGTTAATTAGAGCCATTGTTATTTTTACCCCACTGGGAATACAAAATTTAAATATGAAAAGAAAAACAAACTGAATTGTGGTAGTTGTAGTCAAATGACGCCATCGTGAAAATTGCCTATTGGAACAAGAATGTTATTCACTGTCGATTTTAAATTCCCTTTTAATAGCTGATGGAAATTTGTCGTGTAACACGAAACCTTTCCGCTGCTCACAGTACTGAACAAGAACCGGGACAAGAACCTAGCATTTAGCAAAACAACACGGAACAATATAAACCAGCTTTTGAATCAATCAAGCATGTATAAATATGTAGAAATATACAAAAAGTAATAACGAAAAAGAGTAGAAAGAAACATTCTCGTACTTGTGAACACTTCAGCAAAGGACTGCTTTCACTTTCTTCCTTTTATTTGCTACCACAAGTCCTGGGACAGAGTGATCAAAATGGAGGATAATACTTCATTTAAGGCAAACTGACAATGAAGTATAATCCTCCATTTGAGGAAGAGATCGTGTTGTTTCTTTCACCCATGGTGTCCAGAACTCATCTCCAGGTTCTCTCGGTGTTCCAAGATGGCGGACATGTCAAATTCCCGAGCAGGGGGCAAAATTCCTACCCAGGGGTAAAGGTAAAGGTAAAGTAACTTTATTCAACGTCGGTAGTTCCTTCAGCTACGAGGCTGGTATCAATGGAAGCCGACGGTGCGCCCTTTACCCCCCTCCCTCTGTCAGTGCTCCGTTTTACGGGTATTTAAAGCTATAGCTACATGGATCAGAGGAAAGTCGAAACAGACGTTTAAGTCACCGAGGATCGAACAGGGGACCTCTCGCTCCGAAAGCTGCGCACTAGCCGACTGAGCCACGAAAGGCTTTCTGTGTCAATTTCCCGTAGGTAGCCCCCCACCTGAGGCTTAACATTGATAGGTGCATTATAATAACACAAGTATAATATACACTTTACTTGAGTGTAAAAATTTACATGTATCATCTTTTTTTTCATGAAAGCAGGCATGACCTGCACTTTAGGTGGTGGTCAAGTAGCCTACGTGTAGCCGTACCCTCCTCCCGTTTTTTCCTTCGGGGGGTAGGGTACGGCTACACGTAGGCTTGTGGTCAAGCCACTTCGTCGCTGTTCGTCGACCAGCAATTTTACATTACTTCATTGTTATCTGTCTCTAGAAAGTGATTGCAAACTATTCTTGGTTTGCATCCACGTCATTGATGAGACGGCCATGTTGGTGTACAAAACAATAGAAAATGGCCTCACAAGTTTTGCATATTCCCATTTTATTGCATTGTTCTGTACGCCAACATGGCTGCCTTGACGTCGGATGACTTACAGTGTGTTCCGTTTTAAACGTCGCATTTTACATGTGCCGAATCTTATGCAAATGAGAAAAATCTATTGTTTTCGCTCATTTGCATTAGATTAGGCACACGTAAAATGCGACGTTTAAAACGGACCGTACAGAGGATGGCAAAAATTGATGATGAAAATTCAACGGAAGAACTTACCGCCTGAACAGCACCGATCTTCATTTCAACCTTTTGTTTGTTTGGTGGTTTCCCGATTTCTGACAGTTGCAGACCAACCCAAAATCACAGTTATTGAAGGCTAACCGTTTTAATATGGGTGCATACACTTAAATGCTGTTTCTCAGCGCTATATGAAATGGGTGATTAGACTTATGAGCGCTATTTGTAGGCAGTCCCGTGGTTGTCGTAAACCTGTCGTTTCCGTGGTCACTGCGTCGAGTCCAGGGAGGAAATTGGTATGCACGCTGTAGAGAATAGAAAATTTATTGTCGGGGGCTCATTTCCTCCGCACAACCTCAAATTTGGTCATTTCACGTCGATGGCTGCACGAGAACCGCCCAGAAATATACGAAAATTTATAACGCACGCGAGGAGCTATTAGGGAGCTTAAACACGCGCGTTTTTGAGACGCGGACGGCAACCGGAAGTGAGCTGTTTTCCCTTTTAACTTGTCTTCACACAACCAATTAACATTGCCAAGTATCTTTTCTCCATTAGAGATGATTAATATAAAAATGTGGGAGACACCACTGTCCTGGAACACGAAATGTTCTCTTCCGGTTGCCGTCCGCGTCTCAAAAACGCGCAAGCTTAAGCTCCCCAATTTATATTGTCTGTGCTCATTAACCCTATTGTTTTCTGGCGTTATCACGTCGTTTTTGCTTAATTAAGGCCCCGTCCACACGTATCCGGATATTTGCGAAAACGGAGGTTTACACTTTCGAATCGTTTTCGCGTATCCGTGTGGACAGGCAAGTATGATTCAAAACGCTTTGTGTGGACGCAGCTCTTTTCATATACAGAGGAAAACTTGCACAAATCGCATAATAAACCCCTTTGCCCTCCCCCCCAAAAAAACAAAAATTGCATAGGCATTGTTCTTGATTTCTCTAGGGACATCTTCATGTCCCAGGAGAAATTGCAATAAAAATGATTACGCAAAATTGAGGGGGATGGGGGGGGGGGGGGGAAGAGGTGTATTATGGGATTTGTGCAAGTTGAGAATCGAAAATATTCGGCTACGCATGGACGGGTTAAGCTCAAGTGAAATTTCTTAGGTCAATTAAACCACACCTACGTCAGCCACATGAAAACTCACATGTAGCGTAGCCGTACCATCTCCGAGGGCAAGCTTGCAATTCACCTTTATCACTCGGCGGCCATTTTGGAGTCCGTGGGGAATAAAGGCTTTGTCTTTCCATTGTCTTTGCCCGTCCAGCCTCACACTGAATGAGAGATTCGACGGGCAAAATCATTTGTTTGGACATTGAGTGATATGGGTCTATGTCCTTTTGAAGGAGTTCGGTACCTGGCTATGCATTTTACTGGAGGGACCCAGAAAAAGGTTAAGTATTAAAACTTTCTCTCAGTGACACTAAAATAGCAACCAGACTTCTTTAAAGTTCTTTTTTTGCTGGATCAACATAGACATACACAAATTCAGCCAGCGTAGCCGGTGCACGGAGACCCAGGCCCCTCTCCTCGCACCGGCTACGCAGGCTAACACAAATTGACTAATTTCGATGTGTTAAAATTCAGTCCTAAACAAAAGACATCATCTCGAGACTCTGGGGAATATATATAAGGATTTGCATGAGTTTATTCCCCAGAGCCTTGACATGATGCCTTTTTGTTTTAATTGGTCTATTGGAAGTAAAATATAGTTGCTCACTTTTTCTCAAATTTCACTGGAGATATCGCGCAACTCGTATGTGACCAAGGTACTACTTTACTATAATTTCATAAGAATGGCGTTCTAAAAGCAAGGAGACAATATCCTGGAACGTTTGAACAATAAGATCTTCAGCCTCCGTAGCAAGCGGCTTCGTCGGTGCGAGCAAGCAGCGAAGCAATCTCGACCCCAGAGCTCTTCTCTTGACCGAGGGAGAGAAGAGCTCTGGGGAACCCTGAAGCAAAGTGTCTTCTCATTGGTTTTCGTGAATAACAATCAAAAGCGTCTCTAATTGGTGCATACATGTTAGCACGAGGAGTGAGCAGGCGCCGTAAGGCTCAAATAACCAATTCTTGGCTGTAAGAACCCTACGGCGCATGTTCTCCTACACAGAGTTTCCCAGAACCTTGGGTCGACTGGTGACGAGAATGGCAGCGAAGCCGCAAGGAAAATGAGGCGGGGTATTTTTCCGCTCGCCAGATGTAACCTACTGTTTAAAAAAGTGATTCACTTTTAAGCCTGAACAAGCACATTACTGAAAAATCCCTTGAATCAAGTTTATCCTGAAACTGGCTATGTTGCTTGTGCGAGAAAGGCTAGTCAATAATGACCGTCGACAGGAGCCCATCACCCGGAGCGTGCAACTTCCATACAGCGTCTGTGAAACGGCGTTTTCACAAGTAAGGTTATTTTTAGATACGCCTTTCCCGCGAATTAGTTTTCAAAAGCCAATCAGAAGCGGTGCATAATTAACAACAGTTTATTATTAATTATGCACCGCTTCTGATTGGCTTTTGAAAACTAATTCGCGGGAAAGGCGTATCTGAAAATAACCTTACTTGTGAAAACGCCGTTGCACGAAAATAGGTCAGTTGCACGCTCCGGGTGATAGGCTCCTGCCGTCGAGGGTGACATTTCATATACAAGAAGCATATCCACGCAAATGTTATGTATTTTTCATAAAGTGTCCCACCTGAATTCAAGTCACAACCGTGAGGCTGCGGCCAGATTTACAAGGTTGACATAACGACCACAATAGACCTTTTTAGCTTGTACGTTTTGTTTTCCCATTTAAGGTTTCAACATTTGACCAATGTTTGTTCAACAAAAGTTGAACGGATGTTGGGCAAATGTTGGACGCAAAAACAAAGTTGTTCGGAGGCACTTCAAACGGTTCCAACATTGCGCCAACAAAAGAACTAAGACTTTCGCGAAATTTGATTGCGAGGAACTAAGAACTAGAAACCAGACTCTCTCGTCCAGATAAACTACGCTGTGTTGACTTTTGCGGCCTGATGTGAGCATGCGTGTGTTCTGCAAATGTTGAACAGAGTGTTCAAAGGGCTTCAACACCATTCAACATTTTCGAGAACAAAGGAAAAGTTGAATCGATGTTGAATGAAAGTTTAAGGACGGTGCCTACTATTATTATTGCGCATACGTTTTGCGCACCTCGAGATACTCGGGTTTCCTATCGGTGATGCTTACTAGTTCAGGGATACTTTTGCGCGGTTTAAAACTATCCGGAGAAAGTATATCTTAGTAAGTACTCTTAGTTCTCTTAGCTTCAATTTGAGAAAGAACGCCATACATTGCTTTGTATTTTAAAGCTTTTTCAAATATTATTCATGAACTATCTTTGAAAAATGCGCGGTTACCCCCAATTTTCTTTTTGGATTTCAATAACACTTGTTAAGATCTACATTTCCTGCATAATCACACACCGGGGCAAAAATATAGGCTAGCCATATAATTAGTAGGCACCGCCCTTAAACCGATTCAAACTTGATTCAACACTCTTTCAACAATGTTGGACGACCTGTTCAAACGCACCGAACATTTGGTTCAACAAAGTGTTGAATGCATGTTGAAGCAAATGTTGAAACTGTTTAAACGGGCCTTTATGAAAAAAAAAGAAGAGGAAAATTCCCTTCAGAACATCACGTGCTCTGGGAAAACACAACATACAAGCTGAAAAGGCCTATAAGATGGCGTTTCCGATATTAACCCTTTTTCAAACGCTCTCCTGAATAAAAATGGTAATGTCACAGGGTTTCTGTGGGTTTTCACTGAAAATTGGCAAAGTACGAGGGTACTTTCCCGCCATAACGCAAAACTTAAATTGAACTTGACCAGAAGTGAACGTTCGCTTCGTACAGAAGCTGCGAGTTTCCGTTTTAAATTAATATTTCCATTTGTTATGGATCCAATCCTTAGCAGCTTGGTTGTTCCAAAGAACAAAATTAACTAAGAGTAATAAACACTTGGATGCAAAAAGCAAAGCGTTTCGTGTTTTCGCGGGTTATGCTTTAAATTAGCGAAAAAAGAATTAAGGAATCTATAACTTAAATTAATGTCCCATTTTCTTCTTCTTAAGGTGCCTCGGGTGTGGGCGCGACTCGCGGACACTTCTTGGGTAGCATTTTATATCTTCCTTGAAGCACTTCCTTCAATCCTCGCAATCTTTCTAGATCGATCGTGAACAATCTAATTTTCTCTTTTACCACAATCCTTGTTTGTTCAACGCCTTCGACATCTCGTTCTATATCAGGTAGCATATTTGTTTGGTTATTTAACACGTTTTCAAGTTGCTCCAACCTCGTGTTATTTACCACTCCCAAGCCGTCAATCTCTTTTAACAGTGCGAGCAGTTTTTGCCGAACTTCTTCGATTTTATCGCGCGCTCTTTTCGACGCGACACCAGCTGTCTTGGTTCTCTTCAACGCGTTTGCAATGTTGTCTTTCTCAGTAGCTGCTATGTCTGCGTACTCTTTCAGCTTCTCTCTCCCTTCTGATACGGGTTCTGTAACATTATCTTCAGGAATATCAAGCTCTTCTGCCTCATTCTTGATCGTTTCCACTTTCTGTTTCAAAAACAAGAGGGTCAATTCTGTTCAACCTGTTCAGTACTTTCCTTTTACGTAGTTAGGAATAGGAATCTTAAGAAAGATGAATGACAACTATTTCACGATTATTCAAAGTTGTAGAGTGTACTTTGTGTAGCCACTATAAATTAAGAAATTTAGCTGTGAACAGTGTGGGATATAATCGCAAAAATTCAATAACGTTTTCAGGTGATCACGTCCCCCGAATAAACACAAAGCTGGTCAATTTTAGCAAGAGTCGCGGCCATTACCCAAGAGTAAGATTTACTCAAATTGGCCAAGTCCCCCATCAGCGTCAAAAGCGTCAAAAGTATAATTAGACATTATACTTGGGTGGACAGTTCTAACTGAGGATGCGATACTTCCACGAGCTGTTGGCGTATATTGGCGAAATGGTTACAGATCCCCGCCTTAAAGGGACACTGTTATGGCGTTTGTAACTATTTCTGGTCTATACTCAACAGTTAACACCTAGCTGATGGTTTCTAAATCATTTCTACATTATTTCAAACACGAGTTACACCACAAAAACTTGAAAACGTTCACCCGACCTTCTCAAGTTTGAACATAGCTATCTTTCTTGCCCATTCGTCGCAGATAATCTGTACAAAAAAGTCCTTTAACTTGAAAGGAATCAGTTTTGCGTATATTTTGTGGCTGCCGCGAACAGGACAGAACCCGTTGGATTTCCAGTAACATAATGGCATCTCAACCGGTTCAACTCACCGCTTTTGCTTTGTCTGCTGTTTCACCTGCCTCCTCAGCTAAAGCTATGGATTCTTCAGCGGATTTTCGTGCATCTCCCAGATTGGTAGTTGCTTCATCCGACTTGTTGTTTGCCGAGTTGATGAGTCGCTCTATTTCTGGTACATTTTTCTCCGCCCGTTCTGCTTCACTTCTCGACTTGTTAATTATTTCGTTGAATTTCTGGGGAGTACAGTAAGCTTATTTTAAGCAAAACACACTACCCCTTCGAAGCTTAAAGATAATGTTAAAATTCAGCTAGAGGGTGATTCACCTGTAATTTGCGCCATCGAACGCCTAAACATTTCATTCACACTTTTTAACGTTTGCACCTCGCATGCTCAGTGACAATCAGATCCAATCAATGGGGGTCAATGGTAGTAAAACGCCCTCCTTCAACGAACCCCCTTCAACAGACCCTCTTCCCAACAACTCACGGCAGAGTATCGCAAAATGACACAAGCACTTACTTTCAGTCTCTCCAACATGTCCTTGGCTTGTTCGAGTGTCTTTTCCCCTCGTGCGATAGCGTCATGCGCTGTGTCATTGGCATCGGTGACATTCGTCAACAGGCTTTCCAGCCTTTTTACCAGACCAGGCCACTCGGCCATTTTCTTCCTGACATCATCTTCCTTTTTGTTAAAACTCTCTACTAAGGGCTCAAGAACCTCAATGATTTCCTGGGCTCTCTCAGATGCGTTAGCAACCTCTTCTTTGGAGGAGTTGACTTTGGCTGGCGACAGAGAGGAAAACATTTATTACTCTAACAAGGTAACTTAAGTTCACACAGCAACCAAGGTTGCAACTGTGTCTTAGTTACCTGGCCTATGAACGAAAATGAGGCTGGAGTTGACCTTGTTTTGATAGAAACCTCACTGCTTTTCATATGTAAATTCCAACTAATTAGCATGACAAAGAAAAGCAGGGAGGTCTGTATATCATAAACAAGGTCAACTTTAGCCTCACTTTCATTTATCGGCTCGGTAACTAAGTATACATAACTATAAAATGGTTTTAAATTGCTAATTCTAAACTTCATGCCACAAGTTATTTCTATCCGAATTTTTTGAATATACGACGTTTCATACATTGAGCCGTGGTGTAGAATGAAATGACAGGTGGAGATATCATTGCAGTTCAGTTAGCCACCACAATCTCGACCCCACGGGTCTTCTCTTGACTGAGGGGGAGAGAAGAACTCTGGGAAACCATGTAACAAAGTGCCTTCTCATTGGTTCTCGTGAAGAACAATCAAAAGCGTCTCTAATTGGTGCATTCAAGTTAGCTCGAGGAGTGAGCAGGTGCCGTAAGGTTCAAATAGCCAAATTTTGGTTATAAGAACCCTACGGCGCATGTTCTTTTATATCGAGTTTCCCAGAGCCTTGGATCCTTCCGACGGCTCTGGTGACGAGAATGTTAGTCACCACCACTCGTCCAATGTGAAATGGTGGCATGAAATTACGTTGTTGTTCAATACCAGACCCTCTTGCCCCTCGCTATTATTAGACTGTCAGGGTGAATTTATAATTTCTTTCCAGTTTCTCTGTCCTTGTACTTGATTACCGCACTTTGCTCTTATTTGACAGACAAAACTGAACAACAACGTAAATGAAGTCTTCTGATAAAAAGAAATGAAGGATTTATGGCGAATCTCACTTGACCGCGACGCAGCATGACAAAAATGCTACATAACAGAGATTTAGCATGACGTTAACGTTAAACGCGAACGGCAAAAATGACAACGTGACCATGATTTTCCCGCCATTTTCCACGTTTGCCAGTTACACCTTGCCATTTCTACGTTTGCGTTAGCCGTGTACGTGGAATTTCCTTCTCGCTTTTCTTCTACATAATAAGTTGTTTATGAAAAAAAAAACAACCTCAATTCGTTTTCCAGTAAGTCAAACAAGGAAAAATTAGGTTTCATGGTTATAGATCGTTAAAAACTGACTCGTTACCGCAATTTTCTTCATGAACTCAAGTTGACTCTCTTTTGCAGGTAAGAATTTTCATTTTATATGGTGTCTTTTTGTACAATCAATGTTTAAAATGACTTCGACAATTTGTTTTTATTTTTCGTTAACTTAATACTCGAAATTAACAGAATCCACTCCGAGTTCCCCTGGGTCACGCGAAGCTTAAGTCACAAGGTTCACTCTATTTTGCGTGAAACGTGAAACGGCAAGCCGAAGTCTGCCGTTTTACGTAAACGTGATGCTACATCTCTCTAACAACAAGAGTAAACGGGGACACGAGCTTTTCCCCCGCTAATTAATCAGTGTTTGAAATCTACTTTTCAGTACTTGTCTTATACCATTCCTCAAAAGTCAGTGTTGATGAATTGCGGATTACCTCTCATTTCCGGCAAGCCTATATCAGGAAGTGGCGTAGTTCCATTCTTGTACAACGCATTGGCGTCATCTAGAGCAACCTTCGTGTCATTACGTGCTTGTTTAACATCATTTGCTGCCTGTTCATGCAATGCTATAGTTCTGTTTAGTTTCTTTAACAATTCCTCTATCCCATCGGTTGTCTTTTCCTGTTCCTCTACTGCCTCTTTAGTAGTATCAAGAGCTTGATTGGACTTGTTGAGTGTTTCGCTGGCCTTCGCTTCAATAATGTTTGCTTCGGTTTCGTGTCCGTCTGCGAGATCGCTAGTCTGCAGTGAACATAGAAGACTCAGGACCAGAAAGGCTTTAGAGTCATAGATGTTCTGTTGAAGTCTGCGGTCGACTTTCAACTTTAAAGTGCACCTAAAATCATAGTTAGTAGAGGGGAACTAACTACTAACTATGCTAAAATCAAGTATTTTTTGCTCCTAATATAAATCTCCGCATCCAAAGCAAAACATACATGTATGTCAGCATTGTCAACCAGAATTTCACTTTGTTCTGTGCCGTGCAAGCCACATAAACGTGGCAGAACTAGCAGGAATTTGGCCCCACGACCGTGATGTGAGAGGCCTGGGTCTATTCTCGATTTTACGCCACAAACTGCTTTGCATTTCTGTTTTCAAAGAAATTTTGCATAGCAAAGCAGTTTGTGACGTAAAATCGAGAATAGACCCAGGCCTCTCACATCACGGTCGTGGGGCCAAATTACTGCTAGTTTTGATAACTGCGCGCGTCTTGCCCGACATATGAAAAACGAAATTGTGAGGTAAGAATGGCAAAACATGTTTGCTTTTGGTGGGGAGATCAATATTGTCAAGGCTGCTGGCTAAGTACATTTTTTCGGAGCCCTTCGGGCTTCCCAACTTTAAAAGTTAGTAGCCCGAGTCATTTTTTCAAGAGCCCAGAATTAATTAATTAAAAGTGAGGATGAATCACCTTGTGATAAGTTAGGCGCCCGTTCGGGCTATTCATTCAGAAATTTGGCCGCCCCACCACTGAACCATAGAACATTCGTGCATGGGTGGGAACTAAGCGCGCTCTTTTGGATCGATTCTGTACATTCCTAATCCTGTTCAAGGATAGCAGAAAAATTGGAATGATATTCTCCGAAATACTATAAAAACAAATGCGTCCTTGGAACCAACGCATGGAGTACGAACTGTGAAGCCAGTGCATTGGCCACGCACGATTTCCGCGCCAAAAACAATCCCAAAAGAATAAGTACGTATGGTACGAAAAGTTCGTATAAACATGTTCCTCACCTGATTCAAGATCACCGCCATCCTCACTGCTTGCTTGCTAGTGGTATTTGCTGCGTGTATGGATTCATTTAGCGCCACTATTCCTTCCTTTAGTAGCAGTTTTTCTGCTTTATCAAGCAATGATCGCGATCGATTGATCGACGCCTCAGCTTCTGATATATTTTCAACCATCGCGACCACATCTTCCTCTGTCAAATTTGTTCTGTTCGAGGCGAGAGTTAACACTTGGGTAATGTTTCCCACACGCTCATCAAGAATTTCCAGTTGCTTTTGAAGCTGACGATCCGTTGAATTAGACGTTTCTGCTTTTTCCAGAAGTTTGTTGACACCTTCAGTGAGCTCTCTTAAGCGACTCGCAAAATCAAGATCGATAGCAATGTTTACGGGTTTGGTCCCATTGAACTTTGCAGTGATCTTCACGAGCTCTCGTAGTTTCACTCGCAGGCGATTGACAAGGCTTTGGATTTGATCATAACACGGGGGACAACCTATCAACAAGAGTAAAACCATCAACAACAATAGATAAACTTCAGTTCTTAGTTTTGGGCTACATTTTCTATGTTCGTCAATGGTTTAAACCCAGAACCCACAGCGGAGCTCCACGCGCCGATGAAGATGGCTCTTGATGCTAAAATATGGTAACCTATCTGTGCGAAAAAATTTGGTCATCGTACGACGTGCGTCCCCCCTTCCCCTCCATGTATGTCATGTGACCAGTATCACGCAACCATATCGTGAGCTGTTTTTTTGAAGTTGACCGCTGAGTAAGTATAAATAACACGAGAGCTCCGCTTATATATATATAAATGGGGTTGAGTGTTTCTATAAACACGCAAAAAAAAAACCAGGCCAATATCCAGCCATCTTGACCGAACAAGCTTGGTCAATAAAGGATTTAATATATGGGATAAGACCCCAAAAATATGATTTCTCAAGCGAGAAATCCCAAGCGGGCAGTATAGCTTCATCTTGCCCGCTCGGGTAGCCAATCACAGCGCGGGATTTGGTTCATTTTGCCCGCTCACGGAGTTAGTCATATAATAAATTATAGGCTAGTTTCGAACTGTGCAGCAACAAAAGAACGGAGTCGAGGTTCTGGGTAATAAATAGCATTTTGTATTGTACAAAACAAAGGAAAATGCAAATTGTTCCCCTGAGCCTTAATAATAATAACATAATAATAATAATAATAATAATAATAATAATAATAATAATAATAATAATAATAATAATAATAGTTTATTGATATCCCTCTCGCAGGCAAAAGGCTGAATTACAAGGATGGTCAGTGACAATAACAGACATACAATACAAAGACAGTCAAATAGATAATTATATAAATATGGTTAAAAGCACTAAATAACAGAGCAAAAATAACAGACAAGAGGTTTACAACTGATCTTGATACTTAATGGTGCAGAAATCTGCGAACCGCTTTGTCTTAGGGACAAAGCGCACCGGAACACGTTTGCCTGAATGGAGGCAGTATGGCCTGTCAATTGACACACAAGGAATTAATGGCTTGAGTACTGGAGACGACAGGCAGCCACGCTTGATAAAATTTGTGCAAGCTTTCTCCCTTCTCTGGGAAAGGGTAGTGATGCCAGATTGAATTAAGGCATCGTCAGAGTGACAGTTCGGTAGAACGATGCATTTGACTCTGTTCTTTTGTTGCTGCACAATTCGAAACTAGCCTATCAACCCATTGACTCTTGGGGGTTCCCCATTGCCGAGTAAAATCGTCTGGCGTTAGACAAAGTAAAATACTAAGTACGGCCGGTTTAGGCTGGTTTAGGGGTGAATGGGTCAAGTGAAGTACAATCGTCCGGGTGAGTGTAGTCCTGAGAGGGACTGTTCAGGATGATTTTGATTGACTGACGTTTCGAGAACCTGAGCCGAAGTCATCTTCAGAGTCAAGTGATCTGTGTTACGTCAGTAAATGGTATAAACACTCTGATACTAACTAATTTACCAACTCAGAACAGACACC
>OX421448.1:15075800-15078300 GCA_949126865.1 Montipora capitata | reverse complement strand
AGGAGTAAGGGGACACTTCGTGATGCACATTAAAATCTGCGTGCATTTCTGGGCACATCTAACCCAGCAGCAAGCAACCCGACAAAGTCACACTGAAAGGAATTCACTGGAAAGTCATATTTACTGTACCTGCCCAAAGTATATTTACCAATACCAACTATAATACTTGGGGGAAAAACACTGACTGGATTGGCTTGTGGTTAACTTTGCCTAAATAAATTCTTTAGCCACATAAAAAATAACACCATCATGTTCAATTTATACTTACATACCTTTACACTGTGGCTTGGGATATAGAGTAGCATTCCCATAAAATCCCACAGCACACAATTCACATCTATTCAAAGGCCCATTCATAGTATTATAGATGCACTTAATACAGTCCCCAGTGAGGGAATCACAGTTCCCAATAGCATTTTCATCGATGTTGCCACTGCAATTACACTTTTTACAAGTTGTTGGAAAGCCTTGTTGACCTGATGGATCGCCATAGTAGCCATCGTCACAGTAGTCACACAGATTGCCTATATGCCCCTCAGGGCAGTCTGTGCAAACAATATTTTTCCCAATCAGAAGGCAGCGGGAGCCAAATTTACATGGGCACGGCTTGCAATCATCTTCTTTTCCCTCAGTTGGGTTTCCATAAAATCCCTCTTTGCATTGGCCACAGTTGTCACCGATGGTGTTGTGCTGACAGTCACATTTCCCTGTCACAGGGTCGCACGTATCAGAATGGCCAAAACACTGGCAGGGGACACACCTGAAAGACAATGGCAGGCACAACATGTACTTTCAATATACCATAAAATGACAGACAAATGAACATGTTTAAACTTTGAATACGTTAGATGTATTATTTTGATGGCAACTTCAGGATACTCATTATTTTACTGCTCCTTTGCAGGAATCCAAACTAGTTCAGCCGTTTGGATTATGTTAAGATGGGAAATATGTCACAATTAGAGGGCTAATTATAGCTGCCTCTTTTTCCTCTAACAACACTTATCTTTGATTATTATTCACCAAAAGGGAAAATGATTTATCAAGAAAGGGAGGCCAATAAGCTCTTGACTGTCCCATTATTGGCAACAACATTCCAGAAAAAGACTCAGGATCATGCATCAGGCAGGTAAAAAGGTTGGACTGGATCAACTGGGATCACTCACCATGGATCAACGTAAAAAAAAGGAAAAGTCAACGAGAAATCACCCTAGCCCTAATCTTTAAGCTAACCTTGGAGAAATTGGGGCAAACATTAAATAGGTTTGGCTTACAAAACCGTTTTTCGTTTGATCCAAGGTGAGCGATCAGAGTTGATCTGGCCTGACTTTTGTACCTGCCCCCCTACACTTATTTTAACCTATTGACTCCCAGGGGGTCCCCATTGACGAGTAAAATCGTCTGGCGTTAAACAGAGTAAAATACTAAGTCTGGCCGGTTTGGACGTCAAAGGGTTAATGCATTATAAATTGAATCTATAGGCATTTTTTCATCTTTTAGACTGCGGATGAAAGAAAAAATTTTATAAGAGAAGTGAATAAATTATAAGAAATGTGAAGCGTGTTTTCAAAAAATAAAGCATGTCCACTAATGGCATAATAGTAGCTCATGCTAGTACTGATGGTCCTGAGGTATTTACATGTGTTATTAGCTAATGTTGACAACAGAATGTGGTCCGTAATCTATTTCTACATTAACCCTTTGACGTCCAAACCGGCCTAAACCGGCCAGACTTAGTATTTTACTCTGCATAAGCTGTCTAACGCCAGACGATTTTATTCGTCAATGGGGAACCCCTGGGAGTCAATGGGTTAATCACTCAATGAAAAACTATGCCCCCATTAACCCTTTGATGTCCAAACCGGCCTAAACCGGCCAGACTTAGTCTTTTACTCTGACGAATGCCAGGTGATTTTACTTGTCAATGGGGAACCCCTGGGAGTCAATGATTAAAACAAGAGCTGTCAATTAACTCACCGGCCATATTTATCATCAACTCCACTCTGCCTTGTATATCCCTCATTACACTGCTCACAATGATTACCAGTATAAGGTTCTGGACAGGTGCATTCCTCCACCCAAGGAACTCCAAGTGGTGAAGATGGATCCGATATAGCAGTCTCAATAAAAACATTGTCCAACAATCCAGTGCCCTGAGGTGCATAAATCATTCTTATTTTAATGGACTTGAGGTTAGTTAGGAGTTTCTGAAAGTCAAACCCTCGAAGCATTGGTTGCCATCCTAATAGAGGATCTTCATGGAGCCGAAAGACATAGCTTTGGAAAGTAGTTGAAGGAACAGGGTTATTCTGTGTGGTAAGCCTTGTGGAGACCTTGAGACCATCTTTGCCTTCAAATATAACATCACCTAACTTGACTTGCACTCCCTCCATGGAAGCAACACGAAATGAGAAGCCAAAGAGCTGGCCATAACTGCTGCGAAGGTTGCCAATGAATTCAGGTGGTGCTACCATGTAAAGGACTTCACTGCCCACAGCTG
>OX421448.1:15065800-15070800 GCA_949126865.1 Montipora capitata | reverse complement strand
CAAGGTAATTTGTATGCAGTTGAATGCAAACCTTTAGTCCCTGGTGGGTAATTCAACTTTCTTCAAGTTTTTTAACCTGATTAACTCGTTCACTCCTGAGAGTGAGAGTTTTTAAACTGTCTAACAACAGACAATTTTACTCCTCAAAGGGGGCCACTTCAGGGATGACTGGGTTAATTGAAGAAAATCACATTTTCTACAAGTAAAATGAAATCCAGCTGTTGGAATTATCTGAGTAATAACAAAATAGCGTGTCACCTTTGATCACTATTGTAAGCATTTTGCGGTGTTTTTTGAAGAAGGAGTTTAAGCACAAAAGATGCTTTTCTTATTATTTTAGTGCCGTGAAAATATCTATGACCCACAGTATTCTATTCTATCATTAACCTGAATAACGAAACAAACCAGACTTCATCTTTGATTGAACCCTTATCAGCACATGGCTTATCATGGTAACCGCTAGTAGTTGTGAAAGCCATTCTTCTCATATCAGAATACTGTGTGGGCTAAGTTCGGTAAATACGTTATATGAATACATTATCTATTAACCTCAAGTCAGACATGAAAAAAACCTTACGTTCAGGGAAATTGGTCGAAATTTCCCTCTGCGTTCATCACTGCTATATTTTAACACAAGACCAAACACAGACCTCACCGGAACTGTGTTTTGACCGTAAGAAAATAATGCTAGATTCCTTCAGTCCTCAAGAACAAAAGCATTCACAATCGATTTCTTCACCTGGTCACGAAACCAAACCGCACGAAATCTCGCAAATCTAGGAAGATCTCAACTTCCGGTTGATCTCAATGCTGAAAACCTGCAAAGTTTCAGGCATCATTTGCTGGCGAAAAGATGTTTTCTTTACGTATTAAACAGGATGAGACTACAAAGAAACCAAGTTCATGCCAGACCCCTAATCGGTGCACGTAATCAGCTGGAGGTGCACCGGAAGTCCTTCAAAAAACGTTTGGGGCACAATCTGGAGTCCCCGTATCGCGGACCTACTGAGAAAGAGATTAATCCCCAAATATTATGCAAAACAAGGAAGAGAAAAATCTATACTAACCTTGGCATTCGTTGGCGCTATCCTCTGTCGCTCTGGCCCAAGGACGATTGTTGAATCTTGGTCTACATTCCTGGCAATCAACACCTGCAGTGTTGTGTTCGCAAACACACCTCAGCTCCAGTCGACCATTTCGCAGTTGGTAGTTCTTGCAGCTAGCTGCGTGTCCATTGCATTTACAACGTCCTCCAACCGCCAAATCTATGATAGCAAAATAGTAGCTCCGTAAAACATTTTCATCCCCAAACACTTCATCTCCGAACGTATTCATTCGATTCAAATCTATTCGGATTGCGCTGGCGGTGACCCATTCCTGCAGCGCAGGGCTGTCATCAAAATTCAGATTATCGGGCCGGCCCATCAGGGTAGTAAACGCGACATTTCCTCCAGTTAAGGGAGAAATACCACTGAATTCGTCGGTACACAAGGCAACTTGTTGATTCTCTAGCGTAACAATCCCTTTGGTTGGTACTTTATAAGTTTTTTCACACGAATCCGAAAAATATTGATAAGGAATCCATGGGGCGTTAGGGGATGTGCTCGTACGCTTGTAAATTGCCATCGA
This sequence comes from Montipora capitata, assembly GCA_949126865.1. Classification (NCBI taxonomy): domain Eukaryota; kingdom Metazoa; phylum Cnidaria; class Anthozoa; order Scleractinia; family Acroporidae; genus Montipora; species Montipora capitata. Next base: position 15,069,171 of record OX421448.1, on the reverse strand, counting down.
TTCGGGTCTAGGCGATCGAAAACGAATTCTGATGTAAGACACATCATAGCTCTTTCCAAGATCAAGAGTAAGGGTTACAGGTTTGTCGGGGTTGTCAAGCATGGTCTCGGATTGCCACCAAGTTCTGTTTTGATCGTTTTTGATGTCCGTGATGTAAACTGCAGGATGGCGGTAGTTAATGTCCGATGCATCACAAAGTGTGCATTCCTTCGTGGGCGAAGTTACACCCGTTTGTACGCAAAATTCGCTTGGTGGAGTCCCACAAGTGTTGTTAGATACAACTGGCTTGGTGAAAGCTGCATTCCCGAAAGACGGCATACATCTTCTCGGAAGCGTGCGATCACGGTCGAAGTAACATGGAGATTGGCTCTCAACTCCTCGAAGATACAAAAAGACGAGTAGAAATCTCAAAACATGCGAAAACCTTCTAAATTGTTTCCGAGCTCGCGAGCAACAACAGGCCTCCATGATCCTTCGTAAGCTTTGGCAGCTGAAGGATGGCCGAGGGGGGAATTTCAAAATCCTGGCGACGGTATGATAAGGAATCATCGACCCTTGGGGCAAGACGCTGGGCTATGATTGGCTTAGCGCCGGCTTAACTTCAATAAAGCCAATCAGTGGCACTTCGAAATTCGAGGCTTTCCTCTGAGCCGCTGAGAGAGCGCAAAATATGGCCACGCCTTTTCCTTTACACCCAAAATATAATAAGGCATGCATTTCCCACTTCCAGATTTTGCATTTATCGCAATAGAAAAATCAAAACAGTGAACTCAATATTTGACCTTAATAAGCTCCCTTTATTTCGCCAATCATCACCACTTCAGTGCATCACTATAAGAAGATTACAATGTCACAAAATTCCAAAAGAAAACATAACGATTGCTCTTTAAATTCCTTGTAAAAAAAAATAAACAAAACAAGCACCTAAATCGCCCCTTTTTCTCATGTTAAAATTTCCAACATGGTAAAATTACAGTAAGCGCTAAATAAAAAAAATGCTGAGAGCACACGTATTGAGGAAAGCCGTCAAGAAAACAAATAGAGAACGAACGACTGGCATAGGTTTAATACGTATTTAATACTTGAGCCGATGACACAGGGTTCAACATCCTGCAACGTTTACAAATGTTGAACAATGTTGCACAGATGTGTTGAACGGAATAGAGCTGGTCTCTGTTTTCGTCCAACACTGTTCAACAACGTTTCTACGTGTTGAATGGCATATTTCAACACTCCACATGGCATGAACATGACACACTGTTCAACATTTGTTGAACGACAGCAGCAAGTGTTGAACCGTGTGTCACCAGCTTTACTTAATCACAGATCCTTCTACAAATAAGAAACCACTTCAATCTGTCCTTCGTAATCAATCCAGCACTACCCCTTTGACTTATGTCTGTTTTTTTCTTACGTGGCCTCCCACAGCGTAAGCCATTTTGAGACACCACTGTCAAGCCGGCCAAATTTTGTTGGAGAACTCCGTGCGCTGCTGATAAAGAGTTCATGAACAAAGGTTGTGTGTAGTACGGGGTCTGCGGTTTTATGCAGAGGACTAAAGCGAAACTTGATGCGTGGATATTTGGCATTTGTAAATACAAATAAAAGTGTTGTCGCTGTCATTTGTCACATTTTATATCCGAGACTCCTGGAGTCCAGATGCACTGCCCAGTTGCATCACACTGCAAGGACAGTTCACAGTGACAGCAGACTGTGCAGACCGTCTGTGAAATGAAAATTCGGTTAGCCTGAACTAGGCCTAAATAACATTCGGTAAGCCTAGTTAGGCCTAAATAATAGTCAGGTTAGCCTTTTTACGGTTAGCTCTCAATAATAGTGTGGGTAACACCCGTATTTTACCCCTGGTCTGCACGGTCTGCACAGTCTGCAGTCTGCGTTTTGGCGTGACCGGTTCACATTGTCGGTGTTCGGCGAAAGAAGTCATCCACAAAAGCGGTCACATTTGAGCAACGTCAAAAACCAAGCCCTTCACACCGTGGAAAATATCAGGACTTCTTTCACCAGTGTTAAAGAAGGAGAGAGGTCTCTCATCAAAAAAACAATCAAGGCTAGCCAACACGATTCGTGTGCACACGGTTGATGTGTGAACATCGCGAGAAGTGAACAAACAATGGCACCCAATGAGTAAGTGAAGCCAAAAGCCTTTTGAAAGACATTTCTAGGCTCCTTGTAATGTATAAAGATTGTATAAAGAGATGTTTTTATCACCTAGAAGAATTTGATCTGTTTCGGATATCTCAGCTGAAAATTGAAGTTTCCGAAAATTTTAGGGAAAGATATCTTCATTTCCGAAATTGCTAGCTGGACGTTACCTTCTAAGAACTTCCCAGCAAACCATTTGCAGATCCGAAACTGCCATGTGACCCTTTTAACCGCCAAAAATTGCAACAATATCCCTTCCGAGAACCAAGGCACTACTTTTCCCTGGCCTCGAGTAAGTGATGTTTTGGTAAAGAAATCTATAGCTGTTTGGAAACGAAGAACCGAAGTTCTTAGAACAGTTTGACTCTCCCGAACACATATTTCAACGAAGATTATCGATGGTTGCCCCTTAACAAAGAAATAAGATAGGATGGCGTTCTCACAGACGCCTCTCTTTTTCTTAATGGAAGTATCTGTCAAACCCCGTTGCAGTCCTGAATTTTTCAGGCTTCTCTTCGCAATTTCTAAAATTGCGCTTATAACTGCGAAGATCATATAGCTTCACTTGATTTCAAATCCGCACTGAGTTCATTTATATGATTCATTTCATATAATTTTTATAATTTCATTCGTTAAATTCAAGACTGTTAGCGAATGCCTGGCACGTTTTTGCTATGTCAACAAAACAGACAGCAAGAAGTACTGGAAAAGAAGAAAAGCATTTTGCCGGCTTGGACAGTTTATGAAGGAGACGGAAGAGGTGAGAGATCCCAATAGAGTCATGGGATTGGCTAAGAACATCAGTGAACTAAGTACATGAACTCAAGGAAAGAAACTGAAGGCTCCCTCCCTGGCTAAACTATACAATACAGGACCACTTTTGAAACTAGTGTTTTTTCAGTGGCTCGGCAGTCCAATGCAACAAGTATTGCTAGAGTGGCCCGACAGCATGCTGGACACGACTGACGAGACGTGGAGCCGCCGAGCTATTCGATTATATACCTTACTCGTTCTTTAACTCAACGATAAACCTTATTCCTTACATAAACATTGATTTTTACCGGCGAGCCGCGGAGCCACTGCAGTGATACTGCTTCAAAAATGGCCCTGTTTTCCATAGTTGCTCTGATGTGTCAACCATCGGACGGTTGTAAGGAGAAAGAGAGGAAACCGTATGCTATAACAGTGGAATGTAAGAAACTCGAACA
>OX421448.1:15048300-15060800 GCA_949126865.1 Montipora capitata | reverse complement strand
AAGAGAGAAGAGTTTACATTGCATTAATTAACTCTTTGTAAACATGCATGCAAAGTAGATGGTGACATCAAATCAGGAATAGACCGACTCCCCTTCTGACTCGGTCGTGAACAAAAGATGGTCCGTTTTTCGCAAGTTTTGGAGCCTATAAAAAGGCAGGATTTGTTAGAAAAGGGAAAAAATGGCCGCAATGCGTTTCGAACAGGTGCAAAGTTTTATTTTAGCGAAAAAATATTTTGGGGGTTAGGGGCACTTTAACAATGGGGAACTGGAGGTAATTACATTGGTGTCTGTCCAATCTCTGAGGATGGTGTGTGACCCAGCCCTTAGGATGTTTTTCAAAGTACTGAAATGCAGCTCACCGTAGCTTGAACTTCTAAGAGAATATTGTGCTTCTTTCTCATGTAGCTGTGTAACTCTGGGTCAAGCCGAAAGAGCTTGTCTCCTGTTCCAACAACAACAATTTCTGCAAAAAAGGTAGGACAATGATGGGACTATCATTAGTACTGACAACTCATTTAACATACATACATGCATGCATACATACATACATACATACATCCTTTATTTGATATTTAGCGGGTTGAATAAATGGCAGCTAATGCTGATGTGGACCTGCTAACTACTTTACACTAAGTGAATTAACATCTAAAAATATATCCCATTGTAAATAATTATAAATACAAATAATACATAAGTAAATTGATAAGTGTAAGATGACTATCTAAAAATAAATATATTAATTGGAAAAGCATGCGCCTCTGAGACGACGCCTGATAACTCTCCGCCCATCGGCAACATGTGAAAGGAAATGTGCTAAAATGGTTCCGATCCTATATTCAAGATCGGAAGCAGTTTGTGATGATTGATGGAATCAAGTCAAAAGTGAAAGAACTCCACTATGGTGTTCCCCAGGGATCAGTTTTAGGGCCGATCCTGTACTTGCTACACACGTCGCCCATCGGGGACATAATTAGACGGCATGGACTCAACTACCATCGCTACGCCGACAACACTCAGCTATATCTCTCATTTAAGCCCACTCCCGCTGAACAAGCCGGTTCCATAGCTAAGATAGAAGCATGTGTTTCCGAAATCGACTCGTGGATGGTAAGCAATAAGCTTAAACTAAACAGAGGAAAACAGAGTTACTGGTCCTAAGCCCACGACACCGCCCACCCCCATCAATAGAATACAATGATGTGTCTGGTGAACGGATCAAGCCATCCCCTTCTGCAAGGAACATTGGAGTTATCTTCGATGAGCACATGTCACTAGATAAGCATGTTACCAATACCTGCAAGGCCTGTTTTTTCCATCTCAGGAACATTAGTAAGATAAGAGACTGCTTATCTCCAGCAGACACTGAAAAGCTGGTTCACGCATTCATTATCTCTAAGCTTGATAGCGCCAACTCACGATTGTATAGGCTACCCACCTTTCTAATAGATCACTTACAAAATGTCCAGAATGCTGCGGCCCGCATTATTACTCGTACCAAGAAATATGACCACATTACGCCTGTCCTAAAGCAGCTGCACTGGCTTCCAGTTAACCAGTGCATTAACTATAAGATACTACTTCTGACCTATAAAGCGCTTAATGGCCAGGCTCCTAGTTACATTACTGAACTATTAGAGCCCTATGCACCAACTAGGAATCTGAGATCTTCCTCTAAAAACTTACTAAAAATACCACCCATCAAGCTAGTAAGTTATGGCCATAGGTGTTTCTCTTTTGCAGCACCCAGTTTATGGAACTCTCTCCCTGACATTATCAGACAGAGTAGCTCGTTACCAAGTTTTAAGACCTATACGAAAACATACCTTTTTAAAAAATGTTATAACTTAGATTAGCATGTAATATAGTCTTTTACCTGGAAATATAGTTTTAATATCTTAAAATAGTTTTAAAGTTTTTACCTGAAAATTGCTACTTGTAAATTTTCCTATTTTGGATTGTAATTATTGTAAAGCGCCATTGGGCTAAAGGGAAATAGCGCTATATAAATAAAGCATTATTATTATTATTATTATTATTATTATTATTATTATTATTATTATTATTATTATTAATTACCATTAAGATAACTTAGACCATGCATTAAAAGATATAGGATGACAGATAAAAGTAACTAGTAATAAACTAGATATCAATATTTTCATAAATTCATCACTGATATAATTGGTTGCAATATAGTTCGAGCCGAAAGTAATTAAGTCAATGCGTTTAGAGAATTTCTTAATGCTAGCCTTGAAAGAGGAGTAGCTAGGCTTGGACTTTAACTTGCTAAGTAAGCAGTTCCAAACAATGCTAGCACAATAAGTGAAAGAATCATGTAAGGCTATGGATTTAGAAAACATAATCCTTACTGCCAAAAATAAAAGGTAACTGTTGTTTAAACTTTGATCATACTAATTATTGTAAGAGAACTGGAAAGTGCTTTGGAAATACTTTGTTTTCACCTAAATGTATGAGATCAGAAGTCTTGGGTTATGACCCCAACAAAAGAGAATTTTTACATAAGAACAGAGCTCAATCCCCCAGGGATTTCTAACTTGCGAAACCATCACAGCTGTCATTTCTTTGTTTATAGACAACGTAGCCAGATGTCACGAGAAAAGGAAGCAATTTATCATCAGCTTTTGTTATTAAGTCAATTGAAATGAACAGCACTCTTGTGTATTGATATCATAAAAGAACTGGTATCGTTCATGCTTCAGTCTCCATACAAATTAGTACAATTACATAGTATCTACATGAAAGTTGGTGATATCCAAGCCTGCCTGTTTTGTTTGTGGTTTATACTCAGTGTCAAAGAAGCTCATATTCTATAAGGAAAAAAGTAAAAAAGGGTACACACACAAAAACAAAGCTTATGCCTAGAGTATTTAAATTATTGAATATCTTTAGTTTCTTTCCTCTTGGCTTAAAATGAGTTTTTTAGATGTAATGTTGGCAAGGGCATTAGTTGCACCAACTCTAAGACAAACACTACAAACCTAACTTTGTCAAATTATTTCATTAAAAAATCCCTCGGCTGTACTGATGATATTGTTATTGTGATCCACTTTTAAGTGACATACCAATAGGAGGCTCCATTATTGTGAAAAGGGCAAGACTCTCTGCTGTTATATCTTCAGGTCTTTTAATCTAATAAAGGGAAACAACAGCCACACCAAATGAAACAAAATGATACAATAGCTGGAAAAAATAATTATGGCGACTTTTCTGTCCATATTGATGTCTGCTGATTACCCTAAATCTCAAGGGGAAACAAGGTATGAATAAAAATTAATAAGGTGTCCATTGACCTCCTTATTCATAAAGAGCGAACTGTTTAATAATAATTATTATCAAAAAGTCTCCATATTTATGAATAATAATTATTCATAAATATGGAGACTTTGTCCTTAAGCAGATAAGCCAAACAAAAATGTGTTTTTAATGCAAGAAGTATTTTCAAATTAGAATTCAAGCAACACTTGGCTGGCTCATTTGCACAAGGAAAACAAGAATGCTTAATTGGCCATCACATATGGAAAACTTTAAATGACATTTCTTCCTTTCAGTTTAATAGCTTATATTATTTGTTTGACTTCTATCCCACAATGTAAAGTCTTACCCTCCAATGGTAAAATATCGAAGGAAGAATTGCTATTGAGCCAACAACTTTAATACCCTTGACGTTAAATCCCTGGGAGCTGTACGATGTCACAAATGGGGGGTAGCTCTTCATACCATCATTATCTTTAACATCTGTAATGAATGTAACTGTTGTTTTAAATGGTTCTTTCTCGACGCTGTGCTGCTCAAATCGTCTAGGAATTCTGTGAAAATCAATAATTTTAAGGTTGATTAAAAAATAAAAAATAAAAAATGCTTGAGTTGTCATAAGTGATTTGAGCTTCTTGATGCAACAAGAGACACAGCGTTCCACTCCAAAACATGGGGTGTATCAATAATTATTTGGGAAAAAAAAATTATTGTTTATTGAAGATTGTTCTTCAATCAAACGCTTCAAGTGCCATCCGCTGGATTTAAGGAATCACACATGCCCCTAGCTCAGTGTGAGGGAAAGCCAACGTGGCCGACAAAAATATAAGGATTTGTATGGGAATCCCCATAAAAGAGTTAAAAAGATAATAATATTTATCTTCTTAAGTCTTCTTTAAGTCTATTATAATGAAAAACATTCTCATTTAAAAAGCCTTACCTCATTTGTCACTGTGGGTCGCTTCATTCCTGTCTGGTTTTTTCCCAGATTTGCCGCAATTTGAGCCATTTTTCAATAACCTTCAGTTGTCAATGGTATAATTATAAAATCCCAAGGCTGCACACTCCATTCTGGGGAGCCCACCAAATTGAGTCAAATATTCCTTGATAAATTGTTCCCACGGTTACCATTGCACATCGGAATCAATACTTGGGAAAGATTAAACTTTCATTTCAAGCCACCAACAATGCAATGGCAGACCTCAGAGTGATCTCAAGCAGTAGTTTGATCATTCGATCGAAACCAAAACCTTCCGAAAGATGGTAGGACAAGCAAAGTGGAAAAGTTGACCTTTGGAAGTTAACAAACTGGGGTGCTACACCGTTTTTTAAATGTGTTTTTCAAGTTTGTCAACACAAAGGAGGTGCGACTGTGATTGGACGAGTGAGACAATGCAGTCATGCACACATCTGTCGTTTGCCAATTGATTCCAATGCGGAATTGTAACGGTGGGATTATTTTATCAAGGAATATTTGACACAATTTGGTGGGCTCCCCAGAATAAAGTGTGCAGCCTTGGGATTTCATATGACGGGTCTAAAACACAGGTCACATTCCACAGGTCACTTGTCGCAGGTCATTGTTTTACCTTTTGGAAAGTAACCCAAAACCCTCAACTTGGCTAACCCTAGGCCTAAAAACCAACCAGCTGGATTTCATAACACCGTTGACAACTGTGGAATCGAAAAAAAATTGAAAACCCTCACAGGAATGAAGTGACCCACAATGGTAACAAGGTAAGGCTTTTTAATTGACGATCTTTTCATATAATCATCTTCTAAATAAGCTTGAAGCGCCTGTGGAGGAATATGATCATTCAAGGAATCCATTCTGACTTCAGCGTCTGTAAAGATTCAAATGATCCTCGCAGATGGACAATTTAAGCAACTGTCTCTGATAAAAGACACCCAAAAAACTCAGGTGGCTCCAACGGAACCCAAAGCACAAAATTTTGTTCAATGTTTTACACTTAAGAACTCAATGGTGGCGCTAGCCTGCGAACGCAGACATATTTCCGGCGACAGGCTATGGCTATGGCAGGCTATGGTAAGGACAATTATGGATCACTAAATTAACACTCACAAGGACGTTGACCTCATCAAAGCGCGTTTTGAACATCTGAAAACATTCGCCATCTTGGAAATGAAGAAATAATTGGGAACTACTGCGTGTAAGACTAAGTATATTGTCCTAATTCACTAGCCGTTACAGTGGTTTCCCTACTCTTCGTGTACATCTACACAAATTGTCACATTTGTGAAAAAGTGAGGTGTTTTTCACGCAATGCAAGACCTGTGCTTCCTTCGTAAAACGCGGGAAGAACGAAATGTCAAATGCTTAATACCTGAACGAGTATGAAAATATGGTTACCAGAATTTATGCAGAGCTGCTCCAAGGCAGAGTACAAATGAAATGCATTTGTCGTCTTGGCCCATATCCAAGTACCTGCTATATTGAAGTAAACCGCGGCGTCAACTTACCAATAAAGGTAATAAATGCACATGTTAGATAGCGCACGATATTTCTCAAGGGAAAAAGAATGATAGCACACGATATTTCTCAAGGGAAAAAGAATACTTTCTTATTGGTTTCTCATTTGTTTGAGCTTAAAATGTGAAACTGTAGTGAGTGTTGGGCATGGTTTTCTCTTCTCTACTCTAAGAGAAGAGAAAACCATGCCATTAGCTATGGCCCGGTTGTTCAAAAGCCCATTAACGATAATCCCAGATTAAAAATTAACCAAGAAATTTATTTCTCTACTCCCAAATGCTGTTCAACGCTGATATTTGGCAAAGCTTTACATCGGAAGAAGTCAATCTTAAAAAACAAAAATAAGCAAAAGAAACTTTCACTAAAAAGTTGAAAACATGAAACAAAAATTTATGCTAATCCTGGATTACGTTAATTAACAACAACAACAGCAACACCAGCTTTTTAACCAAATAAATGTTAAACTTAATTAACAACATAATCTATTAATACAAAAAAAAAGGTAACATTTACTCAGAATAACTAAAAAGCTAATCGAGCTGGGTAAAACTAAGTAATGTTTAATTATAGGAGATAGGTTGGTACTAAAGCTAGAGCAAAGCAGTTCATTAGTCAAAGAAAGAAGACGAAAAGAATGAATAGCTAAAATGCTTTCGAACAACCGGGCCATGCATGACATTAATTTTTAATTTTCTAGAAAAGTGTGCTTTACGCCATGAATATTACATTAACATTCTAGGCCACATATGTATCACAAGGTTGTGAAATATTGCTATGAATAAATTATTAGTTCACAAAGCAGCACAATTGAAATGCAGTGGGTGCTTTGAAGTTCAATTTCGGATGTTCTCATCTTTCTTACCTTTATTCAACTCACGGCAAGAGATGCTGGGCAAACCAATTCAATCATAGTGCTTTGGATTCCATGCAGCATTGCACCTGTTTGAAAAATGGAAATTCTCAAGCTTTTATGTCTTTTGTTCCTTCATCTCCTTTACATCTCCTTAAATACATCCTCAGGAGGTGATACCTGTCATTTCGGTGGTTGCTATGCAGATTCTCAGGGGAAAATTCCTCGCCCATGTATTGCTTCTCCACTCAGTATTGCTTTCATGAGAAATGCTACAGCAACAAGCACCTGTGGTACCCCTGCTTCTGGATACTGTGAGTTGGGCCCTGGTCAGAACTGCTATGAATGTGATGCAAACAGCACCACCAAGAAACATCTACCAGAGTTTATGGTGAACAGCGAATTTGATACTCCATATCTACTTGGACAAGTAACATGGTGGCAGTCTCAGACATGGTGGGATGTATACTCGCAAAACCCTGACAGCCCTCCGAAGGTAAATATAACACTATCATTTGGTAGAAGTTTCCATATTTCTGGTCGCATAACTGTAAGATTTTACAATAGAAGACCAAAAGAAATGTTTCTTGAGAAATCAAAAGACTCTGGCAAAACATGGAGTGTTTTACAGTATTTTGCCTTTGACTGTGAGAATTCATACAACATGCCTGCATTACCTCCTGTCATTGAGAGTAGTCCTTTTAATGTGACCTGCACCGAGTATTACAGTGGCACATTACCCCCAAGATTTGGAATAGTGGAGTTCAGATTCGATTCAAGGTATGATCCAGGTTGTGGCTATTTTGATCCAGATGTCCAGGACTTTATGCTTGCAACAAATGTGCGAGTCAGACTAGAAGAACCTCCTTCCTTAGATGATATTGGATTGTTGTTTCCCACTGAAGAGAACCTTAACAAGTACTACTACGCCATTTCAGATATAATTATTACAGGACGCTGCAACTGTAATGGACATGCACAATACTGTAGGGGCCCGCGTATGGATGAAACATGTGTGTGCGAACATAATGCCGCTGGAAAAGATTGTGAAATGTGCAAGCCATTGTACAATAATCGACCCTGGATGCCAGCAAATGCAACTCATGCAAATGAATGCCAAGGTACAATTATAATTTAACAATAATATTCATCGAGCATTTTTATTGTTTTAGATAAGTATAATAACATAGGTGATTATTCAAAAAATATGCATTTTCTTTTAAGCAATAATTTGTTTATTCATCTGACATCTCAACAAAATGGCTTGTGGTCATTTTGAAAAAAATGGTTAGGTGATTATCACATAATAATCACCTCAAATGTAACCAATCAGCGCAGAGAATTTTCAGAAATCACCTGTTTAATTATACAAAAAATTACTATTATTACTTGTAGCAGATATTATATTTATTGTTTTAATGGTTACAATGCATTTTCATGACTATAGAGCGGTTTTCAGTTGAGTGTCAAAAGTAATTAGTGAATTGCTTTGGTTTTGCATAAATTTCTTCACTCAGTGATTGATTCAAAGTTCTCGCGCCATTTTGTCAAGCAATCAGAGGTGAAACCAAAACCCATTGTGGCTCACCCGTGCACATTTTCCTACGCTTTGTGTCGGCTATGTGTAAGTACTTTGAGTTTTGATTGGTTTACCGGATTGTCTCTGTCCTTTTGATTGGCCAAAGTGATTATTTTGGTTTTGGTTTTACAACACTTGATTGAAACTCGTTCTATTACTTGTAGCAGATATTATTTTTACAATAATCGACCCTGGATGCCAGCAAATGCAACTCATGCAAATGAATGCCAAGGTACAATTATAATTTAACAATAATATTCATCGAGCGTTTTTATTGTTTTAGATAAGTATAATTACATAGGTGATTATTCAAAAAATATGCATTTTCTTTTAAGCAATAATTTGTTTATTTGTCTGACATCTCAACAAAATGGCTTGTGGTCATTTTGAAAAAAATGGTTAGGTGATTATCACATAATAATCACCTCAAATGTAACCAATCAGCGCAGAGAATTTTCAGAAATCACCTGTGTAATTATACAAAAAATTACTATCATTACTTGTAGCAGATATTATATTTATTTATAAATCGGGCCCCAGTATTTTAGGGGTAACCAAAAGAATAGCTGATTTACATTTTTTCCTCTCTTCTACTTCGGTTATCCTTATCTTCCCTTCCTTCATCTGTCTCTTTCCCTAGTTATCTTCTTTTACCATAACATCCTCTATTCATTAGAACCATCTCATTAAGCACATATCATGTTTTGCCTCACTGATAATCTCACCGTTAAGAGTGAGAAAAAGAACTTTCTTAACTTGCTCCTTTTGAAACCTTCAACCTTCAACCCTCAACCTCACTGCACTGTTTTTCTCCACCAGATCACAGAGCCTGACTCTCCAAACACATTAGTAAATTCTATATTCTATTTTTTTTTTCATGTTTAAGACCCTGAGACTCGTTAGAGCTAATTATACGAAGGTTGCATCTGCCTTAAATGTTTATATATTTTTATTTTTTGAATTGTAGAGTGTCAGTGTAACAGCCATGGAATGTCCTGCTTATATAATAGCACATTGAACATTGGTGTCTGTAGCCATTGTAAACACAACACAACTGGACAGCACTGTGAGAAATGTCAATCAAAGTTTTACAGGAATTCAGATGTACCAATAGATCATCCCAACACTTGTGTTGGTAAGAGAACAGAGTAATTAGATATGCGTCAATTTCACTCAGCTGGAAATTTTAACAGTTTAACCTTACTCAAAAAAATGGGAGGATTCTGTGGTGTCATGCAACTGCTGCTTATTACCTCAACTTCAGCATGTTCTAGAAGTTAAACAATTACATCATGTTTCCTAAGATAGCACGATCTTTTCTAAAAATAACTTGTTTTTTCACTTAAAAATTGTTAATACCTGTCTAAGAGTCTTTGAAAAGTTCCAGAAACAAAAAACATACACAGTCACTAAAATGGTCTGCAGAAATATGTTAAGAATGTAATGTTCAAACACAATGAGCATCACAAGACCAGCCCCCTTGCTCTCCTCTCTCTTACCGGATCAACAGTGCTTGAAATTAGGCGGTCGTCTGGTCGTCCCAGACGAGCAGAAAGTTTACTGGGCGGCTAGTTTTTGGTAAAATGAAAAGGTTGGTTGCCTGAAGAAAAAACAACGGACAACCGAGCCAAAAATAGAAAATGTTTTGCCCAAGAACAAACCGTGTGACTGTTAATATCTAAATCTTTCACATAATTTCGATAAAATCCAAGTCCAAAAAATCTGAGTGTTTTTACCTGAAGTGTTGTTTGTGGTAATCCTTGTGACTGAAAACAACGAATTTTAGTGATTTGAAGGGTTTGTGTTCAAAATTCGTTGTTTTCAGCCACAAAGATTACCACAAACATCGCTTCAGATAAAAATACTTGGATTTTTTGGACTTACATTTTATCAAAATTATGTGAAAGATTTAGAAATTATTAACTGCAAAACAGTTTGTCCTGGCCCCTTCGTTGTTTAATTTCCTGCCTTTTGAAACAGGGACAACCTGGAATTTTTTTAATTTTGAGCACTGGTTCAACTTAAAAATATTTGCTAAAGCTCAGACCTCTCTTATTGTTTGAAATACTTGGTAAAAAATGCCTAGGCTTCAAGGGACACTGTCTTCATTTTGGATGCAATATTTGGTATGCATCAAATTACTAGCATTTCTAGACATAGATGCACATGCCCCATTGAAAGTCTGAGAAACCTAATGTAGGAGTTATTTAACAGAGTTAAGCTAATGCTTAAAAAACATAACAGCATTGCAAGTCATTTTGATATTGGCAATTCATAGTGTGGGTAAAAGTAAAGAATCCGATCCCACCAATGCGTCGGCCAACACGTCAGCCAACGCGTTGGTCGACTGTAGGTCGACTGTTGGTCGACTGCCTATCACGTTTTCGTCGTTCCTTATGAAGTTGTTCTGGCTTCCAATGGAAAGAAATAACAAAATTGTAAACAGTAAGTACCGATGTGTTTGAAGTGCGTTGACCGACGTGTTGGTAGTGTGTCGACCAACGCGTCGGTAGTGTGTCGGCCGGTGCGTCGGTAGTGTGTCGGTGGTGTGCCGGCATTGGCCGACGCGTTGGTGGGATCGGATTCTTTACTTTTACCATAGTGTGAAAGGGTGTTCATCGTTGAGAACAAGATCTAGGAGACAAGAGCAAACGACAAAATTAAAATTTATGTACTCACAAGTCACTACTATAAAGTTCTTGAAGTAATGTGGTTCTTGAAACCAAAGTGTGTAAGGTAGACTTTGTTTAATAAACAACCAGCCCACAATGTTCTTGATCCTTTACAGTGAAATCAGGATGGGACTTCCTTCCTTCCAACATAATTTGTGCTTATTGTAACAATAATGCATGTTCTGTAATCATAGTATTCTTCATTATTGTCCTAGCTGTCGCATTTTTGTATTTAAAAGCTTTCTATTGTTGTTTGCAGCATGTAACTGCTTTCCGGAAGGCATAACAAACAATGGCTCATGTCTTCAGGAGTCTACATCCACACAGGTGGCTGGACAATGTCACTGTAAGAACGATGTGATGGGCCAGCAATGCAATCTTTGCACTCCAGGATACTGGGGACTTACATTAAGTCCACATGGAGAATGCATAGGTCAGTCTTTCTATCATTTTTTTTCCCTTTACTCTTATAGGAGCCAGCTAAATCACCATTTAAAGAATAAATACTGAGCATCCTTGAAGCAGCCTCCATTGACAGGTAAAATTGTCTGGCATTAGACAGAGTAAAATCTTGATAGTCTTACTCTCAGGACTCTTTGAAAGTGTTAAATTAACTGTATTTTAACTTGATTTGAACTGAACTGTTTAATCTATTATGGACAAGTAAACTGGTCATTGAATTTGTATCTGTAGAGGAGGAAAGAATGGAAAGCAGTGAATTGAAGTACTCTTCTACTTTTTTAGAGTGTGGGTGCAATAGCCTTGGAACTGTTAACAGCACTATAGAATGTGACCAGTATACTGGCACATGCATGTGCAAGCTGAATATACAAGGTACAAACTGCAGTGAATGCAAAGATGGTTTTTACCATTTCCCTCTCACCAATGGAACAGATTGTCAGCAGTGCCCTTGTGATTTTGGTGGGGCTTTCCCCATATGCAACAAGAGTTCAGGTTTGTGAAATTTAACACAATTACTTTTAAGCAACCCCTTTAAAGCTGGTTACTTTAATTTCAATCTAGTGTAGTATTTGTTGTGATATTGCTTTCTTGTTTTTCTTGTTACGTACTTCTACATTTACATAAATTTTTGTTTAAAAAAGTGTTGTTATGTATAATCAGGGTCAAAAAACTTTGGGGCACTTGCCAAATTTTGGGCAAAAATAGAGAATTTACGGTACATGCTTCCTTGGTTATATGAGCAATGCGTGTTCTTCTTTCGCTGCGTTTTTCACGTGCCCCCCCCCCCCCCCCCCTTTTCCCCAGACAATGTTGAAATGTGCGATCGATTGATTGATTGATCGATCAATCAGTGAACAAATCTTGATTTTGGAGACCCTGAAAAATCAACATTGTAATGGGGGGAGGGGGAAAAGTGGGAATTGTCCCAGCAGGTTTTGATTGGTCTCAAGGCTGGCTAGGTTCATTAAATCTCATTAGAGAATTTTCTCGGATAGTAAAACTGTACAATATATTGCACCGATGTAGAGGTGGTGTAAGGAAGGATTGTAAAAACGGTGGGTTGCATTACAGTGAGCGGTGAACAGTTCTCGACCACATTTCTTGACTATTTAAACAAGTGCCTTTTGGCTTTAAAAGATTACCAGGTGTGTATCTTTCGAGATATGTCCA
>OX421448.1:15020800-15030800 GCA_949126865.1 Montipora capitata | reverse complement strand
TACACTTCGCGCCCCTTAGCTTACTGCGAAATTTAAGAACAAATAATCAGTGTGATGTGACAGTGACTGTTTGATACTATGTTTAGAATACTTTCCCTTGTTTCTGTAAAGGTTCTGGAAGATGTGAAGAGTGAATCGGCCATTGCCGGGAATCTGTCTTCGCAGTTTTACAGTCAAGTCAGTGAATTATATCAATCAGGTACTGCTGTCATTGATCAGATAAAAGACGCCGTTCAAACAGCAATCTCCCAGGTTAATGATGTGCAAACAGCATACAGCAATGGATCACAAATTCATCAGGACTCCCAGGTTGCATTGGTTGCCGCGCGCGCGGCTGTTTTAAGGGCTAACCGCGTGCACAGCGATGCGGAAAGAATGCTGCAGGTCTTGCGCAATTTTCAAGACGAATCTCTCCTAGCGCAGTCGTCTGCAAGCGAGGCCTTGTCCGTTATCCCTCATCTCCGGAACACCTCGCATCAGATTATAAGGGAGGTGTCCATGGTCAACGAGTCGTCTGCAAATACGCTCCGTACAGCTTCAGAGGCTTTGAAGCTTGGACGCAGTGTTTACAATATTTCCTCATCAGAAAAGAAGGTATGCTTTCAATTTTATGTCGACTTTGGCTTCTCCAAAGTAATATATTCCGCTTGTCAAGTCTTACGCTTTAAATATCACCGTGCATAAATAAAGTGCGTTAATTTTTCTTTGTGAGACAAAAGCTTGTGAAAACAGTAGTGTAGCAGCTCTCGTAATCTGCTATTGTTTGGTGTCGTAAGCAGCTTTTATTAATTTAAGTCTAAGTCAAAGTTTCAATTGTTTAGTCATTTGTTTTTGGCTAGGGTAACGAGCCAATCACATTATACAATGAGAAATCTAGGTATTCACTTTTTTCCAACCCAGGAAGCGAAAAAAGCTATTTCTCGTGATACATTCCTGTGCTCCTTTCAGGCTCTCCACGCAGATGCCAAGAACTGCAAGTAATTAATGCACACCAATTTTAATAAGCGTCTATGAAGTATCTGCTCTTCTCCCCAACTTCAACATTCGCCGGCTCATGTCGCGAAATACAGACAATTAACATCACGAAGTGTCCACCAAACGCTGCCCCAGCCTCAAGTAGAGATAAACATCAGCATTTTTCGTAACTTAAAAGAAAGCTAACCCTAACCCTTACCTTATTGTTGGAAATGGGTTGCAAATGCTTGAACTTGTCGGGACACTTCGTGTTGGATGTCAAAATTGGGCATGCATTTAATTACCTGCATTTCTTGATATAGATCGTTTTCACGTGACGTCACGGCAGCCATCTTGGTGTACCCAACTAATCCTCCGGGAATAGACCTTTTCGGCTTGTACATTTTGTTTTCCCAATACAGATCATGTGATAATACTCAGGAGGTTTGGTCTTTTGTTTTGTTCATTAAAATGAGGGCATGCAAGCATGAATATGCCTGCATGCACTCTTTTTAATAAACAAAACAAAGGACCAAGCCTCCTGAGTATTATCACATGATCTGTATTGGGAAAACAAAATGTACAAGCCGAAAAGGTCTATTGCGCTCTATTGTCATGCACAACGTTTTCTTTTGTTTCGGTGGAAAAACAGGGTGATGTAGCAGCTGATCCAAAGATTACTCGCCATTGGTTCACAACCCTGACCCCAAACAATAGCTAAAACAATAGAAAGAATGACATATCATTGTTTCCTGTAAGGGTTGCGAACCAATGGCGAGTAATCTTTGGATCAGCTGCTACAAAACAAGGTTACTGATCACGTGAGGGAAAACACTCTATAGGGTTCTCCATGCATTTTGTTATTCGTACATAAGTTTCCTCGAATTTAAAATACCTTTGATGGATTAAACTAGGGTGCTAACACCATGCTGGCGCATTTTTTCGGTTCTTTGTGACCACACTAATCGGTGCTTTTGCAATATTTTACAAAGGTTTTGGAGAGAACCCTTCACCTGGCCAGTCAGTTACATAACGAAACTTCAGCAAAGAACGCGGCGATCAACAACACCGTGGAAAATTTCATAGCGGCAGAAATAGAACCAGTTATGAGACTCTGTCAAAATGCCTCTACTGTGGCCACCAATGTGTCCGAGTACAGTTCGGCTCTTCCGAAGCGAGCGGCTCATTTAAATGCATCTGCCCACCGGTTGAATGTTCTAATAAGGCAGTTGCACAACGAAAGCTCTCGTTTACCTCGAGTCAATGTCAACAATCTTTCCGTTCTCAGGAGAGAGGTGATCTCGGCTAAGGAGCAGTTTCTGGCATTGCAACTCGGACCGCACCTGGCGGAGTTAAGGGAAGGAATTCACTTACAGAAAGAGAAAATGACTTTATTTAAAGATTGGATTGGCCAGCTTCGGTCTAGTATTGACGAAAGGAAGAACTTACTGAGGTCAATGCCGTCAAAGACCCCATGTTGATTGAGGGCCGTTTAAGATCTTATTTTTTATTTTAGTTTTTTCAAATGATAAATGCAGTGATATACATAGTCAGAAGTCCATAAAACAGAAATGTCGATCTCTCTCATTTGGCCTTGGCCCATCAGTTTTTATAAAATAATTAGGAAAGTGCGCGCATTCTCATTGGTCAATAGCAGTGTTTAGATGAGAGCATGGAAACACGGCTGTAACATCACACGAATTTTGATCGGTTATGTGTTGTCAGACGCGTGTTTTGATTGGCTGGTAGGAAATATGAGCGTGTATGAAGAAAATCTGTTTCAATCAAGTAGTTAACAAAACCAGCATTTTCCTTCATTTGTCGAATTATCTTTGAGAAATATTTCATAAAAGCAATAGACGACTTATTTCTGGGGGAGTTGGGAGAATTCTCGACAGTTATGCAAACCCTAGCTCGACTGCGTCTCGGGTACCGGAAAAATACTTGCCAATCAGATTGGGCCTGAAGACTGCAACGCGTTTGACTGTTCTACAACCCAGCATCCGAACAAGGGATTGCTCCTCCTATTAAAGTGCAAAATCATACATAGATCGAGCACGGAGCGCAAAGCCACCATTTTTCAACCGCAAACGGTCTTAGCAGTAGTCGTCGGTGATAGGGAATTTTAGCAACGACAACGGCTATGGCAACGAGTACATTCTCCTTTTCGCGACGGTCTTGGAAGTGCGGTGAAAAATCGCTTCCATTACGTAAACGTCATGGTGCTTAAGAAGTGAAAAATCCACTGAGCAAAATGCTGTGCATACGCATTCTTTCAAAAATTTGAGACCAACAGGTGTTGGCTGTTTTACCAAATTTCTCGCAATCCCGTCATTAGGTGCAGAAATTTGAAATGAAAATAGTTCCGACTACTAAGGAGTCGTCTATGAAAAAAATTCGGAAATTTATCAGACAGAATTTTGGGGCAAACTAAAAAATGTCTATCAGCGAGTTACGAAAAATCGGTCTGTTGAAATTCCATGATAACAGCTGTAAGCTTTATTTCTATTATTTTAAGTACGCAAATTTACCTTTTTCACTCGGCAGCCACTTTGGAGTCCGTGGGGAATAAAGGCTTTGCCTTTGTATTGTCTTTGCATGTCCAGCCTAAACTAGATGCATTACCATGGTAACAGCCTGCAGAGCACATAAATTGTCAAAAAAAAAAACCTTCGTGGTAGTACTTATCAGTGACCAAGTTTGAGCTTCCAGGAAAAAAACTGCATAAATATGGTAGAAATGAAGTACGATTGCTTCAAAACCGTGTTCAGTCAATTAAGAGGGCCTAGTGAAAAAAAAAAACTATTCGAGGCTTTTGCAGCTGTTTTTACCCTTGTAAAGGGGCGGGTACAAAAGTTGGAACGGATCAACTCGGATCGAGCGAAAAACGGTTTTGTAAGTCAAAGCTATTCGACGTTTGCCCCGGTTTCACCAAGGTTAGCTTAAAGATTAGGGCTCAGTTGACTTCTCGAGACCTCATCATCTTTTTACGTCCATCCAAGGTGAGCGATCCGACTTGATCCGGTCCGACTTTTGTACGTAATAGCCGACAAATACTTATGCAACTTTCGTTATTTTAAAATTTGTTTCCACGACCCATCAAATGTAAATGGCTTCAGTTTGCAAAATAAAGCTCCCCGGCCGGTCTGAGGGACTTGTCAGAAAGTAGCAAGTGGAAGGGTCACAAGAAATTAAGCCATAAAAGGCATTATGATCATAAAGGGATGCTTTAATGTTATTACACGAAGACAAACCATGTATGAAAATCATGACATACATAATATTTCCTGCCATATAAACAAGACAAGCTGTTGAAAGTTTTGAACACAGTTCGTGTATCTTGGTTTCATCCTATTGAGGCAAAAGCTTCTTTGGTCCTCTGCATTTATCGATACTCCAGGTGGACGCATCACTTTTGCATCGAAATACACCTGTGTCAGCGAGAACGTGGTTTATGCTATCAAATGCCACGCATGTCGCAAGATCTGTATCGGAGAAACTGGTAGACACTTGGGTGACAGATTCAGGGAACATCTACGCTCCATAAGACTACCAGACTCCGATCTTCCTGTTGGACGCCATTTTGCTTCCCCGGGGCACACAACTCAGGACATGCTGGTTTCTGTAATCCGTTCGGGTTTCAGGGCTGTGCCACAGACAGACGTAGGTTTGAGGCCAGTGTGATTTTCAGACACCACCCTACACCCTGGTGGTCTCAATGTAGACTTTGCTTTCATTATATAAAGTCAGCGCACGCTGTTCACGTTGCAATTTTTGCTTTTATTCAAAAAATGGTTCAACAGATCAACAAGGACTTACAAAAGATCGCAAGCTGGTGCTGCCACAACAGTCTTCTGATAGACCCAGAGAAGACCAAGGTGCTGGTGTTATGCACAGGTCAAATTCTTCAGTTTTCCATGTCACCTTACTCGGAAAGAAGGTTACTCCATCTCCTTCTGCTCGGGACCTCGGCCTGCAGGTGGACTGTACTCTAAGCTATGATGAACATGTCACTCAAACTGAGTCCTTGCACATAGGTAGAAAGAAAGAGTTATAAATTTCCTAAGTGTTTAGTGAGTTATATTACTGTTCTCCTTTGTGGTCTAACACTGCAAACAAAAATATCTCAAAGCTGCAGGAAGTTCAGAATTTTGCACGCAGAATCTTAATATCCCAGCCTACAAGTCCGCTTCACGGCAGGGCACTTTTTTATACCGCGCAACAAATTTGTTGCCTTTCTCTTCCACGCGCTCTTATCAATAGTGCTAGCTTGCATATTTTTAAGAGTGAGTCAAAGGAATTCCTCTTTTTCTAAGACATATGCCAGAATAGTTCTAAGAATATTTTAATTTTAGCAATATAATACATTTTATAGATTTAGATTTTCATAGATTCTTTAATTTTAATATTTTATTGAATTTTGTCATTGTAATTACTTTTCTAAAAGTCATTTATGGCGAAACTAATAAATTTATCTTATCTCTATCTTATCTTATCTTACCTTTGAGCGTTACGAACCACCGATGAAGAGGGAATACCGGCCCTCGAAGCGTTTGGTTCACATTTAAAATTCTTGTGCGCAAATAGATCATACCGCGCAACTTAATTCAGCAAAGATCTCGTGTATATGTTACAAGTTGAAATTAAATTCAGGTCCATTTAAATCAAATTAGGTAAATTTAAATCAAACTAAGTGAATTTAATTAACTTAGGTTATTTATCAACTGTTTGAAAAGGGATTTTCTTTATGGGGTGTGGTTGAAAAAAAGGGGCACGGTTTTTTTAGGGGGGTTGAAAACAAAACAAAAAACCAAAAAATCGCCTTTCCCTCCCCTCCCACTTTTCCTCTCTACTCTCTTCCTTTCTTTTCTTACTCTCTTTCTGTCTGTCCCTGTCCCTCTTAACCTTCCATCCCCTGATCCATTCGTCATACCTACCACTACTTTATGTACCCTTGACCCATTCAATTCCAATGTGTACATGAACCGGGCACCTCTGACATCCCCTAGTATTGAGTCCTTCGCCGTAACTAACCGCTAAACCACACAGGACTTGGACAGGCACTCGTCATTAATTTTAATAGCAAATACTTTCCTCCTGGTGCAAGAGGGCACAGACTCTTCTCGGTCATAGTAAATTATGCAAAAGTTTATTCGTGCGCAATTCGTGGCCCTGTAGCAATATAACCCTTTAGAAACACGTTATGAAGACAGCAAGGACAGAACAAATCTGACAAGTCAAGACGTAGCAATTATAAAAAGAAAAGGATGGAAACTGGAGGGTGGCAAAATATTATCCAAGAACGGAAAAGAAATTGTTCAAAACAGTCAACTACACCAAGTTCTTTGCCAAACCCATTCGAATATTGCGCAAAAGGAAGAGACAAGATGGACAAGTATATCAAGTGAAACTACGAATCAGCAGTATCACTCTGCATCAATACACGAAGAACAAAAGTCGATCACCAGCGGGCAAAAACAGCCTATGCTAGCCCTTATTCAAGCAAGAGAATTCCTAACACATTTGCAAATGGACCTAATGGACCTTAGAAACTTACCATGTACATGTTCATGTCATCGCAAACACAATTGGATTGTCCACATGATTGATCATTTCACAAAATATTCAGAAGAAGAAGAAGAAGAAGAACCTAAACGTGCTTGTTATTCACTTATCCTTACTAAAGAACATCAACATACTGGTTTATACAAGGAATGCACTTTTATCTTTGCGAAATTCGCTAAAGGCTATCAACAGGACAAGTCACGGATCTTTTCCCCGGCCATTGGCAGAGACTCAAATTCTATGATCTTCTGGCCCCAGCAAGAGGGCAAAGAGGCGGTAACCATCGACGAAGGAGCAGTGGTATAGCTATAACTGCGTTTGAATCCAACGCAAATAGTCGCACAAAACAGCGAGGTGAACGAAATGGTGTAAACTATTCAAACTTATTAAATATTCAAATTGACACCTCGAACGTGAATAGGGAGCTTACGCAAGGACGACGACGCCGCCAGCGAGAACGTGGTCTAAAAATATCATTTCCCGTTATTGTAATAATTTCGTTATAACCCCAAGTCGTTCGGAATGGAAAGTGTGTATCAACATTGCAGGAATAAATTTGGCATGAAAGGTGTGGTTGTTTGAGAAGAAAGTTAAAATATTTCGTTAGGTTCTCACGTCCTACACACAGCCTCAAAGTTGGTCAATGCACGTCGTTGTCAGGACGAGAATGGCAAAGAAATGTACCAAAATTGCAAAACACACGTGCAGGGCGTGCAGAGCTATTGTTTTTGCTCATTAAACCTATTGTTTTGTTGTGTTCTCGTAGCCGTCGTCTTCATTCTTGCGTAAGCTTCCTAATGGCAAGAGGGCGTCGACTGTTCAGTCTCTATCAGAGCAAACATTGGGCCAAGGAAACCACAGGTAACCCAGGCTCACTGTGTGTAGGTAAATATAGAGAACATATGAGGCGAAGTTTAAGTCTGAAAATTTGCTAGAAAATGGAAATAAAAATCGATAAAACTTACCATGCGGTGAGCTGTTGTTGTCTTTAATACGTACACGAAGTTTCGGGAAAAATGGTCCCCGTTCACCTTCCTTCATAGTATAGTGACAAGGTAGGAGACGGAAGTCAGCGTAGGAACTCCGATCGACCCAAAACAAGCACGATTTCTTTCGTGAAAATCGAATCCAGTCGCTAAATAAACTCGCCAGGCTCGTGGAACATGAATTTCTCTAAACCATGAATCCACTGAAGCATCTCCAGGTAGCAACGCGAAGCCACCAGACTCCGTAAAACTTGTAAGTTAACCTGCTAAAATGGCGGCCAGAAAGCGTTGTACTCGCGAAGTGTCCGATTGAAAATGGCACTGAACTCGGGACGCCTGGTGACGAGGGGAATATATGTCCCCCTGGAGGGAGGGGAGTCCCAGATTGCTCAGTGAGTTTTTTTTTAGCAATTTGAGACTCCTCTCCCTCCAGAACTTATTATACTTGTCACCAGGCGTCCAGAGTTCAGTGCCATTTTGAATTGGGCACTTCCCGAGTACAACGCTTTCTGGCCGCCATTTTAGCAGGTTAACTTACAAGTTTTACGGAGTCTGGTAGCTTCGCGTTGCTACCTGGAGATGCTTCAGTGGATTCATGGTTTAGAGAAATTCATGTTCCACGAGCCTGGCGTGTATATTTAGCGACTGGATTCGATTTTCACGAAAAAAATAGTGCTTGTTTTGGGTCGATCGGAGTCCCTACGCTGGCTTCGGTCTCCTACCTTGTCACTTTACTATGAAGAAAGGTGAACGGGGACCATTTTTCCCAAAACTTCGTGTACGTATTAAAGACGACAACAGCTCACCACATGGTAAGTTTCATCGATTTTTATTTCCATTTTCTTGCAAATTTCCAGACCTAAACTTCGCCTCATATGTTCTCGATATTTACCTACACACAGTGAGCCTGGGTTACCTGTGAGGAAACCAGCCAAAAAGCTTCCAAAGATCAAAAGTCTTGACGGCTTATTTAAACATCAGGGACCGGTTCCTGAAAGGTGTAATAACTCTATTTCAGGGATAAATGTGCCTGGAATAAGGCACATTTATCCCTGGAATAGAGTTATTACACCTTTCAGGAACCCGGCCCAGATCCTTGAAAAAATAGAGATCATTTAGTTCAGTTGCAGACGCTGGCGAGCGAAAAGGGTTTCGACGTATTGGCAATTTCGGAGTCATGGCTCAACTCTACCGTTTCCAATGCGGAGGTAGAAATAGGCGGATACAACCTGTTACGACTAGATCGACTGAGGAAGAAAGGAGGCGGTGTGAGTGTCTACATTCGAACTTCGCTCAAGGCAAAAGTCTTAAAGGAACTTTGTGCGATCTCCGATTCTGGTTTTCAACAATTTTGGCTTTAAATTCAACACAAAAAGCTGAAAGTTATACTGCTATGCGTTGTTTACAGACCTCCAGACTGTTCTGTGTCCTGCTTTGGTGACGATTTTATGGTAAACTACATGCATGCTCTTACGTTTGGCAAGGAAATATTTGTAACTGGCGACCTGAACTGCAATATGTTATGTGACTGCCCGGAAGCCCACTCCCTAGGTGACCTTTGCGACAGCTTGAATCTTTAGAAATGCGCATGCGTTCTGTACGTACTATGGTGTGATTAGTAGTGTGGTTACCACATGTTGAAATGCAAGAAAAAAAATTCCAAACTATAGACCATCCTTTTGAAAATATGTTCTAACAGAGGAGCTGCGAGTAGTCAAGGGGTTAGGGTTAGGGTTTTTTCCACTCAAAAAATGTTTAGAAACGAATTTTACAGTAAAATTTAACGGTAAAAAACAGCAATGGCGATTATAGACCGTTCAACGGTCATTTACAAATTGAAGGATCATGTGCTTATATATATCTTTAATACGCAGCTCATCAAGACACCTACCCCAGAGTTACAGAGTCCCAGTCCTCATCACTTATCGATGTTATTTTAGCATCTGATGCTAGCTTGGTAGTAGATAGTGGCGTGGAAGAAACGCACATTAGCGACCACTTTTTAGTATATTCCAAACTGGAACTTAAACGACCAAAACCTGAGCCGACTCACATCACGTGCAGAAGTTTTAAGCATTATGACGCTCACGATTTTGTAGAAGATCTACTTCAAGTCCCGTGTTATGAAAATTCACTAATCGGTGACGTTAATGGAAAGGTCGAACATTTCGATGCTAATTTCGGTAGTGTATTGGACAGGCATGACCCTATCAAGAATATGAAGATCAGATACCGGCAGTGTCAGGTCCATTTATGAACCAGGAAATAAAACACCAAATGACGATTAGGGACGAATTGCATAAGATTGCCGGTGTGACAAAGCTGTCCGTTGATTGGAATAAATTTTACCTGCAACGTAATGAAGGAAAGAACATGCTTCGGAATGCTGAGAAAGCATACGTACAGGGTGAAATTAGAAATAACAACAGCAATAAGAACTCTCTGTGGAAAGTCATTAGGAAGTGTTTGCCGCACAGAGAAGTTACACAGCCAGT
>OX421448.1:14995800-15018300 GCA_949126865.1 Montipora capitata | reverse complement strand
GTTGAGGTCCTGAATTTTTCAGGCTTCTCCACGCAATTGCAAAAATTGCGCTCATAACTGCGAAGATCATAGCTTCACTGGATGTTTCTTTGTTTTTTATGTAAGTGAACCGTGACTGGGAAAAAATAACCATTAGCCGTGAAAAGCCAAACCTTAGTCGTGAAAGCTATCCTCCCATTGAGACCCTCTTAAGAGGGTAGAATCCAAGGAAAGCTTAATTAATTTGTTCCTATTTTGGGATGAAAATTCCTGTTTTTTTCCTATTTTTGGCCACTGTCTTTCCTTTTTTCCTATTTTCTCGGAGTGTCATTTGTCACTTGACACCCTGGTAGATGGAAGTAGCTGAAGGTATATTATGACGTAAATGAACGTGAATAAAGGTAGATAAAGATAAAACAAGATAGATGAAGGTAAATGAACGCGGATGAAGGTAGTTGAAGGTAAATGGACATTAGTGAAGGTACATGAAGGTACATGAGGGTAAATGAACATAACTAAAGGTAGATGAAGATAATTGAACGCGGATGAAGGAAGATGTGGGTAGCTGAACGTAAATGAACGTGAATAAGGGTATATTAAGGTAAATGAATGTTAATGAACGTGAATGAAGGTATATTGAGGTGAATGAAGGTAGATGATTGCGATTGAAGGTAGACTAAGCTAGATGAAGGTAAATAAAGGTAAATGAAGGTAGATGAATGTGAATAAAGGTAGATGAAGGTAAATGAACGCGGATCAGTGAAGGTAGATGTAGGTAGCTGAAGGTAAATGGACGTTAGTGGAGGTAAATGAAGGTACATGAACGTGAATAAAGGTAAATAACGATAAATGAACGCGGATGAAAAGAAATGTGGGTAGCAGAAGGTAAATGAACGTGAATGAAGGTATATGAAGGTTAGCGAAGGTAGATGAAGGTAAATGAACGTGAATAAAGGCAGGTGAAGGTATACGAAGGTAACTGAAGGTAGATGAATGTGAATGGAGGAAGATGAAGGTAGATGAAGGTAAATGAAGGTCACGAGATGAAGGTAGATGAAGGTAGATAAAGGCCGATGAAGGTAGTTGAAGGTAAATTAACGTGAATAACGGTATATTAACTAAGGCAAATGAATGTAAATGAGGGTAGATGAATGTGAATGCCGGTTGATGACCATGAATGAAGGAATATGAAGGTAGATGAAGGTAGATATAATGGTAGAGAAAGGTAGATAAACGTGAATGAAGATAAATGGAGGTTAATGAAGGCGAATCAAGGTAGATGAAGGTAAATGAATGCAAATGAACGTGAATGAATGCAGATGAATGTATATTAAGGTAAATGAACGTGAATGAAGGAAAATGACGGTAAATGAAGGTATATTAAGGTAAATGAATGCAAATGAACGTGAATGAAGGAAAATGACGGTAAATGAACGTGATTGAAGGTAGACGGAAGTGAATGAAGGTATAATAAGGTAAATGAACATGACTGAAGGTAGATGAAAGTAAGTGAATGTAGCTGAAGGTAAATGAACGTGAATGAAGGTATATTAAGGTAAATGAATGTGAATGCAGATTGATGAAGGTATATTACGGTAAATGAACATGAATGAATGTAAATGAACGTGATTGAAAGTAGTGGCATTCTCATCTCGAAGAGGCGATGGTTAGCGCTGGGGATTTGGGCAGGATCTTGTATGACTGCCTAGCCCGCTCCTGGAGTGGCAGTCTCTGTTGCAGGCGGTGCAGACGTGCCTTGTGGAAACACGGGCAGAGGCTGCGCGTTCTTTCCTCGCTGCTCTCTTGCGTGTAGCCTGGACTCTAGCGTTCGCTTCCGCCTTTGACATTTTGCCGCCATGTGTCTCGGTGATTGGCGATGTCCTCCCATGCACTGATGTCGATTATTGCAGATCGTCAGTCCGAAGCTCGCTTGATGACGTCCTTGTAGCGCAGCAGTGGTCGACCCGCGCGACGGACGCCCTCCCGCGGTGCTCCATAAAGGATTTCTCTTGGCAGGCGGTCAGGCTCCATGCGATGTGCATGGCCGAGACATCGAAGGCGTCGCTGAATGAGCAGTGATGGCATGCTCAGTGAGCAAGCCCGCTCCAGGACCTCGGAGTTGGTGACTCTGTCCTGCCACCTGATATGCGCTGCTCTTGTCTGGCATAGGTCGTCCACGACTAGCTGCCATAAAGGAGAGTCGACAGGACACAAGCTTAGTAGACGCACATCTTGGCCCTTTCGCTCAACAGGTCATTGTCCCACACTCGCTTGCTGAGTTTGGCCATGACAGCAGCTGCTTTGGCGATCCTGCAGCTGATCTCAGCATCGAGCGAAGTCGAGCTTGACACGGTGGAGCCCAAGTAGGTGAAGGTGTTCACAACCTCCAGCTCCGTGTTGTCGATGGTGATGACTGGGGGAGACTCAGCACCTTACGTCAGGATGTTGTTGGTCTTCCTGAGGCTGATCGTTAGCCCAAACTCCTTGCAAGCGTGGGACAGCTTGTCTACCAGATGTTGGAGGCCCTCCTCGCTGTGGGATGTTAAAGCAGCGTCGTCTGCAATCAGTAGCTTTTGTATGAGCACCATAAGCGATAGTTATTGCAATCACTACGGTCACCCTTGTTTTTGTACAGGGTGACTATGTTGGCATCTCTCATGTCTTGGGGGATGTGACCTTGCTCCCAGCACAGGCAGAGGAGCTCATGAAGCGGTTGCAGGATGGTTTGCTTCCCATTTTTCAAAACCTCCGGTGGGATACCGTCCTTCCCAGGTGCCTTGCCACAGGCCAGACCGTCGACGGCTATGCTGAGCTCTTCCAGCTCCTCTATAACTGGCAACCCAGGCAGGGCATTGAGGGCAGTGTCTGTGACGATGTTCTGGGTTGAGTAGAGCTCGAGATAATACTCCAGCCAACGCTGCAGCTGCATGCTCTGATCAGTGATGACCGCACCAGTCTTTGATTTGAGCGAGGCTGTTGTGACGCTCGTAGGGCCGGTGGCAGTTTTGATGCCCTCATACATCCCATTTGCGTGGCCACAGTCCGCTGCTAGCTGGATTTTGGCGCATAGGTTCTGCCAGTACTCGTTGCCACAGCGGCGGGCGGTCTGCTGGGCCTTGCTCCTAGCTGCTCGAAGGGCGTCGCGTGTGCTTGGGGAAGGGTTCTGTTTGTGAGCCAGCATCGCTTTCCTCTTGGCCTCCGTGACTGGTTGCATTTCTTCCCAGCAAGCCTCGAACCAGTCAGCATTCTTGCGTTCTTTCTTGCCGAATGCAGCCATGGCTGAGTCGTAGATGGCATCATGGAGTCGAGACCATTTGGCATCCGGGTTGCCGGCACCTTACTGGCTGGGGGCTGCCCAGCTTGAGGCGAGGGCTTCTCCCACCGTCGGACGAGATTCCTGGCGCTCCTTCTTACGCCAATCAGTCGGAGCTTAGAACCGGTAGATGAAGGTATATGAGGGTTATTGAACGTGATTTGAGCTAGATGAAGGTTAATGAATATTATTGAAGGTAACTAGATATAGATGAAGGTAAATGTATATGGATGACTGAATTGTGGGAAGCTGAATAATTTAGCGTGTCTTACGTAGTTGGGAACTCTTAGTGAGTATATGCATGAGGTCTTTCCCCTTATTCCATTCGCGCATAGCCACAATTCCTTGCCCCGTTGACCACAATCCCTTGCGTTTCGATGAGAGAGCTGCCCAGTTCGTTCGCCTCAAGCTCACCCACTACAGTCGAAAAAAAGGGCTTGGAAACAAAATTTCAGCGAACACTTCTAAAAACCAGGCTGACATGAAATTTATTCGTGTTCAGGTTCCAAAACTGGAGAGGCAGAGCATCTCCCACTTTCCTCGCATGTGAAATGTTATATATTATGCAGTCAAGGAAAAACAAGCAAGAGTCCATGTTTAAAGTTTCCGGCTTATGAAATGAACTATGGAGAATTGTTTACACGCCACATATTGTTATTAATTTTTGAACAAGATTTACCTCTAAAACACAGATCACATGACAGAAGTCCCTGCTCCACTGATGAACAACTAAGTGAAAAGTTTCCCCTAGACTTGCTGAGTTATGGCTAGGAGATATTTTCTGGTGTTTTTTATTTATGTGTAGCTTAATTAGTGACATGTACACTGGCCTGTAACCTGTGTTTTAGACCTGCCGTGAGAAAGCAGAAATTTTCCATATCATTGACATGCCTGTCTTATGGCGCTATCCATCGGACAAATCACTATCCTGTGGATAAATCATATGAAAATCATTTGAGTTGACCACTGGATATCGTTTCGCCAACAAGGTAATTCTCCCAAATAAAATTCAAAACCAAGATTCGATTTGACCCAGTGGATAGGCCTGGACTGTTATCTGTATCCATGACAACGTTCGATTGCAACAAAGGCAGCCAACAGTAGGAAGCTTTCTTTATAACTTTGAACTGTCGGTAGATGCGATCGGTTAGTTAACTTGAATTCACTTTTATCTGACTAGTATTTCATCGCCTTATCGCGACTTAAAAAACCGAAACGCCTTGATTTATTTCGAACCATTTTCGTATCGAAGGAAGGATAATAATGCCTCCAAGGAGACAATTCATCAAGGTTGTGATCATATGTTCGATTCTGGCGGTGTTTATGGCAGAGGTGACAAGGAGCGCTGATTGTCCGATTAGTACAGCTTGTGTGCCTGGTCCAAGGAATTTAGTTAAGATGGAGC
Source organism: Montipora capitata (assembly GCA_949126865.1). Classification (NCBI taxonomy): domain Eukaryota; kingdom Metazoa; phylum Cnidaria; class Anthozoa; order Scleractinia; family Acroporidae; genus Montipora; species Montipora capitata. Next base: position 15,013,603 of record OX421448.1, on the reverse strand, counting down.
ATAAAACTGTGACCGCTACAAATACGTGTGGAAATCCACCCACCAGATACTGCTCAGTGAAACCTCCGAATAAGTGCGATTGGTGCAATGAAAGTGATCATACCGTGGACAAGATGACTGACGACGATGTTAGCACCAGATGGCAGTCTGTAACGTGGTGGGATTGGTATCAAAATAACAACAAGACGGACGAACCTTTGAAGGTCAACGTAAGGATTTCTTTCAACAAGACGTATTTGATAACAGGAGTTATTCGCTTGATTTTTAAGTCCCCGCGACCGATCGAAATGATTCTGGAAAAATCTGACGATAAAGGGAAAACGTGGACCGCGCTTCAATATTACGCAGAGGATTGTCTTCGCCGGTTTAATATGAGCAGTACGCCTGATGAAAGCATTTCCAAAGGCGACTTTGGTCTTTATTGTGTAGAGGACTATAGTGATTTTCTTCCTGAGGAAGATGGTGAAGTCAAGTTTGACTTCCTCCAGCGTTACTCGACCAGAGGTTTCTGGAACAGAACTTTGCAGGAGTTTCTTTCGGCTACGGACATTCGTGTGCAGATGCTTCATCCCGGTACTGAGGGACAAAATAATCTGGAGATCAAGACAGAGGACATCTTCAACCAGTATTTCTACTCCATTGGTGATCTGAGAGTGATTGGTCGATGCCAATGCCATGGGCATGCAAAATTTTGCGATTACCCAGATCGAGTGGGCAAAAATTGCGACTGCCAACACAACACTGAAGGCGAAGATTGCGACAGATGCAAGCCACTTTTTAACAACAAAACCTGGATGCCTGCCACCTCAGACGATGAACCAAATCCTTGTGAAAGTAAGTCCCTTAAACTGAAAATCAGAATTTTTAATCGCGAACAGTTAAACATAAAATCATTATGTATATTGAGGCTTGTTTAATAAGTATATCATACAAACATTTATTCTTCAGCTGAGCTTTTGATTGTTAACCTTGTGGTATGCAATCATTCTCATTTTATCTTATACAGAAAACATCGGGAATTATTTTAAGTTCATGCTAATTTTTGCGCAAAGAAGCTCTGTAATCAGCTGCTGGTCCAGCGGTATTTTTTCTCATCTTTATAATATTCACATCTTTCGATACTGCACTGATTAAATTTGCTTTTCGTATATGCAGGACGTCAGATCATGATCAAGTCTCCAAAATAACAAACGTTTGCGCCTTAGCTAGGATCTCTTGTACGAGGAGAACTCAGTGCCTATGAGCGTTCGATGATTGTCATGACAAAACCAAAACTCACCACGTTTATTCGAACACATACCGTGACACTTTTGCCTATTGTTTGTCGCTTAGTGACGCTTTAATATTTTATGAAAATGTTAACGTTGAACGCCGAGAGAAATTTTTTCAACTGCTGATTTCTATGCAGTGTTTATACTTTTTTGTCATGTATTGCAACTCTGAACGGAAGTACAAACATTCATGTAATTAGCCAAGAACCAAGGAATTCAAGTCGTGACGATGATGGAATTCCGATTAAACCGTTACCTGACTATTGCTCGATGTTGCTCTCTGAATGCTTAAAATGCTTTATAAACGACCGTACTTTAACTGTTATGCATTGCCTAAATGAACATTTGAGGTAAAACTCTTTCGTCGGCCGAGAAAAAGGTGTTTTCTTAGTGACTGAATCAATTTTGGTTGTCTGGGATACTAGTGGAGTAAATACGTTGATGATATAATGATCATGCAATTCATTTATTCGTATTTAATAATCCTCAAGTTGGATAGGAATTTGCCAAGGAATAACTACACTGCAAACAAGTAATAATAATTATAAAAAAAGAACAGTGACATAATGATGTATGAGTACTCAGAATATACAAAATGTAATAACGTATGCTGAATTGAATGAGTGAATTAACTTTATTTATACACGGTAGTAATTTCAACGTAAAATTGGTTTTCAAATTAGCCGTGTTCCTATCTAATTTAATCTAAGAAATATGTGTATGGGCAAAAATACTGATGACAAATAGCAATTAATTACAAAAAGAACTAAAAACTTATCATTACAACTATTTCTAATAATTAATACAATAACTGGATACTTTGAATGAAAATTGTGCCATTGGTGGTTGGTTGTTTGGGGGCTTTTACTTTGTGTAGAAGACACACATGACGTAAAACAATAGAACAAAAATCGTGAAACAATACCTAATCAGAATTCTAAATCCCTAAAGCTTTTGTTACGTCATGTGCGTCTTCTACACGAAGTAAAAGCCTGTTTGGGTGTGTTGGTTGGTTGGAGAGTTTTTTAAAGATCTTGGGATTCCGGATGTGTTGGGAGGAATGTACTGAGGCCTCCACAGTCGATGGGACCACCCTAATCCTCCAGAAGACGCTATTCTCTAAGTTCCAGGTCTGGGGCAGAGGTTTATAAGCATAATTTATATGACTACAGAGTTTGAATACCACCTCCTCACAGGTTGTTCTGATCACAGCTTGAGTCACAAATCATTTTTATAATCATTATGAACTCTGTAAGTAATAAACAGAAAATGCAAGATAAGTGCAAGTGTTCTGGCAAAATGATTATTGTACATAAATAATAAGACCTATGATCATTTGTCTCACGGTGTAGTCACTTAGGGTGCGTTCGATTGACACTATTGCGGAATAAGAATATGTGGAGTGATGATTTAAAACGGTATGTCTGGCGTTTTGAAGCAACAAGGATATAAATAAAGATACATTTAAAATAGCCTTTTAGCAGGTGTTTGACAATTCTAATGTGAATCTCCATAAAAACCAAGGATTTCTAACTTCTATTCCATGTATTCCTATTCCGGAATACAGTCAATCGAATGCGCCCTTAAATTACGTTGTAGATTGCGATGTTTTGTTGTAGTTCGTGACAATTAAGAATGATGTTCCCTATGGAAGTTCGTTGCCGTACTGATTTCCTGTCATTTTTCTTGGTTGTTGGTATCCATGCTTCAGGAATTTCAATTCCATTTAGAGTGGTTTTCAATTGAGTGTCGAACGTAATTAGCGAATTACTTTGGTTTTGCATTACTTCACTCAATGATTGGTTCAAAGTTCTCGCGCCACTTTTTCAACCAATCAGAAGTGAAACCAAAACCAATCGTGGCTCGCATGTACACATTTTCCCGCGCTTTGTGTCGGCTACATGTAATTGCTTCCAGTTTTGATTGGTTTACTGGATTGTCTCCGTCCTTTTTTATTGGCTAAAGTAATTACTTTGGTTTTGGTTTTACGACACTCATTTGAAAACCGCTCTAATCTCTGTTGATGTTATTGGGTTGAAGTCTTTATAATTATGTGGATAGCTTTGCTCACTCTGTAAATTCAGTACATACATTTTTACTGTTTTTGCACAGTTACACCCCAGTCACATGTGTTCTCCACTTCAAGCTTGTTTATTCCCTCAAGCCCTAATTAACTCTTCTTTCATATGTGTTATTGGCAGATACTTGGAATGACATTCCATTGGAAATTCTCTAGAAACCATGTAAAAATTTTATTCAAAAAGGCACTCAAACATTACTATGTTGCTCAGTATTAATGAATTACTATTTATTAATATTTTTCGCTGTCCAGTTTTCAATAATTATTATTTATTTCCAGTCATCAATTCCTTTATTATTTTTCATTTTGTTTTCTTTTATTGTAATGTTAAAAATTAGCTTTTTAGAACTTAATGCGTAAAAATGATTAATTTATTTTGCAAAGGGGCACAATATTACATGTAGTTTACTTGATGTGCCCCTCTCCTTTCCGTGCAAATTATTATTTGTCATCATGAACTTATGTTTTGTACTCTACAATCTCTGTATCTGTATGGCATTTATGTTTATTGTATTGTGGATTGGAGGAAATTAAATATATAAATTAAAAAATTAAACTAATACAGCTCACAAAAATCTTTTAGACATCATGACACTTGATGCTTTAAATTTTCACAGATTCTCCCTTCACTTTGTTTTATAATTATAGTTTCCCAGACAACATTATTGTCTATTGTATGACTAGCTCTCATTTCCTCTATATCAAGCACTCTGATTGGTTTATTGCTTGAGCATTATTCCATCATAATGCCCATGAGCCAATTATGAATTATGGAAATTAAAAACTAAACTAAAGTTACCGGTAATTCTAATGCCAAATTGCCAACAAAAGCAAATGTTGTTATTGGTTTATTTTCACTGTAAGAATGAAGTTTATTTTGGTGCTAGTGGGAGTACATGCAACTGTCAATGATAAACATGTAAGAATGAACAGCAAAAGGTGTGTGCATAAAATTTCAGTTTCTTGATTGTTGCAAGTCTGTCACTCACATCTGTCTTTCTTTTTCTTAGAGTGCCAGTGTTACGAGCATGCTAATAGCTGTCATTATAATTTGACTCTGGATCATGGGGTGTGTGACAACTGTGAGCACAACACCACTGGTCTTTTCTGTGAGAAGTGTCTTGACACATTCTATCGCAACATGAGTAAGCCCCTTGATGACCCTGCAGTTTGTTTGTGTAAGTATTTCTTTTCAAACATTCAAAACAATTATTAAGTTGCTCTAAAACCTGCAAGCTGCTCCAGTGTGTCTTGGGGGCAATTTTAGTTGATTATTATGTTATGTCTTAATCTGTTCCCTCCTAATTGCAAAAGTCACATTTATGGATTTACTCTCTAATGCCACACAATTATTTTACTTTATTATGGGGACCATTTCAGGAGAATAAGTGTTAACCAGGGCCTGGTTGTTCAAAAGCCGATTAACGCTACATGTAATCTCAGATTAAAAATTAATTAAGGAGTGTATTGCTCTGCTCCCAAATGCTGTTCAACGCTGCTATTCGGCAAAACTTTACATTAGAACAAGTCAATCTTGAAAAACAAAAATAAGCAAAAGAAACTTTCACCAAAAAGTTGACAACATGAAACAAAAGTTTATGCTAATCCTGGATTAACTTAATTGGCTTTCGAACAACCGGGCCCAGGGGTTTTATTAGAAGCTGGGACCTGGGTACTAGCACCCATCTACGCTGAGTACAGTATACCCACCTTTGTTCAAAGGAGGTCTCAAGATCAAAATCCAGACTACAGGTACATTGTGTAAGGGGTGCACGCTTACTCTATCACAAGGTCCCTTCTACTTTAAAACTTAATGAAACCCCTGGTTAAACAATGTCTATGTCCACTCAATAACTATGTCAATCCTTCCAATAAGAGTCTGCAAGGTGATACATGTAAATCCTGTCAATTACTCAGCTGCTCAATTAATGACACCTAAATACCAATCACAAGTTAGTGCCATTCATGTGTCACAAAAATCTGTTACTGGTTGGTTTGAGATCCACTAAAGGAACCATTGGTTAACCAGGCCTGATAGTGATACATGTGGGGCTATCAATGTTTGCCAGAGTTATGTTGGCATCAGTTGACAGTAGTGAAAAGGAAAAAGAGCATGTTTTTTATTGTTTCTAAATGATTATTGCTTTGATCTCTTCTTTAACGTAGCCTGCAATTGCGTCATGTTTGGTATCACAAACAATGGCACCTGCAATCAAACAACAGGACAGTGTGAGTGTAAGCAGAATGTGACCGGTCGACAATGTGGCCAATGTGAAGATACTTTCTGGGGTTTTGATCTTTCTCCCAAAGGTGACTGCCGAGGTAAGTAGTAATTACTTGATCTTTAAGTCTTCAGTTAAGGTGGAGCCTGAGAGCCACTGAAATCACCTGCAACATTATGCCCATCTACAGCTGTGCTCAAAATTAAATATATTCCAGGTTGTCCCTGTTTCAAAAGCTGGGCGACTAAACCCGTAAATTTGGTTGCCCTGATAAATGTTTGGTTTCCCATTAGGAAACCCCCTATGCTTAAATGCATGCCTGTTGAGATGCAATTGCATGGCATTGGAGCTTGAGTATCCCATTATATTAAGTGCGCACCTGTGTTTTTTTTTTGTGTGTGGATTAGTCTGGTTTTTTTTTGTTGCATTTTAAAAATCCATCGCCAGTTAAATGTTTGTGATCATTTCCACATGATTTCAAGTGCAATTTGGAATAAATCATGAGCACAAGTAAAATATTTTCAAAGACCATGTACAAAGTTGACAGAGCCCATAGGGCAAGTGCAATTTTGTAGTCTGAAAAGATTTAAAGCTGCTTAATTTATTATTCCAAATTGCACAAGAAGAGTCAGGTGATTACTTGTTAATAATACACTAGAAAAAATTACAAGATGCCTTATAATGAAGTGCAGGAGTAATGAGGGTATCACGATCATGAATCATGGTGCTAATGTGGTATATGTTAACTCTTGGCACTGACATAGGATAGTACTTTTTTTTTGTGCACTGGCATTTTGTTACCTGAAAACCGCATTTCTATTAGCTAATAAGTGTGGAGAAAATTTTCAATAAAATGTTATTCATACAGCCAGTACATGCTGCCTCCATAATGTGGATTTTACATAAATTTTGCAGAATGCGGCTGTAATGCTAATGGTACAAAGAATGGAAATTTAAGCTGCAATCAAATTTCGGGCAAGTGCCCATGCAAGGACAACATCTATCAACGTACCTGCTCAGAGTGTAGAAATGGCTTCTTCTCCTTCCCAACAAATGTTACTACTGACTGTCTTCAGTGCGACTGTGACTATGGTGGAAGTCTAGAAACAATCTGTGAAAAAGAAAATGGTTGGTATATAAAAGAACTTTTTCAAGAGTATATTCACAATTTTAACATGCACATGATTTGTGTAAGAAACTTCACATACTGTCCCCTTATTGTTTTCCTCGACTTAGCAACACTTTTCCCCATAAAAGGCCTGGTGGCAATTATTAGGTCACAAATTTAAGGTTCCAACCTTTCCTTTCAAGTAGACATGAACAGTTACTTTTAGTTGTCGTTAATAATATGATAACCTAATACTCTTACTCTCCAATCCTGATTCGCAAAACCTTTTTGTTATAATATCATATACATGTAGTGTTCATGCTAAGACTCAAAGGGAAATTTTGTGTCTGCAATGTAGTCCTCTCTCCGGGGTGACTGCGTTTGGAAATACAGTGTAGAGTTTGTTTCTTGTACTGCAAAAATTCTATTCAGTCCATTTTTTTTTTTTAGTTTTAACCAGGAAAAAAGTTGTGACCTACAGCTTGGTGATGTTATCTTGTGAGCATTACAATAATTAAACCTACATGCTACTAGTTGTAGCTTCGATAACAATCACATTAACACTTATGTTTTGTTGCAGGAACATGCCTTTGCCGAAATCATATAGAAGGAAAACGCTGTATGGAAGCTACTCCTGGGTTTTTTGTTCCTTCTCTTGATTACTTAAAATATGAAGCAGAAGATGCAAGTGGAAATTACACACCTACGTCATACTTTACTGGAGTAAACCAATATTTTACTGGCAGAGGCTATGCAAAGATTGAGCAAAATCAGCATATTACCTTCTTGTTTAACAATAACAGATCCTTCAGTTTTAGCTTCTCCAGCTACATAGTCCTTCGCTACTCAAAGTTGAAAGAAGACAATGAGACCTTGAGACTCACTGTTAGTTCTTGTAACTCTTCTCAGTGTCATGAAATTAGAGATATCACCATTTCACTTCTATTAACTGGATATGGTTTAGCCTGGAAATCTGAAGAACCTGTTTATTTTCAAAGAGGACGAGTTTACAATTTCATGCTTGCATTCATTGAGGGATCGTATGCCAATTCATCAGTGGAGATTGATTCCCTGATCTTGCTACCCGACATATCACACACAAGCGTTTATGTGACAGCTCAAAGTCTTGGTGAGGTCCATGGGATGACTTTCAACCAGATTGAAGCCTGCTGGAACACCTCCACCACAATTCCTGGGTTATCAAATAACCCGAACATCTGTGATAATGTTACCTTCTCAGTTATGGCAGAAGTTTTTGATGGTGCCCTGCGTAAGTATTTATTCATAGGTTATTAAATTCCTTGGAAACAGAACTCCTTTTGAAATCAGCAAATTGAATGATAAACAATCATACGCACCAGGCCGAAGGTGTAAAGTTTTAGTGTAATCAAGTTCAATTCCAAAATTTATTTCAGTTTAGGTTAAGGCTGTTGTAGGAGAGACGAAAAAAGGTATGAAATATGTATGCACTTGTGGATGATTTGCCATTCCATGACCTGTGGATGCTCACAGAGTTCTGTCAGTGGTGATTTGTGCAATAAAGAAGCCCATAACAGCAAATATTTCCTGTAAATGTGTTACATGATGTTGTTTGTCATTCTTCTTTTTATTAACATCCCCAGTTACTTTTTTTTCCCTTGGAAATACTTTTCAAGGGTAATCCCTCCTTGTTTTCTGGTGTGTGGATGGCTTGCCTGGATTATCAGTCATGCTTGAATTAATTTTTAACAAGGGGAGCATGAAGTGACCACTTTAACTGTTTGTCTTGGTTTTAAACCAGCTGAAAAAGATTGTTTTCATTCCAGCTTGTTCTTGTAACAGTACAGGAACTGAGAATGACACAATGTGTATGCAGTTAGGAGGCCAGTGCCACTGCAAGCCTGGAGTAACTGGACTTTCATGTGACCGTTGTTTGCCAGGGTATTTTAACTTTACTGACAGTGGATGTACAGGTACTGTCTTATACTATAGACTCCTAGCCTGCAACCAGGCCCTCTGTATTCACATTGGGAGGGAGACAAAGGGTAGCTGAATATTCAAGTCCATTTCCAAAGATAATAGCTATTTCATTCATTTTAGATTTTAGATCAACTTGAAATGATGGGGATCTTAACAGAAAAAATTATTACCTTTTCCCCATCCACATCTCTGCTGTGTAAAAAAAGATAATTTAAGTCACTGGTAGTTCCTTCCACTACGAGGCTGATATCAACTGATGGAAGCCGATGGTGCACCCTTAACCCACTCTCCTGCTGTCAGTGCTCCATTTTACGGGTATTTGAAGCTCTAGCTACATGGATCAGAGGAAAGTCAAAACAGACATTGAAGTAGGGAGCCCTTGCTCCAAAAGCCACGCACTAACCAACTGAGCCATACCTGCTCCTGTGTGTGACTCGTCGAACATAACTGCTTCCAAATTTTGGTAAAGTGAAGAGGAGTTATCTTTCAGGAGATTGAGCAATCATTCCTCAAGCACCTTTTCCCCTGAACCAAATACTGGCTGTACTTAAGCTGAAATCTCAAACATTTCAACTTCTCCAAAGTTAAATTAGAAACTGTCAGGTAGCCGAAAGGCCCAAGTTCTTACCTCTAAAATCTGGTTACTGATAATGCTTTGTAGGGGACAGACAACACACACCATGACATGTTGTTGCTCTAGTTCCATTTTGGCCATAATGAAAACAAATGAAATGTTGGACTTTTCCTTTGAATCCACTGCATCCTAGTGTTATATCATAAAGATCGCAATTGTGTTTGAACATCTTCTGCATTCTCAAACGGACCTGTATACATTGGCATTTCAGAACTAAAACTTAAATACAGTTACATGTACATGAATGTGCATTTGTTTGGCTAATGCAGTGTTCCACAAAAAATTGACAGGATCTTCTATGGAGTGACATTTTGTCAGTTTTAACCTCCTCAGAAAGGGAAATGATCATTCCCAACAAACAAAAATGGTTTACTCTTTTTCAGCTTGTGACTGCAGTGATCTGGGATCAACAGATTTGGTTTGTCATCCTGTCACTGGCCAGTGTCTGTGTAAGCCTGGCGTGGTGACAAGAACTTGTGGCAGGTGCAATGCAAGTTACTTTGGCTTTCACACTGGGAAGGGATGTGTTGAATGTAGGTGCAATATCAGTGGTTCAGCAGATCTTCAGTGTGACTCCAGTGGAGTTTGCACGTGCAAGAACAGCACCAGTGGTAAAAAGTGTGACATGTGCCGTGAGAACTTTTTCAACTTCACTTCAGAGGGATGTCAGTAAGTACAGATGATCTCAGACGTGGCTTGTTTTATTTGTTTGTGCACACAGTGGTACTAGGTGGGCAAAGATGGACTTCTATCTGCACTGTACATTTTTAACATAGGCATATCTGACCAATACGATTTAAATGGTTACTTTTTTTAAGGATGCAGGACTTCGTTATGTACACATATAATGCAGTTAAATGCAATTTAACAGAGTTAACAACTAAAACTATAAAGAGCACAAGTTTTATCTTCACGGTCAGCGGTTTGTTCGATATGCTCATGTGCCAGGATTCTTCGTGTTCTTGGTCCATAGGGCGTTGTTTTGTTGGCATTTTAGTCAACGTTTTCTGAGCGTTAGCGTTTTCCTGAGCGTGGGGACTCCTTGGAGGCTGTCTCCCCTCCCCTGTCCATCCCTTTCTTTCCACTGTTTTATCAGTGTGACGGGTGCCTGCTTTTCTCCTTCCGTGTCGGGGCTCATGGCTGGGTTGCCTGGATTTGCCAGCCATGGGAGCGGTCTCCATGTGGGAGCTGGCTGCCAATAGTGGAAGCTCCTGGATGTCTCAGGCACCCAACCTCCACTTTGTGAGGCAGTTGTTAACAGACCATAAGTTACTAAGAAATTTTGCTGTGTCCTTTGTAGGGCTTGTAACTGCAATGAAGGAGGGTCAAGTTCTCTTCAGTGTGACCAAAGCATGGGTATCTGTCAGTGCAAAGCAAATGCAGAAGGCCACAAATGTGAGAGATGCAAGAATGGGACACACAATAGTGATCCATACAATCCTGATGGTTGTTCCCCTTGTTTCTGCTACGGCAGGTCAAGCCGCTGCTCTTCTGCCCAAGGTTTTGTGAGGTCTCACATCCAAGCAAGTTTCACCTCAAATGATAATTTTCAAATTAATAAGTCTCCAGAAGGGATCTTATTTAAAACTTTGGGGGAAGGTTTACAAATTAACTTTACAGCTGGCACCTTTGTAAAATTGACATTTGAAAACCCATTCAAGGGAAACCAACTTCCTTCTTATACCCAGCTCTTCATGCTAACCATGAATTACAGCAGCCTTAATGACAGTCTACTTGCAGCTTGGAATTTAACTCTGAAAGGACCAAATCTCAATGAAGCATCTTTTAACATTACACCTCCACCTTCAACATCAAACAAGGAGTACAACTCTCGACTGCACGAGCATTACACTCTGAACAACTTGACAGCCTTTGAACTCCAAAGAATCTTGGTGGACATAGAGTCTGTGCAATTACATGGGAGTTTTATGTCTTTTGGTGCTGTAACCATAGATGTAAAGCTGGTAACTGCTACAAAAGGTGTTGGTGAAGAAGTGGGATTTGTTGAAAACTGCACATGTCCAAATAACTACACAGAGCAATCATGTGGATTTTGTAATTCAGGTAATAAGTTTAAGGATCTAAATTAACTTGCACAGACAGGAAGTGCTTCACTGCCCCTTAAAGTGCTACTATGACAAATTCACATCTTTCCTGTCTAAGCCATTTTAAGATATGAACATGTAGTCTGTACGAGAAGAAGAATGCTGTTTACTATTTTCAAATATCTCTTTTTGTTCCAGAGATATTCAATTTTTAAATATGCAAATTAGCCAAGTGATGATGTCATAAACTCAACCGAATATTGATCAAATAGAATGAAAAAGTATATCTCGGCCAATTTTTATCAGAAGTGCTTGATTCTTTGCAGTAGGATTCTAGTTCCTCTGCTCTGCAATATAAGCATACCAGTTTTGTTACCATGGCAACATATTAGGTTCCAGAACTCCCTGATATTAAAGGCTTTGCTTGCCACCTTTGGCGTTCTATTTTGACATTTGCCAATGGTGCCTCATCTCCATGATCCTGCATGCATATAGATATGTTAGGTCGAGTTTGTGGCCTTATTAAATGTTTTTCTAGCTTAAGATCACCAAAAATATTGAAATCAGGTTGGAGGAGACTGGAAAACAGTGACTTGCCATGGGAACCAATTTCTTTATAGCCATAGGTGAGTTGCCTGTAGGACTATTAGCCTACCAAGTTTCAATGGTTTCTTCAGTCGTCTCATTTGCATATTTTACACATTTTTCAACTTAAAGTATCTCTGGAACCAGTGCAGATATTTCCAAACGGTAAACAGCATTTTTAATCTTTCCCTGAATTCTATGTGATAAGCCTAAAAATTCAAGGGATAAAAATTTGATCATAATAGCACTTTAACAAAGCTCCTTAGTTTCTTTTGAGATCATCCCTTGATGCAGGAGAAGAAAGAAAGAAAGAAGAAAATACACTTAAACTGTAATTTATTTAGACATTTTAAAACTGGGATTTGCGTAAAGTTCAGTTGTGATTTTCTTCACCGTAAGTACCTTCCCTTCAGCATTCTGGCATCCCTCCCCACAAAAAAGAGAAACTCAAGTACGGGAAATCAAGTAGAAGATCCCTAAAAGGTGTGTACAGTAATTACATTTTCAATCATTGGGAGCAGGGTTGGTGCAGTGCTGAGAGCACATGCCTTCCAACAATGTGGCCCAGGTTTTGGCTCCGACTCAACATCACATGGGTTGAGTTTGTTGGTTCTCTACTCATCTGCAACTCTTGGTTTTTCTCCAGGTACTCAAGTTTTCTCTTCTCCGTCATAACAAAAACCCAACATTTTATTTGATTTGCTTTATTTCATGTTATTTGAGTTGACTCTATAGTCTTCTCAATTAGTAAAGCTCTTGTGATCAGATAAATAAGTCAAATAAGCTGGACACCTAACACTGTATTGGGAAAGATACAATTGATCATCGTCGTCATCATCATCATCACTATTAAAGGGAAAAACACACACTTTTTTACTTAGTTTGTTAATTTCATCACCTCAACAGGGTATACTCGTACAAAACCCAGAAGCTTTCCAACCCCATGGACTCCATGTGCTCTTTGTTCTTGCTCTGGTCGGTCTGCTGATTGCTATCCAGAAAACGGAACTTGCTATAACTGTCGCACAGGCTCCGAGGGTGAACACTGTGAGAGGTGTCAGCAAGGGGTGGATAACACCACTGACTGTACACTTTGTAGACATGAATTTTTCGGACTGACTCCTTCGTCGGGTGGCTGTCAAGGTAATGACATTTCAACAATAAATGATTCAATTATTATTATCATTATTATTATTATTATTATTATTATTATTATTATTATTATTATTATTATTATTATTATTATTATTATTATTATTTACCGTTTTGGCGACTCTTTAAGCGACCTCACACTGCCTCACAGTGACTTGTATTACCTAGAGTATCCTTCAGTGTTATTCACAGTTTTTACAAATGTATCGTAGCATAGTAACCTCTATGAGGGAGGTTATCCATCTTATTTGAAATCAACCACGATACGTTTGTTTTGGGAAGCAGTTCTTTGAGAAGTTCTAAATCCCTCATTACTTTTCCTTTGTGGTGGTTCTGAACAGTATAGTCTGGCACTAAGGGCAAACCAGAACTACCACTTAACACGTCTCTAAGATAGATCACTTTTATCTTAAATTTTATGATACCTTACGCGTTCCATTTATTACGGGTTGGCCGTATTCATGACACAGGGCTAATGTAGTATATTTTTTTACAAGAATGCGATTGTGTGCTTCCCAATACGATGTATGGTAACAGCAGTGTGTGCAATAAGACATCTGGTACATGCACCTGCAAGCCAAAGATTGGTGGAAGACAGTGTGATCGATGCCATGAAAATGCGTACAATACAAGCAGAGGATGTGTCGGTAAGTCCCGGAAGAGTAGAAATGTATTCCCTTCCTTTACATCCAAGTTCATTTGAAATGCCGTGAGATCACGTTTTAACAGGCACGGCCCATTGAACCAACATTTCCGGTTAAAAGATCCGAAATTTTGTTTGATGGATGATGAACCGGTGTCGCCCCATGCCCGCTCGCTTCAAATTTCTCTGGAGCCGAACATCTCATCGAAATGAAATGAAATGACCGATGGACCAGACAATTCCGGAATTTCTCATTTTCCGGAAAATGGACAACCTAGGTAGGCCGACCAAAAAGTTCGAAACGACTATTTTGAAAAAATACCGTTTCATTCCTTTCTGTACCAGACATTCCAGAAATTTTAACTCAATGGATCGCGTCAATGTCTCATGAAATGGTGAAGGCTAAGACAACCAAAAGAATGAGAGCACAACTTGTATTAAAGAACCGATATGCGTTTTCACTAGAGCCTCCTCGAGAACGGCAGTCAGTAACTGGGAATATCCCCCGGGGGGGGGGGGGGGATACTGCCATTTATGGGCTATAAAGGTATGTGCCGCTGTGAAGGGTATGGTTTTCAAGCCGTTTACTCTAGCATAGGGTATATAAATCAGAGCGTTTGGGTCTAGAATAGGGTATCATTTTTCACGAAACTGGCCAGTTGGTTGAAGATGTTATCTAGACTAAGGAAACCAGGAATTGCTACTCAAAAATATAAAAAAATGAAATCGGCAAGTTTAAATTTTCACGACTCAGCCTCAACAGCGTTGATAGATGACTATCATAAACGCTATTGGATATTATTAACTGTCAAAAATCGGGATTCAGACGGAAATCGGTGGTATTTATACTAGTTAAAATTAAACAATTTATTGTCTTGATAATGCGTACGTACGTGCTTGGCATTGCTGGACAAGTATAAATAAATATTTTTTTAAGAAAGAAGTGATTGTGGCAAAGGTTTTGTTATGGCTTTGCTTTAGACTGTGCTAGTGACCTCAGGTTCTGGAAAACAGCTACTCTAGGATAGGAGTGATTCGGGGAGTTTACTCTAGTACAGGGTAGCAAAATCTTGCTGAAACAAGCTCTGGTATAGGCTAAGGGTTCCAGGGTCCCAGCGCACATCCCCACCCAGAAATTCCTAAAGTACCCCGCCCCCCCGGGGAATATCCTAAGTATTTGGGGCCGAGTTGGCAAAGCAGGGAAGAAGCGCATATTTACGGTGGCCCACAACTGTTACATCAAAACCAAAATGCTCACGGCAAATTCAAATCACTCGCAACAACAAATTCAAATCACTCACAGCAAATCAAAAATCGCTCACAGCAAATTACAAATCACCCACAGCAAATTCAAATCACTCACAGCAATTACAAATCACTCAAAACAAATTAAAAATTATTGACCATCCTTGGCGTCTTAGTCACCTCCAGCCAGCGGTGCAAGACGTGAAAGAATGTTTTTCACACATGAACCCGCTACCTGCGAATCGCATACCATTAACGGGGACATTGTTTTTGACTGAGTTTAACCCATTCACACCTCAAACACCCAAGGACGCCCCACCCCTCTCCCCCCCCCCCCCCTCCTCCCCATTGACGAGTAAAATCGTCTGGCGTTAGACAGAGTGTCACTCTCAGGGGTCAATGGGTTAAGTAGCTTTTTCTTCTACCTCAACGAACGTGAACCATGTTTTGTTTTCACTGTAAGTCTACCGTTGCTCAAGGTTCCAATTACTGCTCCAGCTGTGGACAAAGTAAGTTTTCCCTAGCCATTTTGACACCATATTTCCTTTTAGGGTGCAATTCAAAACGGCTACGCAAAAACGTACTTTGTCCACAGCTGGAGCAGTAATGGGAACCTTCAGCAACGGTAGACTTACAGTGAAAACAAAACATGGTTCTCGTTCGTTGAGGTAGAAGAAAAATCCATGAAAAGCTACTTAACCCATTGACCCCTGAGAGTCACACTTGATAAATTTTACTCTGTCTAACGCCAGACAATTTTACTCGTTAATTGGGCGGGTCCTAGGGTGTTTGAGGTGTGAATGGGTTAAACTCATTCAAAAATATAATGTTCCCGTTAATGGTGTGCGATTCGCAGGTAGCTGATTCATGTGTGAAAAATATTCTTTGACGTCTTGCACCGCTAACTGGAGGTGACTGACGACGCCAAGGATGGTCAATAATTTTTAATTTGTTGTGAGTGATTTGCTGTGGGTGATTTGAATTTGCTGTGAGCGATTTGTGATTTGCTATGAGTGACTTGAAAATGCTGTGAGTAATTTAAATTTGTTAGGAGTGATTTGAATTTGCTGTGAGCATTTGGTTTTGATGTGACAGTTGTGGGCCACCGTACATATCCTGTACAAGTGTTACCACAACCTACAACTGTTTGACCCAGTTCCTTGCGGTGTCATTAGTTAAACCCTGAGAGCAAACAACTGTTTCCCACACTCCAGTTATCGTTTTCTCAGACCCGAATTAATTTTTTGATTTCTGTCATCTGTCGCTCTTTCTAGTTTAATTTATGCATTTGTGACATGAGGGGTGCTTTTGTGCGTTAATTGTTTAAAAGGCACAATATTTGGCGGGAAAGCTGTTCTAAATGTAGACGGATGAGAAAACTACCTCTTCAAGAGGAGATGTAGGAATACTTGGCTCCAAGCCATGAGCTCCTCTCGGTTTTTACAATGATGCAATCTGACCTGATCTGATTGATCACATCAACTATGGGAATCCGTTGCCGGGTCCGTTGCTAGGTTATCCTAGGCGAGAAAACCAAGGAGAACTTCAGTTAATTAATAATATTAATTCAAGGCTATTCAAACGTGCTTTCTTCCCAGACTGCCCTGAGTGTTATCGTCTGGTTTACGAAGAAGTGGAACAGCTTCGAGGCAGCGCAACCACACTGGAAGATACAATAGACCGTCTACGAAATGGTAACATTGGCGACGTCTCATTCGCTGAGAGACTCTCGGAAGCTGAAAACCGTGCACTTGGTTTCTTAACTGAAGCAACAGAGGCTCGGGAGATTGAGAAGAATCTCACGGAGGAGATAAAAGGACTTAACGAGACTCTAAATCATCTGGAACGCGTCTTAAGACATGAACTTGTTCCTGATTTGAATGAACTATCAACAGACTTGACCTCTACTCTTGCCAATAGAAGTACTATACAGAGTCTCATTTCTCTAATTCGTGATGCTGTTCGTCATAGTCATAATGTGCTTAATATGTCCATAAGTCTTTCTCTAAGAGAGGCCAAGTCCATGGTCGAGGAACTCATTGATTTGGTGCCATGGTTTAGTGAGCTAGCGATGAATTTCACATCAGAAGCGAATCGCAAGAATGCTACTTCGTTTGAGATACAAGTTAAGGTAGACGAGGCCGAAGAGAAGATATACAATGCACAATTTGTAGCTGAAAATGCAACGTTTGAGCAGAAGAAACTCGATAAAGACCTCAAACATCTGAAAAGCCGTGTTGATAGTATACAAACTTTGGCCGAAAAAATGAACTCCACGAGTTATGCTCTCCACGTGAATGCTTCCAACGTTCTGGCACAAGCAAATGAGACTTTGTCAGAGGTAATGTCATTAGATCCTGCCAAAAACTGGGATGCCATGAGAAGAATCGTGACAGCCATTGAAAATGCAAGTACAAGAGCCCAGGATATAGTGTCACAGACTCAGAATATCACTATGAGGTATCAGAATTTAACCTTTCAAATTCAGCAAGCTATGGATGACACGAAAAGGTTGACTTATCGTGTTAGGAACGCTCAATGGCAGGTACAAGCTATTCTTGGCGAAGCACGCAGGGCCAGAACAGATGGCTATAACGCTGTGCAGCTTGCCACAAAGACTTTAACGGACGCAAACGAAATGCTGCAGATTCTACAAAATTTTGAAGCAAATTCCAGTGAAGCTCAACGGTTAGCCAATCAATCACTGCATAGAGCGATCATGTATAACTTCACTAGCTGGAACGCAATAAAGTACACCCAAGAGATTAACGCTTCCCTTCAAGATACTCTTGAAAATGCAACACGTGGGCTGGCCCTGGCACAACAAGCGTCGAATTTATCCAACGCTGAAAATCAAGT
>OX421448.1:14978300-14990800 GCA_949126865.1 Montipora capitata | reverse complement strand
TATGTTAACGACATTCACGTTTCATATAGATTAATGAATTTCTTCTTATTTGCTGATGGCACTAACCTGCTATTTGCTGACAAAAACTTACTGAGTCCCTGAAGCTTATAATAAACAAAGAATTGGAAAATGTATGTGATTGGTTATTAGCTAACAAATCGACATTAAATACCAAAAAATCTAATTACGTATTATTTCACCCTCTCCAAAGAGTGACAACAATCCGCCTTGATATAAAAGTATTGACTGTGAACTCAATGTATACGAACACCTTGAACAAAGAAATTTTGTTAAGTATCTTGGTGTGTTGATTGACAGCAACCTCTCTTGGAAAGATCACATCGATTATATTCCACTTAAGATAAGCAAAACAATTGGTATTATAACACGGTTGAGACACGTTCTACCTACTTCTATTCTTCTTCGTATTTATCGCTCTCTAATTCATCCTTACATTTCTTACGGTCTTTCGGTATGGGGCCAAACTTCAAAATCAAATCAGGAGAAAATCTTAATCCTCCAAAAAAGAACTTGACGTTTAATTTATTTTCGAAATAAAAGAGAGCATGCCATCACATTATTCGTACGCTCTAATATTCTTCCAGTCGACATGCTTTATTTCAAATTTATAGCCACTCTGTACGATATAAACCCTAATAAATCTTTTTGATCAAGTAGACTCTGTGCACTCTCATAGAACCAGGTCTGCATCCAAAGGTAAATTTCACATAAAATGCTCAAAGCTGACACAACTGAGCCACTCATTTTCCAGAATAGGCTGCAAAATCTGGAATGAATTACCGGAATCTTTTCTTCTAAGACATCCTTTAAGAAATGCCTACAGAATACTAAATCTTCTTGATCAAGTGGACATTTATGGTGACGTCAAGACTCTTATTAAAAACTTCAATGGTGGTATGTCAAGTTAGCATGTGACAGATTTACTTTTAATTTAATCAGTCATTATTTTTACTTAACTTATTATTCTTTAATTACTGCATGGTACATCTTTAAATTACATCACTCCTATTAAAATACAATACAAACGTTCTCTGGCTAAAAGTTTTAAAAAGGAACATAAGCTTTCGGCTGTCGACCTACAGGCTTCCACGAATGTAGATCGACAGCCGAAAGCTTATGTTCCTTTTTAAAACTTTTAGCCAGAGAACGTTTTTATTGTATTTAAATATGTCTTATCCTGGCTGCACCTCAATTTTTAATTATATCACTCCTGTAAATATTAAGTTTTTCTGAGTTATTTTCACAATTTTTCTACGCTATCTACCTAGATTAGCTTATGCTATTTGCGGGTTAGTGTATCTTTTGTTACTTTTAGGTAAATGTGCTTTAAATAAATTTGAATCTAAATTTAACTCTATTTTTATGCAAATACTTTCTTTTGTTTCAGTAATCCAATATGGCTGCTGGTCACGTGAGTGAAGACGCTACACAGGTTTGCTTGCACGCGACAGGGCCTGGCACTAGAAAAAACGCTTACGCCATTATGCACCTTTTTGTTAAGTCCGCAAACAGCCTGATGTCTGACTCTTATACGTAGCTGTCGTCTGGAATAGGCCACGTACATGGTGGCAGAGAAAGAACACCTCTCCAGAGAATGGATTATTTCACACTCCTTTCTATCTTTAGTCGGTACATAGTGTGAAATAAAATGAACCATGAACCAGAGTTCCGCGGGGAGAAAGTAGAGTCTCCCCCCGAACTCATATTTCTTCATATCCAAGGAGATAAATAGTCTCGAAAGTTCACCGTTTACCGCAAAATTCAGCTTACCAATGAAGACTAATTTAAAACGGTAAAAGTAAACAGTGTTGGCAAGGTCATGTTGGCTGATATGAAACTCCCTTTGCCTTCAACAACGTCTGTAACTATCACCTCGCAAACTGAAGTGAGCCTTTCAAGTTTTACCAGTTTCCTTCTCGACTCTTGATGCTTTTGGCTTTCACCAGGAAGAAGGCAGATCTCAGTTTCAGCAAGACATTTACTGGCCGACTTTAAACCTCCCATGACTACTGTTTATTCGAATTTATCCCAAGACCACTATAGGATTAGGCTCCATTTCCATTTCCACCGGGGTTGACTTTCGAGTGAAAAAAAATCAAAAGAGCAAAGAAGCTTTTCTCACCGATTTTAGTCGAAGACGAGTCATCGTATTAATAATTCATCTCAATGGACTCGGATGTTTTCCTACTCTTGTTTTTCGCCACTCACAAGGTAGTCAGAAAGAAACGAAACCGGATATTATAAATTTCCACAAATTCTCAGGGAAGACAGGTTTTCTAAGAGCCTCTTCATATGAGACCGGTTAACCGGGCTGGCCACGCTTCCGAGATCTCGCCGCCTCACCTCTGAATCCGTTGTAAAAATTTCGATGTGTTCATATGAGAGGGAGGGCTGGCTCGGTTGCCGAGATCGGTAAGCGGGCTGGAAATTTTGCCATATGAACACTTTAGCCCGATTACCGAAAGAAAAATACTACAATGTATTTTCGTGATAGAACGGACATAACAAAGTTTTTACTTCTCTTTTCTTCTATAGGGAAGATATCGTTGACGTCACCTATTGTCATTTATGAGCCAACCAGAGCCTGTCGAAACAAAGGGTCTTTTTTTCCTGTGGTTGGCAAATTTGAATGACAAAAGCAATGTTTGTAAACAGATATCTTCCCTATATAATGAAAGCTTGGAATAGTTTCATTTGATAGTTCACGTTAAGTCAAAAGAAATTTGAGGTTGCTTCAACAAAGAAAATCGAGAAGTTAGATTTCACGAGTGACTAGTCGCGTCACCACTTTTTCACAATTTTCATCTCAAAAAGCGAGCTGAAAGTCGCCAGATGAACAGAAACCAATTTTCATCTCGGTAACCGAGCCAGCCAAGTCAACCGGGATCATGTGAAGAGCCCATAAATTTCACACGTCGTCCAGACGGGCAATCGCAATCAGAAATTGTAAACTGATAGAATTAAAATTAGAATAAGAATTATTAAGAAAATTATCGTTCCATTTCTCAGGAGTTAACCCTGGGCGTTTGCGTACAAGATCCGAACATTATTTCTAAAGAAATTAAACGAAAAAGTCCCAGTTTTGCCCCATCGATCTTTGTTGTTGTTACTCTTCTTTCTTTCTGCTGAATATGTTGTAGCTGTTCGAATAGAGTCCGTTCCAAACACTCTTTTTCTTTGGCCATCTCGGTTTTATCAGAAATAACACATAAACAGCGGTGACAAACATCAGATATATCATGTAAAACGACAAGTAAAAGATAATTTGAAATTAAGCGTTTATATCTGTTGTTTGTCACCGCTGTTTGTGTGTGTTTTTTAGATTCCGTTCCATTTGAAACATTTGAAAACGTAAATTTAATTGGACTGCCCACAACAAACCGAAATTCAACGACGGGTCCTATATTTCAATATGCGCTAAAATCAGTAATTCAAAATAACTATTACATCCCTGCTTAAAAAATAACCACGAGAAAGCAAAAATCATACCACGAGCCACGCACACAAATATTCGGCCATGCGGAAATCAGGTGCTTGTTCCTTGACGAGCATCCAATAAGAAGGCATTTCCGGTCGGACAGAAAAAAAAAAGTAAACGATTCCAAAAGAAACTCAAATATATTCAACTTTGAAACGAGCCGGGGGCACAAACAGATGGCAAGTTAGATTTTGTAATCTTTTCCGTTGGCGGTATCATAAAACTGAGCTGTAACAGAAACACTTGCCTCCAGTTGGATATGATTTTTTTTCCTTATTTGTCTTTCAGTGCAGATGCTACCTTATTTTAGAAGGAAAATCCGAATCACCGAGGCTTCGATGTTTCATCCGTGGATTTATATTCTACCTTTTTAAGACGTCAAGGAAGTGACATTTTCGGCTAGTCGTTGGTGTAGTGACATAAATTCTCCGAGTGCATGATTGTGCATCGTTAATCCGTCGCGATAATAATACGTGCTTTGCGATCCAGTATGTTTCTGCCGAGCTGAGCGTCTATTGACATATAAACCAAACGAAGTTCGACCATGTAAATTTCTTGACAAGACGGCTATAGAAGAAATATGGATCCTTTGAAGAGAAAAGAAATCTTTGTTCATGGAAGACCGACGAATTCTGGGGTTGAAGAACCAAGGAAATATCTACCACGACCTGCGCTGCAGATTAAGCGATACTCCAGCCCACCGGGCACACTACAGGGATTTGAACAATATATAAAGGAACACCCGAGTGATCGGTAAGATGAAACTGCTTTTATATGATCTTTTTTTACAAGTAAAGATGATCTGTTATTTACTGGGCCCGTGCTATGAGAAATATTGAGCGTCTATAGTGTTGTTGTATCGTTCCATTCGCAATCAATCCATTTTATCCCTTCATTTACATGTATAAATTTAAATTGTAGTATTGGTAACCTTCATATGCTGAGGGTTTTGGGTATTAAACAATTCTGTAAGGGTAAGTTTTGGTACCCTGTTGTATTCAACTATCATTAAATTCTCTCTTGATGTGTACTGAGAACATAGATAAGCTGCGGTTTGCTTTAGATACTTTAGACTCATATTTAATCGCAATTCCTATTATTATGGCTTCCATTGTTTGGTTTGTTTACACTCTGAAGCAATTCTTTTTTACAATTCTTTTCCTATGAAAGTGAAAACAGTATTGTAGCTAGAGCCTTGATCATCATTCTTCTCGAGTTGTCAAAGTCATCGAAACTTTACGTTTTTCGCACGGCTTGCGGCACTTTTCAAAAAGTTCTAGCAGCTTTGGATTAACCGGACAGTTATCACACGCAGGACACTGTATTTACTTTGTTCTTTTGTATAAGTCGTGCGTTTTCTTCGCGAGTTTATGAACAAAAAACTCTCGCAGGCTGCAGTTTTGCTGATTTGATGAGTACTCGTCATTTAACCTCACTGATAATTTATAAAGGTTTTGTATCGATGGAGCCGAAATTTTTTTATCCAGTGGCGAAGTTTCACTAGTTTCCGGCAACACGTATACGTATATATGAATATTTTACTTTCTAATGGCCCATGCAATGAAAACTTTGCTTCAACAAAAGATTAATTTTGATCGCTCGTATGAATACAATACAAGAGTAAAATGGCCGGCAATTTACTGAAAATCAAGTGGCAAGAGACGTAAATTTCTTGAAGTCTTTACTGTTTGTAGAGTTTCCGAAGTTGAGGAGTCAATGCAGCGAAACTTTGAAAAACTACTCTAAATCCATGATGATGGATAAACCAAATTTATAAAAAGAAAATCTCAGATTTCAATAGAACCACACAATATAGAATTATTTTCCCCATTACATACATCTGCGTCTCTATCATAACTTAGAATTATGCGTGACCTCGTTATCACTACGCGCATTCTTACCATCGCCTGCAAATACTGGGCACGTAGAGAAGCCGCTGTAACATTTCATTTTATCTGGGCTGAATATTCACTCCACCCAGTTTAAATCAGCCATCAACCCCCCAAAAAAGAGGACTGTTTTGTGAGAAAAGTATTTCAGAACATTTAGAGTGCGAATGTGATAGGAGTGTCCCCTATATTAGATTTGGAATTAGTTCAGTTCTCTATACGAATCAAACTCGAATTGAATTGCCGTGTTTGTTGAGCGCTGTGCTTTTTTTCTCGAATTAAGTAAAACCCTGAAAGTCATTAAGGCGGCAATTTTGATATGCAATAAGGCTGAGCAACTATTATTTCTATTAAACTTAATTTTTGATCAGTTCCTCTCCACCTCATCTTAATCTTCATGTTTTGAATTGCTTATGAGTCGTCTCGGTCTTCATAAAAGATATCACAACTCGATTTTCACAGTTTGGAATGCCGAGTTCGTTCTTTTATGACCTTCTTTTTTCAATAGATTAGACGGCCGTTAATCTTTTCGCATCAGTACATTGTCTCCGTTAGTGCGAACATTTACCAGGCATGTTTAACCATACGAAAAAACTAAACTAAGATAGCAAACATCACGGATTATCACCCATGCACAAAAAGCATGCAATTTCATGCAAAATGCATTTGCATATTTTTACATCCACGTAAAGTACTTGTTACTTTGTAAAGCTGCAAGATGAAAGTCAACCGCGTCGACTTTTTTAAATATTGGGCGCAACATAACGTAAACATTCGATTTTATTTTAGGGTTCCATCTTTGATATGGTTATCAGCCTGGATGAAAGAATAATTGCTTATCGCTACATGTACTACCCTATACATGCCAGGGAAACGTTTTTCTTACTAGTCTAATACCACAAACACGAATAGCAACGATATTTTATTAACAATATTTGTATAGTGAAGGGTTTGGTGAAATGTTAACCCCGGTGAATGAATAAAGAAATGCATCTTTTCATCGATGGTGACTCGGAAAAGCTCGGAAAATATCCGAGTGCTCCATTGTAGGAGTCGAACACGGTACGACTTCCGCTTACTAGTTCGGATGCTCTACAACTGAGCTGTAAGAGACTCGTGGGAGCTAGGCCATGATCCATGATTTCGATGGTGACTCGGGGATACTCGGAAAAACCCGAGTGCTCCTTTGCAGGAGTCGAACCTCCGACCTTCCGATTACTAGTTCGGATGCTCTACCACTGAGCTTTAGGGAATGATCGGAAAAACCCGAGTGCTCCTTTGCAGGAGTCGAACCTTCGACCTTCCGATTACTAGTTCGGATGCTCTACCACTGAGCTTTAGGGGATGATCGGAAAAACCCGAGTGCTCCTTTGCAGGAGTCGAACCTACGACCTTCCGATTACTAGTTCGGATGCATTACCACTGAGCTATAGGGGATGATCGGAAAAATCCGAGTGTTCCTTTGTAGGAGTCGAACCTACGACCTTCCGATTACTAGTTCGGATGCTCTACCACTGAGCTATAGAGGATGATCGGAAAAACCCGAGTGCTCCTTTGCAGGAGCCGAACCTACGACCTTCCGATTACTAGTTCGGATGCTCTACCACTGAGCTATAGAGGATGATCGGAAAAACCCGAGTGCTCCTTTGCAGGAGCCGAACCTACGACCTTCCGATTACTAGTTCGGATGCTCTACCACTGAGCTTTAGGGGATGATCTGAAAAATCCGAATGCTCCTTTGCAGGAGTCGAACCTATATATATATATATATATATAAATGTGGAGGTCGAGTCAACCTTGGCGCAAAGTGCTCAATGCTGTGGTAGCAGAGCTAAGTATACATAAATTGAAAGATTAAAGAGGACGCATCGATTCTCTGTTACTCTGAGTTTCGCGCCTAAGCGCTCGTCAGACAGAACTTTATTCAACTAAGATCATACCTTCTTATATACAAATTAGATAAGTAGCTAATTAATTCATTAATGTGATGATCTGATCTACGTGTGAAATAACGATTTTCGAGAGATCAGATCATCACACGTAGATCAGATCATCACATTAATGAATTAATTAGCTACTTATCTAATTTGTATATAAGAAGGTATGATCTTAGTTGAATAAAGTTCTGTCTGACGAGCGCTTAGGCGCGAAACTCAGAGTAACAGAGAATCGATGCGTCCTCTTTAATCTTTCAATTTATGTATATATATATATATATATATACGACCTTCCGATTATTAGTTCGGATGCTCTACCACTGAGCTATAGGGGATGATCGGAAAAATCCGAATGCTCCTTTGCAGGAGTCGAACCTACGACCTTCCGATTACTAGTTCGGATGCTCTACCACTGAGCTATAGCAGATCCGTGAGAGCTAGACTAGGTTCCTGTGCCAATTGTCCCGCAATCCTGCTAGGACTTATATATATATTTATTAAAATCTGAACTACGGTTATTAGAAGTCCAGTATTTTCATTGGCTCGCCGGACACAGGCTATCAGTTCATATACCTAATAAGGTCAAGGAACGCGAAAGCAATAAAGCGCGATGAAAACATTTTTGCCGCTCTGAGAAAAAATGGCCGACAAAAGCCTAACCTATATGCGAAAGAAGTCAGTGTGGCCAGTTAGTCGTCAATGATTGAAAAAAGCATAATTGTAATCATGATAATAATAATAATAATAATAATAATAATAATAATAATAATAATAATAATAATAATAATAATAATAATAATAATAATAATAATAACAGAAAATAATGATTACATTAATAACAGCCGAAGGTCTCTCCGGTCAACCCTATCAACTCATCAGTGGGATTAATGTGGCATGAAAGTCAATTCGGAACACTCAAAGGAGAACGATTTTGTGCATTCTGTAGACGCAACAACGGCGATTTTGCATTCTTATTTCTTAAGCAGTGGTTTTGTACCAACGGAAACCACTGCCTAAATAATTTCATAAAGAGTAAAAAAACACAGCAGCACTGAAATGTGGTGGTTTCAAGGCAAGTTGAAGCAAAAACGTCTAACATCTGGTTAACTTCCTTCGGGCTTTAACATGATTTTGCTCCGGATATCGCACCACTCCACCAAATTGCGCGATTGCAGAAAACACCTTATATTTCATCTCAGCGCACCCTAATTAAAAACGAAAGAGCACATTGCATCAGGCCTCGTTCCTTTAAAAGCTGAATTAACTGTCCGCGATCCCGCACCTCACTCGAAATTCGAACGCAAAACCGAAATGGTGGGCCCAAAAGATGTCATGGCTTGAAAGCGATGCTCGAGGTTATCTGGCTTTTTTGATGTTTTTTCTTGATATGAAGATTGCATAAACTTACTTGAAAGTAATATTTGGAAAACAGCATTTACAAAAGAAACTTAAGAAAAACATATTGAAAACAGACGACTTTGGGAAAAGGAAGATTCTCATTTTTTATAAAATAGTTTGTTGTGCGTTTCAAAAGTATTGGTAATTAATGTTAAGTGCCAGTCTCATGGTCACACAGGTTATCCTCGTTGGAAAGATTTCTTTTTTCTTGGTTAGGCGATCTTTAGACCTGGGATGAATTGAGCATCAGCATACGCTCTTGAAAAAACTCGACACCCAAACCAGGAGCCCATTACCCGGAGCTTCCATCTCTATTGTACCCTTGAGTCAACCCTGTCCCGTATCTTTCTATTTTTTAGAACTACTACATTTTGACGTATGTGACGTAATAAATGGCTGACCATAGGTCTCTTACGATAAGCTATTGTGAAAACACCCAGTAAAGCCCCCCTGCGAGGTGCTTCTAAAAAACAGAAAAATACGGGAAAGGGTTGACGCAGAGGGTTAATATGGAAGATGGAGGCTCCGGGTAATGGGCTCCTGACCCAAACTCAATGTGCACGCTCAGACCTCTGTGAAAACCGTCTTATGTCTGCGCATGATCAGAGATTGCAAATATGATACAACACTGCAATCTCGTTCCCACAGCCTCCGTTACCCTTGTCCAGCGGAACGGGTGCGGGAGGCTTTGGAATAATCCAAAACCGGAACCAGAAAACTCTGGTTCCGGTTGAATAACTGCGCGTGCGTGAGGGAAGTTGGTTAGAAATCGACAAAAACACTGGAGGTCATCTTGTAATGAAAGCCCTTACTTTTCACTCGCCAGACAGTACACATGAGTATAAATACATCTCCTGATACACTCGAGACATTTAAACCGCGGAAAATAAGAAACTAACGAGATACATTTTATCAATCAAAACAAATTTCAGTATTTGGTGTCACGAAAGTGACAATTGCTATATCTACAAAAACAAAAACTTGACGGAACTGGCAAGTTGTAAAACAATTTATTTCTAGATCATCTTCAACTTCTTATGGATAAAAATCCAAAAGAAATCATGATTTTTGAGTTTAGAATTTGAAAAATGAAAATGGCAGGAAATAAAAACGTTTTTCAACAGCCAATCAAATGTGGCCTTTTTGGATTCGACCAGAGTTCCCGACCGCTGACCAAGGGAACGATGACTCTGGGAACGAGATTGACAACACTGACGCGAAAAAAATGGAATACCACTTCCTTAAACGTACGCATTAAATGTACACGTTAAACCATTACTTTTGCAGTGAAAGGCATCTATAACAAACTCAAACGAAAGGTTTCCGTAAATCAGGAGAAACTTGAATCTGATATACAGCCATCGGTTAATTAAAAAATCCCTTGCTTGACAAATGAGATATGCAAAATAAACATCTAAATTTGTAATCTTTTTGTTCATGATTTTAAATATATGGGTGTCTTTGGTCGCTAAAATTATGATTCCCATTATATTTATCGTAAGCATCATTTTTTCTATCACTCACAAATAACCTACTTTTCAAAAAATGACGATTGATCTGAGTCTGACAATATTGAAAATATGCTTTAAAAACATCCTGTTTATCAAAACATGGAATGGGTGCCGTTTACACAAACCAAAAGGATTGAAATGTCAGCGATAAATATTGAAAACTTCGTTCCTTGGCGAAGGCGAATTCCAAGTTCAAAACTTCGCCGATCGAATCGCGAAACGATGAGTAATGAACTTTTCCAAAGAAAACCCGAATGATACAGCTCGCCTTAAACGATTAACTCACAGAATTTACTTTTTTTCTAATTCAACTGGAGAACTTAATAACGTAAGAGAAAGAGTGGATTGATTGTCGATTTGAAAGGTTTCAAATGGAATGGTGGGTACTTGATGTCTGAGTTTCTCGTGAAAAGGAAAGGTTCCCTGACGATTCGAAATTCAGTAACCAATTAACCTGCATCAACAGACACGAAAAAAGTGCGAAATCTATTATTGTCGCTGCTCACACATTATGAACTCGTTCTTGAGGTCCATTCTTTACGTTTTCAGTTTTTAATTCGAGCTATGATTGACGTAGTGGTTGTCAATTTTTGGAAACTGATTGACGTTGATTCGGCCAGAAGCTTTAATTTGATAGGATTAAAATTTTAGAGATTAAAAGTTTTGCATGTGTTCCGTGACCAAGAGCTGAATATTTAAAGAAACAAAAAAATTATGCCCTCAGGGAATATTTTTTTGGCGAGTCACGGCTCCAACAGAGCCACCATATCATCAAAAATTTGGATTCATTTTAGGACGGTTTTACGAGTAGTCATAAAGAGCAAACAACCACAAAGGAGATGCCCAAAGCGCAGAACGGTGAAGTAACCCAAGGAAGTTTTTAAATGTTCCGTTTACATAGCTCTGTTATGTAAACTGGGGGCGTTCCCTGAAATGAGAAAGAGTTGGCTTTGTTTGAAAACAAGTCTTCTACCACCCGTAATATACGGAAAGAACAGTCGAAGGGCTAACCTGCAAACGTCAATGACACTGTTTGTTGATGACAAGCTGTGCTTTTTCGAATAACAAAACATCTCTACAACACCTCGATCTCCAAAAATTTTCACCTTTTGCAAATTAAAGTTTGGGTTTGGTGGGTTGTAGCGCTTCTTATAGTTCGTCCACTGACCACTGAAATTCTATGGACTCAGTACTGCCATAATAGTATCTTCCTTCAGTTATAAAAAGGATTCTTCCCATGATAGTACTTCTTTTGGTCCAAAGATCGTTTTATGCGGTGCTACCATACAAGAGGATTGTTGGCTCCTCGAACGCCACTCATCATTCCAACCCATCGTCACTGTATGGTTTCTTTGGAGGAACCGGTGATTTGCATTTTGGCAGATCTAGTTTTAATAATTAGGGTGACGCAAATCGTTGAAAGCCAGTTAATGGCTCTTTGTTAAAAACGCAACTGCGTTGTCATTAGTTTGCTGAGGAAAAATGTAAACGAAGTCGTGCAAAAAGCTGCGTCATCGCCTCACCAAAAAACTTGAAGAAAAACAATATTTACGGACTCGCGCGCGTTAGGATTTAATCATTTACTTGCTTCATTTGAAATTTTTGAAACTCATGGCTATCAAAGTCGGAACGCGTTGAAAATCTAATCTTACTGTTCAATGGAGCATCAGCACCAAAGATTTTGTAATTTTTGATCGCCTTGTGCACACTGTCACAGTGTACAGTGCTTCTGTCACTGTCAAGAGCTTGGCTACACTATTTGTCGTCACAGCCAGGGTTTGGAGCCTCAATTTGTCATCAAAAGGCAGGCATCCAATTACAACGCAGGCAATATTAGGGTTGTACTTGCCGCAGTTAATCGTTTTTTATCGCCGCATCCACAGTACTTGTAAAAGTAATTTTGACGTCGCGTGAGAATCAAACGTCCAATACTTCAGTTTGGCTCGACCTCGACATACGGTCTAAATATCTGCGTGGATCCAAAACTGGTAAAATCGCCGTTTGTGTCACGTTCAGTACCTGGTTTATTCGGAATTTCAACATTTTTCGTATTAACTGCAAACTAAAGCTGCTCTAGTCAGCATCAAATCAACATTTGCTTCGCATCGCTTCACCATTCTTTGTTTTCACGCGTGGGAGCGTCTCTAACAAGGATTAATAGCTCTTAATTCTACGGCATGGTCACGAGGATTAGGTCCTCGACGTTCACAGACAGGTATATCAACTGATATTTAGATTCTCGTATCATTTTCCACATGATAAATTT
>OX421448.1:14938300-14973300 GCA_949126865.1 Montipora capitata | reverse complement strand
CTATCTGTTTGCCTAACAGATGCAGATAACTATGGTGCACCTCAATATCGAGCCATTTTATGGAGAAAAACAGTAAGTGAAGATTTTTTTTTACATTGAGTCCTTTCAAGGGAACACATGAGCCCAACAAATTATTGACCTGCTCCCAACTGTGTGGCTTCACAGCTCAGTTGGTAGAGCTTTGCACCAGCATTGCAGAGGTCATGGAATTGTCTATAAGAGACAATTGCTTAAATTATCCAGAAAAGTGTGAGGATCATTTCACTCTTTCATGTAGTAAAGACAATAGTAATTAGTTTGAGATTTAAGGGCTAAGAAGGATCTGAGAAAGTATAAACCAACAAAAACCAGTCTTGTACTCAACCATCATGGATGGCCACAATATTATTTGTTTGTTGTGTTTGTGCGATTTGTTTTTGATCTGTATATTTTGTATGTTAAAATGATCATAGAAGTGAAGTTTGAACCTTGATCAGTTGCAAAGATCCAGGCTTCAAGGAAACTTAAATTTCATATCTTGCTAACTTCACTGAATAATATTTTGATGCAAAACTACAAGCTTTCAAGTTGTTTGATACTGCATTATTTTACATACATACATACTTTATTGAACCTCCCCAAAGGGGCTTTTCGGGAACAATAATAATTATAAAATAATAATTTACATAATTATTTAAATTATTTACAAGATTAAAATAACCAATCATCACTATTTTGTATTTGACTGTGTGTTGTCTGATTGAAGTACTTGGTAATTGTATCCTTCATTCCATCATAATATTTAACGTTGTTGATTAGAACCTAATGGATAGGTTAAAGCAGGAAATTTTACCAAATGAATCTCTGTCTACATACTTTTCTAAATATTTGCATGGCCAACCATATCTCTCGTCTCAATTTATCACTTTCCTAGGGAAGTCAGAAAGTATGCATTCCATACCATCTTAACAAACCTGTTTCTCCAAAGAGTGTCTTACAGTATGTATAGCAGTTATTTGATATAGCAATTACCAGTATTAGTTGATATATAGGGGTCTATTTTTTGTACAGTTAACAGTTTTAAATACTTTTGACAGTGTTCGACACTTACTTTCTCACTAAATTGCCCTTTCAGCAACCAGTTTTGTTTTTTTGGTTGCTCATGTTTTTTTTCGGTTGCCCACCTTCTAAAGACCTGTTGCCCACTAAAACTCAAAGGAGGCTTGTAAAAACATCTCTCTGTTACGAGCCTAGGAAGGCCCAACAGGCCAGCGCTTATCTCCGGTTTCCCTAGCATGAGGTGAGTATTTCTACTCTCTCCTGGATGGGATGCTAGTGCATCCCAGGGTTACTCCCAGCATTGTCGCCAGTACCCTTTTATACACCTGGGTGGAGAGAGGCACCGTGAGAGTAAAGTGTCTTGCCCTAGAACACAACACAATGTTCCCGGCCAGGACCCGAAACCGGACCACTCGATCCAGAGTCAAGCACTCTAACCATGAGGCCACCGCACCTCCCAAATGACAATTTGAGTAAAATGTGTCTAAAATGGGCCTGACAGACCAACACGACTCCTGCTGTGTCCATGGTGTTCTAGTTTGCTTTGACAAGCATACATTTCAGCAATTTTTCAGAGATCAAGGGAGATTCCTTGACTGTATCTCTCTGAGATTGGGTTGGTTTTGAATTTAATGCCATTTTTCCAATGGTATGTTCTTTAGCCTTTCAAAGATGGTTGAAATTGCGTGACAAAAGGTAGAATTTTCTTGTGCACTTGTATCATAACAAACATTTTTTCCGTGCGGAGAAAGATGGCGGCTATGAGCATGTTCCTTCTTCCAGTCTATTTTGAGATTTGTACCAAAATATTTTTAACAGAAAATAAATGACGGCAAAGAGATGTTTGCGGTGACTACGTCATATTACTAGTCACTTTCTTCGTTGCAAATCAAAATCCACAAAATATCATTCAACCAAAAATTCTGATTGCCTGATCTGGCAAGTCTTAGAGTTGTTTTACTTGCCCACGGATATATTTCGCTTGCCCCGGGCAATCGGGCAAGCATTAGTGTCGAACACTGTAAAATTGAGGGGAATTTGTTTTTTTAACTGTGCAAAGTGGTGATCAGTGGTGTACCTGTCAAAACAGAGCCCCAATATCATCCACTTCGCCAAATAAGGTTAACTCTTTGTCTTGCTGGGGTGCTGGAATTTGAACATCTTTGGTGGGGTATTTGATTTCTGGAATGTAAGGGTGAACAAATTGAAACATGGCAAAATAAAGACAGAAGATAAAGAGACGAATGTTCTTTTGTTTTTGGCTGACTGGAAAAAGGGCTTGCAAATTCTTGCTTTGTATTCAAATGTTTCTCAAACTCTTTAAAGACAGGAATACTTCAATGAAGGTCTGATCAATTCCTTATACTTTTCATTAAAAAAGTACTATTTTTGTGCAGATGTGGTGGTGGTGGTATTTAATCATGAACAGCCTTTGGTGTTGTAATTTTGAACAAACAAAATCTGTCATTACTCAAATTCAAATGCCAGAGAATTTGTACTTATTGAAGGAGGCTTCAAAATTTCACAAGTGCATCAGCTTTTGACCTCTCCTGAAGTCTCAAGTCTCCACGTTGTCTTAATATTTAAGTCAAGCTTATGTTCACAATTATCGTTCACTTTACAGAGCTTACGGCATCAACAAGGTAGACAAAGGGCCCAAGGAAGTACTCAATCCTGAGATGCAAAAGGTAGCAATCGTACGCAACGGTCTTCTAGGGTCTTCATGCCTTGTTACAGTGGCACTGATACTTCATACCTTTTTGTAATTATGATTAGTATAAACACACAGGTGATTACACAAAATCGCGCGCTCTCATTGGTTCGCTATCTCGGATTATCAGCCGATAATCACCTCGACGGACAAAATGGCTGCCAGTAGTCGTTTTGCCACTGTAAATGAAGATGATTTCGCGTTGAAATGTTTTTTTTTTTCTTTTTTTTGAAATAATCACCTGTGTATTTATACTAAAACAATTATTTGCCTCAGGCTCAGTGATTATCGGTGAATATTCACCTCGACTTCGTCTCGGTGAATATTCACCGATAATCACTTCGCCTTCGGCGAATAATTGTTAATTATTGAAACAGGAGAATATTGGGCCACAATCTTGGGAAATGCGTTTTACAGTCTTCTATTTAAACGAGTTGATTGGATTTTTTCGAGCCCTTCGTCAAAGCAAGTCCCTCTGACAAAGGGCTAACGCTCGAAACGTCACCTCACATATCTTTCTTTTACAGTGGACAACTCAACTCGTTTCATAAACGTAAGCTTGTCTAGGGTCTTGCAGAACATCCCAGTATTCAATGAGTATTCCTCACCAAGTCAAACGAGTATAAAAGTATAAAATGCTTCAAAGGCAGCCTGTAAATCAATCAATTACCTACCTCAACAGGATAAGAGTAAAAAAAATCGGCCTTTGGTTTCTTGAACGACAATCTTTGTGATCATTGCGGGGTGGCGACAAAATGGCGGGAAAATTTTCACCCAGCTCCCGCGCTGTTCTCAATGCAAAACTTTTCTTTCATAAGGGCCTACCTAAACTAGGAAATATTGTTGCGGAAACATTGTCGCGGACGCAAATGTTTCCCAGTTTGGCCACCCGAGCAGCAATCCCAGGGAAACAATGTTTCCTAGTTTAGCCAAGCCCTAACGTCTTCATGTCGTAAACTATTTACACAGTGACGTAAATAGTCAATCAAAGTAGCGGTTGGAGTCACATCTTCCAGATGCAAAACAAAGTTGTGAACATGTGTGAACACCGACGAACCCAAGCCTCGCAAAAGATAAACGTGAGGAACACAAAGGCCAACGAATAGATCCTAAATACTGACTGAAACGTCAATTTTTTGCAGTTCGCGTTTATATTGCTCTTGCTAATGTCTCCATGTGAGGCCTTATGCGTCCCATGGCGCAAAAAGGACTGATGATGAATGTCTCCATGTAGACAAACGTCGCAAAATAAATTGAGTTATTGAGTAATTCGATAAAACCAAGAATCAATCATTAACGCTAGTAATTAAAACGGAAAATAGGTATTACAGAGAAGGAGGATATTTGTAGACCTTTACATACCAGCAAGAGTGAATTTTTCACTCTTGATCTTTATCTTTAATCAAAATAATTGCCACTAGCGCATAAATGCTAATCCGGCAATGGAACCAAGAATTGATACCGGTTACTTCGGGAAAAGTTGGACCCATGCCACGCCCTCAAACCGTCCCCC
Organism: Montipora capitata; assembly: GCA_949126865.1. Classification (NCBI taxonomy): domain Eukaryota; kingdom Metazoa; phylum Cnidaria; class Anthozoa; order Scleractinia; family Acroporidae; genus Montipora; species Montipora capitata. Next base: position 14,969,038 of record OX421448.1, on the reverse strand, counting down.
ATACAGTCACACTCCATCGTTCCTGTTAAATTCCTTGACGCTCTCTGTATCTTCTCGCTGTTCAGAGAGGCAGCGCGTGCATTTCTAGATCTATTTCACGAGCGTTTCGATTAAGGGTGCGTTAGATTGACCGTATTCCGGAATAGGAATACGTGGAATATAAGTTAGAAATTCTTCGTTTTTACGGAGATTCACATTAAAATTGTCAAGTATCTGCTAAAATGCTATTTTAAACATATTTTTATTATCCTTGCTGCTTTGAAACGCGCCAAACATACCGTTTTAATCCTCACTCTACGTATTCTTATTCTGAATAGGGTCAATCGAACGCGCCATAAAATAGAAGAATCGAAGCCCGATCGATATGAAAGATCGAGGGACCCACACTACACTATTTTATCTTTATCCTGCCCTTACCGCATTCCAGAAACGAAACACTATTTCTTTTTTAATAGTTTCTTGTTGTTGAAACCTTGTAGGAACTACTGGTGTTGGAGGAACAAGAGGTACGTTACATTTTCCATATTGCTGTGCTCAAATGCTCCATACAACAATGAATTGCGTCACGGTTAGAATATTTCAAATCAAACATTGACCGTTCAAAAACCCCTTTCTGAGAGGGTGCAATCAGTAGGGCATTTTACAAAGAATGATGCACTGCTTTCACGGTATTTAGAACCACCGTAAGAACCACCGTAAGACTGTGGCCAGAGGCAAACCAGTTGGTTATTTGCAGAAGTGCAGCTGCTCACCGTATACCGTAGACATATCCAACCTGAATTCAGAGTGAGATTTGACTAAACCCAGAACAATGCCATGCGATTCCAGCTGACTAATAGCCGTTCTACACTGGTCCATTCACGAATGATTTCTTAAGAGGGTACTGTCATGACGCTTGTAATGATTTCTGGACAGAATTCGGTAAATTTCACTTTTAAGTACTTTAATCGCATTCAAATCCTTTCTACATCGGTTTGACGATTTGAAGTGAATCTAGAGCAAATGTGCTCTTCATCGACTTCTTGCGAGTTACATCGTTACATCACGAAAACGTTTGACATTCACCCATCGTTTTCAAGTTCGCACACAGCTCTTTCTTGGCCATCTGTCGCCAAAAAGAGATATAAACGTAGTCTGTGTGCAAAGATAGAATTTTGAAGGGATCAGTTTTGTCATTAATTTTGTGGCTGCCATCAGCCGAAAACCCCCGGGCGAAAAACATTGAAAAACGTACTTTGAATATTTAGAATGTTATTAAAAACAGCGGGACAGTTTCCCTTTACGCGTCTTCAAATGAATTGTACTTTTTCACCATGTTTTGGGGCACTGCCAGTTAGGCGGCTCTTAAAGACTCCTTTTTTCATCTAATTCATCCTGTTTATGAACATTTATTTTACTGATTAGTTGGTTGAAAACAAACCCCTCAAGGAGTCCTCAAAATGTAATAGGAAAGTAGATTCTCTCTCAAAGTGAAAGACTTCTAAAAACCTAAAAACAGTTCTTTGTAGTTTAGCTCTAATTAAACCTAATCATTTATTTTATCAGGGATCTGTGAACTTCAAATTTGGAGTACTTTACGCCAGACAAGGGCAGACTACAGATGATGAGGTTTTTAGTAACGGTAGGTTTCATCGCATTTCCGAATATTTATTTTCTCTTCTCTTAATCAGAATGGTTATCTTTTAAACTCGATCCCAGGCTCTTTCTCCTTCGTCGTTGTGGTCGTTGTCCGGACAGATTCAGGGAACAAGCCCGGCTCCCACTCAGAAACACACACACGCACACCATTCACTCGCCCACGCTTCCTTTTCATCCATTTGCTACATGTGGTAACTTTTAGAGCATTGGCCCTTGTGCTGGTTAAAATGTTGCTGGTTGATGTATTTTGCTTAGCCCATTTGTTCAGTAAAGCTTAGGGGCGCGTTCGATTAACCCTATTCCGGAATAAGAGTACGTGAAGTGGTGATTTAAAACGGTAGGTTTGGCGTTTTGAAGCAACAAGGATTATAAATACATGTTTAAAATAGCATTTTAGCAAGTGTTTGACAATTTTCATGTGAATCTCCGTAAAAACGAAGGATTTCCAACTTCTATTCCATGTATTCCTATTCCGGAATATGGTCAATCGAACGCACCCTTAGATAATTAAATCATCCCCATCAAAAATACAACAAGTTGAACGTTTACTTCGCATGACTTGATTGACAGTCGTGTTTCTGTCGAAAAAAAGGACTGAGCGAGGAAGTCAACCATGCAATCCTGCTCCATATGTGAATAACAATAAGTTATTAAAAATGGGGGAGTTAAAAGAAAGCACGCGCATCCAAAGTTGCGTCCCTCCGTGGCGCCATTGCACAATGCCTTATTGTTGGCGCAAATAAGTGCATCTGACGTATTAAAAGTAGCGTTCGGTAATTACTTTTTGGAAATTCTGGCCAAGGCCCCTGCGCAGTTTCTCTGTCTGTTCCTTTCCATGTTCGTTTTTGACTTTTCCCTCCACAAATGAATTTATTTTCACCTATTACAGTGACGGTTAGTGAAGATTTCGAGCGTTTTCTGGAATTGCTTGGAGAAAGGATAGAATTGAAAGGATGGAAGAAATACCGTGGAGGACTGGACGTGAAAAGTAAGCGCCTTAAATATCAAAGTTGTTTTTAGACTTTTCAAACAAAACTTACTGATGATCCTAAGAATTGACTGGGCTCAGTTAGTTGAGCACCGGACTGTCACGCGGGAGGTCGTGAGTTCAACTCCGGCCGGACCAACACTCAGGATCTTTAAATAACTGAGGAGAAAGTGCTGCCTTTGTAACTACATCTGCAAATGGTTAGACTTTCAAGTCTTCTCGGATAAGGACGATAAGCCGGAGATCCCGTCTCACAACCCTTCAATGTCTATAATCCTGTGGGACGTAAAAGAACCCACACACTTGTCGCAAAGAGTAGGGCACGTAGTTCCCGGTGTTGTGGTCTGTCTTCTGTTGAGTATCATGGTTGGGAGGGTAAAAAAAAGGGGCCACAGTAATTGGCGCAAGCTGTTGTGGCGCTCTGCCAGCTTGACTGGCAAAGTCTGTAAATCAAATCAAATCAAATCAAATTTACAATCATGGTCCACTCCGATCGTCATATTGAAAGCGATATGCAGTTTAAGAGTGGCGAAAATCCCATTTCTTTATTTATTGTATCTCTAGTCGTTCATGAGTACTAAAGGATCATGGTTTGAGAATGTTACGGCGCTAAAAGTTTCATTTTGATTAGACAAAACTCTTGGGATTTTTCCTCTTTACACGCTGTAAATAGCTTTTTTTAATCTGCTGATCAAACTAAATTAGCAGGGTACCTAATCTTGATTTTACTTAAACTATTCGAGACGAAACGGAAAGACTAGACCGCTTTCCTTGAGGCAACGTCTTTAATCTGGAGTGATTTCACACATTTTCTTTTGTTATTCAACAAACTTTGTTTTACGTACAGACCATTTGAATAGTCAACTGACTGAATGCATGGCGGGGAGGGCTTAGAGAGGCAGAAGGGAAGAGCAGTGATTAAAGATTATTTATGAACAAGGATTTATAATACAGATAACTAGTTATGTAGGAGGAATTTACCATAAAAGCAGGGATTTTTCTGTATACATAAATCCCTAAAAGGAGAGATTTATCCGCATGTATGAATCTCTCGACTTACTTATTCTAGTTGATAACCTATCCAAAGGAAAACACACGTTCTGGGAAGTCGTATATTCAACAATTCTAAGAGTCTTCCATTCATGAAAAAATCCCTTACTGATAGGTTTTCACGCAACTTTCCATTGCTCCATTAAAGACCAACACGGGAGCGTTTTTGAAACAGGCTGGTGCCATCTTCAAATGGGGAACAAATCATGAAATAAGTCAGATCAATACCTCGAACTTCGGTTTTAAGCCATAAAATAAATTTGGCTGGAAACCTCCGTACGAGGTATTTATCGCTTACTTTTCCAGTTCAAGTTCTGTTAACAGCCCGAGAATGAAAAACTCGGACCCGTTCTCTTTCTACGCCACGCCCTTGACTTTGATCTGTTTTTTTTTTGTTCCAGATGACATGACCGGTTCGCATTCACTTTATACAGTTTACGAGGGACATGAAGTTATGTTCCATGTTTCTACTTTGCTGCCGTTTACACCAGATAACCCACAACAGGTGAGTAGAACGTGTCACTGAGGAATATTTTGCGAAAAGTTTAGAGTTTGTCAACACCAGCCTGGAATGTTTATTTTTGGTCTAACTTGTCTACAACGTGATTGTTTTACTAAACACGAAGACACACTGTCAAAAAAGTCGCTGCTTCCCCTGAATTCAAGCATGGCTGATAATCTAACATGCTATCAACAGTCATAGCACAACATAGACGGAACGCTTAAAAGATTAACAAGAATAGCAGTATTCACATTAGAGGACGGGAAACTCGTCAGACGGGTAACCCGTCTGACGAGTTTCCCGTCCTGGTGTGAATTCGCGATGAAAAAGTTATCTGAGTTACCGACATGAATTCACATTAGGACGAGTTTTTAGGACGGGTTAAGATGCCGAGGTACTGGTGCGAGATGTGCGTGGTTACCTAGCCAGCAGAAAACAGAACGCGCCTGGCTGTTTCTAGTATTTCCAAAGTATGACAACACAGCGGCAAAGATGTTTGTCTGTTTGTCAGTCCAGGATTTGTTTTTCTGCGTTTTAGAACGCTTCACCTTCTTCTTCGGCGCCATTTTGTTTTCCCAAAGTGCTCTGCTTTCGTTCTAGTTCCAGTCTAATCGGCGCATTTTTTCCTAAAACTCGACCTGGAAACCCGTCCAAGTGTGAATTCGTGATGCATTTTGACGAGTTTCTCGTCTAGTCGGGAAACTCGTCTTTAAAAGCTCGTCGATCAGACGGATAAGTGGACGGGTAAATTTGGACGAGTTTCTCGTCTAAAACCCGTCCCGACCCGATTTCACACTAAGACGGGAAACTCGTCTCAGACGAGAAACCCGTCCAAGACGGATTACTCGTCTCTAGTGTGAATTCGGCCAATATATCTTATAATATCACTGACCTGACAGATTGCCCTTTTACTATGATTTCTTTATTGCACAAATTTGCGCATAGCTCTGAATGTATCCGTGGTTGATTGACAGATGATCTTCATGTGGTTCCGGTACAGCGCACCTTTTATAGGACACCCTCCTATGTAATGCCATAACAAACGTTTTGGACTTGCGCTCGCATGAAAAGAATGTTAAAGTGAACTTGAAAAAGGCTATTAGATATCAGACTAGGAGTAATCATTAATTATGAAATGCGTTCGTGGGGACGAAATTTGGGTTCTCGAATATGTGAGGGAGTTTATGATGTTTCCGTCCTAGTAAATACTAATTCGAAGGTGAGCATAATGCCTTACTTACATATCGAAACATACTTGAATCCTGAGTAATTAGTCGTTTACAATCCTAGTACAAGAAAGGACTAGTTCCCACGATGTAATACGTTGGCTGTGAAAGCAACACGTAAACAGTATATTTGCACGTTTCCGATTCGTATCAGGCGTGTAACTGACCTACTTATCAATTTATAATATTTCGACAGGTCACGTTACCTAAGTGTCACTCTTTCCTTAACTTTACTGCACTTCTATGAAAACCACGAGGTAGTCTTTAGATATCCGCTTTACGATGCTCAGACTACTACGAAAACCACGAAGTGCGCGATAGTTTTTTTTCATCTGACGTCTGACGTTATTCAAAACGGCACAGAAAATGCAGACGGTCGACGAAAATTATCTCAAAAAAAGGCTTCCTTGAAACCACAGGACACCCAGGATCATGAACTGCGTTTTCCTTCGTCGAACGAAAATATAAAGTTTGTTTGCAGGGGCGTGTTCGTTTTGTTGGAAAACGTCGAACTGACAGTTTAACTTAATTTCTTTTCAGGTTGAGCGAAAACGTCACATTGGAAACGACATTGCGGTCATTGTTTTCCAGGACTGGGATGAAAATTCTTGCGCCAGTCCTCCCACGATCAAGTCCAAATTTGTTCGCATCCTTTTGAAACAAGTGATAGTTACACTTTATAGAATAGAAAATCTAGAATCTGGAATGGATTTTTTGTTTGCAGAGATGGCGGGAAAGAAGGGAGGGGAAGAGGCGTGGTTACTAAGTTAACACATAAATTTGCTTATTGAATCAACATACATCAAGTTTGCACTGAAGACAGTGTTTCTTCGTGATCACCCACACAGGCTTGGGCCTTCATTATTTTTGAGACGTGTGACGAAACGTTCATGGCGTCTGCAGCGGGAGGCTGCCAAGTTGAAAATAAAAGTAATAAGGTTAATAGCCCATTTCCGAGTTGTTGCATGCCTCAGTTTCAAAGCGAGTCCTTGTGCACAACCATTCAAATGAAATGAGTTGCGTATTCTAGTGCAAATCAAACTCATTTCCCTTACAATAGTTGAGCACCAAGACTCACTTCGAAACCGAGACAAACAGCAACTCGGAAATGGCCCATTGATTAAGACGGACTCTGTGACAGTTGAAATCGATTGTGACGTTTAAAAAAAGAACGATGACGATGTTAATGAAATTATTATGATAATAGAACAATAATGGAAATGTGTACTGACACCTGTGGGAATTATAGAATGCAAATTGCTTGAACGGGTGAAAGGACTCCTGAAAAATCTTAGTCCTAGGCAGGGCGAATCTACAACCACCGTAACACCGGCCTGATGCTCTAACCATTGAGCTACTAGAACTCAATGGACAGCAAGGGCGTTTTTTTTTCTAGGTCCTGAATGGACAATGTGTCGGACCAACTGCGGGCTCTACAATGTCATGCGCCTCAATGTTAACAATTTCATCAATGATGGAAAGGAGTACATACAAAATACATACTTAATTAACCGCTCCCCATAGGGGCTTTTCAGGGCCAATGAAACTCAACGAAACGACAGAACAGAACAACAACAACCGTTAAGAATCCCAACTGGCCGGAGGCAAACCAGTTGGCTATTTACAAGTGCAGCTGGGAAGTTGAACCAGTGACTACCAGGATCAAATTCAACGAGTGGTCAGAGCGGGTCTTGAACCCGGGATCTCCGGATCTCAAGGCAAGCGCCCTAACCACTGGGCCACACTGGCCGAGGTCTCCAGCGAGTTCTAGTAACTCAATGGTTAGTGCATCCGGTCGGTTTTACAGAGGTCGTGGGTTCGATTCCTGCCTAGGACTCTGATTTTTCAGTTGTCCTTTCACCTGTTGCCAAGCTACTTGTATTCTATCCTTTTCACGGGCGCATTACAACTTACTGATTTTTCAGTTGTCCTTCAGCCTGTTGAAGCAATTTGTCTTAATCTTCTTTCTTCTGTAAGAATTAATTGAGTGCCTTAACTGTCCCAGACATCTATGCTCTTGTTTCTTACAATAAATCAGACAACACCTATCGGTGAGTATTTGACTTTCTGTTACTCCCTTTCTCACGAAAGTCGTTGCACGCTTGCCAAAAAAACAAAACAAAATTTTAAGTCATATTTTGACAGGTTGACGGTTTTCTCCGAAAAAAAAGTACCAATCTTTGGTCCACCTCTGCCTTGTCCACCAATGTTCAGAAATCACCAGGAGTTCAGAGATTTCCTTCTTGTGAAGTGTAAGTCAATGCAGAAATGCACGTGATTAGATGCCCGACGGTTTTTTTAAGCGTCACGAAGTGTCCCCTTGCTCTTCTGCCCGACTTCATCATCATCATTCGCGTCTGAGAATGCAGACAATTAACGTCGCAAAGTGTCTTTTAACTCTGGTCCTCAAATAAAGGTAGTTTGTCAGTAACATCCCTCTTTAGCTCGAAGTATAGATATTAAATTAAGCTACAATCCTTGTCAAAATTGTTGGGACAATTCCCGCTTTTCACCCTCACCCCATTACAATGTTGATTTTTTGCGGTCGATCTCCAAAATCAAGATCCTTTCATGGATCGCTAGCATGTTTCAACATTGTCTGGGGGGAAGGGGGGAACGAAAAAGGCAGCGAAAGAACAACACGCTTTGCTCGTATAACGATGAAAGCATGAACAGTAAATTCTCTGCTTTTCGCCCCAAATTTGGCAAGTGTCCCAAAGTCTTTTGACTCGGATCGTAGGTCCATTGAGGATTTCCCCTCTCGGCGTAGTTCATTGGTTAAGGCGCTACATTTGTAGGCACGTGCTGTCCGCTCTGCCGGACTGGATATCATTCTTCGGGTGATCGCGAGTTCAACTCCGACACACCGGCTGGACGTAAATAAAAAGCTGATTGCCTTCTTCCAGTTGCATTTCCTGTTTGCTAGAATTAACTTTCTACACAGTCTCACAAGCTTCAGTGTTGGTTGGTTTACTTTACTTGTAGTAATGAACGGAGAGAAAGCTGTGTATGCGTCGCCCACATTCAGCAACAGGCGTCAGCGGACTCTTGACAGTTTGATAAAGAGGCTTCTTCAAGACCACATGCACGAAGTAAGTTGGACTTGATCTAAAGGGTCGTTAGAATTTAATTTAAAAAGAAAAACCTTGCAAGACAAAGGCAAAGTCGCACACTGCCGGAGCTTATCCCAGTTTCAGTAAAATGAAGCAACTGAGAGTGTTTCTGCCCCCCCATCCCGTCCTGCAATCCCATCGCGGCAGCGTGTCACTGGCACCGGTACAGACGTCAGGTGCGCAAACCACTACACCTCCAAAGATAACCACATGCGCATTTGCAAGGTGTCTGCATTGTTAGTCACTTCTGTAAAAAGTAGTTGCTTTGGGGTGCGATCAGATAGGAAATGTTGATTTATATGGATGAGGTCTTTCCATTACAGAAACTTGGTGCTCGAAAATCGTGGAATGACGCGCTTGATTCTTCCAGAGGAAATCGCCGCAAAGGAATGGAACGAGAGCAAGCATTTCTACAGTTAGGACAAGTAAGGAACTGGGAGGCTTCATTTTTTGCAATTTTCCTTTTGTTTGAAATAAAGTCCTCTTTTAAAACAGTTTAAAATTTTCCCTTATTCTTCAGTCCTTGAAGCTGCAAACGATTGTAAAGGGCGATGCCCCGACAAGTTTAGCAAGCACAGCAGGGAATTCCAGATTCGAGGTAATATTCTTTGTTAGTGATTTGGTGTACTCTGTGCATCTCTCTGCTAGTGAAACACTTTTGAGGTCCTTAACGCAAGCTATATTTCAACTACTCCAAAGCGCAAAAGAAGTCGTCAAAAATAGATTGACGCCTCTGAAGAACAATTTTGTTGTTGTTGTTTTGTTTTTTTCAAACTCACTAGGTTGTGACTTGAGTATAAGCCGTGTGGTAGCAGAAATCGTTGCTGCCATGATACGATAAAACTGAATGAGGGTCAAATGATAGTATTCTTGGTTTTCACTCACGTAATCAACAGCCATGTTTTTCAACGAAAACAAAAGAAAAGGTTTGCATAATAACAGAGTTCAATTCGCGGAGGATTGGCTCGGGACACCAACAAGGCGGCAGTGCGACATCATGTGAAATCCACGAAAACTCGATTATCAGCTAAATTTTCCATCCTTCTCAAATATCCAGAGAGACATTACTCATACAATGTCAAGCTAACAGTACCATAAAGTTTCCCATTTATCAATAAATAGAGCAACATTTCTCACTTAATTATTTGGCCGATTTGATTTGCCAGTTAACCATCTCCATGCGCAGTTTTAATCTGTGTCGGGACCTATCGTTCTATGGAGAGGTAAACAGATGATTCCACTAGAATCACATGATCATTGAGAAACGTCTATACTCTTTGATATAAATCAGTCTTTATCATTCACATTTTTTTCTCACTATTTGCTGTTCTCATTGGACTCTTTCAGCCGTGGGAACCTCTGCGCTTTTATGAGAATTTTCCGTCCAAGATATTTTGCGGTGATTCTTGGGGTAGGACATGTTGCCTTCTTTGTTTTACTTCGTTAAACGTCTCCGCGTATTCACTCCTATTTAGCTTGTCTCTTCTACTCACTCACTCATTTTGTATTTTTCATTATTATTTAATCTGTTTGCTTGGTTCCATCACAGGTAACAGTTTGGTGCTGGGCACGGAGGATGGCATTCAAGTGATCCAAGGTTTGACTTTTTGCTTTCTCAGCCGCATTATTACATACAATACAATACATACTTAATTGACCGCTCCCCATAGGGGCTTTTCAGGGCCAATGAAACACAACGAAACGACAGAACAGAACAACAACAACTGTTAAGAATCCCAATTGGCTGGAGGCAAACCAGTTGGCTATTTACAAGTGCAGCTGGGAAGTTGAACCAGGGACTACGGATCAAATTCAACGAGTGATCAGAGCGGGTCTCCGGATCTCAAGGCAAGCGCCCTAACCACTGGACCACACTGCCTGCCTCATCATAGCACGACGTTGTTCTCTTGGCGGGTGCATGACTCCTGTGCCTCCAGAGCGTTTCGATACACTGCTAGATTTTCAAAACAAAAGAATTTGAGCAATTTGAAAGACCAACATGTTGCCAGCATGGCCGCCTCAGAGCTATCACGGGAAAACACCCGTGATAGCATGAAAAGTTCCCTAGAAATCTCCCATATAACAATGACAGGAGCAGCTAAATACTTGCGAACGAATTATTTGCCTCGTCGTTTTTTCTTTCATGTTATCGGTAAGGGCGAACGTAAAACGCCTTTACCCACCCTGCTTGGGGCGCATGGAACTGCCGGTTTGGCCCAGTTGTTTGTTATGTATTTGTCATAAATTGTCCAACCTGCCTCTGGTGGACCCATTTCAGTCACAAGCTTTTACTTTTAATTGATTTGCAATTGTAAGGCAAGTTTCAGCAAGACCGGAAATCTTACCCACGCCCACTGACAATGAAGCTGATATTTGACAATTCTAGAGAAATTTATAAGTCATGTAAATCTTGCGTTTTAGGCAAGAAACATCGTTACATATTCGACAAGTCAGTGGTTGCAAGACAAATGAGTGTCGTGGAGGGGTTTGGACTTTTTCTTTTCCGAGTTGACAAAGGTAAACGGTTTCAGTGATATTAAGCAATTACAGAAACCCATAAGGGTTAGCATTTTTGAAAAGGTTTGGGTTGTTTCAGTTATGGTAAAACAATGACCTGCACCCTCCGTTCGGACTCCAGCACATCTCTGTCTGCTGTTGTAATCATGGCCATTGCTAGAGAAAATCACGATCGGGCGAGATGAAATGCATAAGATCCAGGGACTTGGTTAGGATTCAAAAATCACACTGTTGTTCCGTATTGCGTGCAAGCTCATTGGTGCTTAACATATGTTAGCCGCTTTAAAACACTTCCTTGATGAGAGACCTGTCAGAGATTTCAGTAAAAAGGCTTAGAACTTAGGCAAGTGTCTGTTCAGTTTTTTTTTTTTACTGGGATAACAGATATCTCAAGTCTTGCTGGTGATTGTTAGGTAAGGAATTTCACTCGCCGAAGTTATACGTGTTCAGATTAACGGATTTTGAAGACGAAGCCGACGAACCGAAGTCGAGGTCGTTCTGCAAAAGCCACAGAGTTGAGAAAAGCAAAGGTAAGGTTAGAGAGACTTCCCCGTAATCCACCGTAGCTTTGAAGTGTAAATGACAGCTTTTTGTTCATTTACTCTAGTGAAACATTATGGTTTTCTGAGATAGACAAGAAAAAAATCAACAACCCAAAAAAATCCATGCTTTATTTTATTTGATGCCTTGCAGCTTTTTAAAAATCGGAATTTCCACTTCCGGGGGTACAAACCGAGCTAGTAAGGAGACTGGTGATAGCAGAAGTGTGACTTAAACGAAATTTCCGTGCAGTCTGCCGTTTATCTCTCTATTAGGAGTACAAAGTGTTTATGAGTCAATGAATCAATTAGTCAATGAGTCATGAGTCAATGAGTCAGTGAGTTAGTGCAGTTACCCTAACCCATAAAATGAAAGCTAAAATGTCAGAGAGTGCTTAGGCCTAATCACTGAAACGAGGGCTTAGGCTTTAAGCCCGGTTTACTCTCCAGAATTTTTTTGACACGGCTCCTGTAAAATTGGCACGGGTGCCAAAAAAGAGCGCAGCAAACTTTGTTTACACTACACTATTTTTACCATACCAAAAATACCGTACCAAAATTTTTGGGCCCACGTAACTTCTCATGGAGCCATGCGCAGTTCAACTATTATGAAGAACGTCCGCGTGATTTTGGTGGAGAATGAGCCGCCATCTTGAAATGTAGTTTAAAAAACCGCTAGCCTATACGAATTAAGGCTCAAATTTGGCCCTTGAAAGTGTTTACACTACTTGTTCTATCCGAACCGTGCCTATTTTTTCAGCACCCGTACCATTTTCACCCGTGCTCGGACTACCTCGCCGAAGGTCCCAGCACGGATAAGAATTTTGGTTCGGATCGGATGAAATTTGGTACTGACAGGTTGTTTACACTGCAAATTTTATCCGAGCCGAACCTTTTTTTTGGGGACCCGTGTTAATTTCACCCGAGCCGTGCCAAAAATTTTCTGTAGTGTAAACCGGGCTTTAATCAATAAATTATTGCTATATTGACTGTGAGTCTCATTGACTCGTGACTCATGACTCACTGACTCATTGACCATTTGACTCATAAATCATGGGACCTCCTCTAGTAGTGAGTTATCTGCTGCGAGTAGATTCTTTTCGTATCTGTAGGTTGCACTGATTCCCTGGATAAACTGTACGATCTTAACCAACGAGAGGACAAATCGAAAATGCGATGTCATTTAACGTACAGTCGTAAGAAAAAAACCAAAGCAAACTCGACATTTGTCTCGACTGTTAAAATTGTATTGTTTCGTTACTCCTGCAGGGTGTCATTTGTTCGCCGTGAGTCAGTCCAGTGAGAAACAGCTGAAGCTTGCAGTAGCTGTAGGAAGAAAGGTGACCTTGCTGCGATGGAAATACGATGCAGTGAGAAGCACTTGGTCAATGACGAACGATAAAGATGTCGCCAATGGATTTGAGGCCATCCAGGTTTGATTCTTGTATAAACGGATCATCGTTGTTGCACCCCGATGTGCTCAGACGAAGCGTTATGTTCTTGATAAAGTCCTTCGAAAATTCGGAGTTATGATGACAAAATCGTTTCTTCTCATTTTCTTAAGGTTTTGTCGCAGTTATATTTTAGAGAGCAGTTTTCAAATGACTGTCGAAAATAATTACACGCGTGATTGCAATTGCTACGCTTAGTGACCGTTTAAAAATCTTGTGCCAGTTTATCAATCAATGAAAGGGAAAACCAAACTGAAGCAATCGCGACTTGCACGCGCGATTCTTGCCGCGCTTTGAGCAAGTTACGTAGAATTGCTGTTTGCACATGCTGTGTGATTGGTCAAATTAATTACTTTGGTATTTGTTTCACAACACTCAATTGAAAACCCCTCTACCATTATCGTTATCACCATCACCAACTCCACTATCTCCACCACCAGATGTCGTCATTGTATTATTCTCGGTCCCTTCTAGTGCCAATGACAACAAAATAAATGATGCAAATAAAGAAAGAAACTTAAGGTCCCAAACTGGTCGGAGGCAGGCCAGTTTGCTACGATCGCAGCTCAGGAGTTCAGACAGTGACTTCTAGAAAAACTACAACCTGAGATCAGTGGGAATCGTATTAACCCGGGAACTCCGGATTTCAAGTCTGCCTACAAACCCACTCGACGACTATCATCATCATCATCATCATCATCATCATCAGTTTTATTCCTTTCACTTTTGTACTTAACAGGAAGTTGCGATTGCCGAGGCACCTATTCTAATGACCCTCGTGAACACAAATGCTCGCAAGAGTCTTGTTTGCGTGGGTTACAAGCACCAGTTCGATCTCATTGACGAAGACGGAGAGGTGTCAAGAATACACACCCTTGACAGACAAAAGGTGAGCTTTGTCTCTTTCGAAATCGTTTTGATGACAATACAACATAATCTTCCGGAGCAATATTACATACCGTACAATTTAAAACAAATTGGAGAATCATCGCAAATCGATAACAATATTTTGACGCACATTTATTTTATTTATTTATTTATTTTAAACAATATTTTGACGCACATTTATGCTCTCGTATAATTTTACTGGACATGGGGCCCGTTTCTAGAGTACCATTGCTCAGATTTGAAGAAAATACGATTATATGTTTGATGCCGGCTTTATCAACAGTACAGAATTATTTTCCATGAAAACAGCGCCCAGGGGCCCGTTTCTCGAAAGTCCCGAAAACCTTTTGGGCCCCAAAAGCCATTTGTGAACCTGCGAACCGCTTTTTCAGGAAAGTTGACCTTTTAACATGTTTTCAAGGTAACAAAAAGCAAACTGACTGTGAAGTTTGACGACTTAAATCTCCTTCGTTCTTGAGATACAAAAGGAATTATGACACCCGAAAACGACCCGTAAAGTTTCGGGACTTTCGAGAAACGGGCCCATGGTCTCCAGTTTCAACCCCGTTAGATAAAATTATGTTCGTCATTAAACCTAGATGTATTCAGATAAATCATTACAACAGGATATATTTGTCGGCTTCTTTTTGCAGAAAGCAACTCTAGTCTCGGCAGTGGACGTGTACGAAGAGGAGGAATCGGAATTGTTGATTTCGTTTAATCGTAAGTTACATAAATCATGCTATGGATGGATTAAATCAATGACACTTGACAAATCAAAAGTGGTTCAGCGTTGTCTGAACTCTTAGGATAGTACGTGCACTCTTATTGGTCAAAAGCTGAGTTTAGATGAGAGTATGGAAACACGGCTGTGACATCACACGAATTTTGATTGGTTATATGCCGTCAGACGCGCGTTTTGATTAGCTGGTAGAAAATATGAACATGTATCAAGAAAATCTCTTTCAATCAAGAATTTTCCTTCATTTGTTTCCCTCAAATATTCAATAAAAGCAATAGAGGACTTTTTTCCGTGTTTCCGTACCCTCAGCTAAACACTCGGGGAAGTTGGAAGAATTCTCGACAGTTATGCAAACCCTCGACTACGTCTCGGGATTGCATAACTGCCTTAAATTCTCCCAACTCCCCCTCGTGTTTAGATGAGGCTATGGAAACACGGAAAACGTCCTCTATTGCTTAAATCGACAACGATATTCGTCATCACAGTGGTCAAAATGTTGTGGACGCCGAGTGAGTCCACAACAAATTTTGACCACTGTGATGACGAACATCGTTGTCGATAAGAGTACAGATAACGCTGAACCACTTTCGATTTGTTTTTTACCACAATATTCAACGCCAAAGAAAGTTTTATTTCAGAGCGTGACCAAAAAAAAGTGTGCCTTCCACCTCTGTGACCCAGGTTCAACTCTGGCCTCGGGTCGTATGTGGGCTGAGTTTCAGTCGATCTCAATCTGACTCCGAAGGTTTTTCTCCAGGTACTCCGGTTTTCCTCCCTCCTCAAAATCGACTCCCGGCCTATTCCATCAGGCTGTGGTGCTGTGCTCCGAGGTCATACATGGGTCGTGTTCAGGGGCCGAGCGCCTAGCCGGCAGCACAGCTCCTTCGGCCCGACCTCGTTGAACTGCGCCCTTAGTAATTCAGTCTTTGACTGAGAGAAAGGGCGATTAGCAGATCACATATTATTATTATTATTATTATTATTATTATTATTATTATTATCATTATTATTAAAATCCTGACTCGAAGAAAGAGCAAACGTTATCTATAACTTTCTCGCAATATGATTGGTTTATTTCCCAAAATGGGCTTTCTTGATTGGCTATTACATTGCGTGACAAATTGACGCGAGGATGACGCGTACAGCGTTGTCTAGACTCTTATCGACAACGAGAAATTAGCCAATCAGATTGCGAGATTACAAGCAATTGTGTTAAAAATCACCTTTTCTTCCTCATGCAGCAAATGTTGCTTTAAGCCTTACGTTGCATTCAAAATCTTTTCTGTACTTTTCATTAAATTCTATTTCCAGACCAGTCTATATTTAAAAGATTAACAGGAGAACAGTCATCAAACTTCGCATTCCAGTGGAATTCGGCTCCCAACTCAGTCGGTATGTACAGTTATAGCGCTTTCGATTTCTAGCCAATTACAAATGAGTTCAGGTCTCAAGCAACCGTTGTTTTTGTAGCTGGGCGTTTTGTTGATTTCGGGAGCGCGCGTGCAGGCTGCAACGCCGCGTGGGAATAGGGTGGCGTTCTCGTGGCACTTGCGCGTCTTTTTGCGGCTTTGCTGCTCGTTTGCGCGGTCCAAACGCGCAAAACTCCCCGCGACATAAGCTGACGCAACCGATGTAGTTGCTTAATTTGATTTCTGCATTTATTTTTAGTTTGTGCATTTCCATATCTACTCGCTTTCACCACGAACACCATAGAAATACGTCTCGTTGTCAACGCAAATTTAGTCCACACGCTGGTTTTGCCGAAAGTCGCTCTCATATCAGCGAAGGTACGCTTGTATCTGATTATTCTCTATTTCATATTAAATTCTTAATGTGCCCCTTTTTACAAAGACATTTACAGATAATTCAGTAGAGCACACGTAAACAAGACAGAAACTTATAGACTGATTTAAGACCACAAAGGGCTGGCTGTCCGCCCCGTGGAACCTCAACAACAAAAAGGTTAAAATTAAAGTTAACTACTTTTGCAGTCTATGGCCATGGTAACTTCAGTCACGACAGAAGCTCCACGAGGATTGTTTTGGATGTCAAACACTTGGGCTAACTGGTCCCAATACGTTTTCGGAAACGTTAAATTTTGAGAATCATGTCTACACAGGCAGTTCCACAGTTATTACTATTGGGAAAAAAGGTCACAAAAGTTGTGGTTTTAAAGCAAGCAGTGTACTAAATGCTTCTATTAGCGATCGGCCGAGTCATTTTCAGTTATTCTTAAACAAACAAGGAAGGGTTACGTTTTCGCAAACGTTGGCCGTGTAGCACTTTATATGCCAACAGAATTAACTATTGTAGGGTAATATGAAGTGCTGTTCTCTACCCATGTAAACCATGTCTGCGTTAGCCCTACTAATGGAAACGGGCCCACACAAGGACAGAGAAAAACTCTGACCAGGGTGGGAATTGAACCCACGACCCTTGGGTTTGATCTACGTTGCTCTAACGACTAAGCTACAAGGTCAGACGGGAGCAAGGAATTGAAGATCTCAAATTCACGGCAATGAATATGTACAAGTACAAGGAAGGGTTACGTTTTTGCAAACGTTGGCCGTGTAGCACTTTATATTTCAACAGAATTAACTATTGTAGGGCTGACGCTCACATGGTTTACAATAGTTAACTTTATCCGCCCTCTCTCTCATATGTACTGGCCTCAACTTTGGATTACCCCAGGTGACTGTCTTTGTCTGAGAATATTTGTCATGGAGAATACCGATAACTTGGCTGTAGACTGTCTATAGTCTTCTACGAGTGAGATGCCGAGCATACGCAAGTCATTTGTCGGACGATGCGCAAGTTTGGAATAGTCCCTTTGGACCTTGTCTGAAAGAAAGAAGGAGATTGCACGCGTTCTATCCCAGTGTCACTCTTTTTAAGTTTTAAACTGTAGCTGGAATAAAAAAAATCCTTTTGAGTATGATCATAACGTTACAAAGAATTAACAATTTGTTTCAAAATTCTTCCTTCACAGGCGGACATTTACTTTAGCGCTTCACCACCAAGAACATCGAAAGCGTCCTCTCCAGTGACGGGGTGCAGCGGACCACCATCTCCAAGCGCCGCCCAAGAACGAACTTCTTTGTATAAAATATCTACGATTTCTTTAATGGGACAATTTCTTGATCCTCCGCTTTTGCGCAATTCTCAACTCGATGTTGTGGCGGCATGCAGTGCGAGTCAAGCGACAGGCGGAGAGCTCTCTAGCTCTGGTCAAGTAAATGACTGTCCTCCAGAACGAAGCGGTAATTTCGAACGCAATGATTTCAACTCCGATGAGTCTACACCTGCTTGTACAAATACTTCCTTTCCGGAATTACAAAAAGTAGCCGGTTCCGTTGACTCTAGGGTCCCTGTCAAATATTCATGGACTGCAACAGTGTGAGAGATGAAAAGTAAGGACCGCGGCGAGGTTAACGTCAGTTGACGACATGATGAATCAAACGCGCCATGTTTGTTCAATTTCTCACCAACCCTTCCACGTTTGAGCAAGGCTTGAAACATTGTGCCCATCAGACAACCCATGGAGATATTCATCTACGTTCTCATCTGTCAAGTGAATGGTTCTGGTGAATCAGCGAGTTCTTCACAAGTTCGTTTTAATACTTTGAAGTAATTTGTTTCAATCTCCCAGCTCACTGGTGAAATGACAAGTTTCCTAATCTGCGTTTCGTTATATAACCTCTTCAGGAAAATCATTAGCAGAAAATAATTCTAATTGATGCAAACGAGAACTCCTATTTATGAAACGGTATCCAGCATAGCATGCAGTGGGTTTTTGGTCAGATGGGCAGTTTTTGGTAGTTGTCACCCTTTTTGTACACCTGTCCGACCCTCGAAGAAACAGGAATTTTGGACGAAAATAAGCTTACGACCACGTCGTTTTTCTCATGCTCGGAGCGAAAAATTCGTAGACCTCTATTCCAAGTGACGTTGTATCTCAGAGCGGTGGCTGAACACAGGGTAAGAACTTGCCCAAAGGACCAACTTGGCTACCTACTCCCTAAGTACAGCTGGGTATACTTACACACACCGCATTCTCATTCTAGTGAGTAAAATGACGTCATTTTTCTCTCAATTTAGACGTCACAGATTGATAAAGGATAGGAAAGGTAAATGAATGTCTTCTCCAAATTAAGGCTTGAAATTTTCGGCTATCAAGTGTCCGATGAAAAAACCACGTTTGAAACTGAAAAGAAGGATTTTTAATCAAGTTAGCTTGCGTCTCAACAGATGGTCATGGTTCATGACGCAAACTTGTAGTTTGGAATGACGTCCTTGAAATGGCCGAGGTTGTCGTCCTCAGTGAGTAAAGCACTGAGTAAAGAAATCAGGGATTGTCATCTCTTCGTGAGAGAATGAAAACGGAACTAGTAATTTAGTAGATGGTGTAATTATTGTTCAGATAAGTTTATTCCGCAGACAAGAGGAGAAACTGTGGTCGAAGTCTCGAAAACTGGATATTGTCCTTTCCAAGATAGCGACTGCAACAAGCCGCAATTAATGTAATGTTTGTTGAAACGTCGTCTGAAATTTCATATCGTTTTTGCAAAATAAATTTATCTGAACAGAATGGAAACCAAGTACTTTAATGCACACGATGTAATTATTGTTTAAAAAACAAATTTTAGCCCAATGATTTATGTAAAAACAGATTTGAGTTATACATTAGCAAAAGAGAACGTTTTATTGTTGTTAATATTTAACGCTTCGATTTGCAAATTCAGTGATAAATAACCAACTAGTTTCTAGGTCTCGTTATTTTATAGCATATGAACTAATTGTTATGCGAGCTTATGAGCTTCCAAAAGAACACAGATGATGACGAAGGGAAATATCGGAAACAAAGGGCGCTTTTCCTTCGACCAGAAGTTTAAGTTAAAAAATTCGAATTCCAGTTGACCGCTCGAAACCAATCACATCAACGAGAGTATTGCCCCGTTATGTAAACAGCCCAATGGGAAGCGATTTTTCGGTTGTTTCGGAATGTCAGGACCACTTCGAGAGGCATACCTGAATTTTCGGAATTTTTTCCGAAATATTTCTGTTCCATTAGATTCCTTAATTTTTTTTCGTAAGTTTTGGTCGAATGGAAAGGTCCTAAATATTTATAGTGTAAAACACGCGTTTCCAAAGATTTTCATTTCACTTTTAACTCAGTCATTATGCCTTTGAGCAGTTTTTCACTTGAAGACCAAAATTAACTTCAGAATTGGCTCATTGATTGATTGTGTACATCTTTAGTGATTGGGCAAAGCCCTACCTTTTGTTTTGGGTTTCCCTGCTCTAAAATGAAAACCGCTCTTTCTGTTTTTTTTTTCGAGACTGCCGTGCATTTAGCAATGACGAGAGGTATCCCTCATTAATTTATTACTGTAAGATAACTCCTCTTAGTCGCTTTGACGAAAAAGTGTATTAATTTAATGAGTTTTTCTATTTAAAAGTTTGCAACGAACGGATTTCAAAAGGACTTGCTCTTGTTATTTTGTAAATTGAAAAGTGTGTATTACTCTTGGTATCAGTGCAATCGCGAAAATGCTCCAGTCCCAGCAGTTGCAGTCACATGAATCTAGTTTCATGTCCTGTAGCCTGCGAGCAGGCTCTCTCTTCGCGTCCCTCACTCCCACCCATATAGCCTGCGTAGCCGGCGCGAGGATAGGGGATTGGGGAGAGATGGCAAGTTACTGCTGCATGTCCTGGCTCCAACGAGTCTCCTGTAGCGAGAGTGGTAGATCACCCGAACTATTAATCTGAAGGACCTAGGTTCGACTTATGCAAAGGAGCACTCGGGTTTTTCCGAGCATGCCCTGGTCAACATCGATAAGTAAATTTCTTCACTCCTTGTATCAGATATCACCGGTTGAGGCATCATCGGAGAATACGTGTAGCGGCAACAATTTTTCTTTGCCAGCCCCACCCCAAACTTTTTTCATTCTCTTTCCAGATTTGATTCTCTCAGTCTACACGTGATAGGGGGCGGCCCTATGGACTGGTCTCTGGGAACGAGAATGCCTCCACCCCATCCCCGAGCAGAAACTTGGTAACCTAGTGCTTGGTAACCTAGTCAGGTGTTCGCAACGTGAGCTTCTTTCACATGGACGATTACGAATTTTGCAGTGTTTGAAAAACCAGACAGGTTTGAGACGTCTGCTTTCTTATCTCAGGCTCACATGTTTCTACGAGCTTTCTTCGTGGCGAATTTCCTCGTGACAAGGTATTCTGCAATCGCTCCGAGCTCCACCATTTCAGTATTTTGGTGAGTTAACTCCGGCAGTGATTCTAGTCTTGGTGGAACCGAAAAATTATGCGTGCGTACGTGAGGTGTAAACTTTTCGTCCCCTCAGCGAAATGCATCAGCTCCCAAGAGAAGCCTCTCCACCAGAGGAGCTGCTTCTTGGGTTGTTTTATCACAGTATTCTAATAAGGTTACTTCCTTAGCCGTATTTGATGTGCACTTGAAATAGTGTTTGTCAGAACGTTCGTTTCAATTCCTTTTTAGTTAATTAGCTAACCTTGTAGAAATTCTTAAATTTTATTGATTGTAGTTTACCTGCTAGTAATACCTTAATTGCAACAAAATACCAATTTAAATTTTAATGAATTGGTGGCATGTGCATTCTACTATTGTTGTTGGAAGACCCTAGAGATGCAAAATGATTTTTTTTGCTACAGGCCTGCCTCTTGTGCTTGCTGTTGACCATTAGCTAAAACTTTCCCATTTGGTTAGTTTTCAGGATGAGTAGTTCAGAAGAACTATCACAGTGTGACGATAATGCAAACAAGTCAGAATCTTCTAACAGTAGAGCAGAAGGTATTAATAGCCCACCTGCAATTCCAAGAGACCAGTTTGGATATTTTGGAGTTCACGTAAGCAATCTTCCATCAGGCATTGCTGAAAACTTGCTTGAGACAACTTTCTCTGATGCTGGCCGTGTACAAGTTTGCAAAATAGTTGAGCACTCGAGTCAACCAGTGTATGCTTTTGTAAAGTTTTCATTTATGAAAGAAGCTCAAGAGGCTTTGAGGTGGGATGGCTACAAACTTATGGACAATGTCTTGTCTGTGAGACCTGCATATGCTGTTGGCAGATTTAAACGAAATCACCCTTCAGGTTCTAGACGCGATCCAGGAGTTACATCCTCAGAAAGGGGAAGGTTTATTAATGGTCGAAACAAAAAAGAGGAATACCATGGAGTAACTTATACCATGGGCTCAACAGATTGCCGATTAAAGGATGGAAAACTGAGTGATGCAGATTGTGTGACATTTAATGGATCTACGGGAAAGTCATCTCCACCAAAAAAGAGCAGTGAACGCCGGCCACTTGCTCCGCGTTTTAAAAGGGATTGTCCACCTCCTCGGTTTCAAAGCAGTAATCATTGTAAGTCTACAACATCTGATGCCTCCACTGAAGCACAAGAGTATCAAGATATGTCTGCATATCAAATGACTGGTACAAGCTCACCAGGCTTAAGACCATATCAGGGAAACTTTCAAGAACCTAAATTACAGAGTAATGGTTCTGTGGAAAATTGTGTGATGACAGTGACTTCGTCTTTTTCACAACTTGCAGTCTCATCTCCAGACACGAAGAACTCCTCACCTTCAAATCAAAGCCACGAAAACCATTCTTTGTCTTACCAACCACGTGGTGTGCAAGGTGTCACCTCTTGGAGTGGTACAGCAGCAATCGGTATGACCTCAAACTCCAGGGACGTTTCAGTGAACAATCAAGGGAGAAATACAAATATGTCAGTCCAAGGGCGAAACCCTCCAGCAAAGGCTGGAATTTCATCATGGAGCACATCTGACGTTGTTCAGTATTTTCTTTCCACAGATTGCGCTGAGTATGCAGGATTCTTTCAAGAGCAGGAAATTGATGGCAAGGCCTTGCTGTTGTTAAACAGAGACACGCTTCTCCATTTTATGAAAGTTGGTCCAGCTCTTAAGGTCCTGCAGTTGATTGATGAGTTGAGATCATATAGTTCCCAAACTGTCTTTGTTGCAAATGGCTGGTAATAATAATAATTATTATTATTACTAAGCATTTGAATTATCCAGTCCCATCTCCACTCCTTAGCAATGTCTGGCTTGGATTATCGAAACTTCATGCCCCTTGCAGAAAATTTTAATTAATTTTTCAGAAACAACTTGTTCGAAGCAAGGGTAACCTAGTCCTGGGTTAACTTTGACCACAACGTTATTTTAACCCTCTAAGTGACATCAGCAGCTAATTGTTTTCTTACAATATCACAGCTTTATTTATGATATGAGTCATGAGGTTGCGGAATCTCTCTTTTAAGCGCTGAGTGCCAAACTTCGTTTTGGCTTCCATCAATCAAATTTCCAGACATAGCCGTGAAGATCAACTCTTTTGTTTAGTTCACACTTGAATATCATTATGATATCTTTTTAGAGGTTCTTCAATAAAAAGATTTGTACGGATTCCATCACTTTCCATTGGTGTCAAGTTTAAATGTACGAATGTACTGTGGGAATCAAAGGTGCTGATTGTAGGCTATGTCACGTATCAATAATGATTTTGGCATCCGTGGTTTCAGTGGTGTCAGAAGTTTGATTGGTGGAAGCCAAAGTTTGGATGGTGACACTTGAAGAGGACATTCGGCAGAATTATGAAAATTGCAGTAAGATTAAAATTTAAAAGATTTGTAAACAGACTTTACTTGTTGGTATCAGAATGAGACAAGAGTTGAGAGAATATGCATTTTGAGTAGGCCTGAAGCCAATCCAGTATTTTAAAAAATGTTAGTCTCCATGATATTTTTAGTTCACCTTCTTCAGGGAGTTAAAGGTTATCTTCTGCCAGCACAAATTCTTTCCAGTTTCAAGATGAGGATATCATGTGCTTGATCAATAGTAATGCAGACTTAAATACATTGTAAGCATGACAAGGCATGAATAAGAGAAAGTGAAGGTGAAAGAATTTTGAGAACAGTTTTCTATGCTTTTCTTTAATGGAGGCCTGGACATAGCTTTTGACAAACGCCCAAGGACACCCCCAGTTGACATGTAAAGTCATCTGGCATTAGACAGAGTAAACTCTGTTTACGTCTCACTCCCAGGGGTCAATGGGTTGAGTATCCTAGTAAAGAGTTGTGGAGAAAGCTAATATTTTCCCTCAAATTCACAAGCAAACATACATGTACAGTTTAAGTCTGGTGAAAACTTGCTGTGCACCAGCCACGTATGGGGAAAACAACAAGCGATTGTGTCATGCAAGTGACTCAGGCAAACTTCCATTGCACTTAACCTTTCCTGAATGCAAACAAGATATCCCAACTAATGGCTGTTGGTAGCAAGAATAAAAATTTCTTTATAATAGGTATAGTTTACTGGTACCTTGTTTATCAAAATCTTCGTTGGACCATTTTACCAGTATTTGGGACCTTCTTAAAAGGTCTCTCAATTTTTATTTTTCTTTGGATTTCAAAACTAAGTTAATTTAACACAAAGTGACCCAAGCTTCAAGGTTTTATTTCAAAAAGACACCTGTTTGTTTTAACTGGAATTTTCCTATTTAATGGTCTGCCATTACTACGGTAATTTAAAATCTTGAGAGAGCTGGATCGAGGAGGAAATGACATCAAAGACTCGCTAGTTTGAGAATGAAATATGTGTGTATGCATGCGGCTGAACTAATACACACGCGGCTGAATTAATACGTACTGTATGCAGCTGAATTAAAACGCAGTACGGGAGTTTTGGGCTTTCAGATTTTTTAACTTGTGTTTTGCATAAATTATATAATAAGCTGCATTTGCACCCTGAAATTTTAAGCTAGTGAGTAAATGTAGTCACTTTCTGAGATCCAACCCTCTGGGGGCCAACCGGTCAGTTTTGAACTTGAGGAATGGCAGGCAGTGAAATTCAAAGCACAAAAATTTTGCAAGTCAGTTGTTGAGCAAACACACTTGCAAAATATGAGGGAAAGGGAAGTGTTCTTTTTTTCATCATAGCATCACATTAAGTCCTGCTTGAACAAGTTGGGGCTGTGGGCTTTGTAAGGCACCATACCTTTAGTACCTTGGATGCATACAGAGCTGTGTGATAATTTGCACAATTTGTTGCTTTGTTTGTTTCTTGTTTTTAAGGTCCTCAGACACTTTTATTGCAAGCAAAACCTCTCTTAAGAGTTCTATCATTGTTTTGCTTTTAAAGTTGATTGCCATCTGGGATTATGAGTCATGCTTGGATGAATTCAAACAAAACAGATGGCAAATTCATTCCTATATTGAGTCTTCATGCATATAATTTGAATTCTTTTAGTGTGTCCAGGCAACTCACTAAAACCTATAACTTGCCTTCCCATTCCTATCTTGTGTAGGGTTAGGGAAGGGGGTGCGACATGACAAATAAAAGATAGTTGCTGGCAAAAGTTGGTGAAAATGTTCATATACTTGTGTTTCGAGTTATACAGGTACAATGGATGTTCTGTTGGACAGATGAAGTGTGTATTTAGCCTACGGGGTGTTCAAGTTTGGCTTTTGTTCCTACAAGTCATGTTTCGTTTAGAACTTAAGTGAATGGAACTGAGAGCATTTTGATCCTGCATGTTTTCACTTTCTCAAGTCACAAAAAATAATTTAATACAAGGGTATTTTTATACAGTCCTTGATATTTGTCAACACCAATTCTTTATTAAAAATAAAGCTGTTTCGGTAAAAGTCTTTGATTAGTTTTTCCCAAACTCATTAATAATTCATAAGGTTATTAGCCAATCGGAGTGCCCCATTTTGGTCAGGCGCATGTGTCTTGACACCCAATGAAACTACAGATCAAGAAACGCCCGAGTTTGTTCAAAAACTGATCAACACACTTGAATTAAACCCTCGGGAAAAACAAAAACAAAAAAATACCCACACACATTGCATTTTAAATTCCCCGAATATTCAACAGTACCTTGGCCTATTTCATTAGCGTCCAGGGGCCAGTTGCTCGAAACCTGGGCCGCTGAACCATAATCCCAGATTAAGAATTGACCAAGGAGTTTATTTCTCTACTTCCAAGTTCAAGCTGATATTCGGCAAAATTTTACATTGGTAGAAGTCGATCTTGAAAAACAAAAATAAGCAAAAAGAAACTTAAGCCAAAAAGTTGAAAACATGAAAGTTTAATAATCGGCTTTCGAACAACCGAGCCCTGGTTAGCGCTAACCGTTGGTTAAAGTCCTGCCAGGGAAAGGAACGGGGGAAGGGGGGGGGGGGGGGGGTGGGAGTGTGGCGTAGCATGCGTGACACTGCTAGACTGCTAGACACCAAGTGCCCCCCCCTCAGATATGTAACCAGGCCCTCAGCCTCACAATCGTGTGTCTCGTAACACGCTTCACTTTTATTAAAAGTTCCATTGTAAGTTCTGTTCTTTAGTCCAGCTGTGATAGTATTCCCCCAACGCGACATGGTGTCAGAAGTGAGTCGACCTCTTTGCTAGAGGAGAAGCAAGACGAATTCACGCCGAAAAGGACAAGAACAAAGCCGACAGGACAAGAGAATATTCGCATCTGATCGGCGCCATATTGTATTTCGCAAAGATGCCCGACACCGAAGGACAAGCGGCTGCGCCACTGATAATGCCGCCAGCGAATCTTCCACCGCCGAAACCTCTCGTAATCGATGATAACCTAGCCACAAGTTGGAAACAGTGGAAGAAAATATGGCAGCGTTACGAAATCGCCGCCGGGATTTATCAACAATCTGACCTCGTGCGAGTTTCGACGTTACTCTCTGTCATCGGCGAGGACGCGGTCAAGATTTTTGATACGTTTACCTGGAGAGAAGGCGAACAGGATGACAAAATGAAGGACGAGCTGGCGAAATTCGACGAGTATTGTGAACCACGTACACAAGTAATTTACCAAAGATATCGCTTCAATAACAGAAAACAGGAAGCTGGCGAGAGCATTGCCATTTACGTAACCGAGCTCCGCATGATTGCGAAGAACTGTGCTCACGATGGCATCACGCCCGACGAAATTTTACGCGATCGCTTGGTCCTAGGCATTCGTGACGACAAGGTCCGAGAACAGCTATTACAACTCACTGACTTGACTTTACATAAAGCATTAGACATATGCAAAGCGGCTGAACAGACCAGTCAACAGCTAAAGATGATGAGCAGTGCACCTGAGGAGGTGGTTGGTGTGGTCCGACAGACCCCGCAGAACCAAAGAAAGACACGGGACTCAACCGGCCACCGACCGGAATGTCGTTTTTGTGGTTACCATCATGGTACTCGCCAGTGTCCCGCCTATGGGCAAACCTGCCGTAAGTACGGCCAAAAGAACCACTTCCAGTCTAAGTTCCGTTTAGCCAACCCGCAAGTAAATAATGTACAAATACCAGAGGAGGTTTTCCGAATAAGCCAAGTTGGGGCTGGCTCGCGTGCGAGGATCACAATGGGAGTTGGTACCCAGTCCACTGAGAGTCAAGTAACTTTCCAACTGGATACTGGCGCAGAATGCAACCTTCTGTCCCTGAAAGAATATAAGCGCGCCACAGGGGACACAGAAATGCAGCAAGTCAAATTCTGCTCCCACAAGTTTATCAAAACGTCTACTAACGAACGTTACAAAATCCTTGGCTTTGCTGACATCCCTACATGGCCCCGTGGACATGCCACCGTATTGCAGTTTAACATCATTGAAGATGACCTAGCACCACTTTTATCCTACCAAGCGTGTATGGATTTGGGGCTTATCTCGATTAACGACAGTGACGACATGTTTTTCCCCACGCCGAGAGTCGGTTCCACGACCGTAGCCCCTGATTTATTAGAAGAGTTAAAGGATGTATCTGAAGGACTGGGAGACCTCCCAGGAGAGTACCACATAGCAACTGACGACACAGTACGGCCGGTGGTCCATCCACCTCGCCGTGTTCCAGTCGCTTTAAGGGAGCAAATCAAGAGTAAGCAAGACGAAATGGTAGAAAGTGACGTCATTGCACCAGTTAATGAGCCTACCGCGTGGGTTTCCAGCATGTTAGTGGTGGCCAAGCCAAACAAGCTGCGCATATGCCTTGATCCCCGTGATCTTAACAAAGCCATCCGTCGCGAGCATTATCAATTGCCCACTGTGGAAGAAGTAGTGACCAGGCTCACCCACGCAAAGAAATTCACTGTGGTGGATGCTAAAGATGGTTGTTGGCAGAAACGTCTTGACACCGACTCCAGTTACAAAACCACCTTTAACACACCATTTGGGCGTTATAGGTGGAAGAGGATGCCCTTTGGGATCTGCTCAGCACCGGAGATTTGGCAACGCACGATGCATGAATTTGTGGAGGACCTTGAGGGGGTGGAAGTTATTGCGGACGACTTCTTGATTGCTGGATTTGGCACTACTGACGACGAAGTAAACCTGAGCCTGGAGAGTAACGAACGCGCGTTCCTTGAGAAGTGTCGCCAGAGGAACCTGAAGTTGAATCGAGCGAAAGTACGTCGACATCAGTCCAGTGTGAAATTTATGGGGCACCTACTCACCTCAGAGGGCCTCAAACCCGACCCCGACAAGATTCAAGCCATATTGCAGCTGCCTGAACCCGAAGACCGGCCTGCGTTGAAGAGGTTTCTAGGGATGGTCACGTACCTCTCAAAGTTTATGCCCCACCTTTCAGAGATGACTGAGCCCCTCAGACCTCTGGAGGACAAAGATGTGGAGTTCCAGTGGCTGGAGCAGCACTCCGTAGCCATCGCGACCATAAAGAAGTTCCTTACCGAGGCCCCTGTGCTCAAGTATTATGATGTTAGCAAACCTGTCACTGTGCAGTGCGATGCTAGCCAGTCTGGTTTAGGAGCAGTTCTTCTGCAAGATGCCCAACCCATTTGTTATGCGTCCCGTGCCCTGACTGATACAGAAATGCGCTATGCGCAAATCGAAAAAGAAATGCTGGGCCATTGTCTGGTCCTGCGACAAGTTTGACCAATACCTGTATGGACGTGATACAGTAACTGTTGAAAGTGACCACGAGCCACTGAAATCTGTGTTTAAGAAAGAGATCCACAAGTCACCCAAGCTCCTACAGCGCATGCGTCTGGCGTTACAGAAATACAACCTAGATGTACAATACAAGAAAGGGCACCTCATGTATATTGCTGATACACTTAGTCGAGCCTACATGAAAACAACAGAAGGAGCTCATTCAGAGCCCTGTGAGATTCGCGCCCTCGAGACGGTAGACCATGAAGAACATGTGCGAGTGGACACCCCCAAACGAGATGTGTTCCGGGAGCAAATAGCTGCAGACCCTGAGATCCAGGAGTTAATTCGTATTATTGCCCAAGGGTGGCCAGAGAAGAAACACTGCCCGCCTGCTGTTCGCCCTTACTATGATGAGCGCAGTGAGTCTCAAGGGTTGGTTTTCCGTGGTGAGCAGCTGGTAGTACCTCGGTCGCTTCGTAAGGACATGCTGAATCAGATACACAGCAGTCACGTTGGCATTGGAGGTTGCATTCGTCGTGCACGCGAAATATTATACTGGCCAGGAATGAGTGCGGAGATCCGTGATTTTGTGTCAAGATGCTCCACCTGCCAGACGTATAGACCAGCACAGGCTCGGGAAGAGCTGAACCCTCATGACTTGCCCTCTCGCCCCTGGGAAAAGATTGCAGCAGATTTGTTTGAATTGGGACATCAAACATTCCTGATCCTAGTAGATTACTGGTCCAACTACTTTGAAGTCGCGGAGATTCACACGAAGACGGCACACGCTGTGATTACGCAATTCAAGGTGCAGTTAGCTCGTCATGGGATTCCCGAGGTAGTAATCACTGACAATGGCCCTGAATTCGGCAACGAAGCATTTGCAAAGTTTGCCAGTACATGGAAGTTCGAGCACAGAACGTCGAGTCCGCGATATCCACAGTCAAACGGTAAAGCGGAAAATGCTGTCAAAACGTGTAAAGGACTGTTAAGGAAAGCAAAGGAGGACAAGAAAGATCCCTTACTGGCAATTCTAGATTGGCGAAACACCCCAAGCGAGGGATTTGGCACCTCACCCGTTCAAAGGCTGATGGGTCGACGCACTCGCACACTACTGCCGACCTCCGAGAAGCTGCTTAAGCCTTCTGCTGACCAAGTGACAACCAGAAAGAACCTGGAAGCGCACAAAAGAGTGCAATCAATGCAGTACAACCGAGGCACAAAGAACCTGCCCCCCTTGCTGGTTGGAGATACTGTCCGAATGAAGCTTCCAGGAGAACAAAAATTGAGTCTCGGGGTCTGCACCCGTTCTCTCGGCAGGCGCTCTCATGAAGTTGAAGTTGAAGGCCGAACCTATCGCAGAAACCGACGCCAACTGCGCTCTACTCCAGAACCACCGCCCAGGAACGGTGCTGAGGAAGTGATTCCGACTCCGGCACAGGAGGAAAGTAGCTTGCTCCCCACACCAAGGCAAGAACACGAGCCGGAGCAGAGCACAAGTACAGGAGTGCATCCAGAAAATGCCTTACCGTTCCCAGTACCCGGTGAACCGGAGGAAATGTCGGAGACCCTCCCGAGTTTTGAACCAAGACGCTCTGGTCGTGTAAGACGCCCGCCTGTCTGGCAAGAAGATTATGATTTGTGCTAAAGGAACATTGATCTGAGCGAACGTTGATTTTACTTAAACCATCTTTAAGGCTTTCTAGATTGAGCACTTAGGAAACGTTGTTTATGTTTGTTTCTTTTTGTTTTTGTTAAAGAGAAGAGGATGTGACGTGTCATGCGTGACACTGCTAGACTGCTAGACACCAGGTCCCCCCCCAGATATGTAACCAGGCCCTCAGCCTCACACAATCGTGTGTCTCGTAGCTCGCTTCACTTTTATTAAAAGTTCCATTGTAAGTTCTGTTCTTTAGTCCAGCTGTAATAGTATTCCCCCAACGCGACAGGGAGTTTGGAGGGGGTCCCATGTCGCTTGTTTGAATTCTGGAAGGTCTCGTGTCGGTGTTTTATCAATGTTTCACGTTGCTGTGACTGTTGCTGTCGGAAATTCAAACAAAAGATGTCGTTTGTCGCGATTTCACTTTAAGTGCTGTCGCTACTTTTTAGGCCATGTCGCTTGTCGGAATTTTC
>OX421448.1:14918300-14933300 GCA_949126865.1 Montipora capitata | reverse complement strand
TGAATATTACAAGGTAATCGAAAAAATTGATACTCCGTTCACGGCACGCCATATTGCTTCAGCGGCTTCTTCTGAAACTGGGATTGCAAGCGCACTTCAACACAACGTACTTTACAATTTGAGTTGTAAATCAATCTCTTACACCAAAAAATTGAAAGCAACTTTTGAGAAACTTTTGGATTTTGGGGCAACTTTTGAGCAACTTTTAGAATTTTGGAGCAACTTTTGAGCAACTTTTTTGGAAAATTGGAGCAACTTTTTGAGAAAATTGGAGCAACTTAGGGACAGCCCTAGGAAGAGATCGTGTTGTCCTTAAGCGCGTAAGCGACGCACACAATTCTAAAAGCTGCTTGCGTCAGCTCATCATGGATCACCAGAAATAAACAAATACCGCTAATTTCGCTCACCTTTTTTCTAATTTATATATATATGGAATATATACAGAAATCTCCTATTCACGAAAACTACGAAAATTTAACACAAACTCTTAACACGTGCTCTCGAATGAGCGCGCCAAAATGCTGATCTTGTAATCTCCTCATTTGCAACTTTACTCGTTTATATCTCCGCTCCCGGAGGGTGAATTTTTTTCATTTTTTTCCTTGTTAGCTTAGATTAATTTAAATCAATTGTCCTTCAAATTTAAAAAAACAATTCTGTAGATGAAAAAAAAATAGAGACATATTTCAAAAAAGTGATTTTTCTGAAAAACTGACCTACAGATTTTGTTTAATTTTAAATATTTTAGAGATTATTTCTAGCATTATCTGGTAACGCTGAATGGGAAGATTTCATCGCGCCGTTTTTTCAAAGGCTCAAAGAAATGCCTTATATTGTTGCCATGGTAACGATATTTTGGAGGAAAATGTGATGCGACAAATCTATGATGGGTACTAAATACCCTCGCCAAATTTCGTCTTGATATGATTACCGTAACTGTATTTAAGGACAGAATATATTTATTTGTTTGCAAAAAGGAGAAACTATTTCGAGTCCCCTTAAGAATTGGACATCACAATAATAAAAGTTGTAACTTATGTAACGTACAGTACAGAACGACAAAACTAAGTTGTAGGATCTTGAAATCAACAAAAACGAACTCCGTAAGGCTCCTTAAATTGGCCAATCACAGGTACTCTCTGAAGCAGATAATCTCTTTACATTTGCGGAATTGGGCTGCCTTTGTTGTGCTAGGCTTTTCGGTCAGCGGGAATAAGTTTGGAGAAAGACGAAATCTTCCCGAAAACTCCCGAGTTCGCCCCCAGCTAGCAAGGAGACCACGGATGCCCGGCGCGAAGAGGAGGGGGGGGGGGGGGGGGGGGGGGGTTGGGGCTACGGAAAACAGGATTATCCGACTGTTTTGACAGCGGTAAGTTGTCGCAAACGTTTTGTTTCATGTACGTGAAAATGAATTGTACTATAACTGAGTGAGAGAGATGTCATTGCAAAGACCCATTGGAGTGCTGCTTATCGACCTGCAGAGGGCGTTCGTGGATGGAATTTGGCGAGCAAATTTACCCGACGAAGAAGTTGAACCCATAAAGAAGAGTTTTGAAAACTGTACAAGCCTTCTTGGTTCTGGTTTGGGGAAAATCCCCATTCTCATGACTCGCTGTCCTTTCCCAGGAAAAGACTTCGATCTTTACGGCAGTTTAGCAACAGTAGTGGATCAAAATCAACCATATGTCATAAAACCCAGCACTTCAGTAATGCATGCGCATGGCTTCAGGCATTGGGTCGAAACAGAATTGCTTCAAAAGGGAATAAATACTTTGGTGATCGGTGGATGTACAATAACGAGTTGCGTGCGAGTTAGTTCGGTGAGGACACAGAAGACTTTCGCCAGCAGAGGTCTTCAGGTTGTCGTGGATTTAAACTTGTGCGGAGCAAGAAAGCGTACTTACGTTCAAAGATGTCCAAGTTGTATGGAATTGTACATGGAGTTTGGTGACGTCGATTCGTCACGCAATCCTCGTTGTACGTGTGGTGATCTTGGAGTAAAGATGGTTTCTCCCGTTGAAAAAGCTATCCAGTGCATGCGAGATGAGAATGTTGAGGTTGTGGACTCATTTAGGTGGGAACCATACCTAATTAACCTGACTGGCTCCGAGAAATGATAAACACTTTTTGGAAACGGGTATCAGGATTCCGGCCACTCTCTACTCCCTTAGGTTGTAACCCCCCCCCCCCCCTCCCCCCCGTCTT
Organism: Montipora capitata; assembly: GCA_949126865.1. Taxonomy (NCBI): domain Eukaryota; kingdom Metazoa; phylum Cnidaria; class Anthozoa; order Scleractinia; family Acroporidae; genus Montipora; species Montipora capitata. Next base: position 14,931,095 of record OX421448.1, on the reverse strand, counting down.
TCTGTAGCAACAAACACTGAAATCTCGCATATAGTATGTGTGCTATCCTCGCTTTGTCGTTTAAAGACGTACAAAAAAGTGCTGCTAACAGCGAGAACGTCGACAATGTGCAAGTTGATGGAATCAAATGGCTGAGGTCTCATTGCTAGAGAAGCCAGACTGGATCAAGACCTGGAAATGCCTGGAAGTACGACATTCATGACTATTCCGGAGGTGGGGGGTAGGGGACGAGGGGGTAGTGGGTGAAGGGCACCATAGATGAAATAACCCAAACCTTTACCAAAATGCTAACCTTATACCTACACATTATTAGTGTTTGGGCCTAAGGTTAGCACTTTTGCAAAGGTTTAAGTTGTTTCAGTTATGGTACCCTTCACCCCCTACCCCCACCTCCTACCCCTCACCCCACCCCCACCTCCTACCCCTTAACGCACCCCCGGAATAGTCATGCCGTGGCAGAACATTTCAGTAACCAAGTATGAAAGAAGTGTTGTAATACCCAAGAAATTCGTTTGATTTTCAATAGATACTGATGTTCCATTCATGATTGTTACCGTAACGTGCCATAAGAAACAGTGGGCAAAGATCTGACAACCTCACACCACTGCATTGCTGTTTCAACACATTTCACCGAAGTGTCATTGAAGAAGCTTAGCTTATGTTCCATGAGAAATACAAATCTCGCAAACTGTATTTAGTCTTTACGAAAGAAAGGTTGTAAGCTTCGTGTAGAAACCATATAAATTAATATAGTTATGATCTATATACTCTGTCATCTTGTGTTTTTCCACTGTTATTATCCTGTCCAGGTAAAATACCGAAAGGATTCCTACCTACAACCTAGATTCAACACAGTCTCCTTTGCTTTCCATTATCAACAACAAAATATATTGTACCCCATATCTAACAAGAAGTTAATTTACGGCCAGCCTAAACTACCGCAATAGGATTGAGATTGGCGATGGAATTTCTTTGGTTGGAAAATTGTGCTATGCGATGTATTCAAATGGTAAAAACAGACAGACAGGTAAAACTTGCTTGCAGATTGAAATAATTATGTGTTCAGGGTTCTATCTAGGGTACTTGAGTGGTAGAAGCTTCCCCCAAAAAATATTGTAATTATTTCAGTATATAAGTAACTATACCAGAAGATCATCCAGACGCCAGAAGGTCAAGTCAGTCTTATGAAAATAAGTCACATGAAGTAAGTATTCCCTGTCTAAGGACACTATATGACAAAGAACATGGAGTATTAGAAAATGCTTGCCTTACAGCAGGCTCGGGTTATCGCGCTGTACATTCTGCTTGTTATGAGTTGAATAGCGACAGCATGGACAAATTTGTAAACCAGAAAACCATGGATTAAGAAGACGCTGATGTACACAGGTCATCAGAATGTGATCATGACTAAAAATGAAATAAAATACCACTGTAACATTTCTCAAAATTGTGTCTTAAAATGCACCAAAGTGCATGTCAGTGCATAATCATTTTAAAAAATTTTCGATGGGGGCGTGCCCCCGGATTTCCCTAGGAATCTCGTGGCCTTCGGCCACTCGGGACTTCTCCCCCAAACAATAAATTCTAGATAGAATCCTGGTGTTCTTTTTACCGCTCGTATATAGCAACGAAAGAAATCACAAATCTCGCCGTTATGTAAATGCCGCTTTTTACCAAGGGTAAGTCACTGGAACAGTCTGCATGGCGGCCTAGCGCAGGTGTTCTCGTAAACAGTAATTAGTGTTTGCAAGAGAAAGATTGTAAGCTGTGTGAGACTTTCGAAAAGTCCTTCGTCTCATGTAGATGGCGCTTCGTCGCTCGCTCATCCGCTTCGCGTCCGAAAAATCACGCTTAGCGCGCCAAAACATTTTCTCCTGGGATTCTCGTATGGTCGACTTTTGGCAGGTCTAGCTTCGTGTAGAAACCCATTAAATTAATGAAGTTATGATTTAGGTACTCTATCCTGTATCTTGTGTTTTCCCACTGTTTGTGTTTTCATCCTGTCCAGGTAAAATACTGAACCCTAGGGATTCACCGCTAACTTCATAGGGCAAAGAATTCGAGCGGCTCAAGAACGCTGGGGCGGGTGAAAGGGCTTCTTCTTTACCCCCGCCCCAGCCTTCTCGCGACTTTTCCGCACGAGATCAACAAACGGCGAGGCGTCAGCTTTCAAATTCCTCAACGGTGGTCAATTCACCATATAACATACCTGCCAACCTCCAGAGTGCGAGAATCTGGAGATGTCTAGATAATTTTCGTCCGAAGATTGCCGAAGGTTTCCGACGGCTTCCGAAGATCGCCAAAGATTTCCGATGACTTCCGACGATTGCTGAACATTTCCCGACAACTTCCGAAGATAACCGAGGGTGTAGAAGGATTTTTGACGACTTCAGAACCAGACTCACCAACTGTTTTTCGCCGAAAAAAAAATTGAATTTCTATTTAATCGGTTTTCAAGAAAATCAGAAAAGTTTCCAATTCATGAATTTTTCAGAAGTAAAGTCTTATGGAAACTATTTGGCATGGTGACTTGCAGCTCTAACCCGCTCAAATTTCAAAAGAACACCCATAAAAGTAGCTTACCTTGTGTGTTTGCAAATGGCTGGACGCCAGCTAGAGGAGTAATCTTCTCCACTTTCTGCAAAGCAAGGTTTTTCACCCCCTCAAAACCCGAGGGAAGGGCGCCTAAGAATTCCTTTTAAAGTGAATCGAAATCCACGTTGGCCATCTTCGCTTCAACAGATGAGATGTAAACAGTGTGCGAAAACCGCGCCAATTTTCTACTATGTATTGTGCAATATGATTGGTTTATTTCTGACCAGTTACGATACTCGTTAAATATATGTAAATTTGCTCCCGCTGATTTACGTTTTCCGATGAAATAAAAGCACTAAATAAGAGCACTAAATCCAATTTTTGCTTTATTTTCTTTTTTGAAATCACGAAAATAACGAAATTAGTGAAAAAAAAAATTGGAAAAAAGCCGCGGTAGGTAGTTCCCGGGAGATTTGGTGACCTAACCGGGAGACCGGGAGATTTGATGAAAAACTTGGAGACTCCCGGGAAAACCGGGAGAGTTGGCAGGTATGATATAAACGCGTTGATAAATCCACAGTTTCCTAAGAAATTAAACCCCTTTATCCAGCAATCAAAGAGTTGAGGATAAGAAGACCCAATGAGGAAAAAAAATCAATTTTTTTCGATGCCATTTTCGCCGGGTCAAGTTATAGGCTTACAGTTGTTATCGGATTGTCCCGTGACAGTCACCAGATCTCAGTTAGCATCTCGGAACAACAATGACTGTGACATCGAAAGAACCAAGACAAGAGCGGTAAAAAACAAGCTCGCTTCTGCACTCGCTTGTGAGCAGGGCATGAGTTTGCAAACTGAGGTAAAATAAACGGAAAACAAAATATGTCCATGTATATCAACCGAAGAGTTGTTGTGTCCTCTAAAATAAGGCTTTTCCGTGTAAATAGCCCCATGGGAAGGTTACCATAGTTCCCGATTCTTTGTGTTTTTAATGTCACGCGCTCACTAGTATCTGTTTATTATTCTAACTTGGTCTACATGGGACGGGGATTTTATAGTTCGTAAATGCATTTGTTCTGGTGTTAATCGCTTGCATGAAAATGACATCACAGGAAATTTCACTTCTTTCTTTATTTTGTCTTCTAATCATCAACTCTTTGATAACTGCACAGCCAGAGCGGGGTAAGTCAAAACCTTCCAAGCCTCATATTCTCTTTATGTTAGCGGACGATCTTGGCTGGATCGATGTTGGATATCACGGATCGAAGATCCACACTCCAAATCTAGATTCACTGGCCAAGGATGGAGTGATACTGGACAATTTTTACGCTCAACCAGTTTGCACACCTGCTAGAGGGGCTCTGATGACGGGACGATATCCCATTCATACAGGTACCAAACAAGTTACTTTTGGGGGGAAGGTGTGATATATCCGACCTTCGCAAGTTTACAAGGAGAACGCTTAGAGCAGTTAACCGACAAAAGTTATCAATTTTCTAGACGCTCAAAGGTTCAAGATTGAATGACTTTTTTTTCACTGGAGTCATGTAAAGGATTGAAGAATGTATAGAAGCAATAATTTTGTTTACAGAGTGTGTAAATTGTTTATGTAGATTAAGGTACTACAAACTTGTATCATTGTAGATACCAGAAATTTTGACCCGACCGGTAATGATAATTGTGTGGTAACGAGAAATAAGAAATAAAGCCCGCACATTTTAGCGAAGATATCGTTGACGTCACCTATTGTCATAAATGTGTCGACCAGAGCCTCATTGGCTGTCGAAACAAAGGGCCTTTTGTTCCTGTGGTTGGCTCATTTGAATAACAAAAAACCATTGTTTGTAAACAGATATCATCCCTATAATATGCCAGTGAAAAGGCGGTTTTAGTTAGCATCTTTGAGATCAGTTCCGGTAATACCTGTGTCAGTTTCGTTCTTTATACAAAGTTAAGATGTATTATATATAATCAAGCGTTGAAATACCAAAATGGGGCGTAATTCTTGGCGGGCACCCAGAGTTACCTAAGCAACATTGGCCGTCCTCGAACCATTTGCTTTAAATTAATCCCCAGGATTGGCAAGCGGTCAAAAGCCAACCTTAAGGATTGCGGCGAGTGGAGAAAAGAGTACTTTAGCTTCTTGAGTAAATAGAAGCAAACAGCCCAATGAAAAGTCCAAGGATACATCGTTCACCTTTTCACCGCTGAAACCGTGTATTTAGGTATGCTGTACTTTATCCCAATAATTTAACCCACCCACGCAATGGGACATCTCAGAATAGTTTATGCCTGTTTCCTCTTTAAAGCGAGTCTAAGGGCGAAGTTTCCACGTCACACTGGTAATAATTTTCACTACATCTGCTCCCGCCTAAGATAACACGGGTGGCAGTTGAGGTGTTTTCCAATTAATGTGTGCTGCACATTGTGATGTCTTCATAAGGAAGGATGGCTAACAACAAACGGCCATTTGTTTTCAATTTCCATACGCTATCAATTGAAAAGCAATTTACATAATAAAGGAAATGCAATGAAAATATAATGGTAAAACAGGAACAGGAACATTAACTAGAAGGCAACATTTTGTCGTCATCTTTCGTCGTCATCTTTTTGATCCACGTGGTTCTTTCCACGGTACCTTGAAATACCATAAAATAGGATTAAAGCTCGGTTATTATATTCGGACCGCTGATTATTATTATTATCATCATCATCATCATCATCATCATCATCATCATCATCATCATCATCATCATCATCATCTATGAATAACTGTTGTAAACATAATCGAAGATTGTGAAATGTTGATACTGAGACTATGCTTTTCAGTGCTTTCTGAGATCGCGTCTAGCAGAGTCTGTCGCTTCTGTTTCTGATTTGTGTCTACAAATCGTCGCCCGTGTTTCTGATTTGTGCCTGAAAAATCGATTTCTGACCTAGGCAATATGATTTTCTATCAGATACTATAATCTTGATTTTCAAAGTAAACGGAATCGCTGTAAATATTCGCAATTACTCACCTTCTATCGACCTGCACTTCGATATCAATGCTCGTTGTTACTTTCTGCCTCGTGACTCGAGTTACCCAGAGCACCTCGCAAACTCGGTGAACACTACCGATACCACCTTGCGCACTCGGTTGAGCAAATCGAGATTGGCAAGGATCTCATGGATATACACACCAACCATAACTCTAAAAAAATAACCATTCTAAATCAGTTTCTAAACCTTAATATTGCTATAGCAATAACATAAACGAAAGTTTAGACCTAATCACTGGAATGGGCACTTAGACTTATCTGTAAAATGAGAGTTTAACCTAGGGGGCTCGTGGTGGGTATATCCATGAGATCTTTCCCTCGAGATTGCTTTCCTCTATACAACATCCACCAATTTATATATTTTCCCTTTTTACATGGGGGCTTCTCGGTTGCGGGGCAACTAATTTTCACCATAAGAAAACCTTTGCACTTAGACTCGCTTTGAAGAGGAGGCAGACCGGCATGAACTCGGAAATGCCCTATTTCTCTGAGTGTCAGCGACGATTTCAAATTGTCACTTATCTGGATTTTGTCTACCAGGTCTTCAACATGCGGTCATTCACCCTTCTGATCCATTTGCATTACCGTTAGACTTCCAAACTCTTCCAGGACAGCTTAGAAAAGTTGGTAAGCACTGAAGTGGAAATATACTGTGGGCTTCCCAATCCTTGTTTGCGTTAGACTGCGACCAGTCTCTCTTTTGCTCGAAAATCCACCGAGAGAACGTGATATCCGACGGGCGAATCAGCGAGTAGCGCGGGTGTAGGGAGACTCCCTACATCCGCGCTACTCGCGACTCGCGACTTTGCCCCTCATTTTCCCTCATTTTCTCTTGCCCTCACAGATCACGTTCTCTCGGCGAATTTTCGAGCAGAAGAGAAACTGCTCGCAGTCTACGTTGGCGTTTTTTGCATGGGTCATCAGTTCCCTCCCCAATTCAGGTGTGTTTGATTAATTAATGAAACACGCCTTTCGTGTTTTGCCTGCCATCTAATTTCTAAAGTAGGCAAAATCAACCCGTATTACAGCAGCTACAAACAGAGTTCGCATCTGCTGTATTGTTTTCTTCACTGCCGCGGATCTGTGGAAAAGATAGGGAGAAACCGTTCTCAAACCCTCGATTTGAAAAAAGAGTTATCTATGACAATGCCCTCCGAGTCCGGCTCAGTTCCTAAGACTATAATTTAGCAGAACTTATAAAAACGAAGTTTCTTTCGTTACGTGCAAATTTCATGTGATCGTTTCGCTGCCCCGCAAATAAAAGGCAAAAGACTAGTAAATTTTAAGGACGGTGCCTACTAATTCAAAGGTATTTTTCTTTTTGAATACCAAGAGCACTTGCTAAGTTCTGCTTTCTCCTCATAGTTTTGAACTGCGCAAAAATATCCCTGTATTACTAAGCATCACCCATAGGAAATCCGAGTATCTCGAGATGCACAGAACGTATGCGCAATGACAGTAGTAGGCACCGTCCTTAACAGAAATAATGAAAAAAAAAAGTGCTGCAATTACAACATAACGAGCCTACGAGCGCTGCTATACACGACCCGTGATCTGAAAATCAGTTGTTTTTCTACCTATTAGGTCCCTTGTGTTTAAAATAGCAGTCATACCAAGACTAACTATTTCCCCGCATCCGGCACTGTTCACAATATTTGCCTGTGTGTAACTTTGATTTCTCTCTATTTTCCCTTCAGGCTACGCTACCCATTTGGTAGGAAAGTGGCATCTTGGCTTCTACAAGTGGCCGTATATACCAACCAAGAGAGGTTTCGACACAGCTTATGGATTCTGGAATGGTGATGAGGATCATTTTAATCACAAACGCGATGGAGTGGTGGATTTCCGTAATGGAACAGAGCCAGTATTGGACTTAGACGGAAAATATGCCACCTATGAGTATGTTAAGGTCAGAAAACTTATATTCGGTGGTTGGTCAAAACTGATTATACAATGCAATACAATACAATTTAACTTTATTTGAGGATGAAGACGCAATAACCTACAATTACAGTTTTCTAACCTATACGACCCTCGACAGCATGTCTTTCGCTGTGTTCAGTAATAATAATTATAATTATTATACATTGAAGTCACTATCTCTTTTCTGATTGGCCGAATTTTCGAAATCAGCCCCTGTGATATGGTGAGCAAGACCTTTTGAGCAACCAACATCGGTGGTGAACAACCATTTGACCTTCTTTTTCTTCGTTAATGTTTTTTTTTCCTTCTTAAGAGAGTAAAGGAGATAGTGGAATATCATGACCCAGAACAACCCCTTTTCCTGTATATGGCCTTTCAAAACGTGCACAATCCAATCCAAGCGCCTGAAGAGTATGTTCACAAATACGACTTCATAAACCAACGGATGAGGAGGGTACACGCGGGTATGGTCGACATTATGGACGAAGCTGTGGGAAACATTACAAAAGCGTTCAAAGACAAGGGGTAGGTCTTTTGGAATAATTTATCTCATCCTTGTTTAGTTGTAGATGGTACAGGATTTCGGTACCCGGGCCTAGGTAAGATAAACGCCCACCAATTGTCTGTCTCAGTCGAGAGAGATTTTTAGTTTGGCAAAACATGTTCATTTGATCCCGACACCACTCTACCGGTATCCGAATGACCAATGAGATTCTGTTGCGTGTGCAATGACATCTTGAAATGTCGGTTAATCTTTTTTAGCTACCTCTGCTAAATGTCGTGACTAAAAAATTCCTGGGCTCCATTTGACAACTCCTAAAGTGTTCAATAATTCTGTGGGACGTAAAAGAAGCCGCATCGTTGGTATTTTGGGAGTTGAAGCATAGTCAACGGCCAAAGCTACGACAACGCTACAAACAATAATATTATTGGTTAAATGAACGAAAATAATCGTGCTTCACGTGCTGCACGGATTTTAGTACATTTAAGGACGGTGCCTACCAATTCAAAGGTATTTTTGCGCGGTTTACTGAATATGCGGGAAAAGCAGATCTTAACAAATGTTATTGAAATCCAAAAAGAAAATTTGGGGCAACCACGCATTTTTCGACGATAATTAATCAACAATAGTTGTAAAAAGTTTTAAAATACAAAGCAATGTATTGCGTTCTTTTCCAAATTGAAGGTCAGTTATCTCTGAAAAATGTATGGTTACCCCCAATTTTCTTTTTGGATACCAAGATTACTTGCTAAGTTCTGCTTTCTCCGCATAGTTTTGAACCGCGCAAAAACATCCCTATATTGATAAGCACAAGCAATGGGAAATCCGAGTATCTCGAGATGCGCAGAACGTATGCGCAATAACAATAGTAGGCACCACCCGTAAAGGGCCGTTCCATTCGATTTTGTTGAACGATGTTGACTGCTGAGGTAAGCAAACGGTTTCAAACAAAATTTAACAGATTTTGAAGCAAACGTTAAAGCCGTTTTCCCGGGCCTTAACAACGGTTTTAACGTTAATTAACGTGAGCATGCAACAGGCAATCGTTCACTCCCTGATATTTTTTTTTACAAAACAGCTCACATGATACTGACAACGTAAATGAGATGAAAGAATGGCAAAAGAGTTAAAGAATATTCTGAAGAGATGTTTTCGTCGACTCTAAGCCGGTATCGTTGCTACATCTCCCTTCTAGGGAGGTACAGTCCTTGTTCCTTGTCAACGGCTCGCGGGAAGAAGATCTTCTTGCATTCAGGGTAACTTATGGGAAATTCCTCAGTGGATGGGGTTCCGTATCTGAAAAAGATGATACATCGGCTGAAATACGTCCCCAGTGTAAATATCCAGGCTACCTTGAAGTTTTAAAAGTATTCAAGTTCACTTGACAGGACTCGAAAGCTGTTTCTAAAAGTGTTTTTTACTGAAAACTGAGTGCCAACTAAAATAAGTGATGGAGACATACACCAGACAGTACACTAGAAAATGGTCGTTCTGCTCACATGCAAACCTTCTCACTGTCTATAGGCTTTGGGACAACACATTGATTGTCTTTTGCACTGACAATGGCGGACAACCGGGTTTCGGAGGATACAACTGGCCGCTCAGAGGAACCAAACATACCTTGTGGGAGGGAGGGGTGAGAAGTACTGGCTTTGTTCATGGCAAAATGCTACAAAGGAAAGGCGTGAAATGCGAAGGACTGCTTCACATCACTGATTTCTTTCCTACCCTCATTAATTTGGCTGGTAAAATTGAATTTTGCTCTTCTCGCTTGTGTTTGTCACATGTCATCAAGTTTAGGGAATGCAGGGTATCTTGCAGAACGCCGAAGGCGGAAGACCGAAAAGTTGGCTTTCAATTATGGTAGTGCATGTCTAGTGCACGGTAATTAGGTCTAAGCGCCCATTTCCAACATGGTTAGCTTTAAGTTATCGTTGCGTTTATGTACAGTTATTACCGTCAAATACCGTTTTTATAACGTTCGGCGTTCTGCAAAATACTCATGCCGTGTCATTTATTCGAGAAAAAGGTAAAAGGATCTTTTCGGTCATTCATTTGCCTGTACACCAGGATGCTTTCCGTAGTTAGTTCAACGTCTGTTTTCGATTGTTGCAGTTATAAGCACGATTGACTTTTATTTTGCAACAGGTGGTACATTTGATCCGCGAAATCCCATCCCAGTTGATGGTTTTGATGTGTGGAACACCATATCTCTTGGAGAGCCGTCTCCTCGGACTGAAATTTTGCTCAATATTGATCCGAATGCCTCTTTGCCTGGCATCTATCAAGGCAAGGGACTCCGAATCGGCAGCATGAAGCTGTTGATGAACGTGCCAAACATCACCTGGTTTAAGCCACCCGAATTAGGAGGCGTTTTCCCCGAGGAATTTATGTCCAATGGGATAATTACCGAGGAGAGAGACGAGGAAGTTTTAAAGGAACTGATTGAAAACTATCTGGTTAGTCATGAGACTGTGTTTTGGGATGAAAGCGCAGTTATTCATTCGGTATTACTTTAGATCGTGGTCTGTGATGTTGTGTTCTTTTCTCCCGCTTGTTTAATTGCCACGCCAAGTTTGAATGTGTAATATCTCTATTACATTTTCAGAGATATGCTTGATTTTGTTTCAACCACTGATGACGTCATCAATTTGCTAATTTGAAAAGAAAAAGGATACTTGAAAACGGAAAAGATTCTTCATTATTTTGAAAATCCCTTCAAATAGGCATTAAATATTTTTTACTTCATAGGCACTTTGAGTCTTCCGCACTTGTCAGCGAAAGAGAAGTTTAGGTCATACGCGGTCAAGTGAGCGATTTTGGCCAGAAGAGTTTGATTTGATTTGATTTGATTTACGAGACATCTGGTTTGTCTCTTCTACTGGGCAAACCTGCCCAGAGGGAAGGAGCACGAACAGGACTCGAGGTCCTATGCGAGGTGCTCCACCCTACCCTATCCAGACCAGAAAGACCAGACCACAACACCGGGAACTACATGCCCTACTCTTTACGACAAGTGTGCGGGTTCTTTTACGTCCCACAGGATTATGAACATTGGAAGGGTTGTGAGACGGGACCTCCGGCTTATCGTCCTTATCCGAGAAGACTAGAGAGTCTAACCATTTGCAGATGTAATTACAAAGGCAGCACTTTCTCCTCAGTTATTTAAAGACCCTGCGTGTTGGTCCGGCCGGAGTTGAACTCACGACCTCCCGCTTGACAGCCCGGTGCTCAACCAACTGAGCCACGGCGCACCGGTGGCCATATTTAACGTCGATAACTCGTAACAGTAATTCCACTGACAAACCTGAGGTCGACGGTTCACTCATTTTACTCCCCCCTCTCTATCAGTGCTCCGTTTTAAGGGTATTTTAAAGATACTTAATTAAGCTACACTGAAAGGAAAGAAGTCGAAACAAGGATGCGAGATGCGGGAATCGAACTCGGGACCTCTTGCACCAAGGCCGTGCACTAATCCTCCATTGCTTTCACAAAGTTAAAACGGTTAAATTTGCAGACGTTTGCTTTGAGAGGTGCAACCTATATGAAGGGGATTTGTGTTAGATTTTTGAGCAATATTTATGTATAACTTCATGTATAATTGCATTCATTTTTTGAGCCGTCACACACGGAGGTGCGTTGCGCGAAGGCATTAAAAATGGCTGCGAGGGAGTTTCAACACGTTATTTACTCGGGCTTTCCTGGGGAAAGGCCCAAAGTTAAATTTCGGCTTTGTGTTTTTGTTTTCGGTTCAGTCACAATTCGCACTAAAGCTTGTAAAGCGCATGCGCGAAGTTAACCAAAGGTCATACGTGGCATGGTTGCACAATGGCTGGTTCATCTTTTATTTCGCATGCGCGAAGTTTAAGCCAATGTGCATACGTGGCGTTGAACGAAAATGGCGGCGTTGAAAGTAAGCACAAATGCTCAAACCACGTACAAATGCACACACTGTTCGCGGTAGACCCACACAGAAAGATGTCGAGAGTTTTCGGATCGGGTAGGTCCGCAAACTTTACGAGAGATCACTTTACGAGGGAAGATTTATGAGTGAACATAACGAGAATCATTGCCATCGCTCTAACCTAAATAATAACCTAATAACCTAATAATCTAGCCGATATCTCTACTTTATTCCTTTTTCTTTGTTGTCAGGCATTTGACAATCCGGGACATTAGGAGAGCCCGAGTTCACGAAGATATGGGTCCAATTCCTTTTTATTTTATTTTGGGTCTATTTCCGCTTTAAATATGTAAAGAATGACGTCAGTAAATTTATCTGAACATTGCTGTTGTTTTGCCACACAGGCCAATGCCGGGAAAGTGAACGTCGCACTTTACAACATAACCGCTGACCCAGAGGAACGACATGATCTGAGCCAACTTCTTCCTGATGTTGTCAAGGAGATGAAGAAAAGAATGGAATATTATGATCATAGCGCCGTTCCCGCTTTATTCAAAGGCCCTGATGAAGATGCTTTGAAAGAAGCTCAAAAGAATGGAATTTGGGGACCATGGATGTAGGCACAGACAAGAAACGCCCAAAGTCTGATTATTAGTGTATTTTTTCCCAACACTTTCCTGAGACGTTTTGGAAAGAGTATTTGAACTTTTTAGAAATCATGATGATCTTCTCTCTGTGCTGGGTCTTAATTATAAGTTTGGTGTTGGCTATACTTACAAGCAATTTAAAGTTATAATTCTCCATTTTAATGACTCGCAAATAAATTTAAACTCAAAGTATTGAAAGGATTTTGTAAATTCATCGTGAAAGGGTTGAAAACCTTTGTCAAAAAA
>OX421448.1:14900800-14913300 GCA_949126865.1 Montipora capitata | reverse complement strand
ATTTTCAGAATTGTTATGTGGCATCTTTAGAGCATCACACAGACTGGGTGAATGATATAGTTCTATGCTGCAATGGTAGAATAAGTAAGGACATTACTTGCTCTTATTTAAACCACCAATAAAATGTTTTCCAATGAAATTATATTTAAACTACTGTGGATTCACTTGTACTTTAACTTCTTTGTGGCCTGTTTATAGATAATAATTAAATGACTACCAGCCAAAGAGGATTTAAAATAATTGTGACCTTAACTTGTTAACTCCCATAATTTACTAAGTCAAGTAATAATATTATTATTGCCTTTTCTTGCATAAACCCTTACCCATGTACATTTAGGTAAGGTACTTAATTTAGAGTGACACAATGCAAGATTATTTTGTACATTACAGAGTATTTTACTCAGAATTTATTGTAGTTAACTTACAGTATTTCATGGGAGTTATATAAGCTGTTTCAAATTTGTGTTTGGATTCCCAATACCACATGGTCTAGTTTTTAGAATATCTGACCACTAAAATCTGGAACTTAAAAATCTGCTCCCACAGTCATCTATTGTTCCGATTACACTGATTCTTATTCTTCCGATTGTATGATTGTTTGTGCCTGAGAAAACACAACCCCTAATAGCAAACACAATGCAGAATACCATAGTAACACTTGATTATTATTTGTTCTAAAAGAGTTGCACCCGAAATAACACAGGGACTGACATGTGGGAGCACTGTTGTACAATCACTGAATTTCACTTAGTTCAGGACTATGGGACTGTGGGACTGCAGGAGCACTGGCTATACACCCACTAAATTCCACTTCGCTTTTGACTATGGGACTGCAGGAGCAATAGTTATACACTCGCTGAATTACACTTAGTTCACAACTGTGGGCATGTGGGACAAACAGATATATGCCATGAAAAAACGGCCGGGTATAATTAATTTTTTTAGAATCGCTCCACCACATGTCAACTGTATAAATGATAATCTCAAATTCTTGGGTTTGGTAAAAGAAAGCTGTTCTCATCCAGATAAATTTGCAGTTTTGAAATCCAACCTTAAAACTAACTTCTGGCGCAAACTTTTGTCTTCCTCAGTATTATCTGCTTCGTCCGACACAACAGTGAAAGTCTGGGATTCAACTCGTAGCTTCTGCATGTCAACTCTTCGCACCCATAAAGACTATGTTAAAGCACTTGCGTATGCTAGCTGCAAAGAATTGGTTGCATCGGGAGGACTAGATCGACAGATTTTTCTTTGGGATGTCAAAACGTTAACAGCCCTCACAGCCACAAACAATACAGTTACAAGTGAGTAAAATTAATTTTATTTGATTTGTAGTCTAATTGGTAAAATTACCAACCATAAGGGAATAGCACATTCAAGGTTGTGAAACTTGACAAAAATCACCTAACCACTCTCCAAGCCATACTGTTATGTGTAAAGCAGACTATCACTACCCTTTAAAGAGCTCGTGACATGAAAATTTTTATTTCCTATTTGAAAGTCCACATCGAAAAAGTAACTTTTGCGAAATAATTTTTTGATTTGAACGAGCGGCAAATTTTCTGTGATTTTCTAATAGCGTTCAAATTGCCTGCCATTTTGGCACACCACTCGCTCAAGTCTTCTCTCAACTTATGACGTAGATTCAGGAACATGTGATTAGAGAACATGAGGATTTGAGAGCTGATGTGAAAAAAATAGCTGAAAGATGCGTTCCGCTTGATTAACAACACAACTGATCCTGAAAAAAGAAAAAGTATGCACGGGAGTTCTTTTCTTTGTGTAAAGCAGACTATCACTACCCTTTAAAGGGCTCGTGACATGAAAATTTTTATTTCCTATTTGAAAGTCCACATCGAAAAAGTAACTTTTGCGAAATAATTTTTTGATTTGAACGAGCGGCAAATTTTCTGTGATTTTCTAATAGCGTTCAAATTGCCTGCCATTTTGGCACACCACTCGCTCAAGTCTTCTCTCAACTTATGACGTAGATTCAGGAACATGTGATTAGAGAACATGAGGATTTGAGAGCTGATGTGAAAAAAATAGCTGAAAGATGCGTTCCGCTTGATTAACAACACAACTGATCCTGAAAAAAGAAAAAGTATGCACGGGAGTTCTTTCATCGGTGACCACAACTAGTCTTCACCTAGGGTTCCATGTACTTGTAGTTCTTGGTTTCAGTGCTATAGTACTGGCTAACTCGTCGAGACCACAATTAGTCACCCCAATTTCTTCTTTTAAAATCCTCAGTTCTTTCACTTCCTGATTCAGAGGCACTTTCCTCAATGATATATAGACATGATAGATTTTTTGTTTACTGAAAAATACCAAAATCGATCGCAGGATGATACCTTGGTATTGATCAGTAAGAAAACATAGGAACCACGCCAACAAGCATTCCTGAATCTACATCACAGCGCCCCCAGAAGGGGTGTACCAAATAAAAGTAGGATTTTAAAAATCGTAGAAAATTCGCCTCTCATTCAGATCGAGAAATTCTTTCGCCAAAGTTCATTTTTTAATAATATAGACTTTCGAATAGGAAAAAACATTATGGGCACTTTAAATTGAATTCTTCTTTGTCCCCTGAACTTGTTGTGAAACACAGGGCCTATGTTTTATCACCTTCATCTGAAAAGACCCAAAAAGGCTAACTTGCTGAAGGTTGAAGGCATTACATTTTCTCCTATGTGAGGAAGCTTACTATTGGTCTGGAAAGGGTATGAAGCCACAAACTTCTGCACCTCAGCTAATTATAGCTTTACCAATCATAGTTGCAGACAACTGAGATTATGAAAGCGTTTTTAAAAAATTATTTTGGCAGCTATAAAAGACTGCCAATCACCACTTTTTACAATCAAAATGAAGGTTATTCTTGTTTGACTTGTAAGTAAAAACCAAAATTACTGTTTCCCCTCTGTGGCCAAAAAGTTAAAACTTCAAAACTTAATCTCAGTCCCTTTTTTTGAAATTCTTCCCAAAGAGGGTATATGTATATCTATAGGTGGACAACTATCTAAGTTCTCTGTTGGCCACTTTTGGGGAATGTTGGATCATGAACACCTTTGCTGTATGTAGTCAAGAAGTCTTGTACACAAATTATCTTTTTTTTTTTTTGTGGTTATTAAGGGTCAGTGCAAATTCTCACATTATTTTAACATTGTCATAGCTATTAACCACTTTGATCATTTTCTGTTTTTGACTGTGTGATGTACAATTAACGGTATTAAAATCAACTTTTGATTCATGATGATGATGATAATCGGGGAGGAGGAGGAATGTTATTATTATTATCGTTGTTTTTATTGTCACTATAGCAGTATTTTACATCTGGCCTAGGTTGGTCAAAGCATGGTTAGTGCTAACCAGCATTAAATACCTTGGAAACCTGTAGGTTTTGATACCTCTTAACCAATGGCTAGCACTAACTAGGCTTCGAGGAACCGGCCCCTCTATGCTATCCTATAGACTAGTTTACTTAAATGGTAGATTAATGCTGCCAAGGGGAAGGAGCTCAGCCGCTAAACCACTGCTCCCATTGTTAACATGAGGAACTCCCACCATGGGCAAAAAAATTTTGTTTTGGTCACCATACGAATTTACGACCACCCCTCCATGTATGCCAGTGTGAAACTCCGTTGTGCAACCCGCATTTTATGGTGGGAACATCTTTGATATTGGACATCCATATTATGGCTAATTGACACCTGTCAAAACAAGGTATCTGCTGACCAGTATCACATGTCCATATTGTGGGCTCAAGTTTAGAGCTCATGGAGATCAGCTGGTTTTTTCAAGTTGACCACTGACCAGGTAAAGGTTTTCGATTGGATCGCAGGCTCGAGCCAGGTTAACTTATTGTAAGAATAAATAACACAGGAGCTCCACTTTTAGGCTTGGCTAAATCTATTTAGTATAAATATACAGGTGATTATACAAAATCATGCGCTCTCATTGGCTCGCTATCTCGGATTATCAGCCAATAATCACCTCAACGGACAAAATGGCTGCCAGTAGTCGTTTTGCCACTGTAAGTGAAGATGATTTCGCGTTGAAATGTTTTTTTTCTCTTTTTTGAAATAATCACCCGTGTATTTATACTAAAACTTTGTCTCGTCACTTCGTCTCGGTGAATATTCACCGATAATCACTTCGCCTTTGGCGAATAATTGTTAAATATTAGTAAATTAGATGGTGATTATCTTACATGGTGATTAAATGAACTCATTATCAGAAATGATGTTGGTATACCTAAAAAAATCTCTTTGGGTTTAAATAATACTTTATTATTGTAAATGCATTTCATATTTCTGTCAAATATGATGAATTTATTGTAGCGTCATCTTTGAATGGTCAGAAAGACTCAATATACAGCTTGGCTTTGAACAGCATAGGCACTGTACTCATCTCTGGATCAACAGAAAAGGTACAATAGAAAAGGTGCTGGTTGAATAACATGTCTTTAGAAGTCCTGTCTACATTCCGAAAATGTTTGATTTGTTGATAAATGGTTAAGGTATTTAAGTCATGAAATTATTGTAGGTAAGTTACAACAACTTAAACTGGTTTAAAGAGACGGTGATTGATGAAACTTAAAATATTAGTGTAAAACAAGTTACAGTATAACTTAGGTTTCTTGTAACTCATGAAATTGTAAAAACCAGTGGAAATTTAAACTTGTTTGTAAAATGTATTGAATTCATAAATAAAAACTGTAAAGAAAACTGAAAGTTAAAATAATTAAACTTGCTTACTCATTAATTTTACTTACGTACTCATTTCATCACTGACTGACTGACTTTTTGACTTACTCACTGATGTACATACTAACTGACTTACTGACTGGCTGTCTGACTGATAAACTGACTCTCTGACTTACTGACTCACTGACTGACTCTCTTACTTACTGACTGACTCTCTGACTTACTGACTGACTCACTGACTTACTGACTAACTCACTCACTGACTCTCTGACGTACTGACTGAATGACTGACTTTGACTTATTGACTGACTTACTGACTCACTGACTGACTCTCTTACTTACTGACTGAATCTCTGACTAACTCACTGAATCATGGACTGACAACTTACTGAGTGACTGAATGAGTTACTGACTGACTCACTGAGACCCCTGTTCTGCAGTTTACATGGCATAGCACACAGAAAGAGCAGCCCAAGTCAACCATTTCCTACCAGGGGTGTAGTTCGTAGCCCAACGAAATATTGCAGAAAAAAGTTGATACAGGTTTTTTTTTTTAAATTTCATCTTACCAGTATTTTGTGATTTTTTTCTTTTGCCAGATTTTGAGAGTATGGGATCCTCGCACATGTGGAAAAGTAATGAAACTCAAAGGCCACACAGACAATGTAAAATCCATCATTATCAATGATGAAGGAACCCAGGTGCAGTACTGAGAAATAATTATAATAATATTGTGATTTGAACAAGTTAGTAGTTGTGTCTCTACTGGCTACCTATAATTATCAAGTTAAATAACATAATTACATGTGAGAAAGTGCTTTGTTTCCTTTTCAATCACTCAAAAGTGGATTGTACATGTAAAAGTGACGGTATGGCTGAGCTTCTGACACTTTAGAAAGCCATTTTCCCATGAAAAACGTCTTTCCAAATCCTTGAAATTCTTGGCATTTCACTCTTTTCCAACGATTCTTTACTGCACTTAAATGCTGTTCCAAAACTAGCGCTGTTCCTTTCACCTGTAAGGTTTATTGGTTGGACAAATGAAACAAGACAATACAGTTTTAACTGTAAAAGCAATGGCTCTCAAGTACAGTAGAATAACAACTTTCCTTGAATTCCTACATCTTCCTCATTTGACAATCTTTGCCTTTCATAAACATGAAGACTCATGGTTGACTTAGTGTGGGTTGATGTTATGTGAAGACTTAGTTCTTCTGTGTTGACATCCTTGACTTTCTTGAATGTCATATCTTTGTAGCAAATAAATTTGATAAATGTCACAGTGTATTACTTTACTCTACTACATTTTCCTGCTGTCAACCATAAAATATATTGGTTATAGGTTGTGAATCATTTTAACAGAAACTGCAACAGTGGATTTGAATTGTTCTACCCATTAACCCAGCCTTTTAAAGTAGTTTTTGAAAGCATACCAGAACTGAACTGTTGATTAAATTTGTGTTTTGTGAAAGCGTCATTTAGCTATATAAAATTATGTGCCAGTTTTCATCCTACGGTTACCGCTTGTTTTTCAGTGTCTGTCTGGAAGTTCAGATGGAACAGTGCGGCTATGGTCATTAGGCCAGCAAAGGTGTATCACCTCATACAGAATTCATGGTGAAGGTGTGTGGGCATTGTGTGCTGATGAAAACTTCACTGGATTCTATTCAAGTGGTCGAGATAAAAATGTGATGTGGACAGACCTGAGTTTGGATGATTCATCCACTCTTTTGTTCATGGAGGATGCTCCAGTTTCAGATGTGAGTTTGTGGTTTGACGCAACCATGAATAATTATTATTATTTCAAATCAAGATATTTTCTTTGAAACCCTCATCTTTCGAAGTCCAAAGGTAACTGTTCATGTTTACGTGACTTGCGTAGTGAGTATTTGTGTTTGCAGGTAACATGACTGTTCTCTGACTTCTTTCTAGTTTTACATGTAGTTAGTCTCTGGTTCAAAATATTCTCACTGAGAGAAACTCTGAATGACATAAAATAACACATTTATGATTATAATAATAATAATTATTATTTTTGTTACAACATGATATATTATGCATCAAAAACTATTTGAAGCTCTTTATTAGCATGGGATTTTTTTAAACTGATTCTTTCAATTTCAGTACCTTTGGTGAAAATTGTCAGTAGTGTAGCAGCTCTTGTAACCTGCTGTTGTTTGGAATTGTAAGCAGCGACTATTGTTTTGAAGTCTGAGTCATTTTTTAAATACTTTTTAGTCTTTTGTGTTTGGTTAGGGTAGCTAGCCAATCACATTATATGTTACAAGAGTTGCTGTCACCCAAATTCTTGGCCAGTCCTGTAATTCAGTTCCTTTGACTGCAAGGACAGTGATTAGCATAGTAAAGTCTTCTTCTCCTTCTTCTTTATCTCGTTAACGTCATCATCACCATCGTCAACAGTAGTAGAAATAGTATTTTTATTTTAACTAATGGTCTATTTTCATTTTCTGAAAATGGGCTTTTTAACTTGCATTACAATCAAGTGATACTGTAAAGCTTTACATGCATCTACAGGTCCATCAGTATTAAAACATTTTTCTTTCAAAAATTTAGCTGGAGCTCTCTCCAGATCCTCATTCTCTTTGGGTTGCAACAACTAATTCTACAATCAACAATTGGGTAAGCATAGTGTCTGATTGTGAGATGTAACATTTCTTGCCTGCCACCAGAGAAAATAATCTATGGTTACCGTACGTGTATACGTGAAATTTAAGCCATTATTGAAATGTCAAGGCCAACCAATGCTTTGAATTGTGCACATTGGTTGAATTAAATTTGTGGGAAGGACAAATTCCTTGTCAATTTTTTGCAGTTAATAAAGATCCCTAACATAAGTGATCAAGAGAATATGGACGCCAATGAGTCAGACACAGATCCTCAGCCAACTTGTCTAATGCCAAGAAAGACCTTACCAGGTGATGCTTGTTTATACAACTTGTACATATCCTTGCCGTGACCTTCTGGCTTCTCATTCATGACTTTGTTCAAATAGTCCAGGGAAACGATTATTTCACAAGCAGGAAATTAAGTCAAGTTTATTTTCGTTCTTCTTCAGGAGCACCCAGCATACGTAAGTTCCATGTGTTAAGGAACAGGCGGCATGTGATTACCAAAGATTCGGAGGATAAAGTCACAGTGTGGGATGTGTTAAAGGTAAGACATTTATTGCTTACAAGTGACATTGCGTGCGCAGTTGCTAGTTCTGGAAAAAAAATTACAGCCGTTTCGCGGACGGTAAGTTCGCCACCATCAGGAAGTCATGTGGTACCCGCTTAGAATGATTTCGTCGTTAGCTGAATCCCTAAAATTCTTATGTCATTTACAACGGTAAAGGCGACGACCCCAAGACTTACCTCAGTTGCCTCATGGGTACCCTGCGCCTCGAAGGCTGTGCAAGAAAGGACGAAGTAAGGCAATAGAACAGAATTGACCGCGCATACACCTTATTCCAAAATCTCCGCCATTTTAGTATTCTTTTTTTTGATTGCAAATTGGCCCTTTTGGCCTCGTTCTAGGTTAGATATTCTTTTGAATTTTAAGTTTGAAAGCGAGGCCAAAAGGGCCAATTTGCGAATGCTAAAATGGCGGCCATTTTGGAATGAGGTGTATTGACCGCGAGAGCTGGCCACGCGCAATGACTGTGTATTCTTCTCTCCCGCATTTCGTGCGCCTTTTTATGTGAACTACGCTTGACGGACTGAGAAGAAGATGTAGTCGTGGACAAAGTTGTTTGGTTCTTGTACAATTAATCTATCATGAATGCGCAAACGGCGGAGAATGTTTAGTTTGTGGTTCGGACACGGTCTGATTTCTGGACTCGCAGTATCTTGGGACTTAAATTTAGGGTGCGTTCGATTGACCCTATTCCGGAATAAGAATACGTCAGTGGAGTAATTTAAAACGGCATGTCTGGTGTTTTGAAGCAACAAGGATAATAAAGACATGTTTAAAATAGCATTTTAGGAGGTGTTTGACAATTTTAATGTGAATCTTCGTAAAAAAACGAAGGATTTCTAACCTCTATTCCATGTAGCCCTATTCCGGAATACGGTCAATCGAACGCGCCCTTATTGTGATTGTGGTTCATTCTGAGCCCAGAAGATCTTGAAAATGGACGACATTTACATCCATTCGTAACTACGTTCCCTTTAACTGTTCCATTCTTGATAGTGACACTTGTAGATTTTACCATGTCAAACACCAGTAGATTTTCCGCTTCAATGGGGGACCTCGTAGGACTCTTAACTGAGAGTGAGTAGGGCAGGACGAAAAAATGAAGGAGGCTGAATTGTTGTGTGTCTCTTATTAAGGAGGAGGGCGGAATGATCCGGAATGATCCATTCCCAGATTGTACAGCTGCTAAAACAATCTCTCTGTTTGGTATAGGCTTGTAAGGTGGAGGAACTTGGCAAGGTAGACTATGACGAAGCTATTAAGAAAAGAAGCGAGATGGTGTACGTACCCAATTGGTTTTCAGTCGATATTAAAACAGGGGTGAGTTGTGAAGTTAGTCTATCTACATATCTAGTTTAGGCAATTGCTCTTGTTTTGCTCTTCTGCGTTTGATGAACATGCGACGCTTTCTCGGCCGTTCTTGCAATGACGCCCAATGACGCCTTTTTTTATAGCAGAGACCGTGACGCACAATCCACCTGACGCAATATACCTCGTTTTGAACTGAAGTCATCTTCAGAGTCAATATTTTGTTCCTGGGGGTCGGCCGAGGAGTTTTTTTTTTTTTTTTTTGACGGGAAAACATCTCTCCCTTCATTTGCTTTCGTCACAATTTCATTTTCGGGAGCTGAAGCAAATGAGCGAAGAACAGCACATGGAAGTTGCTTTTTCGCATTGTTGGACAGTGGTTTTCGCGGCAATTTTCGAGAAAATTGTTCCGTTTTTTGGAAGTGCATGCAAGGAGAACATAGTTGTGTGAGATCAACTGCGATGCTGAGTAAGCTAGTCTTGCCTCAAGTCGACCACGGAGTAGAATAGGTTTAATAATAATAATAATAATAATAATAATAATAATAATAATAATAATAATAATAATAATAATAATAATAATAATAATAATAATAATAATTTAATTTCAAAATTCTCATTAATAATTCAAAACTATTTACAAAAAGTCAATATATAAAAATCACAATATCTTCCAAATACATATATCAGATAGTACTTAAAGAAACCTATTTACAATGAATGGGTAACAAAAAAAAAAAGAAAGAAAATGTAAACAGACAAAACAATTTAAAACGTATGGATCCCTAAACGTCCCTTTAAAAACGTCAATAAATAGCTTCTTCATTGTTCTCAATTTCTATATCAGTATTGCGAAAGTCCCATGATTTCCTTACAGTGGATCTAGTTCCTCTGAGACAGATTAATGCGGATCTCAGAACTGTGCACACAGCTCCTTTCCTGATAGCAATCAACTCTGCTAGTCTGCTGTGGTAGTTCAAACACTCCTTTCCCATTCCACCAGTTGTTGTTAAAATCTGAGGAGTGAATGTTCCATGTTCGATATCGAGCACTCTAATTATCTTGTAGATGCTAACGATAAATTTGGAAGAAAGTGACTGTTTTGCTGCGTGGATCTCAGTAACGGATGTACCAGGCTTAGAACCTAAAGTCATTGATGGAAAAGGTAGGGTTTCACCATTATTGGCCAACGTTTGTTGGGTGGCGTCCAACTGACTTACTGCAATATTTGCCAACATTGGACACGAAATGTTTGCCTTTGCGTCATCCCTGACAACAGGTTGGCCAAATGTTGTCGGCCGCGCAACAATATTGGAACGAAATCAAGTGAAGCTATGATCCTCGCAGTTATGAACACAATTTTAGCAATTGCGTAGAGAAGTCTGAAATTTTCAGAAAGCCACTGCTGTTGGGAGCTGTACATTTGTGGGTTTCAATGTTCCCGTGATGAATGAATCAATGAACGAAATGATATATGAAATGATTGAACTTCGGGTATGAAATCAAGTGGAGCTATGATCCTCGCAGTTATATGATTCACTTCATACACTGTTCATATATGATTTCGTTCATTGAATGTTGGAACGGTTAGGGTATAAAGAAACGTTTCTTTTACGACTCAAGTTCTTACCCCACAGATGCGCTGTCTCAAGATAATGTATTTTGTTGACATAATATTCGCTTGAAAGGTAACATGACATATGTATATACAAGTCTAAAAACTACAAAAAAATCGACTGTTTTCGACTTCTTTGCATTTTTGATCAACCAGCGTTTTTTCCTCTTAATGTTTTCAGTGCTTGCCTCAGATATCAAACATGGTAAGTGAAAACAACTAAGGACTTTGAGAGGCTTACCTTCATCAACCACCAGTTGAGGTCCTGAAATTTTTTATGTCTGTTTTCAAAGATTTATTGAATTTCATAGGAGCTTGTGACGTTGTATGGAGAACAAAAACCCATGGTTCTTATTCGCTCATTTGTGGGTCACATGACTTTTGAGATTATGCGGTTCCCATTGCATGTTCAGGCCAAGTGAAAACAAGCATGGCCATTTTGAATGAACCAAGTTATTTTGATCAAAGCTTCCCTTTTCTTTCACATGCTACTACAGTGTTGATATCATCGACGGATCAATGATAGGTAGAAACGGAACAGCAGGTTTGCCTTCAGTGAGGAGATTCATCCTTTTAACGAAAGATATTGACGCCAGGGGAACTGAAATGTGCTCAGAAGAAGAGTAAGACAAAAATGATCTCCGTATCAAACGACTGAACTTTTTTTACGGAGTACGCGCCCACGTTGCTTTATCTCCTGTCACGTCACCGGCGTGGTCATGGAACTTTTTGCAGCCGCAGTCTTGAAAGAGGCAACGTTAGGTTGTCGAAAAGTCGAATCACTTTTTTTCTGCGTAATAAACTCGTCTATAGAGTATTTATTAGCTAACCTTTGGAAGTGGAAAAACCAAAACCAGTAGTCAGGGCTGAATTTGCATGCGATTGAGTGGACTCGTATTCGGGGATGCCGAGTTATTTTCTATAAAATCGCTAACTAGCTGGGTTTCCATTTCATTAAGCAGAAAATGTTGCGTTCAGTTGAAGGGTTTCCCAGTGAATTGTTAAGTGGAGTGCCCAGCTTGACAGCTAAAGGCAATTCCACTTTAAACGAAGGGTTAGATTTATCTTTATAGTTTCATTCGACGTGATTACGTCTTTCTGTACTTCAATATTTGATAGTAAATTATGGAGTGTTGCTGCTGCAAGCGTTACTGGAGTATTGGCCAGAGACTTACTCAGGGACAGTGGATGATGCAGATCAAGAAATGGCGCGAGCCGATTCGCCAGGTCAGCTTGAACTACTGCCCTGTAAGTGCAGATATGTCCAGCAATGCACGTACCGGTAATTAGAAGCGCGACGATTTTCATTAAGCGTCAAAAGCAATTTATATGCTTCCTATTTATAGCAATAAGGTAGGGGTAAAAGTTAGCGTTATTTCATGGCGGGGGAAATGCGGCTATTTCTTTTTACGTGAAGACGGGAATTCATATTATGGGATCCTTTGCGTATTCCCACATGCGAGAGATGTTGAAGATTGGTAGAAGGTCAGGGGGACACTTCGTGAAGCTTGTTTAAATCGTCGTGTATCTAATAGGCCATTTCCGAGTTCATGTCTGCCTCCTCTTCAAAGCGAGTCTAAGTGCGAAGTTTTTTGTGATGGTAATTAGTTCGACTTTACATATGAATGAAAACTAATTTTCATAAGGAAAACTTCGCACTTAGACTAGCTTTAAAG
>OX421448.1:14873300-14895800 GCA_949126865.1 Montipora capitata | reverse complement strand
ACCACGCCGATAAAGAGCAGGCCGCGCCACCAACCGAAGTAGATTTGGCGGAATTAGGTGCATTAGCCGAGGCTCGAGTGGAGCTGCTCTGTCATGAACAGGTATGATCAGCAAATATGTTCGCCCGGCGTTCGTTTAGTTTTTCCTTGGATTTCTAGAAATATTAATTGTTCGAAAGATGGAAGTGATCCTCGCATTAAGGAGTTGTGTCTTATAGACACCCGAAAAACTCATGTGGCTTTAACGGGAATCGAATCCATGACCTCTGCGATGCGATTGCAATGCTCTACCAACTGCGCTATGAATCCACTGAGTTGGTAGCACGTCAATTAGTTGGGCTCGTGTGTTCCCTTGAAAGGACTGATGAATGAAATCACTGTATTTAGTATATACTAAAACAGCGGATAGCGTTGAACGCGGGCGCTGATTGGCTCGTCAAACTCCGAATATCCTGTGCTATTTACCTCCGAGCAACTCGGGAAAAAATGGCGTCCCGATTTGCATCCTTGACAAGTGGAGAAAACATCCAAATTAATTTTTTGTGCTGTATATTATCTCACTGTTTTAGTATATACTAAAACAACTATTCACCTCAGTGTCGGTGGCTAGCGTTGGATATTTACCTCGCCGCTTCGCCACCGCTAGCCACCTCCACTTCGTTGAATAGTTGTTAAATAAAATCGTTAAATATTTGATGTGCGGAGTATAGCAACCTCGTCCCCAGGGCGCTCTTCCCTGGCTTAGGGTGAAAGCCAGGGAAAAGCGCCCTGGGGACGAGGTTGGGAGTATAGGCGAAAGATAGAATTGATTCGAGCACCTATCTTATCCCGTTGATGCTGCATGAATTTTCCAGGTGTCTCTAAGCGACAATTGCTTAAATTGACCAGATGAGTGCGAGGATCAGTACTATCTTTCGTGTGGAACCCGCGCACTTCAAATATACACATTCACTTCATACATATTGTTCTTTTGTAGTTCATTCTTCTGGTATCCAGTGCTATGGGGCCAACTTACCCTTCATTGTTCTTGTACATGTTCAATTCGTAGCTAAGTTACCTGGTCTAATAATGGAAGCGAGGCTGTCGGTGACCCTGTTTTGATACAAACCTTTGTGCTCAGCAAAATGTTAGGGGACAGCTATTCTTAGAGTTATTTTCATAGAGTTATGTCTTAGAGTTAGAGTTAAGTTTCCAAAATCCTCAGCCAACATTCATAAAAGCTAACCTTAGGCCTAAGGTTAGCTTTTATGCATGTTTAGGATACTTTCTGTATTTCTGAATTCAGGATTTAGGCCTTCCAAAATCTTGAATTCAGGATTTTGGAAACTTAACTCTAACTCTAATGTCATAACTCTATGAAAATAACTCTATTGCTAGTCAACCTCCAAATGTTAATGTAGACAAATGAGAATTACAACAACACAATTTATACGATAAAAGGAGCGAGGTCTGTATCAATTCAAGGTCACCGGCAGCCTCGCAGCCATTCATAGGCTAGGTCACTGAAACAACTGTAAAATGGCCAGTGGCTGCGAATTTACATCTTTAATACTTACGGACTTTACTACTCCCTTCTGACTCGTAGTTCATGCAAAAGCGCAACGTTTATCAAATCCAAATACCAGGTACCTGTTATCTTTCCTTTTGAAGGGTCCTTTAGTAAGGCTACTGCTCCGGTGGATTCCCTGGGATTTCTAGCAAAAATTACAAATTACCCCTTGGTAGTTAATAGACCATTTTACAGTTGTGTGCTTAGTTACCTGGCCTATGAATGAAAATAAGGCTAGAGATGACCTTGTTTTGATAGAAACCTCATTGCTTTTCTTATGTAAATTCCAACTAATTAGCGTGAAAACAACATCATTAACATAAGAAAAGCAGAGAGGTCTCTATCATACCAAGGTCAACACCAGCCTCACTTTTTTTAAAGGCCAGGTAACTAAAAACGTAACTGTAAAAAGGTCTATTCTGTCAATCTACAAGGTAGACAGTCGATCCGTCCATCGGTCAGAGACAGTACTAATCAGCTAGTCGGTCAAGTGTTTAATTGATCCATCTGTAGTCTCCAAGTAGTTGGTCAGTCAGTGAGCTAGTGTGCCAGTCACTCGTGTCAGGCTTTCGGCCAGTCAGCCATCCATCCCAACTCGATTGATTTGTCATTATAGACCACTTTCATAAATGGCGACCGCCTTTACATTCTTTTGTATTTATGTTAATTAGACCTATTACCCTCATTTTGGAACAAATATTCTTTTGAAATTTGCTTGTCGTAGCGAGGCTACAAAGGCTTATTAGCATGATAACAAAGGAAAATAGGCCATTTCCGAGTTCAAGTCTGCCTCCTCTTCAAAGCGAGTCTAAGTGCGAAATTTTTGTAATGGTAATTAGTTCTACTTTACATATCAATGAAAACTAATTTTCATAACAAAAACTTCGCACTTAGACTCGCTTTGAAGATGAGGCAGACATGATCTCGGAAATGGCCTATTTTACTGTTTGGCTGCCATTATTGAAGAGGTCTATGACAGTCCTTCTATCAGCTGGACCTCGACCATTTGTCAGATTTTTCCCTTTGCGTGATGCAGTGTTTTAACTTATCCGTCGCGTAAGGAACTAATTTCTTGCCCACATTTTACCACGTACTCGGTTTATGGCACATAATGCTTCAACGTAATTTTCAGGTGCTGGATCCGAACATGGACTTGCGGACAGTACGCCATTTCGTTTGGAAAGGCGGATGCGATCTGGTACTACAGTATAGGATCATGAAGTAGACTGAAGGATGACCTCCACACAGTTGTAGAGCTATTTCCCAGGCTCGTCATTTTGCCCTAGCCAAAAAAGAGTGCGAAGGGATTAGGAGAAGAATGACTCGATGATGAGTTACAACAAAAAGATTGACACGAGGCTGCAAGAGCAACGTTAATTGAGTTGAAAAGTGACTGGAAACAGCCGGTGCAGCGTATCGGATCTGAGGAACAATAGTATGTGTATATTGTTTATACAGAAAATTTTCTTTATGGATATACTCAAGTGCGCTCCACAACAGTAAGCAGGGAAAGAAGTTGCTCAAATGGAACGTAACATAGTACCTAAAACCGCAAGTGGTCGTGAGTCATCAGTTGGCGTGGTGTAGTCGAATTCAAGACCACCGCATTGAAATACAACGCCTCCAGTATCATTGGACCGTACTGTATATATATATCGTGGACATGAACACCAGATGATAAATTTTTAATTTTCTCTCCAGAATTTATTAGTTTAATTCGTGGAATTTCCCAACTCAATTTGTATCAGGAAGAACTAACTAGAATGATCGCGAAATGAATGCAATAACGAGAAGTTATAATTTCAGAAGACACTCTCATTTTCGTTGTCTTTGAATCAGGGACCTAAGATCTTCGTAGGCGGCGTACGTCGACGTCACTAAAATAATAGGCTTCGTACGGTATTGATCACATGGTGTCGAGTGCAATTTGCAAGAAAAGAGGTAATTCACGGATAGCCAGTCAAATGGGCGAGTGCAATTTGTAGTCGTTATGGGTGTTACTTATTCCAAATTGCACGGGAAGTGCCTGAAGGCACTCACACCTGGACTATCTGCAGAAACCTGGTTATGTTTCCCGATGCTATCAATTATATTAAAAAGAGAAATATATCATGTGTCAATCTTCGTCTCATAGCAGCGCACCCAATTCCAAAATCCTTTGCCTTTCAAGGCTCTGTGTTGTATCCTCCGTTTTTACGTGACGTCACGGGGGCAGGAGCCCATGACTAGTAGCGAACAACTTCCATACTAAGCATGTGTCACGGCATTTTTGCAGACCGATCTATTTTTAGATTTCTTTTTCCCTCGGAAAAAAAGGCCCAACCTCGTTCCCAGGGTCTCTCTTTTCTTCCTCCATTGTCGTTGAGTGGAGACAGAGAAGAGAGACCCTGGGAACGAGGTTTAAAAAAAGCCGTTCCGGTCCGTTGACGCAATGGCGACAAGTTAGTTTCTTGTCATTGGGCATTGGGCTCCCACAGGAGTCTCATTCGCGGGAAATTCAATCTAAAAATAAATCGGTCTGTAAAAACGACGTGACGGAAATATAGGGCAGTTGTTCGCTCCTACTCATGGGTTCCTCACGGGGGTCGTGTCGTACATTTAGCGCAGAAAACAATAGGAAGTAC
The DNA here is from genome assembly GCA_949126865.1 of Montipora capitata. Taxonomy (NCBI): domain Eukaryota; kingdom Metazoa; phylum Cnidaria; class Anthozoa; order Scleractinia; family Acroporidae; genus Montipora; species Montipora capitata. Next base: position 14,891,628 of record OX421448.1, on the reverse strand, counting down.
GACACTATACAGCCAACAAGAGGGACCGACCCTACACCCTAACGGGGGCCATTTTGTTATCCTCAGAGAGAGAAATGGTGGTCTACGGTCCGGAAGTTGAATCTTTTAAGCTATGTCGTGTGTAACCAGTTGTTTTGAAATTTGAACTCAGTATTCAAATCTGCGTGCCAGTGCCAGTTTGGAAGTTTGCTGTCGAGATTCTGAATTCCGGTGGATATCATTTACCATATAAGGTCACACTAAGGTATATGAGCTGATAACCGAGATTGAGTGAACCAATCAGAGCACGAGAATTGCATTATCCGAGGTTGAGAATTTAATAAAGGTGAATAACCCTTGGATAGGTGAATGTTTCGGTTAAAAAAATCAATGGCGTGTGATTACGTGATGGAAAACTGAGAATATATCACACTGCGGCAGGTTTCTTTTACAGGTCACGGGTCATTGTTTTACTTATATATACAGGAAGCATCCTAAACATTCATAATAGCTAACCTTAGGCCTAAAAACTTTTCTTTAGGTCTAATTAGGCCTAAGGTTAGCTTTTATGACTGTTTGGGATGCTTTCTGTATTCGTAAAACAATGACCTGTGACCTGTGACCTGCAAAAGAACCCTGCCGATCACACTAAAGTGAGTACTGCTTTTCGCGAATTCTGATTGGCTAACTTGAAAGTGTTTTCTTCACACTTGTCACCTCCGAGCAGCTAAAGCGAAACGAAATCCATTCCTGTGGTCTTCAAGTAAGTTTTTGTCGTTTGTTAGACTTGTTATCGAGCTTTTGTTGTAGATATTAAAGCAATAGACCTTTTCGGCTTGTACATTTTGTTTTCCCAATACAGATCATGTGATAATACTCAGGAGGTTAGGTCCTTTGTTTTGTTCATTAAAATGAGGGCATGCAAGCATGAATATGCCTGCATGCACTCTTTTTAATGAACAAAACAAAGGACCAAGCCTCCTGAGTATTATCACATGATCTGTATTGGGAAAACAAAATGTACAAGCCGAAAAGGTCTATTCGTCACCACGTTGATGTTAAACTCGCCTCTTCGCGACCGGGAGCGAATCGTTTGTGGTGAGGATATGAGACAATGCGCACTTACCCCTGACATGGGGACAAATCAATATTTCGAGTCGGCAGTAGGGCGCAGGTAACGAAGAGGGAAAAGTGGAACTTTGCCAAAGGGACGAAACGGGGTAAAATAATTTCCAGCAGTGTCAGGTCGGATAGTTTGGTAAAAGTTGCGAAATAAAGCCTGAATAACATACTTAACGTAACAGAATACCCAACAAAGATCTTTTCACTGGTGCTGTGTAAGCACGACTGTACTTGAAAGCGAATAATAGGAGCGAAATTTGGAATAAAAACGTCTTACCGCACGTTTTATTTGTGAGGCTCTTTGTCTTCTGTGTTGTTTCTCAGGGAGTTTTTGGTCATTTTTAGCTTATATGTATAGAGGGAAACACCGACGCCAAAAATGACCAAAAACTCCCTGAAAATCGCTTACATCGTTACAAAAGCCACACAGCAGACAAGAAGCCTCAGAGATAAAACAAGGTAAGACGTTTTTATTCAAAATTTCGCTCAAATTTTTTCACTTTCAAGTGCCGTTGTATTCAGTAGTGATTGCGTCGGCTTGGGGAACCTGTGGTGTAAGGATAGAAGTGGTCACCATACGGCCAAGACATCCACCCGTCTAAGGCAAAATTTACACCCCACTGTGCATAATATTTTTGCTACGAGCAGCTAGGGGACTATATATGAAAGCCATACATCAATTGGAACTATGAAACGATTTTCTAAGAGAATGGTCATAGTAGTTTAAATGACTATCATCAACTCGTTTGAAACAGCCAAATTTTCGTCCGACTACATACTCTGGTTTTATTTCAGGCTTTGTTTTCCGCGACTGTCATTTCTCTTGTAACATCTAAATTTCTGGTCTGTTGGCTCAGAACAATAATTATCCGAAGATCTCTGGGAGTTTGTTTATCGTAATATGCAAATCCCGTTGTTTAGGACTGTTTAAAATCCCAGCTTTGACCTTCATTCGTAACCTTTCGGTTTTGGAACAGCGATACGTGATGGCGTCTCGAGCGAATGGCAATAAAGTGGAAGAAGACCCCAAAGGCAAGTTCCTTTTTGATCTTGTTCTACACCTTGCTGAATGTATTTCCTACTACATAAATTTGTACGCAGGAAATCTAGTTGCAGTTCAAAGGTTTTCATCGGTTTTTAATTGCGCTGCAAATTTGTTCAGAGTTGTCGCTTTTCTGCATAATTTGAGTCATCCATCATACATAAGCCATCGAACTTGACAAATTTGTGGAAAAGAAATCATTCACCGACTCTCGTCGCAATTATTTATACCTACCTGCGTTTAAGTGGCTGCTAATCGTGTTGTTAAATGTTCTGCTAACTTGTATCAAAGATCCACAAAGAGGAGATACGGCAGACACCTCGTTTCACGACGGAGTTCCATGTGTGTTGTTAAAGTTATTTCTTTGAGAAGAAGCCCCAACTATAGGTGGCATACTGACGTAGCTGACTTTTTTTCAGCAAGGGAAAGCTATCGCTGTTAAACTGAACATAGGTTTGCATTTTTGAGGTTATCATTGCTTCAGGACCATTTTGCATATCAGAATTTTTGTCGAAACTTTAACGTTGCCATTGTCAACACTGATTTGTAGTTTATAGTTTCTGTTTCTGGCTTAACATGTTTTAAATTGTCTCTTGCTTGAAAAGGCTTTGCCTTAGTCATTAATCAAATTCACGAACTTTTTGGCACTTCAAACAGGAAAAAACATCTTTAAGGTCACATGTTTGCAGCTCAAATGAATATTAATGTAAGGCATGTTGTGTAATAAGTTTTACTCAGTGGAGTTTTAAATTTCAATATCTTCTCTTTTTTGTAGTTGAAAGTTCACAACTTCTGGAAAAAGGTGAGGGCACGATGTAAGGACGTGATTAGGGGACAAAACCGTAGGGGGTGGTGTGGGGACAGGGGGGAATATCGAGTAATTTATGATTTGTATTATGCGTCGCAACACGATACTTTGTGATTTGATAGATTCTTTCCTTTTGAATGGTATTTTTGGAACACCTATTTTGATAGGCTAACTGTCTTCTGGAGAGGTTATGTTTATACAAACGTTGGCCGTGTAGCACTTATATTTTATACAGAATTAACTGAAGAGAGTGTAGTGTAACGTGTAGTTTCTACGTAGTTTTTATGTCGTGCATTTGTAGTTTAACTAGTTTAATTTTTAGGGTAGATTTTTATCGAGTGTATAGGCGATTAGAATGTAACAAAAGATATGTACTTTTATCTTTTGGCAATAAAGACTATTACCACAACCTCCGTCTCATGATTGCACTTCAATGTCACGCTTTCCTGCTCTGCACCGTCACGTAAGATCTTGCTCCCAGGTCTTCACTTGCTTTTCCCGGCAGATGGCTTATTTACGTGCAAAGGTGCGTGCGGATCATGGGTTCAGCAAATCGATATTGTTTACCGTATAAGTATGAAGCTAATCATCGAGGCTAACAAAAGAGCCCTTGGTTTTCCCAAGTGGTTTCCTTTGCGATGACTCATGCATAATGTATATGCAGTTTGATTCGGACGCACGTTCCAAGATGGCTGATCAGGAAGACGGTAGGGTCGCCTTGCTGTTGTTGTTCTCGAGGAGGAGCTCGTAGAGTAGGAAATGTGATCTTGTGGAGGGTTAGAGGATAAGTGATTTTAGCAGTTTAAAAAGGTATAGGTTATTTGAATCATTCGCTGAGTCCAACTTGTCTCTGCCTTTTAGCCTTGCATACGCGAACGCAAGTAAGTTACTTGCCCATTGCTCGAAGCTGCATACATGTTTAAAAGATGAAAAAATGAGAAGACATCGTTTTTCGTGAAAATTTTTCTAAAGATGATAAATTGGAGTTGAAATTGTGGATAGGTAGAGAAAAAAAAAATTCGGGATATTGTGTCCACTCCAGCGTTGTTTATCAACTGTATGTATGAATCCGGTTACGCTTCTATGAGCTCGATTTGTTCTAAATTTCGTTGCACATTTTTTCGGATAGTTTTGCGACCAAAGAACATCAGAAATAGATTGTATTCAGTTCACTAGTTTTCCTAGATATCATGTTTCTCACGACATGAGATAATCTGCAAAACCCTCTGCTTTCGTGCAAGTCGTTAATATTATTATATTTGCGATCGACTACTGTAGAGTAAGCTTACGAATTTCGTTTGATTGATTTTTACATTTTTGCTTGCGTTTAATCACACAAAATCCTCATTGACCAGCCGTTGAAGTATTAGCATGCTCGTAACTTCTTCGAGTTTTACTTTGCAAAATATTGAATAAGTCTTAACATTATTCCCGAAATTTGATATCGGCTGTGAAGGTCACGAACTCTGTCGAGAGAGAGAGAGAACGAATATTTTTTGCACATGTAGTAGTAATTATTAATCCAAAATTTGCTGCATTCATGGCGACAGTTAGTTGGTAAACATCCGACAAAAAGCTATGTTTCGGGTTTAATTAACCACCTTCAGGCCAGCTGGGTGAAAAGCTTTCAATGTTTAAAATTGTTTTCTTAACACTTGAATGATATTGGAAATATTTGCTGAACCAATGCTCAGTATCTCCAATTTACTCGATCAATTCAGATATAAAATGCCAGAAAATTTTCATCTTCGCTTTACAAAAAAGTGGCAGACACCGAGCAACATTTTAAAAAACTTGCAGATGCTGTTCTGTTTCCTTATAAAAGCCATAAATTGAGAACGTCATTTATGGCATTCGTATCATTGCCGACAGGTGTCTTGGATGAAAATTATTACATAAATGACGGAGGTTGTCAGTCTAACAGCCTTAATTGTTAACGTTCTCTTTGAAGGCTTTGAAAAATTGCAAATAAACCAAGGTTTTGTTGCCTGGCAATTCATAAATTAGTGTCTTGGATCCCCTTAATATATTATTTAAATTATGTGCTTGAATTTATTAGGGGGAAAAAGGAAGCATGATCCGAATTTTAAAGGACCTATTGCCAACAGGTATGCCCAGTTTAGCACATCTCTTAATACATGCTTAAATGTTAGTTTGAAGGTACATTATTCATCATCATCATCAATCCAGTTTTGATCCAGGTTTATCCCTGTAAATGGGAGTGGGCAGATTTACCCCACTTTGTCAGCAATCTTTGTCCATGGCGTTCATGAATTGAATTGTCGTTGCTTTTAAAACTACATTTAACTCACCTAACTAATTGAACTTTATTCAAAAAGCAATAATTGAACTCAAACAGAACATATTACAAATCAGTAGCCTGAGAATGCTTAGTTAGGTACGTAACCACAAAAACAGAATTTGAACCAGTTACAACAGGACATCCCCAAGGTCTGAATTAATATCTAGTATATCTCAACTGCTTGATTACACCAACACAAGGCACCACTTAGCTCCTTTCTCACTTCCTTCCTATATTTTTAATCTCAGCTGTGGAATGAATACTAATGGCTAATTTATCAGGGGCTTCAAATAAAATTTAAAGTTGGCGTCTGGTTTGAGTATAGTACTTAACTGGCTTTTGTCATTGCCAAAAGAAATTTTAGGTGTGAAAGAAATCTGTCTTTGATTACTTCAATTCAGGGTAAATAGTAGCCAACTTCTTTGAGTGAAGCAGCCAACACTTTTTGTCGGCTGTTGGCACTTATTTGAAACCACTACTTATGGCAAGTCAAAATTACAGACAGAAAACAAAATCCTACCCTTGGAATTGGACTGAATTCTCTATTTCGAAAGTCCTAGCCAGTCAAAATTAAACTATCCCCTCCTTAAACCAAAATTAAGATTTTCAGTTTTCCTTGTCGCCAAATAATGGATTGAGATGTATAGAAAGGATTATGCAATTAACAAAAGGATCACAGTTTGTGATGTTTATGACTTAACCTGATTAAGTTATGGGTAGATGAAATATTAATGTTAAAAGCATAACTTTCTTGCAATGAATTTAGTTTTGACTGAAATTTTGCATAAATGAACTAAAAAGGTCACAGGAAGCATTGTGAAGTGTTGGTGAATTGTTTCTGGGAAAAATTGACCTTGAATAAGGCCTTGCGCACGGTATTGGTTGTCAAACGCTCTTTATCGACAATACCCGACTTTTAGCTGTTATTTCTTTGCTACAAAGTATTTATCTGGAATAATACGGAAAACAAACGCTTGTCTATTATGTCTGCTGTTTATTTTGATACTTGCCTTGCGGTTATTTTGCTTTGTTAGCGCACAGCACCAAGACAAACTTGGTGGAATCGGAAAATTTTTCGTTCGGCGCGTTACATTTTTATCCGAAACATCGCACTTTTAACATCGTTTCTATCGTTTGTATCGTTTCAAACTTTCTATCGTGCGTTTGGTTCGCGGCATCTATCGTTTGAAAGGATGGAAAGAAAACGTTTAAAGCGTTTCGAAGGTTTCAAAGGTTTCGAGCCTTTCAAAGGTTTGTACTTTGCGTGAGAGAATTAGTCACGTACTGAGTAAAAATTGTCACGTGCTAGGCAACCAAACTTTGTTCAGTGAAGCAGAACGAGGTAATTGTTTTGTTTTGGTGCTTTTCACAGCTTTGCAATTTTCAAAACTGGAATTTTAGCGTGTATTTTGGGTTATGTAAGAAAGAAATATTTCAGAGGAACGATTAAAACGAAGGAAACCAAGTGTTTTACAAACCATCCAAACGATTCAAACGAAACGAACCAAACGAACCAAACCATACATCAAACCATTTGAACGCTAAGCGAAACGAAAATTTCAATTTTGGCGTGATGGTTAAAAATTTAGTGCAAAAACTAGTAGCGTAACGCTAGTTCCACCACTATTACTCTAAAAGTACTCACTGTCTGTGGATGAATGTTTCCCAGGGTATTGTCCAACTAATGTGCACCTAAATTTTTAATGTTCTTGGGCAATTTCTTGAGAGAAAGAAAATATTTACGCAAACATCTCAATCGCGTTCACTGCTGTTTTTCTCGCTGATTTCAAGTGCGCGTTTTTTATTTTGTTGTTAATTGAAAACAGAAAGATATTTTGAAGCTTTCTTTTTAGCAGCGAAATGCACATGAAATTTACTTTCCATTTCTGTTTTTAGATTATTACAGTAACGTTGTAATCTTAAAATCCAGCGCTTTATTTAGCGTTACGTATTTTGGAACGGCCTTGACCACCAATACCGTGCGCAAGGCCATAACTGAAATCACAGAAGTTGTTCATATTATTAATTCTTGTAACCAAAACTTACAAGTGCAACTGCTAATAATATGGTTGCTTTGCTACATGTATGATTCAAATTTTTATATGATGTGATTATTATTGTGTAAGATTTTGTAAATTAACAATGGAAAATAAGACCAACAAATTTTGAACCTTTCTTTTGTATCTGGGCAAATGTACCTACATGATGAAATAAACATACAGCTGTAATATTAAGTTAAAAGCCAGTTAATTAAGCAGTGACAAGTGTGATGTGTATCCAAGTTTGAAATAGTCAACTTGGAAACGTATGTTAAGTCGTTTACAGCTACTTTTTCAAAGTGTTACAGGTATGTCCAAATTATGGGTGTAAATCTTTCTTTTATGTTTAACTCTTATGTTATTTTTCAGGTCATGTACGGACATTCCTTGCTGCATTCTGTTTGTAGCTTACATTGTTGGTATGATTGTAGTTGGGGTTATTGGTAAGTCCCATTGTAGGGTAATCTTTGAAAGTAAAGATAATTTTCTTCTAATTTCTGTGTTGCAGACTGAATGTAGAAATTAAAAATTGATTAAAAAAAAAGTACAACTTTTGCATGTTTACCAGAGTTTTAATTATAATATTGAGACTTAAATTTTCTTGCCTACACACCTAACTAGTCTTGCATGACATTTTTCATTAACTTAACATTGAAATCTTAAATTAATTCCTGGAAATAATATTATGTATGTTGTGGTCAGCTGTTGCACAAATGAAAACACATGATATTCACAATAAACCTGTTGTTGATGATAATAATAGAGGGTCTCCGGTAGTTCAGTGGCTAGAGCACCTGTACTAGATCACAGAGGGCTGTGGGTTCAATTGCCATCTGGGGCTCAGACTTTTCAGAGTTCACATTTGACGACACATTACATGTAACTGTATTTCTAACAATTTAATACCTCAGTTCAAAATGTGAATGAATGTCACAATAATTATTTTCAAATTGCATTTTCAGCATTTAAAGAAGGAGACCCAGACAGACTGCTTTCGCCAACAGATTCTAATGGCAAGTGAACATTATTATTTTCTCTTATCTGTCCTTGAAGTAAACCTCTTAACCCCACTGACACGTAAAATGACTAAAATCTACAAGTAGCACTCTTGTGAGGGAAGGGGTTAAATCTTTGGTAAATAAAATGGGATTTGAAACTTCAGTAACCTCACCAAATGTGATCATTTCCACCTCCTTCAATATGCAGTAGTCCACTCAGGTGCCTTTTAAGGCTGATCTTCAGCTTCCCCCCACCCCTCCCAAAAAAAGGCATATGCAAATAAGTGGACAGGTATTTGTATTCTAAATATTAGAAAATGAGGTAAAACTATAATACATGTAGTTGTAACTTGTTTTAGTGTTTATGGTATAATGTTGAAAGGATAAATTGTTTTTGTTGATCAATTTACAGGGAATATTTGTGGAAAAGGAGACAAGGCGTAAGTCAACATTGATTACCTTGATGATCATTTTAATGAATCTTTTCTTTTAGTGAAAAAAAAATTAAGATATTTTTTTTTCCTGGTTGGTTTGGTGAACTCTTTAATTAACTTGCATGCATTGGCTGGTAGAATATTCACAGTGAGAATCAATTAAATCAAGTTTAATTTGCTCTTTAACTTTTCTCTTAGGGACAAGAAATTCCTCCTGTTTTTTGATATCAGCACTTGTGTCACAAAAGGTGGAGACTTAGCACAGTATGTGAGCACTCCATCATGTCCCACACCACAGGTAAAAAAACATTCATGCGTGCTACAAAAATAAAATTATTATAATAGCATGCATTGTTATTTTCAAACAATAATTATGGATGTCAAAGGGAGAAGTGGTCCTTGCACTTATCTTGACAATTTAAGGATGGTGCCTACTATTGTTATTGCGCACATGTTCTGTGCTTCTCAAGAGAGATAATTAAGCTTCAATAGGCCTTTTTCGAAATATCAAACATTCAGCTTGATAGTGAGACAGTGAGGACAAAAACAATAGAAACACGTTGGAATGAATGTGAAAAATATTTGCATATCATCCACTTTCCTTTGTTTTTGTCCTCACTGTCTCACTATCAAGCTGAATTTTGATATATCAAAAAAAGGCCTATTTGAGAAAGAACGCCATACATTGCTTTGTATTTTAAAGCTTTTTACAAATATTATTCATAAAATATCTTTGAAAAATGTGTGGTTACCCCCAATTTTCTTGTTGGATTTCAATAACACTTGTTAAGATCTACATTTCCTGCATAATCATAAACCAGGACAAAAATAATTATCTTTGAATTAGCAGGCACCATCCTTAACCAGTTGTCTCTTATAGACACAGGTCTGAAAACTTGAGGAGACTTAAAACACCTGTCAGATTGTTTCTGGACTCTAAATTTTTCGTTTATTACACAAGTTTGACCATCAAAGACCGTCAAAGTTGTGTATTAAACAACTTTGACGGTCAAACTTGTGTATTACACAACTTTGACCGTCACTTTTGGCGTTTGACCGTCAAAGTTGTTTAATACACAACTTTGACGGTCAAACTTGTGTAATAAACGAAAAATTTAGAGTCCGGAAACAATCTGACAGGTGTTTTAAACAGAATTTGAACCCATGACCTCTGTGATGTTGTGCTAGTTGTTAGGAGATGAACAGTAAAGGATGTTACTTTGGAGTTTGAGTAGCCAGTAGTTTTAGTATAATTATACTGATTACATTTATTTCATTCATTACGGTTGTTTTTACATTCTTACCCATTGAGGTTAGCAACTTTTACTTCCATAAATGTTCATTCTTAATTATCTAATTCCTGGCTGCAAATCTGTTTATTGAAATAACTTACATATTAATGATTTAGGTGTGTGTCTCTGGCTGTCCATTGGTAAATGAGCTGGGATTTAGTCGAAAAGCGAGTGACATGGTGTGCAAGGAGGGAGTTGAAGTTACTGAGGTTGGTAAAAACTTATCAAAGTTTGATCTGTTTGACATGTACATCACTTGCATCCACATGTAATTTAACTTTTATAATATTTAGATTAAACTATCAATCATGCCATCATCAACTCTATAGACTAAGTGTAAATGTCATGAAGACAGATTAGTGCGCATCTTCACGTGATGTATAGAGGATATTACATGGCTGCATAGAGATATGAATTTCTCTTTGAGTGTTGAAAAATATTTTTCAACACAAAAGGAGAAATTTGGTATCATGTAATGTTCTGTTCTATTTTATAAACACAAATGAAATACCAAACCATTTCACTTTAACATTATTTGTAGCTTAATATTATTAGAAAAATGGTGCAATTTACTAATAGGTAACCATGTTGAAATGGTGATTTTTTCACGTGTGAGGATGTCACGTTTTTGTGTGATAGCTCACCTGGTATGTCATCAGTGTTTATAAAATAAATGATCATCCTGAACTTGGCAAGACTAATATAATGTTAGTTATTTTTATGTTCATAATCTTTGAGTAAAAGTGTCTGTAATTTTAGAATGTTGAGAGTGTACTTGGGTTCGGTTTTTGGTATTTTTGGTCAAATTAATTTTAATTGCCTGAATGTTACTACTATTTGGGAACATTTTCAATGATAATCCTAACATTTCATTATTTTGTTCTCTTACCCTCTCGTCTAAACACGACAAGGAAAACACAAGGAAATTTGTTTGTTGTTTGACACAGTAAAGTAGAATAAGTCGCTGTTAAGGAGAGAAAGGTGTAAATATTTTGAATATTCTGTTTTTCTCAAGAAGAGAATAAGGATGCGTTACATTGGAAAATAGGAGTCTGGATTCTTGTAGCCAAAAGCGGATTTTGCATTTCTTTACTAAAATCCAAAAATGAATTATTGGTCGAAAGAATCTACGATGTACATTACTCTTCTGAGTGGATTCTGAATCCAGAGTTGTAGGCTTCGTGATCCATGCATTTATTTTGGAGACTGATTCAAAAAAACTGTAATTTTGGCCAGTGTTAGTCTTGTGAATCATCTGCATTAATCAAGGCGAGCAATCAAGGTGATTTTTCGCAGAACTTCAATTTGATACAAATTACGTTAATGCTAACGGTCTGAAAGCGGGCTGTCATGCCAAAAAAATCTGTTTTCGGATTCTTCATTTCTTTGAGTACAAAAGTATCCGTGTGATCTGAGATCATAAATCCAATCTTGGATTCTCCCAAAGAAATGCACCCTAATTAATCACATTTTATCCTTGTTTGGCCCTTTTTGTACATCTATTTGACAGTTATTTTGGAATAGACCTTTTTGCAGATACAGTGGCCATTTTGATTTCTATCTTTTTTGGAAGACATTATGGGATGCTCAGGGGGCAAAATTAATTAATATTTAATTGCCTCCTGGGCATCCCATAATAGCTATTTAAAACAATCGAAATCAAAATGGTCGCCATATTATTTGCAAAAAGGTTTATTATTAACTCAATTTTGTTTTCACACAATCTAGAACAACAAAGTTGATTTAGTGAGAAATGGAAAATGTGCACCATACTACTTGGCTTCCTCAGCTGGTTTGTGTCTTAAATCATTTTTTTTTTTTTACTTTATTAAATGCCTTGCCCATTTGGCTGTGTCGCTCCATTGGACCAGCGTTTAAAATTCAATACAATTTAAAATTGTTTTTTAGAAGTTATAGGGAGCTTCAAAAACTGATCTTGCAATGGATGTTCAGTCTGTTTCATTACTTTCAATAAGACCTGGCTCCCGCCGAAGCTCCAGTGGGTGCTCACTTGCAAATCGCTGTCTGTTTGCTCTTTAATTATTTGAGGTCTACCATCTCATTTTAAATTGGCTCATTCCTTGTTTATTGCTCTTTTTTTTTCTTATCCATCCAGACTAAAAGGAGAACTGAAGTTGGACTTTTCCCGCTTGTTTGGGTTCAATAACTAAAATCAGCAGCCTGCTATGACGTGTGATATGGAGAACAGAGATTTTGTAAGGGCCCCGAGAACTCTGTAAAAGGCTTCTGTCTACCTTATTTGTCGGAAATGTTTCTTCGAGGACTTGCAACAAACATCAGTCAAAACACTGCTTCTGTATGGGCACTCTTGCATGTCTTCCCCACATCATACGTCATAAGCTGCAAAAATGACCTCTGACTCCTCCATTCTGAGCAGCAATGCTGATGGCCCAAAATAGGAAGAAAAACATTTTTTTAGGTGGAAAAATGACGGATATGCCAGAAAAAAAGTTGAAAACATTGTGCATGGTCTAAAGTGTAAATAAAAAATGCTTATTTTTTTGCCTCCAGTTCCCCTTTTACCCTATTAACAAGTCTGGTCCATCAAAACCGTAGTTCCACTGTATGTATTTGTATTTATAGTGCTCTATCGATGCATACCTACTTTGGTGGGTGATTTGTTGACTCCAAATGGCACTACCCTGAAACATCGTGATGGACAGAATGTAACTAAAGGAGACGTTGAAGGAGGAATAAGGTGGAGAAATATGTTCATGCTTTTCAAAAAGCCATAAGTAATTCTCTGATCAAAACCCAAATATTCAAACAGTGTTAAGGCTGGAAACTGATACATTTTGTCATTGCCTGCTATTATGTTTTAGCAGCCACTGACAGGCAAATTAGCTATTTAAAGACTCGCATGGCTCATGCTGTTTTTTTTTTTGTTTTAATTTACTGTTAATATGTTAATATTAAACAGTGAAATGAAATATCATTATTTCCTGGCTTGCAGGTACATACTAGCTTGCTTGCTGTGGTAGATGTTGTTGCCACAAAACATATCGGATGCCATATTGGAAGAGCATGGGATAATATGGCCTCTGATACATGTTTTGTGGCGACAACAACATCTATTGCCTGCAGGCAGGCTAGGTACGTACATGTATTAGATATATTTTCGTGAAAACAAGTTGCAAAAATAAAAATTGAAAGATTTAAAAATTAAATGGACCTAGAATTCACTTTAAATCTTACACATTTTCCTTTTAGTGGTGTACAGTTTCTTCTGAATGCACAAAATTTTGGACAGTCGGTAAGTAGATACTAAAATGAGTTCCAGTACTCTTAATTTAAGTAAAATTTCAAACGTTTGAAGATAAAGGAAATTCAGCTCAAAGCCATATTTTTGTCCACTCTTGTTAAAGAAAATTGTGTTGACAAATCTTTACATACAGCTTCTTTTTTACTACTTGATGATTTTTTCCATTTCCAGGTTTTTGAAGACATACAGGCTGTGTGGTATTGGCTCTTAATGTGAGTTCCTTCATGTTTACAGTACTTTTACTGGTCAGTTATTACTGTAACAGCTGTAACTTCTTACTAACCGAGCGCGAGGGCCATACTGGGGAATATTTGCCTGAGGTCGTGGCAGTATGGACCGAGCGCAGCGAGGTCCGTACAAAAACGACGAGGGCCAATATTCCCCAGTACGGCTCGAGCTAGCTCGGTTCTAAGTAAGTACTGTAGTTTATTGTATGGATTTTTAATTACCTTTTGCTTTCTCTTTGCAAGCCCGTAATCGGCCCGTGGGCATTACGGGAGAATAATGCCCTACAATTCAGTCACAATTAGCCAATCAGAGCACACGTTATATCGGCTACAAACACAAGCCATGTAATAAATCAGGTCAATATTGTATGCATTAACAATAAGATTCTTTTTTGTCTGCAGAGGAATGATACTTACTGTGGTGTTGGCCTTCATCTATATTGTCATCACACGGTAATAATATTAATTGAATTGGGTTGATTCTCAATAGTCTTTAGCTTACAATTTAATTTAATGTCAAGAGTACTGCCTGTGTTTTAACACTGAATCCAGATCAGACTTGAATTGAGGAATGTTGGTTTTTGGATAGAGAGGGGGAAAATGTTGTCCTTGCTACATGTAGGAAGATTGTCTCAACAGGGAAGACAAGTGGCAATAAACTGAACCCCCATACTATTATGGTGCAACTGTTGAGTCTCAGGATTTTAGAGACGTTGTCTGAGGAACCCTGCATAGATCTGCTGTCACTTCTGGAATCCTTGCTCACTAATTTCATCCGATTTATTACACAATCTTATCTTGTTATGGTTGGCCATTTGATAACTCCAAACTACCCTTACTCTTTAAACTTACTGAGTAAAATAGTTTGGTGAAATACATGTAGCTGGATGTTGAATCAGGATTTCTTTTCTCATATTGTGAGACAGGTGGGTTACTGGATTGTTTGTGTGGCTCAGCATTCTTCTCGTGTTTGCATTAATTATTTATGGTAAGTGTCGTCATACAGATCACTAAGGGTGTATTCAATTGGGAAATCTGGATTTAGATCTTAAAATCTGGATCTTGAACACACAGGGGCATAGCCAGGGGGCCCTGGGGTGCCTGTGACCCCCCTTCCTTCCTTGTGACAGTCAACATTAGAATAAAAACCATATCTGTGAGACTGGAACAGAGCAATTTCCATCACATGCAAATTACTTTATCTATTCAGTTATTTGGTTGGCTTGCCCCTTCCCCCCCATTCACTGCTCATCCGAAAAATTGTCACTTTCACTAAAAGCAGCGTGGATGTCGACATGACAAACCGGTAATTACCTGGGTTTGAGAGAGTGTGACCGCCCTTTGAAAAATCGTAGGTACACAGGGATGTGATCGCTAAGCGCCGGCTGCTGGTGAAAATCACTGCTTGAGAAAGGGGTGATCTCGGGCTGAATTTTGGCTGTTAATTGAATTGACTGAGAAGATTGCAAATTGTTCTCTACAAACTTTAAAAGTCATTTGTTGTGTTAGGTGACAAAAAAAGTAATTATATCTGTTAGCATATGGAATTTATGACAGTGACTAGAATTTATCGATACTGGAAAAATGAAATAAGTGTTTTAAGTACTGTTATGAGTGGCTCCTCTTTCCCTGCATTCGCCGTCTTGAAGAATTCCAGGTGTTGCGAGACACTAGGAACAATTATTGTGTTACCAGGTCCCTTTGATGATGCTCAGAGCACAAACTTGCCGCCTCAATAGAATCTTCTACCGGATGAATTTATTCTTAGCTACATCCCTGGCTACACCCCTGAGACAAAATCTGAAAACGGATTTTGTAGCAAATTTCACTAATTGAAAACCCATGTCAGGAAGGATTTTAATCATTACATGTATTAGTGAAATCCACAACAAACTCTGTGCGCAAAATTCCAACATCACCGATGATAAAATATTTTAAAGGAAAAACAGAGGCAGTGTGGCCCAGTGGTTAGAGCGCTTGCCTTGAGATCCGGAGATCCCGGGTTCAAGACCTGCTCTGACCACAAGTTGAATTTGATCCTGGTAGTCCCTGGTTCAACTTCCCAGCTGCACTTGTAAATAGCCAACTGGTTTGCCTCCGGCCAGTTGGGATTCTTAACAGTTGTTGTTGTTCTGTTCCGTCATTTCGTTGTTTCATTGGCCCTGAAAAGCCCTATGGGGAGCGGTCAATTAAGTATGTATTGTATTGTATTGTAGGCCATTGCAAGGAATGAGATTTCTAAGTGGGAAAGAAACTGACCAGGCTAAATAAATCAATCAATCAATATCATAACTGCTTTTCAATACTACCAAAGTGAAAAAGTAAAAGTTTGGTTGGTGAAGTACATACATGTACATGTATTTCACGTTGGTAGGCATGTATTATTGCTACAGCAAGTACAAGTTCTTACAAGACTCTGGCACCAGCCAAGATTTTGAACTCAAGTTTACTTTTAACCTTGATGTATACACAAACTCGAAGGAAACCTGGCTTGGTCTGGGTAAGTGGCCTATAGTTTGATGCACATTTTAGCACTTAAGATCATCACCATGATTGTGAATGTTACATAAGCAGTAATGGAAGGAATTCCTGAAAATGTTGGGCTTAAATGGGATTTCAACCCATGCAATTTTGGACGGTACCTACCACTGTTATTGCGCATATGTTCTGTGCATCTCAAGATGCTGACTAATTCAGGGATATTTTTGTGCGGTGCAAAACTATCCAGAGAAAGTAGATCTTTAGTTAGTGATTATCCATCAAGTGTTTATTTTGTGCTTTGTGTTCTGTTTGTTTGTGTGTATGTGTGTCTGCTGACCTATATATGTACGAAACTGGCTACCTATGTTTTTAACTTTGTAGAACTTTATTCTAGGTAGTCAGCCCTTTCTCTTTTTTAATTCATCAAATGTAATTATGTCCTGTTTAATGTTCTGGGAAATAAAGGTTTGTTTGTTTGCTTAGTACGTTCTCTTAGTATCCAAAAGGAAATTGGGGTTAACCATGCATTTGAGATATAATTAAGCTTCAGTTTGAGAAAGAACACTGCTTTCTCAATACATTGTTTTGTATTTTAAAGCTTTTTACAAATATTATTCCTTCATTATCTTTGAAAAATGCACGGTTACCCCAATTTCCTTTTTGGATTTTAATAACACTTGTTAAGATTTACATTTCCTGCATAATCATAAACCCGGGAAACAACACCTTTGAATTAGTAGGCACTGTCTTTAAACCATAGAGGATGTGAAATGAAAAGATTATGTATGAATGGCATGCTTCTTTCTGTTGTTCATATACAATCTTTCCAGTCAACTGTATTTTGTGTTTAATTAAACTTTTATAAACTCACACTTGTCATTCCAAGTATGCATAGTCTGGATGCCTGCTATTCATTCTATGGTTTTTATTATACTGTTTGGGCAGCTTTTGATGGACTGATGTCCCATTTAGTGTTACCCATGACCTCCTTGTGACACAGTACATTACTCGGACAATAGAAATACTCATAATTGCATCTTGAAAGCTCACAGCTTCTGCCTTTGGGATTACTATTTGTTCTTATCCCTTGTTCAAATTTAAGTGTGGTTTGATAAATGTTAATAGTAGCAGAAAAGTCCTTGGGAAAAAGTTTACAAATACCTCAATCAAAATGCACACCAAAATTAATTTTCATTGGGATACTTTAAAATTCAATTTTTGGAAATAAGGAAAATCTGCTCGTTGTCATGTTTGGACACATTGTTTACCCTACATTTTCAATCTTTAAGTGTGCAAAAAAAAAGGTTTGCCAATATTCAACATGAATGGACAGATGCTGACTGGTGTTTGTTTTTTGGAACAGGTATTATATTGACTATCCTCTTGGTTATTCTCTTTCTGATTGTCCTGGTTTTGCGTAAAAGAATTCAAATAGCAATACAAATGATAAAGGAAGCCAGCAAGTAAGTGAAAATTGTTTCAATATTCCATTGTCATGTATCAAGGTTTCACCCCAACAGTTTGATGTTATACTCGTTGCAGTTACTGTTATCCTCAACTGAAAAAAAGAAAGTTCAGAAGGTTATAAATTATACAACTGTACTGGTGACGTGAACATACAGTTAGAGTAAAAAGTAACACTTACCGGTACAATGTAACTTCTGCATGCGGCACCAAATTGGCACCACCTTAGCCAAATTGTTTGAAAATCTAGCCATTTCTAGGTTATTGTAGGTCGTTTTCCGTTTTGTTTCTTGGTCAAAAACATTCTAGGAGCCATGGAATGTCCATGCATGGCAGTTAGGCCAAAATGCTAACATGGTTTCCTTAGGTATTAAGTTTCTAGAGGTTGCCTTTTAAACCACCCATTTTTGCCTGGGTCCCAAATTAGCCAAATCGTTTGAAAAGCTTAATGCCATTTCTATGCCATTTTCCTTCCTGGTTTTCGTGTCAGAGTATTATAGAATCTTTCAGAAGGTCATACATAGTAACAGCACAGTTTGTTTTCCGCCTTATCCCTGTCATCCTCCGTTTTTCCTTTTGTCCTTAATTCCTTCTTCATTACTGGATTTATGCACTGCTTGGTACCTAAAAAAAATTGCGCAGTAATTACGTGAAAAGGAAGTCACTTAACTGTGGTTGAGTATACCTCCCTTCAAGGTTCATTAATAAAACACATCACTGGGGATGGGCATAGATTCACGTAGATTCCCAAGATTGTTTTATAATTTATAGTTAAAGATTAAGTGAAGGACAAAACCCAATGGCTCTGACAATATTCTTGTATCTTTCAGTCTCGTTACGTAAGGAAGGAGTCAGTT
>OX421448.1:14868300-14870800 GCA_949126865.1 Montipora capitata | reverse complement strand
AGCACAAAACTGTAAAATGGTCTGTTGGTCGTTATTTGGCGGGACCTGGGGCCGGGTTCTCGAAAAGTCCAGAAAACGTTTGGGGTCCTTAAAACCTTTTGACGCATTACGCAAGGCCGGCATTCCATCGATTGTGAGTGACTAAGTCAACCCGTCTTCACAACCTTTGCGTATTCACGCAGGAACAATTTCCCGAAATGTAGAACAGACCGGTTCATGCACCTTTTTAATGAAGTCAGTTTTTGAATATTTAACAATTATTCGCCGAAGGCGAAGTGATTATCGGTGAATATTCACCGAGACGAAGTCGAGGTGAATATTCACCGATAATCACTGAGCCTGAGGCGAATAATTGTTTTAGTATAAATACACAGGTGATTATTTCAAAAAAGAGAAAAAAAAAACATTTCAACGGGAAAATCATCTTCACTTACAGTGGCAACACGACTACTGGCAGCCATTTTGTCCGTCGAGGTGATTATCGGCTGATAATCCGAGATAGCGAGCCAATGAGAGCGCGCGATTTTGTATAATCACCTGTGTATTTATACTAAAATTTTTTAGTAGATACTAAAGAGGCGCGCTCTGATTGGCTTCTCATCTCCGAATATATATTCTTTGCTATTCACCTCCGAGCAACTCGCGCGAGATTTGCATCCGAAAATACTGTAGTCGTTGCAGGAATAAATTGTTAAAATCATCTTTTTGTGATATATTATCTTACTGTTTTAATACATGTATATACTAAAACAACTATTCATCTCAGTGTCGGTATTACCGGTATTAAATTATCGTTATTTAATTAGTAAATAAGCAATTCACACTATGGTCTAGTCTTCGTAATAAATATCAAGTAAACTATATCTATCTTATCGCTGTTTTTGTTTTCAGACATTCGAATCAACTCATTCAAATACTTCTGCAAGCTGTGTATTGGCAGGATTGAAAGAGAATGTGTAAGTTGACCCCTAATTTAAAACCAACTTGTCGTGTAAAGTATTGGCAAGCTCATTCGGGCTTCATGGTTGTTGAAATTAATATCAATTCAGCTGAAACACCGGCTTATATCCGCATGTAATTCTTCTCACTAGGTTTACCGAAATAAACCCCGCGGTCTGTAAATGGTAGTGTTTAAGAATTCTTGGACTGCCAACAGACCTTTTTATACTCGTCTAGTCGCCTGCTTTAATCGTATTCGAATGATACAGAATAAATGAAATACATGTATTTATTAAATTTTCAATCTCGGATATTGTATTTCTGGCTTTCTGATTGGCTCAGGTAATTTCGGTTCTCAGCTCATATAGCGATACTCGCCGTTCCGTCACTTATTGTCATCAGAGATCTATTGGCTGTCGAAACAAAGGATTCTTTTGTTCTGTGGTTGGCAAAATTTAAATAAGAAAAGATTTACTTCTGAACAGTGAAGTTTCCTATACCGTAATGAGACAACATCATGTCGTCCTGTAAGTAAAACAGTTCAGAATTTAATGAAAATTTAATGAAGAATTATTCCATTCGCGCTTATCGGATATGAGGCCGGTGATAGCCGACTCATATCCAACGCGCACTCGTGGAATAATTGTTAAATATTTCAGCTGCGGAAACTGAAATAAGTGTTTGTTCAGTCACCTCTTATGGGATATAACTCGAACTAACAAGTGACCATTTCTCAGTTGGCTTGATAGCTCAGCTGGTAAAGCAGTGCAGCACAATCGCGCGGTCATTGGTACGGATCAGGATTTTTTTTTCAGGCTTTCTTTGCGGCGGTTTGGGCTGCTGATTATAGGGGCACTATCATGCTAAATTTACTGTTTTGAAGTCACAACTGGGTAAAAATCAAAATTAGTACTCTAGCTCATACGCGTAACATTCCTGACAAGTCACTGAGATGATACGAAATGTGATATGGCACAAAGAGCCATTCGTATTTAACTTTTGGCGACTTTCAGTGGAAATCATCTCCAAACTTGAAAAAACTGGCCAATTTTTCAAGTCTCGTTCCATTTCCATCCCCTCCATCCTTGGCTGCAAACAACAAAGAATAGCTTCAGTGCATTTCAGTGGCCATCGGCAACAAAACTACAGCATTATTTTTTTGGTCTTCATAGATGTGAAGACGTCTTTTAATGTTAGTGTTTTTGATTTTGACTAAAGTAGCGTGACACTGCCCCTTTAACTGCGGTGACCTCCAGTTCTCATGAACTCAGAATCGTGTTTTGTAACGTCTCAGCATTCTCTCCCTCGGCCGTTTTTTTCGATTGCGTGACAAAAACAGGATTACCTTAAAAGCGAGCGGCGTCGGATTAGACACTTAAATTAAGTTCCTTTTCTTTCCTTTCCTTTTACTCAAAAGCGCTCAGCTCGAGTGGCTTGAATGATTACTTTTAAAACCTTTTAATCCACAGGCACTTGCTCCGTATGCAAATTTTTCATTTCATTGGTTGGTTATGGATTATGAACTTTATCATCGCCCTGGGTCAGTGTGTTCTGGCTGGTG
>OX421448.1:14853300-14855800 GCA_949126865.1 Montipora capitata | reverse complement strand
CATTATACGGGTGCTATTATACGCACAATGTCGCCTAATTCTCACGGTTCTGACATCATAACTTTGTCCATCTTCAGAGGCAAAAGTTGCGCCATTTCTCGAGACACATCAAGTTCATCTTTGAAGGCTCCTTCCGGCAAATCGGTGTGGCTGTCACAGTATTTTACAAGATACTGATAAATATCCAAACTCTTTTTTAAATTCTCCACTTTTCCCCGTTTATCAGCGCATATTAGTTTGCTGTACAACCTCGCTATGTAGAACTGTGCAACGAGGGCCGGGCGTACAGAATCCTCGTCAAACGTTTCGGGCAATTTCCCGTGGCGTTTTAAGGAATCAAGATAGTTCTGGAAAAACTTGATGCTCTGATTTATCAACGTGTTTATTTTTTTGACGGAGTGGGCTCGAGGGGCCTCCCCAGATTCTTCCACGATTGCGATTTTCAAATCCACCATCTCGCTGTACGCTTCAGCAATTTCATACATCAGTTGTCGGCAAACGAGGAGATAATGTTGCGGGTTTAACTCTACCAGCACCTCACTCAGCATATCGATTCGTCGCTTGTGCATCTTACACCTTCTTTCAAAGTCTGCATCGAAGAAGGCCAGCAGTTTGTACAGCTGGCTCATGTCTTGCAGGATCTCCACGTAATTTGTAACGTGACCATCAAGGACATAAAATTCCTTGGAAATGTTCAGCCACTTCTGACCCTCCAGAAACAGTTTACGTGCCTGTGAGAATAAACATTATTATTATTATTATTATTATTATTATTATTATTATTATTATTATTATTATTATTATTATTATTATTATAAACAAAAATTAGACTTCCACTAGGGCAGTAGCCAGACGTTTGGAATAAACGAGGCAAGATCTGCGATCGCCCAAGGATAAAGCTTCTAGTCTGGAGGCACGCTCCCCCGGAAATTTTGAAAACTTGAAGCTCAGAAAAGGTTTTTTTTTTCAGCATTTTTCATAGTATATTTCTTTAAAACAGATACTACGCCACGTGATACTGGTGCCTTAATTTACTCTCATTAACAGTTTTATCTTTAATAACCCAATGGCAAATGCTTTCTTTGGATTATTTTCTCAACGGTTTTTTTTTTTTTCATTTTGGGTTAAAATCTAGACGAGGCAAGCGCCTCATCTTGTCTCATTCTTGCTACGACCCTGTTCACATATGTTCACGTTATAGAGCTTTGAATATCACATTCCTGGGGTTGTCTCTTCTTCCCTTTCCTTTTTAGGGATGAAACATCTGTCAAATCGGTCGAAAAATTCTAGTATGTACTGCTTCTGGACAGCCGGGGCATCCAGAAAGAGACATTTCTACTCGCAAAACCTCCACAATATTTAACTAAATGGACACCGGAAGATCCCGGAAATTGTTTCATATAATAGTATTCTAATAGCAGGCCCTCCCTCTCTGAAAATTAGTTTTAGGAGTTGCAGTTCCTATTGTTGCAAAAAAAAAAGGAATAAATTATTCGAAAAACGCGCAGTTTTCGTCAAAATGTATATCTACACGGCCCATTATTCGCCCAGACCCCCTCTCGGATGGATGTACATGTAACTCTCCTCATAAGCTTTAGTTAGCCAAGAACTTAAAAAGGCAACAGAATGGAATTTTACGGTCATGTAGGTTTTTCAATCGTTGCAATGCACTGTACAGAGAGGCCAGTTTACCACAGCAACTCAGTTGATGCTGGATTATAAAAAAGTAAGAATGCAGTTTCCAAGTTAGAGCAGTTTTCAAATGAGTGTCGTAGAACCAAAACCAAAGTAATTACTTTGGCCAATCAAAAAGGACGGAGACAATCCAGTAAACCAATCAAAACTGGAAGTAATTACACGTAGCCGACACAAAGCGCAGGAAAATGTGCACGCCCGAGCCACGATTGGTTTTGGCTTCACTTCTGATTGGTTGAAAAAGTGGCGTCAGAACTTTGAACCAATAACTGAGTGAAGTAATGCAAAACCAAAGTAATTCACTAATTACTTTCGATACTCAATTGAAAACCGCTTCGATAATTTATGCCAGCCATCGAGAGAGAGAGTGGTGCTTGTCCTCTTTCCGTCACCTCATCATATGTCTTGACGACGTGCTCTGGAACTGACTGCTCAAGGGACGTCACCTCAAGGGTGTCAAATCGTAGAGGCTCTTTTCTATCCCCTTCTTCGATTTCTTCCCGACTTCTGGCACCTTGTTCCTGACAGGTGTCTGTAAAAAGAGTACGTTGAGAGATCGAAATTTCACAAGAAAACACAAGGAAGAAATATGAAAAAAAGAAGTCTTATACGCAATGGAATGGTTGGCGAACTCTAACCCAGCAGCATGATGATGAAATAAATACCTCTTACTAACCGAGTTCGAGGGCCTTACTGTAAATTACGGCCCGCGTTTTTCCTCGCGCGAAGCGTGCGGGCCATAAATCTAAGGGGAAAATAAAAGGGTCCGTAATTTACAGTAGGGACCGAGAAAACGAGTTTAGTA
>OX421448.1:14798300-14845800 GCA_949126865.1 Montipora capitata | reverse complement strand
AGCCAATCAGCGCCCACATTCAACGCTATCCACTGTTTTAGTATATACTAATTAACGATATATTCATTAAAAAGAAAAGCCGCTCTATAAAATGTGGCCCTGGATTCTCTTTTAAAACCAGTAAACTCATAGGTACGGATAAAATCAGGTAGCGCATTCCGCAACTTAGCTGATACGTAAAAAAAAAGAGAACTTAGACCATAACTGCTTGTTCCAGGTTTATTGAGGAACAGAATGTAATTTCCGCAAAGATAATGCATAAGAAGGGGACGGAAGAGAAAACGTATTTTTCATATAAGCAGAAAAACCCTTTTTTTAAATAAAAGAAAACAAAGCAAAAAGAACAAAAAAAAAACCCACATACTTTTATCAAGTAATACGAGGAAATTTTGATTGCGCTTATTGCTTGACTTTCGTAGTAAGAGGACAGGTAATCTGCAAATATAAAAATCGATATTCTCTTACTTACATTATTATACCGTTTCTTTGACACGAGAATTACAGCGAAATGAAAGCACAACTTTGTCGCGAATTTTCTATGATAAAAACTTGTTCAGAAATCCAAAATCTACGTTAACAGCACACACCAGGCCTACTCCTGAGTATCTGGCTAGAAATCATTTCCTCTGGCCGCGCTTCAGCCATTCGATGAGGGCCAGTCTCGTGCTTCTTAAGTTGCCTCGCTCATGCCCAAAAAGAATTCTGGGTAATTCTGCCATTCCATGACAAGGGAAGACTCCCGATTCTCATTTCATAGTTTTTTTCATAAGTGTCGGGCCACCCAGTCCTACCAGCAAAATAACGCATCGATTAAAGGTTTTAGCTTTCAAAACTTGCCCAGATTGTGTCAGTAGGTCCAGGAATTCGTCTACAGAAAGGCCAGAGAGACAACTTCACTAGTGAACCGCCATGTTTACAACAGAGCATTTTAGGCGTCCCAGTCTGCATGAAACCATCTCTCGCCTCTGTCTGAGACAAGACCAGACACGCACGGTTCTTACGTCACGTTTATGCCTATAAAATCAACTGAAATGTCAATTGCTGGTACAAAAAAAAAGAAAAAAAAAAAAACCAGCATGTTAATTTTTTTTTAGGCTAGGTATCGAAGAGCCAGAACATTTGCGCATGTGCTGATGGAATGTTTGAACAAGAGAGAAAAACGCAGTACCTCCAGACACCGGCGCTGGAGCGTCGTACCAAACGAGTCATCCCGGGATTTCGGCCCGTGCGATCGCTTTTGGACGCAGTTGGCCCTTCGCTGCTTTCTGCTACCGACCTTGCCTCCCGGTACGGCATTGAGGGAGAGATATGTCGGCCCCTAAACCATATGTGACAAATCCCACGCCTACTCACAGCTTCAAACCGCCCTTGTCAATATAGCGTAAGAATTAGATGGCTTATATATTCAAGAGAAAAGTCATTTTATCTGTCATATGGTAAGCACTGGAGTCGCAGATTACAAAGTGTGCACATGCGCCCTGCTAAAGGTAACATACATACAGTCATAAGCTTTTTCCGAATAACTACAGGAGCTAATATCTTCGAGACACTACATTTACAGCTAAAATACATAGCATATACAGATACCTACTAAATACATAATATTTAAAGATATATTCATTAAAAGGAAAAGCCGCTGCACAAAATGCGGCCCTGGATTCTCTTTTAAAACCAGTAAACTCATAAGTACAGATAAAATCAGGTAGCGCATTCCGCAACTTAGCTGATAGGTAAGAAAAAAGAGAACTAAGACCATAACTGGTTGTTCCAGGTTTATTGAGGAACAGAATGTAATTTCCGCAAAGATAATGCATAAGAAGGGGACGGAAGAGAAAACGTATTTTTCATATAAGCAGAAAAACCCTTTTTTCAAATAAAAAACAAAACAAAACGAAAAAAACAAAAAAAAAAACCACATACTTTTATCAAGTAATACGAGGAAATTTTGATTGCGCTTATTGCATAGAGATGTCGGGCTTGACTTTCGTAGTAAGAGGACAGGTAATCTGCAAATATAAAAATCGATATTCTCTTATTTACATTATTATACCGTTTCTTTGATTCGAGAATTACAGCTAAATGAAAGCACAACTTTGTCGCGAATTTTCTATGATAAAAACTTGTTCAAAAACCAAAATCTACGTTAACAGCACACACCAGGCCTACTCCTGAGTATCTGGCTAGAAATCATTTCCTCTGGCCGCGCTTCAGCCATTCGATGAGGGCCAGTCTCGTGCTTCTTAAGTTGCCTCGCTCATGCCCAAAAAGAATTCTGGGTAATTCTGCCATTCCATGACAAGGGAAGACTCCCGATTCTCATTTCATAGTTTTTTTCATAAGTGTCGGGCCACCCAGTCCTACCAGCAAAATAACGCATCGATTGAAGGTTTTAGCTTTCAAAACTTGCCCAGATTGTGTCAGTAGGTCCAGGAATTCGTCTACAGAAAGGCCAGAGAGACAACTTCACTAGTGAACCGCCATGTTTACAACAGAGCATTTTAGGCGTCCCAGTCTGCATGAAACCATCTCTCGCCTCTGTCTGAGACAAGACCAGACACGCACGGTTCTTACGTTACGTTTATGCCTATAAAATTAACTGAAATGTCAATTGCTGGTACAAAAAAAAAGAAAAAAAAAAACCAGCATGTTAATTTTTTTTTTAGGCTAGGTATCGAAGAGCCAGAACATTTGCGCATGCGCTGATGGAATGTTTGAACAAGAGAGAAAAACGCAGTACCTCCAGACACCGGCGCTGGAGCGTCGTACCAAACGAGTCATCCCGGGATTTCGGCCCGTGCGATCGCTTTTGGACGCAGTTGGCCCTTCGCTGCTTTCTGCTACCGACCTTGCCTCCCGGTACGGCATTGAGGGAGAGATATGTCGGCCCCTAAACCATATGTGACAAATCCCACGCCTACTCACAGCTCCAAACCGCCCTTATCAATATAGCGTAAGAATTAGATGGCTTATATGTTCAAGAGAAAAGTCATTTTATCTGTCATATGGTAAGCACTGGAGTCGCAGATTACAAAGTGTGCGCATGCGCCCTGCTAAAGGTAACATACATACAGTCATAAGCTTTTTCCGAATAACTACAGGAGCTAATATCTTCGAGACACTACATTTACAGCTAAAATACATAGCATATACAGATACCTACTAAATACATAATATTTAAAGATATATTCATTAAAAGGAAAAGCCGCTGCACAAAATGCGGCCCTGGATTCTCTTTTAAAACCAGTAAACTCATAGGTACAGATAAAATCAGGTAGCGCATTCCGCAACTTAGCTGATAGGTAAGAAAAAAGAGAACTAAGACCATAACTGGTTGTTCCAGGTTTATTGAGGAACAGAATGTAATTTCCGCAAAGATAATGCATAAGAAGGGGACGGAAGAGAAAACGTAGTTTTCATATAAGCAGAAAAACCCTTTTTTCAAATAAAAAACCAAACAAAACGAAAAAAACAAAAAAAAAAACCACATACTTTTATCAAGTAATACGAGGAAATTTTGATTATGCTTATTGCATAGAGATGTCGGGCTAGACTTTCGTAGTAAGAAGACAGGTAATCTGCAAATATAAAAATCGATATTCTCTTATTTACATTATTATACCGTTTCTTTGATACGAGAATTACAGCGAAATGAAAGCACAACTTTGTCGCGAATTTTCTATGATAAAAACTTGTTCAGAAATCCAAAATCTACGTTAACAGCACACACCAGGCCTACTCCTGAGTATCTGGCTAGAAATCATTTCCTCTGGCCGCGCTTCAGCCATTCGATGAGGGCCAGTCTCGTGCTTCTTAAGTTGCCTCGCTCATGCCCAAAAAGAATTCTGGGTAATTCTGCCATTCCATGACAAGGGAAGACTCCCGATTCTCATTTCATAGTTTTTTTCATAAGTGTCGGGCCACCCAGTCCTACCAGCAAAATAACGCATCGATTGAAGGTTTTAGCTTTCAAAACTTGCCCAGATTGTGTCAGTAGGTCCAGGAATTCGTCTACAGAAAGGCCAGAGAGACAACTTCACTAGTGAACCGCCATGTTTACAACAGAGCATTTTAGGCGTCCCAGTCTGCATGAAACCATCTCTCGCCTCTGTCTGAGACAAGACCAGACACGCACGGTTCTTACGTTACGTTTATGCCTATAAAACAACTCAAATGTCAATTGCTGGTACAAAAAAAAAGAAAAAAAAAAAACCAGCATGTTAATTTTTTTTTAGGCTAGGTATCGAAGAGCCAGAACATTTGCGCATGCGCTGATGGAATGTTTGAACAAGAGAGAAAAACGCAGTACCTCCAGACACCGGCGCTGGAGGGTCGTACCAAACGAGTCATCCCGGGATTTTGGCCCGTGCGATCGCTTTTGGACGCAGTTGGCCCTTCGCTGCTTTCTGCTACCGACCTTGCCTCCCGGTACGGCATTGAGGGAGAGATATGTCGGCCCCTAAACCATATGTGACAAATCCCACGCCTACTCACAGCTCCAAACCGCCCTTGTCAATATAGCGTAAGAATTAGATGGCTTATATGTTCAAGAGAAAAGTCATTTTATCTGTCATATGGTAAGCACTGGAGTCGCAGATTACAAAGTGTGCGCATGCGCCCTGCTAAAGGTAACATACATACAGTCATAAGCTTTTTCCGAATAACTACAGGAGCTAATATCTTCGAGACACTACATTTACAGTTAAAATACATAGCATATACAGATACCTACTAAATACATAATATTTAAAGATATATTCATTAAAAGGAAAAGCCGCTGCACAAAATGCGGCCCTGGATTCTCTTTTAAAACCAGTAAACTCATAGGTACAGATAAAATCAGGTAGCGCATTCCCCAACTTAGCTGATAGGTAAGAAAAAAGAGAACTAAGACCATAACTGGTTGTTCCAGGTTTATTGAGGAACAGAATGTAATTTCCGCAAAGATAATGCATAAGAAGGGGACGGAAGAGAAAACGTATTTTTCATATAAGCAGAAAAACCCTTTTTTCAAATAAAAAACAAAACAAAACGAAAAAAACAAAAAAAAAAACCACATACTTTTATCAAGTAATACGAGGAAATTTTGATTGCGCTTATTGCATAGAGATGTCGGGCTTGACTTTCGTAGTAAGAGGACAGGTAATCTGCAAATATAAAAATCGATATTCTCTTATTTACATTATTATACCGTTTCTTTGATACGAGAATTACAGCGAAATGAAAGCACAACTTTGTCGCGAATTTTCTAGGATAAAAACTTGTTCAGAAATCCAAAATCTACGTTAACAGCACACACCAGGCCTACTCCTGAGTATCTGGCTAGAAATCATTTCCTCTGGCCGCGCTTCAGCCATTCGATGAGCCAGTCTCGTGCTTCTTAAGTTGCCTCGCTCATGCCCAAAAAGAATTCTGGGTAATTCTGCCATTCCATGACAAGGGAAGACTCCCGATTCTCATTTCATAGTTTTTTTCATAAGTGTCGGGCCACCCAGTCCTACCAGCAAAATAACGCATCGATTGAAGGTTTTAGCTTTCAAAACTTGCCCAGATTGTGTCAGTAGGTCCAGGAATTCGTCTACAGAAAGGCCAGAGAGACAACTTCACTAGTGAACCGCCATGTTTACAACAGAGCATTTTAGGCGTCCCAGTCTGCATGAAACCATCTCTCGCCTCTGTCTGAGACAAGACCAGACACGCACGGTTCTTACGTTACGTTTATGCCTATAAAATCAACTGAAATGTCAATTGCTGGTACAAAAAAAAAGAAAAAAAAAAACCAGCATGTTAATTTTTTTTTTTAGGCTAGGTATCGAAGAGCCAGAACATTTGCGCATGCGCTGATGGAATGTTTGAACAAGAGAGAAAAACGCAGTACCTCCAGACACCGGCGCTGGAGCGTCGTACCAAACGAGTCATCCCGGGATTTTGGCCCGTGCGATCGCTTTTGGACGCAGTTGGCCCTTCGCTGCTTTCTGCTACCGACCTTGCCTCCCGGTACGGCATTGAGGGAGAGATATGTCGGCCCCTAAACCATATGTGACAAATCCCACGCCTACTCACAGCTCCAAACCGCCCTTGTCAATATAGCGTAAGAATTAGATGGCTTATATGTTCAAGAGAAAAGTCATTTTATCTGTCATATGGTAAGCACTGGAGTCGCAGATTACAAAGTGTGCGCATGCGCCCTGCTAAAGGTAACATACATACAGTCATAAGCTTTTTCCGAATAACTACAGGAGCTAATATCTTCGAGACACTACATTTACAGCTAAAATACATAGCATATACAGATACCTACTAAATACATAATATTTAAAGATATATTCATTAAAAGGAAAAGCCGCTGCACAAAATGCGGCCCTGGATTCTCTTTTAAAACCAGTAAACTCATAGGTACAGATAAAATCAGGTAGCGCATTCCCCAACTTAGCTGATAGGTAAGAAAAAAGAGAACTAAGACCATAACTGGTTGTTCCAGGTTTATTGAGGAACAGAATGTAATTTCCGCAAAGATAATGCATAAGAAGGGGACGGAAGAGAAAACGTATTTTTCATATAAGCAGAAAAACCCTTTTTTCAAATAAAAAACAAAACAAAACGAAAAAAACAAAAAAAAAAACCACATACTTTTATCAAGTAATACGAGGAAATTTTGATTGCGCTTATTGCATAGAGATGTCGGGCTTGACTTTCGTAGTAAGAGGACAGGTAATCTGCAAATATAAAAATCGATATTCTCTTATTTACATTATTATACCGTTTCTTTGATACGAGAATTACAGCGAAATGAAAGCACAACTTTGTCGCGAATTTTCTATGATAAAAACTTGTTCAGAAATCCAAAATCTACGTTAACAGCACACACCAGGCCTACTCCTGAGTATCTGGCTAGAAATCATTTCCTCTGGCCGCGCTTCAGCCATTCGATGAGGGCCAGTCTCGTGCTTCTTAAGTTGCCTCGCTCATGCCCAAAAAGAATTCTGGGTAATTCTGCCATTCCATGACAAGGGAAGACTCCCGATTCTCATTTCATAGTTTTTTTCATAAGTGTCGGGCCACCCAGTCCTACCAGCAAAATAACGCATCGATTGAAGGTTTTAGCTTTCAAAACTTGCCCAGATTGTGTCAGTAGGTCCAGGAATTCGTCTACAGAAAGGCCAGAGAGACAACTTCACTAGTGAACCGCCATGTTTACAACAGAGCATTTTAGGCGTCCCAGTCTGCATGAAACCATCTCTCGTCTCTGTCTGAGACAAGACCAGACACGCACGGTTCTTACGTTACGTTTATGCCTATAAAATCAACTGAAATGTCAATTGCTGGTACAGAAAAAAAGAAAAAAAAAAAAACCAGCATGTTAATTTTTTTTTAGGCTAGGTATCGAAGAGCCAGAACATTTGCGCATGCGCTGATGGAATGTTTGAACAAGAGAGAAAAACGCAGTACCTCCAGACACCGGCGCTGGAGCGTCGTACCAAACGAGTCATCCCGGGATTTCGGCCCGTGCGATCGCTTTTGGACGCAGTTGGCCCTTCGCTGCTTTCTGCTACCGACCTTGCCTCCCGGTACGGCATTGAGGGAGAGATATGTCGGCCCCTAAACCGTATGTGACAAATCCCACGCCTACTCACAGCTCCAAACCGCCCTTGTCAATATAGCGTAAGAATTAGATGGCTTATTTGTTCAAGAGAAAAGTCATTTTATCTGTCATATGGTAAGCACTGGAGTCGCAGATTACAAAGTGTGCGCATGCGCCCTGCTAAAGGTAACATACATACAGTCATAAGCTTTTTCCGAATAACTACAGGAGCTAATATCTTCGAGACACTACATTTACAGCTAAAATACATAGCATATACAGATACCTACTAAATACATAATATTTAAAGATATATTCATTAAAAGGAAAAGCCGCTGCACAAAATGCGGCCCTGGATTCTCTTTTAAAACCAGTAAACTCATAGGTACAGATAAAATCAGGTAGCGCATTCCCCAACTTAGCTGATAGGTAAGAAAAAAGAGAACTAAGACCATAACTGGTTGTTCCAGGTTTATTGAGGAACAGAATGTAATTTCCGCAAAGATAATGCATAAGAAGGGGACGGAAGAGAAAACGTATTTTTCATATAAGCAGAAAAACCCTTTTTTCAAATAAAAAACAAAACAAAACGAAAAAAACAAAAAAAAAAACCACATACTTTTATCAAGTAATACGAGGAAATTTTGATTGCGCTTATTGCATAGAGATGTCGGGCTTGACTTTCGTAGTAAGAGGACAGGTAATCTGCAAATATAAAAATCGATATTCTCTTATTTACATTATTATACCGTTTCTTTGATACGAGAATTACAGCGAAATGAAAGCACAACTTTGTCGCGAATTTTCTATGATAAAAACTTGTTCAGAAATCCAAAATCTACGTTAACAGCACACACCAGGCCTACTCCTGAGTATCTGGCTAGAAATCATTTCCTCTGGCCGCGCTTCAGCCATTCGATGAGGGCCAGTCTCGTGCTTCTTAAGTTGCCTCGCTCATGCCCAAAAAGAATTCTGGGTAATTCTGCCATTCCATGACAAGGGAAGACTCCCGATTCTCATTTCATAGTTTTTTTCATAAGTGTCGGGCCACCCAGTCCTACCAGCAAAATAACGCATCGATTGAAGGTTTTAGTTTTCAAAACTTGCCCAGATTGCGTCAGTAGGTCCAGGAATTCGTCTACAGAAAGGCCAGAGAGACAACTTCACTAGTGAACCGCCATGTTTACAACAGAGCATTTTAGGCGTCCCAGTCTACATGAAACCATCTCTCGCCTCTGTCTGAGACAAGACCAGACACGCACGGTTCTTACGTTACGTTTATGCCTATAAAACAACTGAAATGTCAATTGCTGGTACAAAAAAAAAGAAAAAAAAAAAAACCAGCATGTTAATTTTTTTTTAGGCTAGGTATCGAAGAGCCAGAACATTTGCGCATGCGCTGATGGAATGTTTGAACAAGAGAGAAAAACGCAGTACCTCCAGACACCGGCGC
Organism: Montipora capitata; assembly: GCA_949126865.1. Lineage (NCBI taxonomy): Eukaryota > Metazoa > Cnidaria > Anthozoa > Scleractinia > Acroporidae > Montipora > Montipora capitata. The sequence goes on along the minus strand of OX421448.1, from coordinate 14,836,768 downwards.
TGGAGCGTCGTACCAAACGAGTCATCCCGGGATTTCGGCCCGTGCGATCGCTTTTGGACGCAGTTGGCCCTTCGCTGCTTTCTGCTACCGACCTTGCCTCCCGGTACGGCATTGAGGGAGAGATATGTCGGCCCCTAAACCATATGTGACAAATCCCACGCCTACTCACAGCTCCAAACCGCCCTTGTCAATATAGCGTAAGAATTAGATGGCTTATATGTTCAAGAGAAAAGTCATTTTATCTGTCATATGGTAAGCACTGGAGTCGCAGATTACAAAGTGTGCGCATGCGCCCTGCTAAAGGTAACATACATACAGTCATAAGCTTTTTCCGAATAACTACAGGAGCTAATATCTTCGAGACACTACATTTACAGCTAAAATACATAGCATATACAGATACCTACTAAATACATAATATTTAAAGATATATTCATTAAAAGGAAAAGCCGCTGCACAAAATGCGGCCCTGGATTCTCTTTTAAAACCAGTAAACTCATAGGTACAGATAAAATCAGGTAGCGCATTCCCCAACTTAGCTGATAGGTAAGAAAAAAGAGAACTAAGACCATAACTGGTTGTTCCGGGTTTATTGAGGAACAGAATGTAATTTCCGCAAAGATAATGCATAAGAAGGGGACGGAAGAGAAAACGTATTTTTCATATAAGCAGAAAAACCCTTTTTTCAAATAAAAAACAAAACAAAACGAAAAAAACAAAAAAAAAAAACCACATACTTTTATCAAGTAATACGAGGAAATTTTGATTGCGCTTATTGCATAGAGATGTCGGGCTTGACTTTCGTAGTAAGAGGACAGGTAATCTGCAAATATAAAAATCGATATTCTCTTATTTACATTATTATACCGTTTCTTTGATACGAGAATTACAGCGAAATGAAAGCACAACTTTGTCGCGAATTTTCTAGGATAAAAACTTGTTCAGAAATCCAAAATCTACGTTAACAGCACACACCAGGCCTACTCCTGAGTATCTGGCTAGAAATCATTTCCTCTGGCCGCGCTTCAGCCATTCGATGAGCCAGTCTCGTGCTTCTTAAGTTGCCTCGCTCATGCCCAAAAAGAATTCTGGGTAATTCTGCCATTCCATGACAAGGGAAGACTCCCGATTCTCATTTCATAGTTTTTTTCATAAGTGTCGGGCCACCCAGTCCTACCAGCAAAATAACGCATCGATTGAAGGTTTTAGCTTTCAAAACTTGCCCAGATTGTGTCAGTAGGTCCAGGAATTCGTCTACAGAAAGGCCAGAGAGACAACTTCACTAGTGAACCGCCATGTTTACAACAGAGCATTTTAGGCGTCCCAGTCTGCATGAAACCATCTCTCGTCTCTGTCTGAGACAAGACCAGACACGCACGGTTCTTACGTTACGTTTATGCCTATAAAATCAACTGAAATGTCAATTGCTGGTACAGAAAAAAAGAAAAAAAAAAAAAACCAGCATGTTAATTTTTTTTTAGGCTAGGTATCGAAGAGCCAGAACATTTGCGCATGCGCTGATGGAATGTTTGAACAAGAGAGAAAAACGCAGTACCTCCAGACACCGGCGCTGGAGCGTCGTACCAAACGAGTCATCCCGGGATTTCGGCCCGTGCGATCGCTTTTGGACGCAGTTGGCCCTTCGCTGCTTTCTGCTACCGACCTTGCCTCCCGGTACGGCATTGAGGGAGAGATATGTCGGCCCTTAAACCGTATGTGACAAATCCCACGCCTACTCACAGCTCCAAACCGCCCTTGTCAATATAGCGTAAGAATTAGATGGCTTATTTGTTCAAGAGAAAGGTCATTTTATCTGTCATATGGTAAGCACTGGAGTCGCAGATTACAAAGTGTGCGCATGCGCCCTGCTAAAGGTAACATACATACAGTCATAAGCTTTTTCCGAATAACTACAGGAGCTAATATCTTCGAGACACTACATTTACAGCTAAAATACATAGCATATACAGATACCTACTAAATACATAATATTTAAAGATATATTCATTAAAAGGAAAAGCCGCTGCACAAAATGCGGCCCTGGATTCTCTTTTAAAACCAGTAAACTCATAGGTACAGATAAAATCAGGTAGCGCATTCCCCAACTTAGCTGATAGGTAAGAAAAAAGAGAACTAAGACCATAACTGGTTGTTCCAGGTTTATTGAGGAACAGAATGTAATTTCCGCAAAGATAATGCATAAGAAGGGGACGGAAGAGAAAACGTATTTTTCATATAAGCAGAAAAACCCTTTTTTCAAATAAAAAACAAAACAAAACGAAAAAAACAAAAAAAAAAACCACATACTTTTATCAAGTAATACGAGGAAATTTTGATTGCGCTTATTGCATAGAGATGTCGGGCTTGACTTTCGTAGTAAGAGGACAGGTAATCTGCAAATATAAAAATCGATATTCTCTTATTTACATTATTATACCGTTTCTTTGATACGAGAATTACAGCGAAATGAAAGCACAACTTTGTCGCGAATTTTCTATGATAAAAACTTGTTCAGAAATCCAAAATCTACGTTAACAGCACACACCAGGCCTACTCCTGAGTATCTGGCTAGAAATCATTTCCTCTGGCCGCGCTTCAGCCATTCGATGAGGGCCAGTCTCGTGCTTCTTAAGTTGCCTCGCTCATGCCCAAAAAGAATTCTGGGTAATTCTGCCATTCCATGACAAGGGAAGACTCCCGATTCTCATTTCATAGTTTTTTTCATAAGTGTCGGGCCACCCAGTCCTACCAGCAAAATAACGCATCGATTGAAGGTTTTAGTTTTCAAAACTTGCCCAGATTGCGTCAGTAGGTCCAGGAATTCGTCTACAGAAAGGCCAGAGAGACAACTTCACTAGTGAACCGCCATGTTTACAACAGAGCATTTTAGGCGTCCCAGTCTACATGAAACCATCTCTCGCCTCTGTCTGAGACAAGACCAGACACGCACGGTTCTTACGTTACGTTTATGCCTATAAAACAACTGAAATGTCAATTGCTGGTACAAAAAAAAAGAAAAAAAAAAAAACCAGCATGTTAATTTTTTTTTAGGCTAGGTATCGAAGAGCCAGAACATTTGCGCATGCGCTGATGGAATGTTTGAACAAGAGAGAAAAACGCAGTACCTCCAGACACCGGCGCTGGAGCGTCGTACCAAACGAGTCATCCCGGGATTTCGGCCCGTGCGATCGCTTTTGGACGCAGTTGGCCCTTCGCTGCTTTCTGCTACCGACCTTGCCTCCCGGTACGGCATTGAGGGAGAGATATGTCGGCCCCTAAACCATATGTGACAAATCCCACGCATACTCACAGCTCCAAACCGCCCTTGTCAATATAGCGTAAGAATTAGATGGCTTATATGTTCAAGAGAAAAGTCATTTTATCTGTCATATGGTAAGCACTGGAGTCGCAGATTACAAAGTGTGCGCATGCGCCCTGCTAAAGGTAACATACATACAGTCATAAGCTTTTTCCGAATAACTACAGGAGCTAATATCTTCGAGACACTACATTTACAGCTAAAATACATAGCATATACAGATACCTACTAAATACATAATATTTAAAGATATATTCATTAAAAGGAAAAGCCGCTGCACAAAATGCGGCCCTGGATTCTCTTTTAAAACCAGTAAACTCATAGGTACAGATAAAATCAGGTAGCGCATTCCCCAACTTAGCTGATAGGTAAGAAAAAAGAGAACTAAGACCATAACTGGTTGTTCCGGGTTTATTGAGGAACAGAATGTAATTTCCGCAAAGATAATGCATAAGAAGGGGACGGAAGAGAAAACGTATTTTTCATATAAGCAGAAAAACCCTTTTTTCAAATAAAAAACAAAACAAAACGAAAAAAACAAAAAAAAAAACCACATACTTTTATCAAGTAATACGAGGAAATTTTGATTGCGCTTATTGCATAGAGATGTCGGGCTTGACTTTCGTAGTAAGAGGACAGGTAATCTGCAAATATAAAAATCGATATTCTCTTATTTACATTATTATACCGTTTCTTTGATACGAGAATTACAGCGAAATGAAAGCACAACTTTGTCGCGAATTTTCTATGATAAAAACTTGTTCAGAAATCCAAAATCTACGTTAACAGCACACACCAGGCCTACTCCTGAGTATCTGGCTAGAAATCATTTCCTCTGGCCGCGCTTCAGCCATTCGATGAGCCAGTCTCGTGCTTCTTAAGTTGCCTCGCTCATGCCCAAAAAGAATTCTGGGTAATTCTGCCATTCCATGACAAGGGAAGACTCCCGATTCTCATTTCATAGTTTTTTTCATAAGTGTCGGGCCACCCAGTCCTACCAGCAAAATAACGCATCGATTGAAGGTTTTAGCTTTCAAAACTTGCCCAGATTGTGTCAGTAGGTCCAGGAATTCGTCTACAGAAAGGCCAGAGAGACAACTTCACTAGTGAACCGCCATGTTTACAACAGAGCATTTTAGGCGTCCCAGTCTACATGAAACCATCTCTCTCCTCTGTCTGAGACAAGACCAGACACGCACGGTTCTTACGTTACGTTTATGCCCATAAAATAAACTGAAATGTCAATTGCTGGTACAAAAAAAAAGAAAAAAAAAAAAAACCAGCATGTTAATTTTTTTTTAGGCTAGGTATCGAAGAGCCAGAACATTTGCGCATGCGCTGATGGAATGTTTGAACAAGAGAGAAAAACGCAGTACCTCCAGACACCGGCGCTGGAGCGTCGTACCAAACGAGTCATCCCGGGATTTCGGCCCGTGCGATCGCTTTTGGACGCAGTTGGCCCTTCGCTGCTTTCTGCTACCGACCTTGCCTCCCGGTACGGCATTTAGGGAGAGATATGTCGGCCCCTAAACCATATGTGACAAATCCCACGCCTACTCACAGCTCCAAACCGCCCTTGTCAATATAGCGTAAGAATTAGATGGCTTATATGTTCAAGAGAAAAGTCATTTTATCTGTCATATGGTAAGCACTGGAGTCGCAGATTACAAAGTGTGCGCATGCGCCCTGCTAAAGGTAACATACATACAGTCATAAGCTTTTTCCGAATAACTACAGGAGCTAATATCTTCGAGACACTACATTTACAGCTAAAATACATAGCATATACAGATACCTACTAAATACATAATATTTAAAGATATATTCATTAAAAGGAAAAGCCGCTGCACAAAATGCGGCCCTGGATTCTCTTTTAAAACCAGTAAACTCATAGGTACAGATAAAATCAGGTAGCGCATTCCCCAACTTAGCTGATAGGTAAGAAAAAAGAGAACTAAGACCATAACTGGTTGTTCCAGGTTTATTGAGGAACAGAATGTAATTTCCGCAAAGATAATGCATAAGAAGGGGACGGAAGAGAAAACGTATTTTTCATATAAGCAGAAAAACCCTTTTTTCAAATAAAAAACAAAACAAAACGAAAAAAGCAAAAAAAAAAACCACATACTTTTATCAAGTAATACGAGGAAATTTTGATTGCGCTTATTGCATAGAGATGTCGGGCTTGACTTTCGTAGTAAGAGGACAGGTAATCTGCAAATATAAAAATCGATATTCTCTTATTTACATTATTATACCGTTTCTTTGATACGAGAATTACAGCGAAATGAAAGCACAACTTTGTCGCGAATTTTCTATGATACAAACTTGTTCAGAAATCCAAAATCTACGTTAACAGCACACACCAGGCCTACTCCTGAGTATCTGGCTAGAAATCATTTCCTCTGGCCGCGCTTCAGCCATTCGATGAGGGCCAGTCTCGTGCTTCTTAAGTTGCCTCGCTCATGCCCAAAAAGAATTCTGGGTAATTCTGCCATTCCATGACAAGGGAAGACTCCCGATTCTCATTTCATAGTTTTTTTCATAAGTGTCGGGCCACCCAGTCCTACCAGCAAAATAACGCATCGATTGAAGGTTTTAGCTTTCAAAACTTGCCCAGATTGTGTCAGTAGGTCCAGGAATTCGTCTACAGAAAGGCCAGAGAGACAACTTCACTAGTGAACCGCCATGTTTACAACAGAGCATTTTAGGCGTCCCAGTCTGCATGAAACCATCTCTCTCCTCTGTCTGAGACAAGACCAGACACGCACGGTTCTTACGTTACGTTTATGCCTATAAAATCAACTGAAATGTCAATTGCTGGTACAAAAAAAAAGAAAAAAAAAAAAAAACCAGCATGTTAATTTTTTTTTAGGCTAGGTATCGAAGAGCCAGAACATTTGCGCATGCGCTGATGGAATGTTTGAACAAGAGAGAAAAACGCAGTACCTCCAGACACCGGCGCTGGAGCGTCGTACCAAACGAGTCATCCCGGGATTTCGGCCCGTGCGATCGCTTTTGGACGCAGTTGGCCCTTCGCTGCTTTCTGCTACCGACCTTGCCTCCCGGTACGGCATTGAGGGAGAGATATGTCGGCCCCTAAACCATATGTGACAAATCCCACGCCTACTCACAGCTCCAAACCGCCCTTGTCAATATAGCGTAAGAATTAGATGGCTTATATATTCAAGAGAAAAGTCATTTTATCTGTCATATGGTAAGCACTGGAGTCGCAGATTACAAAGTGTGCGCATGCGCCCTGCTAAAGGTAACATACATACAGTCATAAGCTTTTTCCGAATAACTACAGGAGCTAATATCTTCGAGACACTACATTTACAGCTAAAATACATAGCATATACAGATACCTACTAAATACATAATATTTAAAGATATATTCATTAAAAGGAAAAGCCGCTGCACAAAATGCGGCCCTGGATTCTCTTTTAAAACCAGTAAACTCATAGGTACAGATAAAATCAGGTAGCGCATTCCCCAACTTAGCTGATAGGTAAGAAAAAAGAGAACTAAGACCATAACTGGTTGTTCCAGGTTTATTGAGGAACAGAATGTAATTTCCGCAAAGATAATGCATAAGAAGGGGACGGAAGAGAAAACGTATTTTTCATATAAGCAGAAAAACCCTTTTTTCAAATAAAAAACAAAACAAAACGAAAAAAACAAAAAAAAAAAACCACATACTTTTATCAAGTAATACGAGGAAATTTTGATTGCGCTTATTGCATAGAGATGTCGGGCTTGACTTTCGTAGTAAGAGGACAGGTAATCTGCAAATATAAAAATCGATATTCTCTTATTTACATTATTATACCGTTTCTTTGATACGAGAATTACAGCGAAATGAAAGCACAACTTTGTCGCGAATTTTCTATGATACAAACTTGTTCAGAAATCCAAAATCTACGTTAACAGCACACACCAGGCCTACTCCTGAGTATCTGGCTAGAAATCATTTCCTCTGGCCGCGCTTCAGCCATTCGATGAGGGCCAGTCTCGTGCTTCTTAAGTTGCCTCGCTCATGCCCAAAAAGAATTCTGGGTAATTCTGCCATTCCATGACAAGGGAAGACTCCCGATTCTCATTTCATAGTTTTTTTCATAAGTGTCGGGCCACCCAGTCCTACCAGCAAAATAACGCATCGATTGAAGGTTTTAGCTTTCAAAACTTGCCCAGATTGTGTCAGTAGGTCCAGGAATTCGTCTACAGAAAGGCCAGAGAGACAACTTCACTAGTGAACCGCCATGTTTACAACAGAGCATTTTAGGCGTCCCAGTCTGCATGAAACCATCTCTCTCCTCTGTCTGAGACAAGACCAGACACGCACGGTTCTTACGTTACGTTTATGCCTATAAAATCAACTGAAATGTCAATTGCTGGTACAAAAAAAAAGAAACAAAAAAAAAAAACCAGCATGTTAATTTTTTTTTAGGCTAGGTATCGAAGAGCCAGAACATTTGCGCATGCGCTGATGGAATGTTTGAACAAGAGAGAAAAACGCAGTACCTCCAGACACCGGCGCTGGAGCGTCGTACCAAACGAGTCATCCCGGGATTTCGGCCCGTGCGATCGCTTTTGGACGCAGTTGGCCCTTCGCTGCTTTCTGCTACCGACCTTGCCTCCCGGTACGGCATTGAGGGAGAGATATGTCGGCCCCTAAACCATATGTGACAAATCCCACGCCTACTCACAGCTCCAAACCGCCCTTGTCAATATAGCGTAAGAATTAGATGGCTTATATATTCAAGAGAAAAGTCATTTTATCTGTCATATGGTAAGCACTGGAGTCGCAGATTACAAAGTGTGCGCATGCGCCCTGCTAAAGGTAACATACATACAGTCATAAGCTTTTTCCGAATAACTACAGGAGCTAATATCTTCGAGACACTACATTTACAGCTAAAATACATAGCATATACAGATACCTACTAAATACATAATATTTAAAGATATATTCATTAAAAGGAAAAGCCGCTGCACAAAATGCGGCCCTGGATTCTCTTTTAAAACCAGTAAACTCATAGGTACAGATAAAATCAGGTAGCGCATTCCCCAACTTAGCTGATAGGTAAGAAAAAAGAGAACTAAGACCATAACTGGTTGTTCCAGGTTTATTGAGGAACAGAATGTAATTTCCGCAAAGATAATGCATAAGAAGGGGACGGAAGAGAAAACGTATTTTTCATATAAGCAGAAAAACCCTTTTTTCAAATAAAAAACAAAACAAAACGAAAAAAACAAAAAAAAAAAACCACGTACTTTTATCAAGTAATACGAGGAAATTTTGATTGCGCTTATTGCATAGAGATGTCGGGCTTGACTTTCGTAGTAAGAGGACAGGTAATCTGCAAATATAAAAATCGATATTCTCTTATTTACATTATTATACCGTTTCTTTGATACGAGAATTACAGCGAAATGAAAGCACAACTTTGTCGCGAATTTTCTATGATACAAACTTGTTCAGAAATCCAAAATCTACGTTAACAGCACACACCAGGCCTACTCCTGAGTATCTGGCTAGAAATCATTTCCTCTGGCCGCGCTTCAGCCATTCGATGAGGGCCAGTCTCGTGCTTCTTAAGTTGCCTCGCTCATGCCCAAAAAGAATTCTGGGTAATTCTGCCATTCCATGACAAGGGAAGACTCCCGATTCTCATTTCATAGTTTTTTTCATAAGTGTCGGGCCACCCAGTCCTACCAGCAAAATAACGCATCGATTGAAGGTTTTAGCTTTCAAAACTTGCCCAGATTGTGTCAGTAGGTCCAGGAATTCGTCTACAGAAAGGCCAGAGAGACAACTTCACTAGTGAACCGCCATGTTTACAACAGAGCATTTTAGGCGTCCCAGTCTGCATGAAACCATCTCTCTCCTCTGTTTGAGACAAGACCAGACACGCACGGTTCTTACGTTACGTTTATGCCTATAAAATCAACTGAAATGTCAATTGCTGGTACAAAAAAAAAAGAAAAAAAAAAAAAAAACCAGCATGTTAATTTTTTTTTAGGCTAGGTATCGAAGAGCCAGAACATTTGCGCATGCGCTGATGGAATGTTTGAACAAGAGAGAAAAACGCAGTACCTCCAGACACCGGCGCTGGAGCGTCGTACCAAACGAGTCATCCCGGGATTTCGGCCCGTGCGATCGCTTTTGGACGCAGTTGGCCCTTCGCTGCTTTCTGCTACCGACCTTGCCTCCCGGTACGGCATTGAGGGAGAGATATGTCGGCCCCTAAACCATATGTGACAAATCCCACGCCTACTCACAGCTCCAAACCGCCCTTGTCAATATAGCGTAAGAATTAGATGGCTTATATATTCAAGAGAAAAGTCATTTTATCTGTCATATGGTAAGCACTGGAGTCGCAGATTACAAAGTGTGCGCATGCGCCCTGCTAAAGGTAACATACATACAGTCATAAGCTTTTTCCGAATAACTACAGGAGCTAATATCTTCGAGACACTACATTTACAGCTAAAATACATAGCATATACAGATACCTACTAAATACATAATATTTAAAGATATATTCATTAAAAGGAAAAGCCGCTGCACAAAATGCGGCCCTGGATTCTCTTTTAAAACCAGTAAACTCATAGGTACAGATAAAATCAGGTAGCGCATTCCCCAACTTAGCTGATAGGTAAGAAAAAAGAGAACTAAGACCATAACTGGTTGTTCCAGGTTTATTGAGGAACAGAATGTAATTTCCGCAAAGATAATGCATAAGAAGGGGACGGAAGAGAAAACGTATTTTTCATATAAGCAGAAAAACCCTTTTTTCAAATAAAAAACAAAACAAAACGAAAAAAACAAAAAAAAAAAACCACATACTTTTATCAAGTAATACGAGGAAATTTTGATTGCGCTTATTGCATAGAGATGTCGGGCTTGACTTTCGTAGTAAGAGGACAGGTAATCTGCAAATATAAAAATCGATATTCTCTTATTTACATTATTATACCGTTTCTTTGATACGAGAATTACAGCGAAATGAAAGCACAACTTTGTCGCGAATTTTCTATGATACAAACTTGTTCAGGAATCCAAAATCTACGTTAACAGCACACACCAGGCCTACTCCTGAGTATCTGGCTAGAAATCATTTCCTCTGGCCGCGCTTCAGCCATTCGATGAGGGCCAGTCTCGTGCTTCTTAAGTTGCCTCGCTCATGCCCAAAAAGAATTCTGGGTAATTCTGCCATTCCATGACAAGGGAAGACTCCCGATTCTCATTTCATAGTTTTTTTCATAAGTGTCGGGCCACCCAGTCCTACCAGCAAAATAACGCATCGATTGAAGGTTTTAGCTTTCAAAACTTGCCCAGATTGTGTCAGTAGGTCCAGGAATTCGTCTACAGAAAGGCCAGAGAGACAACTTCACTAGTGAACCGCCATGTTTACAACAGAGCATTTTAGGCGTCCCAGTCTGCATGAAACCATCTCTCTCCTCTGTCTGAGACAAGACCAGACACGCACGGTTCTTACGTTACGTTTATGCCTATAAAATCAACTGAAATGTCAATTGCTGGTACAAAAAAAAAGAAAAAAAAAAAAAAACCAGCATGTTAATTTTTTTTTAGGCTAGGTATCGAAGAGCCAGAACATTTGCGCATGCGCTGATGGAATGTTTGAACAAGAGAGAAAAACGCAGTACCTCCAGACACCGGCGCTGGAGCGTCGTACCAAACGAGTCATCCCGGGATTTCGGCCCGTGCGATCGCTTTTGGACGCAGTTGGCCCTTCGCTGCTTTCTGCTACCGACCTTGCCTCCCGGTACGGCATTGAGGGAGAGATATGTCGGCCCCTAAACCATATGTGACAAATCCCACGCCTACTCACAGCTCCAAACCGCCCTTGTCAATATAGCGTAAGAATTAGATGGCTTATATATTCAAGAGAAAAGTCATTTTATCTGTCATATGGTAAGCACTGGAGTCGCAGATTACAAAGTGTGCGCATGCGCCCTGCTAAAGGTAACATACATACAGTCATAAGCTTTTTCCGAATAACTACAGGAGCTAATATCTTCGAGACACTACATTTACAGCTAAAATACATAGCATATACAGATACCTACTAAATACATAATATTTAAAGATATATTCATTAAAAGGAAAAGCCGCTGCACAAAATGCGGCCCTGGATTCTCTTTTAAAACCAGTAAACTCATAGGTACAGATAAAATCAGGTAGCGCATTCCCCAACTTAGCTGATAGGTAAGAAAAAAGAGAACTAAGACCATAACTGGTTGTTCCAGGTTTATTGAGGAACAGAATGTAATTTCCGCAAAGATAATGCATAAGAAGGGGACGGAAGAGAAAACGTATTTTTCATATAAGCAGAAAAACCCTTTTTTCAAATAAAAAACAAAACAAAACGAAAAAAACAAAAAAAAAAAACCACATACTTTTATCAAGTAATACGAGGAAATTTTGATTGCGCTTATTGCATAGAGATGTCGGGCTTGACTTTCGTAGTAAGAGGACAGGTAATCTGCAAATATAAAAATCGATATTCTCTTATTTACATTATTATACCGTTTCTTTGATACGAGAATTACAGCGAAATGAAAGCACAACTTTGTCGCGAATTTTCTATGATACAAACTTGTTCAGAAATCCAAAATCTACGTTAACAGCACACACCAGGCCTACTCCTGAGTATCTGGCTAGAAATCATTTCCTCTGGCCGCGCTTCAGCCATTCGATGAGGGCCAGTCTCGTGCTTCTTAAGTTGCCTCGCTCATGCCCAAAAAGAATTCTGGGTAATTCTGCCATTCCATGACAAGGGAAGACTCCCGATTCTCATTTCATAGTTTTTTTCATAAGTGTCGGGCCACCCAGTCCTACCAGCAAAATAACGCATCGATTGAAGGTTTTAGCTTTCAAAACTTGCCCAGATTGTGTCAGTAGGTCCAGGAATTCGTCTACAGAAAGGCCAGAGAGACAACTTCACTAGTGAACCGCCATGTTTACAACAGAGCATTTTAGGCGTCCCAGTCTGCATGAAACCATCTCTCTCCTCTGTCTGAGACAAGACCAGACACGCACGGTTCTTACGTTACGTTTATGCCTATAAAATCAACTGAAATGTCAATTGCTGGTACAAAAAAAAAGAAAAAAAAAAAAAAAACCAGCATGTTAATTTTTTTTTAGGCTAGGTATCGAAGAGCCAGAACATTTGCGCATGCGCTGATGGAATGTTTGAACAAGAGAGAAAAACGCAGTACCTCCAGACACCGGCGCTGGAGCGTCGTACCAAACGAGTCATCCCGGGATTTCGGCCCGTGCGATCGCTTTTGGACGCAGTTGGCCCTTCGCTGCTTTCTGCTACCGACCTTGCCTCCCGGTACGGCATTGAGGGAGAGATATGTCGGCCCCTAAACCATATGTGACAAATCCCACGCCTACTCACAGCTCCAAACCGCCCTTGTCAATATAGCGTAAGAATTAGATGGCTTATATATTCAAGAGAAAAGTCATTTTATCTGTCATATGGTAAGCACTGGAGTCGCAGATTACAAAGTGTGCGCATGCGCCCTGCTAAAGGTAACATACATACAGTCATAAGCTTTTTCCGAATAACTACAGGAGCTAATATCTTCGAGACACTACATTTACAGCTAAAATACATAGCATATACAGATACCTACTAAATACATAATATTTAAAGATATATTCATTAAAAGGAAAAGCCGCTGCACAAAATGCGGCCCTGGATTCTCTTTTAAAACCAGTAAACTCATAGGTACAGATAAAATCAGGTAGCGCATTCCCCAACTTAGCTGATAGGTAAGAAAAAAGAGAACTAAGACCATAACTGGTTGTTCCAGGTTTATTGAGGAACAGAATGTAATTTCCGCAAAGATAATGCATAAGAAGGGGACGGAAGAGAAAACGTATTTTTCATATAAGCAGAAAAACCCTTTTTTCAAATAAAAAACAAAACAAAACGAAAAAAACAAAAAAAAAAAACCACATACTTTTATCAAGTAATACGAGGAAATTTTGATTGCGCTTATTGCATAGAGATGTCGGGCTTGACTTTCGTAGTAAGAGGACAGGTAATCTGCAAATATAAAAATCGATATTCTCTTATTTACATTATTATACCGTTTCTTTGATACGAGAATTACAGCGAAATGAAAGCACAACTTTGTCGCGAATTTTCTATGATACAAACTTGTTCAGAAATCCAAAATCTACGTTAACAGCACACACCAGGCCTACTCCTGAGTATCTGGCTAGAAATCATTTCCTCTGGCCGCGCTTCAGCCATTCGATGAGGGCCAGTCTCGTGCTTCTTAAGTTGCCTCGCTCATGCCCAAAAAGAATTCTGGGTAATTCTGCCATTCCATGACAAGGGAAGACTCCCGATTCTCATTTCATAGTTTTTTTCATAAGTGTCGGGCCACCCAGTCCTACCAGCAAAATAACGCATCGATTGAAGGTTTTAGCTTTCAAAACTTGCCCAGATTGTGTCAGTAGGTCCAGGAATTCGTCTACAGAAAGGCCAGAGAGACAACTTCACTAGTGAACCGCCATGTTTACAACAGAGCATTTTAGGCGTCCCAGTCTGCATGAAACCATCTCTCTCCTCTGTCTGAGACAAGACCAGACACGCACGGTTCTTACGTTACGTTTATGCCTATAAAATCAACTGAAATGTCAATTGCTGGTACAAAAAAAAAGAAAAAAAAAAAAAAAACCAGCATGTTAATTTTTTTTTAGGCTAGGTATCGAAGAGCCAGAACATTTGCGCATGCGCTGATGGAATGTTTGAACAAGAGAGAAAAACGCAGTACCTCCAGACACCGGCGCTGGAGCGTCGTACCAAACGAGTCATCCCGGGATTTCGGCCCGTGCGATCGCTTTTGGACGCAGTTGGCCCTTCGCTGCTTTCTGCTACCGACCTTGCCTCCCGGTACGGCATTGAGGGAGAGATATGTCGGCCCCTAAACCATATGTGACAAATCCCACGCCTACTCACAGCTCCAAACCGCCCTTGTCAATATAGCGTAAGAATTAGATGGCTTATATATTCAAGAGAAAAGTCATTTTATCTGTCATATGGTAAGCACTGGAGTCGCAGATTACAAAGTGTGCGCATGCGCCCTGCTAAAGGTAACATACATACAGTCATAAGCTTTTTCCGAATAACTACAGGAGCTAATATCTTCGAGACACTACATTTACAGCTAAAATACATAGCATATACAGATACCTACTAAATACATAATATTTAAAGATATATTCATTAAAAGGAAAAGCCGCTGCACAAAATGCGGCCCTGGATTCTCTTTTAAAACCAGTAAACTCATAGGTACAGATAAAATCAGGTAGCGCATTCCCCAACTTAGCTGATAGGTAAGAAAAAAGAGAACTAAGACCATAACTGGTTGTTCCAGGTTTATTGAGGAACAGAATGTAATTTCCGCAAAGATAATGCATAAGAAGGGGACGGAAGAGAAAACGTATTTTTCATATAAGCAGAAAAACCCTTTTTTCAAATAAAAAACAAAACAAAACGAAAAAAACAAAAAAAAAAAACCACATACTTTTATCAAGTAATACGAGGAAATTTTGATTGCGCTTATTGCATAGAGATGTCGGGCTTGACTTTCGTAGTAAGAGGACAGGTAATCTGCAAATATAAAAATCGATATTCTCTTATTTACATTATTATACCGTTTCTTTGATACGAGAATTACAGCGAAATGAAAGCACAACTTTGTCGCGAATTTTCTATGATATTAACTTGTTCAGAAATCCAAAATCTACGTTAACAGCACACACCAGGCCTACTCCTGAGTATCTGGCTAGAAATCATTTCCTCTGGCCGCGCTTCAGCCATTCGATGAGGGCCAGTCTCGTGCTTCTTAAGTTGCCTCGCTCATGCCCAAAAAGAATTCTGGGTAATTCTGCCATTCCATGACAAGGGAAGACTCCCGATTCTCATTTCATAGTTTTTTTCATAAGTGTCGGGCCACCCAGTCCTACCAGCAAAATAACGCATCGATTGAAGGTTTTAGCTTTCAAAACTTGCCCAGATTGTGTCAGTAGGTCCAGGAATTCGTCTACAGAAAGGCCAGAGAGACAACTTCACTAGTGAACCGCCATGTTTACAACAGAGCATTTTAGGCGTCCCAGTCTGCATGAAACCATCTCTCTCCTCTGTCTGAGACAAGACCAGACACGCACGGTTCTTACGTTACGTTTATGCCTATAAAATCAACTGAAATGTCAATTGCTGGTACAAAAAAAAAAGAAAAAAAAAAAAAAACCAGCATGTTAATTTTTTTTTAGGCTAGGTATCGAAGAGCCAGAACATTTGCACATGCGCTGATGGAATGTTTGAACAAGAGAGAAAAACGCAGTACCTCCAGACACCGGCGCTGGAGCGTCGTACCAAACGAGTCATCCCGGGATTTCGGCCCGTGCGATCGCTTTTGGACGCAGTTGGCCCTTCGCTGCTTTCTGCTACCGACCTTGCCTCCCGGTACGGCATTGAGGGAGAGATATGTCGGCCCCTAAACCATATGTGACAAATCCCACGCCTACTCACAGCTCCAAACCGCCCTTGTCAATATAGCGTAAGAATTAGATGGCTTATATATTCAAGAGAAAAGTCATTTTATCTGTCATATGGTAAGCACTGGAGTCGCAGATTACAAAGTGTGCGCATGCGCCCTGCTAAAGGTAACATACATACAGTCATAAGCTTTTTCCGAATAACTACAGGAGCTAATATCTTCGAGACACTACATTTACAGCTAAAATACATAGCATATACAGATACCTACTAAATACATAATATTTAAAGATATATTCATTAAAAGGAAAAGCCGCTGCACAAAATGCGGCCCTGGATTCTCTTTTAAAACCAGTAAACTCATAGGTACAGATAAAATCAGGTAGCGCATTCCCCAACTTAGCTGATAGGTAAGAAAAAAGAGAACTAAGACCATAACTGGTTGTTCCAGGTTTATTGAGGAACAGAATGTAATTTCCGCAAAGATAATGCATAAGAAGGGGACGGAAGAGAAAACGTATTTTTCATATAAGCAGAAAAACCCTTTTTTCAAATAAAAAACAAAACAAAACGAAAAAAACAAAAAAAAAAAACCACATACTTTTATCAAGTAATACGAGGAAATTTTGATTGCGCTTATTGCATAGAGATGTCGGGCTTGACTTTCGTAGTAAGAGGACAGGTAATCTGCAAATATAAAAATCGATATTCTCTTATTTACATTATTATACCGTTTCTTTGATACGAGAATTACAGCGAAATGAAAGCACAACTTTGTCGCGAATTTTCTATGATACAAACTTGTTCAGGAATCCAAAATCTACGTTAACAGCACACACCAGGCCTACTCCTGAGTATCTGGCTAGAAATCATTTCCTCTGGCCGCGCTTCAGCCATTCGATGAGGGCCAGTCTCGTGCTTCTTAAGTTGCCTCGCTCATGCCCAAAAAGAATTCTGGGTAATTCTGCCATTCCATGACAAGGGAAGACTCCCGATTCTCATTTCATAGTTTTTTTCATAAGTGTCGGGCCACCCAGTCCTACCAGCAAAATAACGCATCGATTGAAGGTTTTAGCTTTCAAAACTTGCCCAGATTGTGTCAGTAGGTCCAGGAATTCGTCTACAGAAAGGCCAGAGAGACAACTTCACTAGTGAACCGCCAT
This sequence comes from Montipora capitata, assembly GCA_949126865.1. Classification (NCBI taxonomy): domain Eukaryota; kingdom Metazoa; phylum Cnidaria; class Anthozoa; order Scleractinia; family Acroporidae; genus Montipora; species Montipora capitata. The sequence continues at coordinate 14,819,735 of OX421448.1, read as the reverse complement.
GTTTACAACAGAGCATTTTAGGCGTCCCAGTCTGCATGAAACCATCTCTCTCCTCTGTCTGAGACAAGACCAGACACGCACGGTTCTTACGTTACGTTTATGCCTATAAAATCAACTGAAATGTCAATTGCTGGTACAAAAAAAAAGAAAAAAAAAAAAAAACCAGCATGTTAATTTTTTTTTAGGCTAGGTATCGAAGAGCCAGAACATTTGCGCATGCGCTGATGGAATGTTTGAACAAGAGAGAAAAACGCAGTACCTCCAGACACCGGCGCTGGAGCGTCGTACCAAACGAGTCATCCCGGGATTTCGGCCCGTGCGATCGCTTTTGGACGCAGTTGGCCCTTCGCTGCTTTCTGCTACCGACCTTGCCTCCCGGTACGGCATTGAGGGAGAGATATGTCGGCCCCTAAACCATATGTGACAAATCCCACGCCTACTCACAGCTCCAAACCGCCCTTGTCAATATAGCGTAAGAATTAGATGGCTTATATATTCAAGAGAAAAGTCATTTTATCTGTCATATGGTAAGCACTGGAGTCGCAGATTACAAAGTGTGCGCATGCGCCCTGCTAAAGGTAACATACATACAGTCATAAGCTTTTTCCGAATAACTACAGGAGCTAATATCTTCGAGACACTACATTTACAGCTAAAATACATAGCATATACAGATACCTACTAAATACATAATATTTAAAGATATATTCATTAAAAGGAAAAGCCGCTGCACAAAATGCGGCCCTGGATTCTCTTTTAAAACCAGTAAACTCATAGGTACAGATAAAATCAGGTAGCGCATTCCCCAACTTAGCTGATAGGTAAGAAAAAAGAGAACTAAGACCATAACTGGTTGTTCCAGGTTTATTGAGGAACAGAATGTAATTTCCGCAAAGATAATGCATAAGAAGGGGACGGAAGAGAAAACGTATTTTTCATATAAGCAGAAAAACCCTTTTTTCAAATAAAAAACAAAACAAAACGAAAAAAACAAAAAAAAAAAACCACATACTTTTATCAAGTAATACGAGGAAATTTTGATTGCGCTTATTGCATAGAGATGTCGGGCTTGACTTTCGTAGTAAGAGGACAGGTAATCTGCAAATATAAAAATCGATATTCTCTTATTTACATTATTATACCGTTTCTTTGATACGAGAATTACAGCGAAATGAAAGCACAACTTTGTCGCGAATTTTCTATGATACAAACTTGTTCAGGAATCCAAAATCTACGTTAACAGCACACACCAGGCCTACTCCTGAGTATCTGGCTAGAAATCATTTCCTCTGGCCGCGCTTCAGCCATTCGATGAGGGCCAGTCTCGTGCTTCTTAAGTTGCCTCGCTCATGCCCAAAAAGAATTCTGGGTAATTCTGCCATTCCATGACAAGGGAAGACTCCCGATTCTCATTTCATAGTTTTTTTCATAAGTGTCGGGCCACCCAGTCCTACCAGCAAAATAACGCATCGATTGAAGGTTTTAGCTTTCAAAACTTGCCCAGATTGTGTCAGTAGGTCCAGGAATTCGTCTACAGAAAGGCCAGAGAGACAACTTCACTAGTGAACCGCCATGTTTACAACAGAGCATTTTAGGCGTCCCAGTCTGCATGAAACCATCTCTCTCCTCTGTCTGAGACAAGACCAGACACGCACGGTTCTTACGTTACGTTTATGCCTATAAAATCAACTGAAATGTCAATTGCTGGTACAAAAAAAAAGAAAAAAAAAAAAAACCAGCATGTTAATTTTTTTTTAGGCTAGGTATCGAAGAGCCAGAACATTTGCGCATGCGCTGATGGAATGTTTGAACAAGAGAGAAAAACGCAGTACCTCCAGACACCGGCGCTGGAGCGTCGTACCAAACGAGTCATCCCGGGATTTCGGCCCGTGCGATCGCTTTTGGACGCAGTTGGCCCTTCGCTGCTTTCTGCTACCGACCTTGCCTCCCGGTACGGCATTGAGGGAGAGATATGTCGGCCCCTAAACCATATGTGACAAATCCCACGCCTACTCACAGCTCCAAACCGCCCTTGTCAATATAGCGTAAGAATTAGATGGCTTATATATTCAAGAGAAAAGTCATTTTATCTGTCATATGGTAAGCACTGGAGTCGCAGATTACAAAGTGTGCGCATGCGCCCTGCTAAAGGTAACATACATACAGTCATAAGCTTTTTCCGAATAACTACAGGAGCTAATATCTTCGAGACACTACATTTACAGCTAAAATACATAGCATATACAGATACCTACTAAATACATAATATTTAAAGATATATTCATTAAAAGGAAAAGCCGCTGCACAAAATGCGGCCCTGGATTCTCTTTTAAAACCAGTAAACTCATAGGTACAGATAAAATCAGGTAGCGCATTCCCCAACTTAGCTGATAGGTAAGAAAAAAGAGAACTAAGACCATAACTGGTTGTTCCAGGTTTATTGAGGAACAGAATGTAATTTCCGCAAAGATAATGCATAAGAAGGGGACGGAAGAGAAAACGTATTTTTCATATAAGCAGAAAAACCCTTTTTTCAAATAAAAAACAAAACAAAACGAAAAAAACAAAAAAAAAAAACCACATACTTTTATCAAGTAATACGAGGAAATTTTGATTGCGCTTATTGCATAGAGATGTCGGGCTTGACTTTCGTAGTAAGAGGACAGGTAATCTGCAAATATAAAAATCGATATTCTCTTATTTACATTATTATACCGTTTCTTTGATACGAGAATTACAGCGAAATGAAAGCACAACTTTGTCGCGAATTTTCTATGATACAAACTTGTTCAGAAATCCAAAATCTACGTTAACAGCACACACCAGGCCTACTCCTGAGTATCTGGCTAGAAATCATTTCCTCTGGCCGCGCTTCAGCCATTCGATGAGGGCCAGTCTCGTGCTTCTTAAGTTGCCTCGCTCATGCCCAAAAAGAATTCTGGGTAATTCTGCCATTCCATGACAAGGGAAGACTCCCGATTCTCATTTCATAGTTTTTTTCATAAGTGTCGGGCCACCCAGTCCTACCAGCAAAATAACGCATCGATTGAAGGTTTTAGCTTTCAAAACTTGCCCAGATTGTGTCAGTAGGTCCAGGAATTCGTCTACAGAAAGGCCAGAGAGACAACTTCACTAGTGAACCGCCATGTTTACAACAGAGCATTTTAGGCGTCCCAGTCTGCATGAAACCATCTCTCTCCTCTGTCTGAGACAAGACCAGACACGCACGGTTCTTACGTTACGTTTATGCCTATAAAATCAACTGAAATGTCAATTGCTGGTACAAAAAAAAAGAAAAAAAAAAAAAAACCAGCATGTTAATTTTTTTTTAGGCTAGGTATCGAAGAGCCAGAACATTTGCGCATGCGCTGATGGAATGTTTGAACAAGAGAGAAAAACGCAGTACCTCCAGACACCGGCGCTGGAGCGTCGTACCAAACGAGTCATCCCGGGATTTCGGCCCGTGCGATCGCTTTTGGACGCAGTTGGCCCTTCGCTGCTTTCTGCTACCGACCTTGCCTCCCGGTACGGCATTGAGGGAGAGATATGTCGGCCCCTAAACCATATGTGACAAATCCCACGCCTACTCACAGCTCCAAACCGCCCTTGTCAATATAGCGTAAGAATTAGATGGCTTATATATTCAAGAGAAAAGTCATTTTATCTGTCATATGGTAAGCACTGGAGTCGCAGATTACAAAGTGTGCGCATGCGCCCTGCTAAAGGTAACATACATACAGTCATAAGCTTTTTCCGAATAACTACAGGAGCTAATATCTTCGAGACACTACATTTACAGCTAAAATACATAGCATATACAGATACCTACTAAATACATAATATTTAAAGATATATTCATTAAAAGGAAAAGCCGCTGCACAAAATGCGGCCCTGGATTCTCTTTTAAAACCAGTAAACTCATAGGTACAGATAAAATCAGGTAGCGCATTCCCCAACTTAGCTGATAGGTAAGAAAAAAGAGAACTAAGACCATAACTGGTTGTTCCAGGTTTATTGAGGAACAGAATGTAATTTCCGCAAAGATAATGCATAAGAAGGGGACGGAAGAGAAAACGTATTTTTCATATAAGCAGAAAAACCCTTTTTTCAAATAAAAAACAAAACAAAACGAAAAAAACAAAAAAAAAAAACCACATACTTTTATCAAGTAATACGAGGAAATTTTGATTGCGCTTATTGCATAGAGATGTCGGGCTTGACTTTCGTAGTAAGAGGACAGGTAATCTGCAAATATAAAAATCGATATTCTCTTATTTACATTATTATACCGTTTCTTTGATACGAGAATTACAGCGAAATGAAAGCACAACTTTGTCGCGAATTTTCTATGATACAAACTTGTTCAGAAATCCAAAATCTACGTTAACAGCACACACCAGGCCTACTCCTGAGTATCTGGCTAGAAATCATTTCCTCTGGCCGCGCTTCAGCCATTCGATGAGGGCCAGTCTCGTGCTTCTTAAGTTGCCTCGCTCATGCCCAAAAAGAATTCTGGGTAATTCTGCCATTCCATGACAAGGGAAGACTCCCGATTCTCATTTCATAGTTTTTTTCATAAGTGTCGGGCCACCCAGTCCTACCAGCAAAATAACGCATCGATTGAAGGTTTTAGCTTTCAAAACTTGCCCAGATTGTGTCAGTAGGTCCAGGAATTCGTCTACAGAAAGGCCAGAGAGACAACTTCACTAGTGAACCGCCATGTTTACAACAGAGCATTTTAGGCGTCCCAGTCTGCATGAAACCATCTCTCTCCTCTGTCTGAGACAAGACCAGACACGCACGGTTCTTACGTTACGTTTATGCCTATAAAATCAACTGAAATGTCAATTGCTGGTACAAAAAAAAAGAAAAAAAAAAAAAAACCAGCATGTTAATTTTTTTTTAGGCTAGGTATCGAAGAGCCAGAACATTTGCGCATGCGCTGATGGAATGTTTGAACAAGAGAGAAAAACGCAGTACCTCCAGACACCGGCGCTGGAGCGTCGTACCAAACGAGTCATCCCGGGATTTCGGCCCGTGCGATCGCTTTTGGACGCAGTTGGCCCTTCGCTGCTTTCTGCTACCGACCTTGCCTCCCGGTACGGCATTGAGGGAGAGATATGTCGGCCCCTAAACCATATGTGACAAATCCCACGCCTACTCACAGCTCCAAACCGCCCTTGTCAATATAGCGTAAGAATTAGATGGCTTATATATTCAAGAGAAAAGTCATTTTATCTGTCATATGGTAAGCACTGGAGTCGCAGATTACAAAGTGTGCGCATGCGCCCTGCTAAAGGTAACATACATACAGTCATAAGCTTTTTCCGAATAACTACAGGAGCTAATATCTTCGAGACACTACATTTACAGCTAAAATACATAGCATATACAGATACCTACTAAATACATAATATTTAAAGATATATTCATTAAAAGGAAAAGCCGCTGCACAAAATGCGGCCCTGGATTCTCTTTTAAAACCAGTAAACTCATAGGTACAGATAAAATCAGGTAGCGCATTCCCCAACTTAGCTGATAGGTAAGAAAAAAGAGAACTAAGACCATAACTGGTTGTTCCAGGTTTATTGAGGAACAGAATGTAATTTCCGCAAAGATAATGCATAAGAAGGGGACGGAAGAGAAAACGTATTTTTCATATAAGCAGAAAAACCCTTTTTTCAAATAAAAAACAAAACAAAACGAAAAAAACAAAAAAAAAAAACCACATACTTTTATCAAGTAATACGAGGAAATTTTGATTGCGCTTATTGCATAGAGATGTCGGGCTTGACTTTCGTAGTAAGAGGACAGGTAATCTGCAAATATAAAAATCGATATTCTCTTATTTACATTATTATACCGTTTCTTTGATACGAGAATTACAGCGAAATGAAAGCACAACTTTGTCGCGAATTTTCTATGATACAAACTTGTTCAGAAATCCAAAATCTACGTTAACAGCACACACCAGGCCTACTCCTGAGTATCTGGCTAGAAATCATTTCCTCTGGCCGCGCTTCAGCCATTCGATGAGGGCCAGTCTCGTGCTTCTTAAGTTGCCTCGCTCATGCCCAAAAAGAATTCTGGGTAATTCTGCCATTCCATGACAAGGGAAGACTCCCGATTCTCATTTCATAGTTTTTTTCATAAGTGTCGGGCCACCCAGTCCTACCAGCAAAATAACGCATCGATTGAAGGTTTTAGCTTTCAAAACTTGCCCAGATTGTGTCAGTAGGTCCAGGAATTCGTCTACAGAAAGGCCAGAGAGACAACTTCACTAGTGAACCGCCATGTTTACAACAGAGCATTTTAGGCGTCCCAGTCTGCATGAAACCATCTCTCTCCTCTGTCTGAGACAAGACCAGACACGCACGGTTCTTACGTTACGTTTATGCCTATAAAATCAACTGAAATGTCAATTGCTGGTACAAAAAAAAAGAAAAAAAAAAAAAAACCAGCATGTTAATTTTTTTTTAGGCTAGGTATCGAAGAGCCAGAACATTTGCGCATGCGCTGATGGAATGTTTGAACAAGAGAGAAAAACGCAGTACCTCCAGACACCGGCGCTGGAGCGTCGTACCAAACGAGTCATCCCGGGATTTCGGCCCGTGCGATCGCTTTTGGACGCAGTTGGCCCTTCGCTGCTTTCTGCTACCGACCTTGCCTCCCGGTACGGCATTGAGGGAGAGATATGTCGGCCCCTAAACCATATGTGACAAATCCCACGCCTACTCACAGCTCCAAACCGCCCTTGTCAATATAGCGTAAGAATTAGATGGCTTATATATTCAAGAGAAAAGTCATTTTATCTGTCATATGGTAAGCACTGGAGTCGCAGATTACAAAGTGTGCGCATGCGCCCTGCTAAAGGTAACATACATACAGTCATAAGCTTTTTCCGAATAACTACAGGAGCTAATATCTTCGAGACACTACATTTACAGCTAAAATACATAGCATATACAGATACCTACTAAATACATAATATTTAAAGATATATTCATTAAAAGGAAAAGCCGCTGCACAAAATGCGGCCCTGGATTCTCTTTTAAAACCAGTAAACTCATAGGTACAGATAAAATCAGGTAGCGCATTCCCCAACTTAGCTGATAGGTAAGAAAAAAGAGAACTAAGACCATAACTGGTTGTTCCAGGTTTATTGAGGAACAGAATGTAATTTCCGCAAAGATAATGCATAAGAAGGGGACGGAAGAGAAAACGTATTTTTCATATAAGCAGAAAAACCCTTTTTTCAAATAAAAAACAAAACAAAACGAAAAAAACAAAAAAAAAAAACCACATACTTTTATCAAGTAATACGAGGAAATTTTGATTGCGCTTATTGCATAGAGATGTCGGGCTTGACTTTCGTAGTAAGAGGACAGGTAATCTGCAAATATAAAAATCGATATTCTCTTATTTACATTATTATACCGTTTCTTTGATACGAGAATTACAGCGAAATGAAAGCACAACTTTGTCGCGAATTTTCTATGATACAAACTTGTTCAGAAATCCAAAATCTACGTTAACAGCACACACCAGGCCTACTCCTGAGTATCTGGCTAGAAATCATTTCCTCTGGCCGCGCTTCAGCCATTCGATGAGGGCCAGTCTCGTGCTTCTTAAGTTGCCTCGCTCATGCCCAAAAAGAATTCTGGGTAATTCTGCCATTCCATGACAAGGGAAGACTCCCGATTCTCATTTCATAGTTTTTTTCATAAGTGTCGGGCCACCCAGTCCTACCAGCAAAATAACGCATCGATTGAAGGTTTTAGCTTTCAAAACTTGCCCAGATTGTGTCAGTAGGTCCAGGAATTCGTCTACAGAAAGGCCAGAGAGACAACTTCACTAGTGAACCGCCATGTTTACAACAGAGCATTTTAGGCGTCCCAGTCTGCATGAAACCATCTCTCTCCTCTGTCTGAGACAAGACCAGACACGCACGGTTCTTACGTTACGTTTATGCCTATAAAATCAACTGAAATGTCAATTGCTGGTACAAAAAAAAAGAAAAAAAAAAAAAAACCAGCATGTTAATTTTTTTTTAGGCTAGGTATCGAAGAGCCAGAACATTTGCGCATGCGCTGATGGAATGTTTGAACAAGAGAGAAAAACGCAGTACCTCCAGACACCGGCGCTGGAGCGTCGTACCAAACGAGTCATCCCGGGATTTCGGCCCGTGCGATCGCTTTTGGACGCAGTTGGCCCTTCGCTGCTTTCTGCTACCGACCTTGCCTCCCGGTACGGCATTGAGGGAGAGATATGTCGGCCCCTAAACCATATGTGACAAATCCCACGCCTACTCACAGCTCCAAACCGCCCTTGTCAATATAGCGTAAGAATTAGATGGCTTATATATTCAAGAGAAAAGTCATTTTATCTGTCATATGGTAAGCACTGGAGTCGCAGATTACAAAGTGTGCGCATGCGCCCTGCTAAAGGTAACATACATACAGTCATAAGCTTTTTCCGAATAACTACAGGAGCTAATATCTTCGAGACACTACATTTACAGCTAAAATACATAGCATATACAGATACCTACTAAATACATAATATTTAAAGATATATTCATTAAAAGGAAAAGCCGCTGCACAAAATGCGGCCCTGGATTCTCTTTTAAAACCAGTAAACTCATAGGTACAGATAAAATCAGGTAGCGCATTCCCCAACTTAGCTGATAGGTAAGAAAAAAGAGAACTAAGACCATAACTGGTTGTTCCAGGTTTATTGAGGAACAGAATGTAATTTCCGCAAAGATAATGCATAAGAAGGGGACGGAAGAGAAAACGTATTTTTCATATAAGCAGAAAAACCCTTTTTTCAAATAAAAAACAAAACAAAACGAAAAAAACAAAAAAAAAAAACCACATACTTTTATCAAGTAATACGAGGAAATTTTGATTGCGCTTATTGCATAGAGATGTCGGGCTTGACTTTCGTAGTAAGAGGACAGGTAATCTGCAAATATAAAAATCGATATTCTCTTATTTACATTATTATACCGTTTCTTTGATACGAGAATTACAGCGAAATGAAAGCACAACTTTGTCGCGAATTTTCTATGATACAAACTTGTTCAGAAATCCAAAATCTACGTTAACAGCACACACCAGGCCTACTCCTGAGTATCTGGCTAGAAATCATTTCCTCTGGCCGCGCTTCAGCCATTCGATGAGGGCCAGTCTCGTGCTTCTTAAGTTGCCTCGCTCATGCCCAAAAAGAATTCTGGGTAATTCTGCCATTCCATGACAAGGGAAGACTCCCGATTCTCATTTCATAGTTTTTTTCATAAGTGTCGGGCCACCCAGTCCTACCAGCAAAATAACGCATCGATTGAAGGTTTTAGCTTTCAAAACTTGCCCAGATTGTGTCAGTAGGTCCAGGAATTCGTCTACAGAAAGGCCAGAGAGACAACTTCACTAGTGAACCGCCATGTTTACAACAGAGCATTTTAGGCGTCCCAGTCTGCATGAAACCATCTCTCTCCTCTGTCTGAGACAAGACCAGACACGCACGGTTCTTACGTTACGTTTATGCCTATAAAATCAACTGAAATGTCAATTGCTGGTACAAAAAAAAAGAAAAAAAAAAAAAAACCAGCATGTTAATTTTTTTTTAGGCTAGGTATCGAAGAGCCAGAACATTTGCGCATGCGCTGATGGAATGTTTGAACAAGAGAGAAAAACGCAGTACCTCCAGACACCGGCGCTGGAGCGTCGTACCAAACGAGTCATCCCGGGATTTCGGCCCGTGCGATCGCTTTTGGACGCAGTTGGCCCTTCGCTGCTTTCTGCTACCGACCTTGCCTCCCGGTACGGCATTGAGGGAGAGATATGTCGGCCCCTAAACCATATGTGACAAATCCCACGCCTACTCACAGCTCCAAACCGCCCTTGTCAATATAGCGTAAGAATTAGATGGCTTATATATTCAAGAGAAAAGTCATTTTATCTGTCATATGGTAAGCACTGGAGTCGCAGATTACAAAGTGTGCGCATGCGCCCTGCTAAAGGTAACATACATACAGTCATAAGCTTTTTCCGAATAACTACAGGAGCTAATATCTTCGAGACACTACATTTACAGCTAAAATACATAGCATATACAGATACCTACTAAATACATAATATTTAAAGATATATTCATTAAAAGGAAAAGCCGCTGCACAAAATGCGGCCCTGGATTCTCTTTTAAAACCAGTAAACTCATAGGTACAGATAAAATCAGGTAGCGCATTCCCCAACTTAGCTGATAGGTAAGAAAAAAGAGAACTAAGACCATAACTGGTTGTTCCAGGTTTATTGAGGAACAGAATGTAATTTCCGCAAAGATAATGCATAAGAAGGGGACGGAAGAGAAAACGTATTTTTCATATAAGCAGAAAAACCCTTTTTTCAAATAAAAAACAAAACAAAACGAAAAAAACAAAAAAAAAAAACCACATACTTTTATCAAGTAATACGAGGAAATTTTGATTGCGCTTATTGCATAGAGATGTCGGGCTTGACTTTCGTAGTAAGAGGACAGGTAATCTGCAAATATAAAAATCGATATTCTCTTATTTACATTATTATACCGTTTCTTTGATACGAGAATTACAGCGAAATGAAAGCACAACTTTGTCGCGAATTTTCTATGATACAAACTTGTTCAGAAATCCAAAATCTACGTTAACAGCACACACCAGGCCTACTCCTGAGTATCTGGCTAGAAATCATTTCCTCTGGCCGCGCTTCAGCCATTCGATGAGGGCCAGTCTCGTGCTTCTTAAGTTGCCTCGCTCATGCCCAAAAAGAATTCTGGGTAATTCTGCCATTCCATGACAAGGGAAGACTCCCGATTCTCATTTCATAGTTTTTTTCATAAGTGTCGGGCCACCCAGTCCTACCAGCAAAATAACGCATCGATTGAAGGTTTTAGCTTTCAAAACTTGCCCAGATTGTGTCAGTAGGTCCAGGAATTCGTCTACAGAAAGGCCAGAGAGACAACTTCACTAGTGAACCGCCATGTTTACAACAGAGCATTTTAGGCGTCCCAGTCTGCATGAAACCATCTCTCTCCTCTGTCTGAGACAAGACCAGACACGCACGGTTCTTACGTTACGTTTATGCCTATAAAATCAACTGAAATGTCAATTGCTGGTACAAAAAAAAAGAAAAAAAAAAAAAAACCAGCATGTTAATTTTTTTTTAGGCTAGGTATCGAAGAGCCAGAACATTTGCGCATGCGCTGATGGAATGTTTGAACAAGAGAGAAAAACGCAGTACCTCCAGACACCGGCGCTGGAGCGTCGTACCAAACGAGTCATCCCGGGATTTCGGCCCGTGCGATCGCTTTTGGACGCAGTTGGCCCTTCGCTGCTTTCTGCTACCGACCTTGCCTCCCGGTACGGCATTGAGGGAGAGATATGTCGGCCCCTAAACCATATGTGACAAATCCCACGCCTACTCACAGCTCCAAACCGCCCTTGTCAATATAGCGTAAGAATTAGATGGCTTATATATTCAAGAGAAAAGTCATTTTATCTGTCATATGGTAAGCACTGGAGTCGCAGATTACAAAGTGTGCGCATGCGCCCTGCTAAAGGTAACATACATACAGTCATAAGCTTTTTCCGAATAACTACAGGAGCTAATATCTTCGAGACACTACATTTACAGCTAAAATACATAGCATATACAGATACCTACTAAATACATAATATTTAAAGATATATTCATTAAAAGGAAAAGCCGCTGCACAAAATGCGGCCCTGGATTCTCTTTTAAAACCAGTAAACTCATAGGTACAGATAAAATCAGGTAGCGCATTCCCCAACTTAGCTGATAGGTAAGAAAAAAGAGAACTAAGACCATAACTGGTTGTTCCAGGTTTATTGAGGAACAGAATGTAATTTCCGCAAAGATAATGCATAAGAAGGGGACGGAAGAGAAAACGTATTTTTCATATAAGCAGAAAAACCCTTTTTTCAAATAAAAAACAAAACAAAACGAAAAAAACAAAAAAAAAAAACCACATACTTTTATCAAGTAATACGAGGAAATTTTGATTGCGCTTATTGCATAGAGATGTCGGGCTTGACTTTCGTAGTAAGAGGACAGGTAATCTGCAAATATAAAAATCGATATTCTCTTATTTACATTATTATACCGTTTCTTTGATACGAGAATTACAGCGAAATGAAAGCACAACTTTGTCGCGAATTTTCTATGATACAAACTTGTTCAGAAATCCAAAATCTACGTTAACAGCACACACCAGGCCTACTCCTGAGTATCTGGCTAGAAATCATTTCCTCTGGCCGCGCTTCAGCCATTCGATGAGGGCCAGTCTCGTGCTTCTTAAGTTGCCTCGCTCATGCCCAAAAAGAATTCTGGGTAATTCTGCCATTCCATGACAAGGGAAGACTCCCGATTCTCATTTCATAGTTTTTTTCATAAGTGTCGGGCCACCCAGTCCTACCAGCAAAATAACGCATCGATTGAAGGTTTTAGCTTTCAAAACTTGCCCAGATTGTGTCAGTAGGTCCAGGAATTCGTCTACAGAAAGGCCAGAGAGACAACTTCACTAGTGAACCGCCATGTTTACAACAGAGCATTTTAGGCGTCCCAGTCTGCATGAAACCATCTCTCTCCTCTGTCTGAGACAAGACCAGACACGCACGGTTCTTACGTTACGTTTATGCCTATAAAATCAACTGAAATGTCAATTGCTGGTACAAAAAAAAAGAAAAAAAAAAAAAAACCAGCATGTTAATTTTTTTTTAGGCTAGGTATCGAAGAGCCAGAACATTTGCGCATGCGCTGATGGAATGTTTGAACAAGAGAGAAAAACGCAGTACCTCCAGACACCGGCGCTGGAGCGTCGTACCAAACGAGTCATCCCGGGATTTCGGCCCGTGCGATCGCTTTTGGACGCAGTTGGCCCTTCGCTGCTTTCTGCTACCGACCTTGCCTCCCGGTACGGCATTGAGGGAGAGATATGTCGGCCCCTAAACCATATGTGACAAATCCCACGCCTACTCACAGCTCCAAACCGCCCTTGTCAATATAGCGTAAGAATTAGATGGCTTATATATTCAAGAGAAAAGTCATTTTATCTGTCATATGGTAAGCACTGGAGTCGCAGATTACAAAGTGTGCGCATGCGCCCTGCTAAAGGTAACATACATACAGTCATAAGCTTTTTCCGAATAACTACAGGAGCTAATATCTTCGAGACACTACATTTACAGCTAAAATACATAGCATATACAGATACCTACTAAATACATAATATTTAAAGATATATTCATTAAAAGGAAAAGCCGCTGCACAAAATGCGGCCCTGGATTCTCTTTTAAAACCAGTAAACTCATAGGTACAGATAAAATCAGGTAGCGCATTCCCCAACTTAGCTGATAGGTAAGAAAAAAGAGAACTAAGACCATAACTGGTTGTTCCAGGTTTATTGAGGAACAGAATGTAATTTCCGCAAAGATAATGCATAAGAAGGGGACGGAAGAGAAAACGTATTTTTCATATAAGCAGAAAAACCCTTTTTTCAAATAAAAAACAAAACAAAACGAAAAAAACAAAAAAAAAAAACCACATACTTTTATCAAGTAATACGAGGAAATTTTGATTGCGCTTATTGCATAGAGATGTCGGGCTTGACTTTCGTAGTAAGAGGACAGGTAATCTGCAAATATAAAAATCGATATTCTCTTATTTACATTATTATACCGTTTCTTTGATACGAGAATTACAGCGAAATGAAAGCACAACTTTGTCGCGAATTTTCTATGATACAAACTTGTTCAGAAATCCAAAATCTACGTTAACAGCACACACCAGGCCTACTCCTGAGTATCTGGCTAGAAATCATTTCCTCTGGCCGCGCTTCAGCCATTCGATGAGGGCCAGTCTCGTGCTTCTTAAGTTGCCTCGCTCATGCCCAAAAAGAATTCTGGGTAATTCTGCCATTCCATGACAAGGGAAGACTCCCGATTCTCATTTCATAGTTTTTTTCATAAGTGTCGGGCCACCCAGTCCTACCAGCAAAATAACGCATCGATTGAAGGTTTTAGCTTTCAAAACTTGCCCAGATTGTGTCAGTAGGTCCAGGAATTCGTCTACAGAAAGGCCAGAGAGACAACTTCACTAGTGAACCGCCATGTTTACAACAGAGCATTTTAGGCGTCCCAGTCTGCATGAAACCATCTCTCTCCTCTGTCTGAGACAAGACCAGACACGCACGGTTCTTACGTTACGTTTATGCCTATAAAATCAACTGAAATGTCAATTGCTGGTACAAAAAAAAAGAAAAAAAAAAAAAAACCAGCATGTTAATTTTTTTTTAGGCTAGGTATCGAAGAGCCAGAACATTTGCGCATGCGCTGATGGAATGTTTGAACAAGAGAGAAAAACGCAGTACCTCCAGACACCGGCGCTGGAGCGTCGTACCAAACGAGTCATCCCGGGATTTCGGCCCGTGCGATCGCTTTTGGACGCAGTTGGCCCTTCGCTGCTTTCTGCTACCGACCTTGCCTCCCGGTACGGCATTGAGGGAGAGATATGTCGGCCCCTAAACCATATGTGACAAATCCCACGCCTACTCACAGCTCCAAACCGCCCTTGTCAATATAGCGTAAGAATTAGATGGCTTATATATTCAAGAGAAAAGTCATTTTATCTGTCATATGGTAAGCACTGGAGTCGCAGATTACAAAGTGTGCGCATGCGCCCTGCTAAAGGTAACATACATACAGTCATAAGCTTTTTCCGAATAACTACAGGAGCTAATATCTTCGAGACACTACATTTACAGCTAAAATACATAGCATATACAGATACCTACTAAATACATAATATTTAAAGATATATTCATTAAAAGGAAAAGCCGCTGCACAAAATGCGGCCCTGGATTCTCTTTTAAAACCAGTAAACTCATAGGTACAGATAAAATCAGGTAGCGCATTCCCCAACTTAGCTGATAGGTAAGAAAAAAGAGAACTAAGACCATAACTGGTTGTTCCAGGTTTATTGAGGAACAGAATGTAATTTCCGCAAAGATAATGCATAAGAAGGGGACGGAAGAGAAAACGTATTTTTCATATAAGCAGAAAAACCCTTTTTTCAAATAAAAAACAAAACAAAACGAAAAAAACAAAAAAAAAAAACCACATACTTTTATCAAGTAATACGAGGAAATTTTGATTGCGCTTATTGCATAGAGATGTCGGGCTTGACTTTCGTAGTAAGAGGACAGGTAATCTGCAAATATAAAAATCGATATTCTCTTATTTACATTATTATACCGTTTCTTTGATACGAGAATTACAGCGAAATGAAAGCACAACTTTGTCGCGAATTTTCTATGATACAAACTTGTTCAGAAATCCAAAATCTACGTTAACAGCACACACCAGGCCTACTCCTGAGTATCTGGCTAGAAATCATTTCCTCTGGCCGCGCTTCAGCCATTCGATGAGGGCCAGTCTCGTGCTTCTTAAGTTGCCTCGCTCATGCCCAAAAAGAATTCTGGGTAATTCTGCCATTCCATGACAAGGGAAGACTCCCGATTCTCATTTCATAGTTTTTTTCATAAGTGTCGGGCCACCCAGTCCTACCAGCAAAATAACGCATCGATTGAAGGTTTTAGCTTTCAAAACTTGCCCAGATTGTGTCAGTAGGTCCAGGAATTCGTCTACAGAAAGGCCAGAGAGACAACTTCACTAGTGAACCGCCATGTTTACAACAGAGCATTTTAGGCGTCCCAGTCTGCATGAAACCATCTCTCGCCTCTGTTTTCTTTCAAAGGCTTGCCTTTACCCTCATTCTAGCTTAATGATGCTAGCCTGGTGGCTTCTGTAGACGAAAATGGCCTGAAAAGGCAGTTATAAAATGATTACCTACCAGATTTGAGCCAACTGGCTCGCTCCCTGTCGGAACACAAACGGTTGACATTTGTCAGGTGATGCTCTAACATGAGCCCACATATACTGAATACAGCATATGTTTCAATGAGGTAAGTACTTCATGTATCCCTTATTATTATGTATTTAAATATAAGGTATTTATATTTTATTTGATAATTAGCCCTTTATACACTATTTTAATAAGTCTAATATATGCCGTTTTCCGCTAATGACGTGAAACTCATGCTTTTAAAATTTATTCAGAAATGTACAAAGGCTTCAAACAAGAAAAGAAATCGGAAAAGTTTTAGGCCTTTGTACATTTGTAAATAAAATTTGAAAGCAAGGGTTCGACGTCATTAGCGGAAAACGGCATATATTAGACTTATTAGAAGGGTGTATACCCATGTATACCCTTAAAGGGGTATTAAGGGGTATGCATGGGTATATAGTGTTATATAGTGTAAATGGGTATATAGGGGTATACAAGGGTATACGTGGGTATATAAGGGTATATAAGGGTATACATGGGTCTAAAGGGGTATATAGGGATATATAAGGGTATACATGGGTATAAATGGGTATATAGGGGTATATAGGGGTATATAAGGGTATATATGGGTATATAGGGGTATATAAGGGTATAGAAGGGTATAGAAGGGTATAGAAGGGTATACAAGGGTATATAGGGGTATATAAGGGTATACAAGGGTATACGTGGGTATATAAGGGTATACATGGGTATATAGGGCTAATTATTTAAAGACACTTTAATATACGCGTGGAAATACGTTATAATTTTATACACTATAATAGGGGATACATGAAGTACCTAAGAACAATGGTTTGCTGGGGGTTCTCAGTCTCGCGGGCTCAGGAAACTGGTTGTGGTCATTGTTATTTAAGGTTTTTCGTAAAATAAGCCAGTCCTTCAATCAAACAGGTGTAAAAGGAAAGCATTACTCTCAGTGCATACTAATTAACAGATGATTGTAATGTCGTCACCCTCTTTACATGTACCTCACTCATATAACTCCTGTTTTTGTTGTTTTAGATCTGGGAAGCGACTTTTGCTCTGACTAGTAAATCTTTGAGCTTCCGATAAGAGTCAATGTGAGAGTTAGAAAACATTTTTGCGAGTTTTGAAATGGGGTGGAAAATAATGTTTGGCAATTCAGTATGTTTCACGTCTTAATTTCCGGTTTAATCTTGATGAGAAGTTGATGGAATCTGGAGGATGGCTTCTGATTAAAAATCCCGTCTGAGTGACTCGAAGTTTTCTTTGACTAAGTTTGTTCTCAAAAGACGCAGTGTTTCTCCTTTGATGAATCCCTTCTTACCACAAAGAGGGTTGCACGAGGCGAAATGCGTGTGTTGGAATGTTCCTGTAGGCTTAAAAATGTGTTCGGACATCAATTAAATTGACTGATAGCGAGCGTGGACCTTTAAAAACTTTCGAGGCGGGGAAAAGAGTGCCTTCAGACGACATTTTGTCCACATTTCGACATTGCTCAGACAATCATCTCATGATTGAAACGACTTTTCTTTACGGATCATCTTCATAAGTTCCCCAATTAGATTTTGTGGGAATGGGAGGTTTCCACTGATGATGTTCTTTTTCACAGCAGTTTGGGAAATAATTTTTATCCCTTCCTCTTGAGAGATGTAGGACCGTCAATATTAGTCGATGTATAGTGAGCAGACATCGAGTGGAGCAACTGAGAGTTGAGTTGTCTGGAATGGGTGTGTTTTCAATGAAGTTTACCGAGTGCGTGGTGTCTTGATCTAGCACTCTTGGACTTTGGCGATTGGTAGTAAAAGTGAGTCAATAAAACTGGATATTACTTCTTTTAGGCCACCGCTATCGGAGACAGTTGGTCTGCCAGTCAGCCTCCCACGCAGTAGCCTGCGTGGCAGGCGTTAAAAGGGGAGGGAGAGGGAGGGAAAACGCGCGCTTTCTCTTCCCCTTTCTTGTATGTGCCGCGCAGGCTACCCACGCAGACGTTCTTAGGGCTTCGTCAAGCGCTCCTCTGTCGTTCGAGGGAGGAACGCGTGACGAAGCCCCAAGCAAGTCTGCGTGGGACGCTAGACTGGTATAGGCTTGTGCGTTTTCATCAGCGTGTAGAATTCCTGTATTTTTGGTGGGTTTTGGCCTTAATTTAACCATTTGTAAGTCATTTCGTCAATGTGCCCTTCTTTGAACAAAGTGTAGAAGATATTTTTGAGTTACGTCGCAGTTGAAGATACAATAGGTTGTTTGAGAAGCATGGTGTAAGATTTCTCGTCCAAAAATTTGTTCATTGCCCTCTTTGATTTTGTCAAGGATATCCATGACGACCGTAGTGCTCCTTTTGTCTGTTCGTGCAAGGTTCACTCGTTTATTAGCAAAGTGTGTGTTGAACGTTTTTCTTTGATGTCTGTACTAATACAATGAATTGACAAAAAATGATTAAGAATCTCAACTCACAGGTTGGCTCGTAACCTGCTTCTCAGACGGTTCAGGTCGCTCGTGTCACGCACTACGAGCGACCTGGACAGTCACTCCGAGAATCAGCTAGAACGGTTGGCTGACACTTTGAATTCAGGATGGATCTGGTTAGACTAATCAAATAGAGTTCAGAGCGGGGTTTCGAGCCCGGAGGAACCTCATGCAAATCACGTCAACCTTTGACCATACCGCGTCTTATTCTGCTCAAATAACTTGAGCAATGAATCAATAACTATTTTTGAAATCATCACTACGGTCAAAGTTCATTGTACTCTTGAAACGAATAAAAAGTACAATGAATTGTGAACTGTTCAAATGTGAACTTAATTGCTGCTTTTGCCAATTTACAGAGAGCTCTTAAGTTCCTGTGATTTTCATAATCCTGCGGAATCTCATCTCGAAGCGCCAACGACCAAACTGCGTTTTGCCTGCCATCAACCCCTTTTCATGGTAAGTTTTTCTCTTTTGCATTACAATGTAATCTAGCATGTATGTGAGGCAATTTCGGGCTATTTTGTAGTTTTAACCCGAAATTACCTCGCATCCACGTTAGATTAATACATTGTAATGCAAATGAGAAAAACTAACCGTGAAAAGGGCTATTCATGCATGACACAACTTACCCATAAGCATCTTCGGTTCCTACGGTAGACATTCGAACTCGACGCCGATGGAAAGCGATGGAATATGCGGAGGGTGTAAAAGTGCAGGTTGCAGATCATTGTTTTACCATAACTGAAGCAACCCAAACATTTACAAAAATGCTAACCTTATAAAGCTTAAACATTATTTTTTAGGCCTAATGTTTTAGCATTGGTGAAGGTTTGGGTTGTTTCAGCTATATATGGTGAAAAAATGATCTGCAACCCTAACCTGTAACTTGCAACCTGCAGTTTACACCCTCTGTGGAATATGTACGAATCTTTTTACTGAAGAACTGAGAAAAAGATACTATAACGGTATTCGAGCTGTGGACTAAACAAAAACTCCAGTTCACTTTCCGGAAGCGGAGAGTCGATCTTCCCGGCTATATTGGTAAACTGATTTGATTGATGGAAGCCAAAACGCAGTTTGGCGCCTAGCGCGTGAAGTTGAGATTCCGCAGAATTATGAAAATCGCAGTAAAGACAATTTTGCGAATTCGTTGTGTGCAAGATGTTATTTCTGTTCACGCCGATAATATGCAAATTCACAAAGACCACGTTGTACATGTATTATCATAATGTGGCTTTCATTGAATATAAGAGAGAAAGCAAGCCTCAAATTGACTTCTCTACAGTCGTAGTTCCCATTGACTGTGTTTCGGGTGTATTTAAATGGCGGCTTCACACGATCATCTCTTCACAGATTCCCATGATTACTGCTGCCCGGTTTGCTTAGAGGAATTTCAAGATCCCAAAGTTCTTCCAACGTGTAATCATAATGTTTGTAGGCAGTGCCTCGAAGCTATTATAATGCGATCGAAGCCTGATTTTTTGCGATGTCCGACCTGTCGGCGAAGTTCGTTTATTCGGTTGGAAGACATTGACGACCTTCAAACAAACGAGTTTTTAATGAAATCAATGGAACAGATTGAACCTCAAAAGGAAAGGGACAAGCTTTCAAAGGGAATTCAAGCATGTGTTACGAAAGTGGAGGTTTTAGAGGAAATTGTTAACGAACTGCAACTGTGTCGAGAGCGGAAAATCGATCACGGAGAGAATTTAAGAGAGAAAATTCACAAAACAGCAGATGATATGGTAAAAAAGATTAGGGAAAGCGAAATGGATCTGATAGGGCAATTGGAAGATTTTACTTCTCGACAAAACAAAATTTTCAGTGGCGTCGAAACCAGATTGGCATCGTTCAGCCGGAAAATTCAAGAACAAGTAGATATGTCGTTGAAATTTATTGATGAAGGGAACGATAGCGAAATGTCCAAAATGAAAAGCACTCTCGCAAACCTTGCTCAGGATAAGCCGGAGGAAAACGTTCATAGAGAAGTAAACGAGTTAGATTCGTTTACTGTGAATTTTGAAGCAAACAAAGAGCTTTTCGAAAAGGTTAAAAATCACGGAATTGGGAACTTGACCATGAATGACCAGAGCGGAGTAAAAGTTGGACTTCGCACTCCACTGAGCGTGATGAGGGTGTCTCTTCACACTCTTCGCAAGATTACTCCTTCTACATTTGGATTTGAAACATTTTCTCCTTTGAGTGTCGCCACAGATGGAGACGAGCACGTCGCAGTGGCTGACCCAGAAAACAATAACATTCTCATTTTGAACAGAAATGGTGATTTTTTGAGGAGATTTACAGTCCCGGCAGACTCTTCGCAGCCTGCCATGATGTTCTCGGGTGTGGCGTTTTCCAAAGACAAAAAAGACCTCGTAGCTGTGAATGGTGCTCTAGATGTGCACATTATTAATCCAAAAGAAGGACAATTTAAAGTGAGTTACAGAAGTAGCCCACAATGGGGAGTTAAGTACTGTTTTGTTTCCACCGATCTCTTTGGGCGACTGTTGCTAACTTGCGAGCCCCTGACGAAGCAATGTCGGGCATGCATCGTCGTGCACTCGGATGTCCCTTTCGGGAAACCCGAGTTGAGGTTTGGTTTCTCTGGGGAAGGAGCGTTGCTGTTCCCTTTTAAAGCCCTCTACCAAGACAAACACTATTACGTGACGGACATGGAAAAAGGTTGCGTTATGGTGTACAATGAAGACGGCAAGTTTCTTTGGCACTTTGGAAGGAAGAATGAAGAAATTAGTGGCAATGGGCATCTTGTTTTGCCAACAGGCATGGCTTTTGATTCCAAGGAAGAAGTATTCTACATTTGCGATTGGGGATCGGGTTCCATTCAGACTTACAAACCGGATGGCACCTTCCTTGGGGCATTCCCCATTGATGGACGCCCCACGGATATTGCGCTGTTATCCGATGGGAACCTAGTTGTTACTTCGAAAGACGATCAATGGATTCAATATGTGTGCTTCACGCCGCTGGATGCTTGGAGAGAAGACGGCACCGAAAAGGAATGAATTTAGGAATGGCACCTTGAGAA
>OX421448.1:14788300-14795800 GCA_949126865.1 Montipora capitata | reverse complement strand
GAAACCTTTAAGCATAAAAGGCTTAGCAAAGATTTCAAATATAGCACACATAAACACTTGGACAGGCCAGATTTTGCAGAACCAAAAGTAACCTATTTACTCAAACCTTGCGAGCTGAATACAAAGTTAAACATTTTCACTTTTTTAAAGTATGAATAAGGCTGGGTGCAGCCGGATTTGTTTCTTCAGTTAGCCGAAAAACGAATCAGCTTTGCGCAGTTGTCTCCTCTTGGTCTTCAACGGCCAGGCCTTTTCCCGCAACATTATTTACACCAGCATCAGCTTTTTTGTTTTCGTCGTCAGTGGTTGAGTCTACCAAAGCACCATTGCTCGATTCTACTGAATTTCCATTTTCATTATGGGTGTGGGCTCCTTTCTTCGCCTTTGATACACTACTTTCCTTGTGCAATGATTCATTATAGTTGTTAATTGAGGCTAAACAGCCTTGCGGCAACGTTCTTGTTACATCGGGAGCGGAATTCAGTTTTGTCATAAGTTCTTCCAATTTCTTGGCCTTTCTCAATTCGTTTTCTCTGATGATAGTGTAGAGGTGTTCGGTAAGGAGGTCTTTTCGTTCCGTTTTTCGGTGTAAATCCATTTTTGCCTGAACAAATTCTTGTTCAGCTTTTTCGTATCGTTTCCTGCAATTCAAATCACATAATACGTCATGTATTAGGTTGCGTGGAAAAACATTACGTTCATTTCTAAGCTTACTTGCTTCAAAGTATTTCACCTCTTACCTCCACTGAGTGTTGAACTAACGCTGGAGGCTTCTTGTAATTTTCCACCTTTAAAACTCCACGACTCTCTTGCTTTCAGGAATTAAACTAAATGCAGGAGAAATCTTTTTGACTTTTACATAAAAGGAAGGGGGGGGGGGGGGGGTTGACAAAAAACTAATACCCATGCAGTGATCGAAATTCCCCAATTGTTCGGGGTTTCAATCTGTGTTGCTACACCTTGACCCTTCAATTGTGCATTACTTGACTTGAAGAATGAAACCGACAGTTATTACTTTTGGAGTAATGAAATCTTATCCACTGGCATCCAAATGTCAGCATCCCATGAAAGAATATAACGAAATAACAGGTACATTTAGATGCTTGCTAAGAAACTAAGGTGAAGTGTGAAAGATCTTTCTCAAAAGAATAATAATCGTTCATTATTGGTCCCTATGATGGTGTAGACAAAAAACTTACTGTGCATGTAGGTAATCTCTACTGCTTTCTTCAATCTTGTCCCTGAGTACTGCAACATCAGCAGAAAGCAAACTGTCCAAATGACTCAATTCCTTCTGAACAAGTGAGAGCATCTGAGCCTCAGCTTGGGTCCTCTGATACCTAAAAAAAATACACAAAGTGGAATATAAAGTTTTAGACTTAAGGACGTTCGCGCCCAAAATGTTCCCGCGTACAGATTTTTTTAAAACTTGCCACGCAGAAAGGTAATGATCTACTTTTGCCAGAAAGGCAAAAAAAATGGGGGGGTCACCGCGCTCGTTCTCGAGATAATGAGGTGCATTTTTAGAAGATTGCGTTATTTTATGACGATCTTAGCTTACAACTGTCAGCAATAAAGAAGCTGCATTAGTGAAATTTAGATCAGGTAAACGTACTCAATTTAACATAACTAATATAACTAAACAAACTTTTGCAGCTGATGTCTTTTTCTGAGGTGAAATAGACCTTGAAAAACGATACATATTAGTCTAAGAAAGAAAACTTCGGTCGCACGAGAAATATTTGTAACTTCTCACGTACAGATTTTTTTTGTTTTTTGTTAAAATGGACAAAATCCGGAAAGGAAGTGATCTGCGGAAAGAAAAATGGGGGTCACCGAGCATTCAAGAGAGTAAAATCGCTGCGAAGTTCTCAAAGCGATTGTCTATTCGTACTGTCACGTCACTGCGTGACATTTCCGAGAAGAACTGGGTCCATAGCTATCCCATCATGCAACAAGCGACCCTTTGCCCGAGGGAGGATCACTGGCTCGATGCCACGTTTGTTTACCTTCGTGGTCTGCGATGCATGACCTGTGCGTGACATGTGGGAAAAATTGCGCTGTAGCAATTTGCGCGAACGTCCTTGAGAGGTCAAGAAAGACAAGTAACAATTCAACAAACAAAATGACCTTCAAACTGGAATAAGGAAACCATTTGGCTATAATTATATTACAAAGTGCGCGAGGAAAAAAATATTGTGAATCCCAACAACAAAACCCCTTGGTCGTGAGCAGGATTTAAGGCAGAACTGTCATGACATTTGCAATGAATTCTGGTCAAAATTCCATCAATTTTACACCTTGATTACATTTAAACTATTTCTGTGTCCTTTTTTGAGATTTCAAGTAAATCTAGCCAAAATATGCTTTTATTGGCTTTACAGCAAGTTACAACACGAAAACTTGAAAACGTTCACTCAAAGTTCTCAAGTTTGCACTCTTTCTCAGTCATCTGTTGCCAGGAACAGGTAACAGCATTTGAATCTTCTTATGGCTGCCATTACCCAAACGGTTACTCCACCACGTATGTATTCAAGCTCAATCAGTAAGTAAATAAATAAATAAGTAAATAAATAAATAAATAAATAAATAAATAAACTGTGTCCTTTTTATTCCAATGTATTACTAACAAAAACTTTGCAATGTCCCTTTAACATGCATTCAGCACCTTTATAGCTCCTGTCACTTGTTTTCAAAAATACATGTAAACCCCTTCTTCTAATTCTGGCTTATGCCTTATGTCTTGGTATTCTAACTTGTATATGAACTAATTTGCTAATGTAAATAAAAACACTAAAGTTCTTTTAAAACAATTTAAAAAATCTGCCACTTAGGTTAGAGTGGTTTTCAATTGAGTGTCGAAAATAATTAGTGAATTACTTTGGTTTATGATTACTTCACTCAGTGATTGGTTCAAAGTTCTTGCGGCACTTTTTCAACCAATCAAAAGTGAAAACAAAACCAATAGTGGCTCACACGTGCACATTTTCCCGCGCTTTGTGTCGCCGACACCTAATTAGGTACTTTCAGTTTTGATTGGTTTACGGGATTGTTTCTGTCCTTTTTGATTGGCCAAAGTAATTACTTTGGTCTTGGTTTTATGACACTCATTTTGAGCCACTCTAATGACATAGTGTCCCAAAAGAATCACTTGGTTTCAAAACAACTATAACAATGGGTTGTAGGGAAAGTGCTCACAACAATGGCCACAGTGAAATATAAACAATACAGAGCTATGCCCTTTTTCAATAAAACAAAAATCTGAGGTTTAAAGCATCTATAGGTATAAAAAAAGAGTCCTTTCGATGACAATTACTTCTGTTTGAGGTGTATCATATTAAAGTGTATAGTCATGTGCTCATCAACAGGCTACTAAAGGGAATTAGTATACACAAAAAAAGGGACACTCTGGTTGGCTACTCAAACTCTAAATATTCTTTGTTCGAAGATATTGTAATTATGCCAGGAATAAATGGATTTTTTTGTGCTATATTATCCACCACTAGCCACCTCCAGTTTTATGAATAGTTAGATTGCTAAATATACAGAGAACAAGGGCCTTGGGTACCTGACAAAGCCAAACACCTGGCATATGTAACCTGCCTAACAAGGTATTCCCTCTCTATGTGCCATAATCAGCATCGCAGAATTTGTGAGAAACTTTTAGAGGTAGAATTCATGCAAAGAAAGCCTAAAAAAAAGATTCAGACTTGAATCTGATTCAAACCCATTCATGACAGTGCGATTGTACTGCACAGCTCTACCGTCTAAGAAGCTGGTTAGTTGCAAGTTCATACTATTTCTTGCACCATGAGAATTTTGAACTACTGCTGTAATAACTCTGAGGAAGAATGGTATTCCCATTCAAAAGATGCATGCCAAAGAGAATTTTCTACAAACTGGCCTTGCAAAAAATAGGCAAGAGCAAGAGAATCATGGCCCTTCTGGGAAAGCATGCCTTCTCCTCCTTTCTCCAATCCACAATATACTTAACCCATCCACTCCTAATAATAGGACCTAACAGATTTTACTCGGTCTAACACCCAAAAATTTTACTCGTCAATTTGCTTGTATGGAAAATTTATAGATGGACTTCAGCGTGTACCTATTGATATTGTTCAAAGCTTTGGCCTCTTCAAATTTCCTGTTGACAGTCTGCTTGTACAAACATATATTGAACAAAATGAAGGATAAGAATTTTTGTTTTGTTTAAGATACAGTATGTCAGAACATATCTTAACAATTAAAAGGGCGGCAATAGTGTTGACAAGATGGAGTTCAAATTGCTTGGAAACAAATAAACTAATATCAATCTATTACAGAGAAGATATCGTTGATGTCATCTATTGTCATTAATGTCCCAACCAGAGCCTCATTGGCTGTCAAAACAAAGAGTCCTTTGTTTCTGTGGTTGGCACATTTGATTAACAAAAGCAATGTTTATAAACAGATATCTTCCCTATTACTAACAGTCCTCTCTGGAAATGGCAAAACTACAGGATTTACCTTTTCTTGATTGTTTCTTGCAAAGCAGCTTTCTTTCGTTTGTTTTCTTCCTCCATCTGCTTTTGTTTCTCTTGCATCTTCTCCAATACTGAGAGCTCTATGGCTTGTATTCTTAAACAAAATTAATGAAGTAAGAAAATCTGTCCCAAGAAGATGTTAAACTGATTTCTTGCCCAGGGGTGATACTGCAGATTTTAATCTTCCTGATATCAGACGATTTTGCTAAAAAAATACATGTAAGAAGCCTCATTCCACATGCAAAGTGGTTCATCATATGTTGGGAGGGCTAGATTGCAGAATACCCGTCCTGTTAATTTGCATATGAATAGCGTCTATTGCTATGTGCCTCATTCTTCAAAGGATGGCCCTACAAGAACACAATAGTGGCAGGGTATTCTGCAATTGTTCAGATTCCAGATTACCAGTCCACTTCAAAGCTGCACTACTGTGGGGCAACATGACCCAGTAGTGGCAGGACAAATTTTAGGACTGGGTGAGTGTGGGACAGCAGTGGCAAACAAGACAAATAGTGAACTATATTGGGAAGTGTGACCATATGCAAATTAGATGACTGTGGAACTGAGGTGGCAGACCACTGGTCTCTGTTTAACAAATAGATTCCATGTTGCCATGCATCTGTTCAGTAATAGATCACGGATGATGTCAAAATGTGGTAAGAACAGAAAAGTGGCACACAAGGCAATAGATAAGTAAGTCACTGACGTTCTTACCACATTTTGACGTCTTCTGTGATCTATTACTGAACAGACGCACGGCAACATGGAATCTTGTAGGAAACGGACAACTTTTTTAAAAGACATGTTTCGGCATGCTTATGCCATCATCAGTTTAATGAGTTCCTAAGTGTGAACAGTTATAAAGTCTACGGGTAGATGAAAAAATTATTACAACATGACGTAATACAAAAGCAGGTACTATTTACAGCGTGACACCAAACATCAAGCTGTAAACTAAAACGTGAGAAAAGTGTTGTGATGCTGCAATTGCTTGTTAAGTTCCGGTTTGATCCTATTTATATGAAAAGCTTCTTTGAGTTTTAAATCAATTGAGTTGCTAGCAGAATCCAGAATACTAAAGCACGAAGGGGAGTATTTGCTCTTACATAAAGGAGATGTGTTGAAATGCTTAAAAATATGCGAGTTATTATCGCTTTCCGTGTGTTCCTTTATCCTGGTAGAAAAGTGGCGACTAGTTTCGCCAATATAACGGGAATTACAACCCGCACAAGAAAATTGGTAAACTACCATGGATTTTAGAGCAACAGGAGTACGATCTTTAACACTAAACATGTTTTTAATTTTGAATGAAGTGAAAACTAATTTGATAGTTAGGTCAGATTTGCAAAAGCGCTTAGTAAGTTGTCGGAGTTTAAGTTTCGCTATTTTGGAATAATGGCCGATAAAAGGGAGTTTAAAATAATGTGTATTATTGTCATCATTAGTGTTCCGCCTTTTTTGAGAAAAAGACCCGTCAAGATACCGCTTGAAAGTTCTGTCAATAATGTGCGAGGGAAATGAATTACGTTTCAAGGTGTCAGAAAGTTTATTAAGACCGTTTTGAAGGCCGGAGGAGGTGCTGTTGATTTTATAGATTCGGTCAATAAGAGTTTGGATAAGGCCAATTTTATAGCATGATGGAGTAAAACTAAAGAAATTAGTTAAGAGACCAGTGTAAGTTTTTTTATGAAAAACTGAAAAAACACAATCACGCGAAGAGTTGTCAATAAGTATGTCAAGACAGGAGAGTTTACCATCATTCTCTTTCTCAAAAGTGAATTTGATGTTAGGGTGCTGTGAATTGATGTAATCAAAAAAATGACAGCATCCTGTTCGTTGTGAAAGACACAGAAGGTGTCGTCAACATAACACCTATAGAGGAGTTGTTCACACTTAGGAACTCATTAAACTGATGATGGCATAAGCATGCCGAAACATGTCTTTTAAAAAAGTTGTCTGTTTCTTCCAGTATTTATCATACTTGCTACTATTGCGACCTTATGGAAACATGGAATCTATTTGTTTTAAATAATAAAGAATTAAGCTTTATTCGCATAAAAGCTGATGGTAACATCAATCGTGCGTCTGTCCTCTAATAGATCATAGGCAAGAACCAATCAATGAAGGGGTAGTTTCTAAAGAAACTGTGGTGCTGCGTCGGTGGGGAAGTAGTATACAAAAATTTGGTTTTATCAACGGAGTTGATAATGTAAATTGGAATCTCTGTACGGTGGCCAATTTACATTATCAACTCCGTTGATAAAACCAAATTTTTGTATAAGAACCAATCAAAATGCGAGAATAACTTGGGTTATTATATAAGTAAAAGTGGACGGGTATTCTAGGAGCTAGCCTAAAAGAAGCAAATCATAATATATTGTCATTAATTCAAGCAAGAAACAAAAAAATTAAAAAGTTTGAATAATAATCATTGCAACAAATAAACAATTTCTTCTTAACAGGCTTAATTATGTCTGCCACAGATAAGAATAACAGAGAAAGGTAAAACACTTGTCTCAAACTTACTTTTCCTTCTCATCTATTATTTCAGGAAGACCGCTGCTAATCTGAGCTTTCTCTTCATCAAGTTCGCCTTTATCGATTGTATCTTTGTCAGGATATTTCGGCGGAGCTTCTTCACTGATTCCTTTATTCTTAGCTCGTCTTTCGCATTCTGGCGATGAATTCTCCATCTCCTCTTCCATTAATTCCCTTGAATCAGAGCGTAAACTCGAGGGTTCTCTGCTGCTCGAACTTGCAGTTGAATTACTTCTCAGGCTTCTCTGATCTTCTACCTTCTCTTCTTTTTTGTTCAACGATACTTTTGCATCTCCGGGGGTTGCTCTTGTTCGTATTTTCTCTCGGGGACGCTGTCTTTTTGTAGTGTTTATGGCTGCCTTTTTTCGTCCTCCCAAGGGGACCCCTTCGGATTCTTGTTCACCACAATTTTGTTGTCTCAACCGAGATAGCTCTTCGT
>OX421448.1:14765800-14783300 GCA_949126865.1 Montipora capitata | reverse complement strand
CTAGAGCAAAATTCAGACAAGCTATTGATTCGCGGTATGGAACCCGCAGAACAAAGCAAACCAAGTGAGACACTTCTCCCGGCTAATTATCATTGTCATTGTCAAGTTGCTTTTTGCTGATATTATATACATTACTCCTTGATCGACTTGTTTGCTTTGTCAAACGCCCATGAAGCGATGAGCGTATGACGTCACTAGCCAAGTCTTGCGTGAAGACTGCTTACAAAATAATCGCAGGCTTCTCCAATGCCGTCCGAGTAATGGCGGACAGATTTTTAGCGGTTTTTGCCTGGCTATTTCCCGACTTACACTGTATCTCGCTTCTATCGTTCCAAATTTAAATGCATTGTGTTATTTTGAACATATTGACTTAATTGACGTTGAAAAATTTCAAAAAGAAAACCAAAAATTTTCGTCGTAGTGGCACTTTAACTTAAGTTAATTTAAAATATTTGTCTTTGAATTTTAAAAAAATCTGTTGGTAAAAAAAAAAGAGAGAGATATTTCAAATAACTGATTTTTCTGTAAAACTGGCCTACAGATTTTGTTGAATTTTAAATATTTTAGAGATTATTTTATAACATTATCTGGTAATGCCGTACGGGAAGATTTTGCTGTCCCATTGAAAAAAAAGACAATATATGTTGATGTTACTGCTCAAAGAAATCCTTACTGTATGTCGTTGCCATGGCAACAGTATTTTGGGGGTATGTGAGGAATCTATGATAGGTACTTAATACCCTGGTCAAATTTCGTCTTGGTATGATTTCCCTAACTATATCTAAGAACAGAATATGTTTATTTGTGTGAAAAAAGGAGAAACTATTTTGAGCCTCCTTAATCAATCAATTAAATCACATTTAGGCCCTGTCCACATGTATCCAGATATTTTTGAATCTGCAACTTTTTCTTTCCGGATTTGCCTTCCATCCACATGTATCCGGCAAATTCGCTGGTGAATCCACAACTTTTTTAATGCGCTGATCCAGAGTGGATATTTTTTAATCCGATATGAATCCAGAACCGTGTGGACACCAAATCTGGATAATTTTTTTATCCAGATGACTTAACAAGATTGAGCCCAGTTCCTTACCATGAAATCAATTTTCAAGATGGTTGCCAAGGACTTCATGGCGCATGCTCTGTTACCTCTGCTTCCTTTAGGAGTTTTGAGTACTAGAGTGAATCCGGATACATTTCGGATACATGTGGATGGGGCCTTAATGTGTCTACATGAACAGTTTCTAAGGAAGCCTGTTTTGCTGTCAGATAAATTCACTGTCCCATTGGGTATCCTGCGTTGATGTAACCGGAACCTAGTTTAATGGTCTATCTTCTGTGAGTCAGTTGTGGAGTATCTGTTGAACTGATCCAAACTGCTGTAAGGAGTGTTCCAGGGAGTTTGTCACTGATAAATAAATTAATCGTCTGATCATTTTGTCAGTTTCACACAGGTTTTCATCCATCTGATGACAATAAGAGTCATGTACTTGAGTGCAGATATTACCTTGATGCTCGTTTTCCCATGGCTGTTGAATTTCGTTCTAGAGTTTGGTTCTCAGAAGAAAATCTATCTGCGACTTTGGACTGGCTGAGTCAGCATAACATTGGTTAGTAATTCCTTCTAAGATCCAAAAATAAACATCTCAATGTGTTGTTTTAGTTTTTCCATCACATCATCCATTTCAAAGACTTTCAAATCATTGGACACATCACTCCTCGCAGGATCAGTGGACTAGTTTTGTTGTCACTAGTTGTTTTAGTACAAGCAAGCCAAGTGTAGATCTACAATGTGATGTGGCATTAGCATTAGCATGTAGTGGGCAAAACAGTGTTCTGCAGGTGTGTTTTGTACATTTCTTTTCCATTGTCAGCAAATCTACAACTGAAATACCAAATATTGAGTGCTATTGCTTTGACGTTCTCTCTTATTTTTAACAGCATGCTTCCAAATTCATTATCATTTAGGTAGTTTGACTATCACTGAGACTATCACTTTATCAAGTGAAGCTGTGATCTTCGCAGTTATGAACGCAATTTTTACAATTGCGTAGAGAAGCCTGAAAAATTCAGGACTTCAACGGGGTTTGAACCCGTGACCTCGCTTCACTTGATTTCATATCCGCAGTTCATATATGATTCATTTCATATACCATTTCATCACTATCACTTTAAGTAACATTTTTGTTGGCAACTTGCAGTATCTTGCCTAGTCAGTGTTGACTACTCAGGATCATCCAGCCATGCTATGTAAGCAGATCTGGTAATTGTGTGTGCAGTTATTGTTATAGTTTCATTGCCTTGATGAAAC
Organism: Montipora capitata; assembly: GCA_949126865.1. Taxonomy (NCBI): domain Eukaryota; kingdom Metazoa; phylum Cnidaria; class Anthozoa; order Scleractinia; family Acroporidae; genus Montipora; species Montipora capitata. The sequence goes on along the minus strand of OX421448.1, from coordinate 14,780,989 downwards.
ATCAATAAAGCTGTGTGCTGCAGAATGTAGAAGTATCCCTCACTGCAGAAATCACTGGACATCATAGTCAAGTCTTTTCATGTCATGTCCTGGATCTAACTTGCTTTAACCTTTATCAATCAATATTATATAGGATTGGTTGTTGCTGATGATCTGGAAAATGAGGTAACTTAATAAAATGGATGAAAAAAGAAAATTTTCTTATGAACCATCAAATGATTAAAAAAAATCATGGAATAATTAAGTTTCCTAAATTGTCTGTCTGCAGCTATACGGAAATCCTGTAACCAGGGAAAAAGACAGGGCATCGTCCGTAAGTTTAAAAACATGAGTTGGATACAATTAGATACTCTTTGTTCATTTTTGTTCAGGAAGTAAGTAAGGGAATGGTAAAATGGATTTGGAAAATATTCTCAGGTGAAGTGCACACTGCGATTGGCCAACAGTTATTTAGCAGGTCGTATATCCTTCTGGTGTCCCTTTCTTGAAGACTCCCTGCAAGACACAGCCTCTTTTTTCCCAGTTTAAATTATTGTCTTTCTATACCGTATGTATTTGCGCTGAAAAAAGGGCGTGATTTCACAGCACCCCATTCTCCTCGCGGCTTCTCCGCTCGCTATTTGCCTCCTCCCAGCTATGCAGGCTTAATGTTTTGTTTTTATTCGCCCTGCTACCATCCTGGAACACAGTGTTCTAAAACAAAGTAGATAATTCAGGGCAAATCAGGAATTATCGTTGAAAGAAAATACGGAAGGAGATTTCGTTTTGTTTTTCGCAGGAGTCAGCGTTGGGTCGAGGAAGAGTGGTACCGATTGTCATGGCCCTTGGGTCGTGCGACTTTGCTTACATTCGCATTCATCGAAGAACTGGAAAACATCGCCTGTTGTCTGAAGGCGAAATAAAAAGGTGCGGGCTGTACTATGCTGGTAATGAGTTAGAATACAGTAGAAGGCACTTCTTGTCGCGTATTTGTTGCAAGAATTCAAGCGACAATGACTAGGACACCAAAGAAAAAGTTAAATTTGCGCTCCATTTTGCGTTTAATTCCATCTCTCTCGCGTCTCGCGTTTGGCCTTGTCGACAAAATGTCGGTATCACTTCGCTTGCAAGAGCTTTAAAATGAGGAAATGAGAGTGGAAACATTCACATTCGGTCTCCAACTTTCTTCGAAAAAACTCTTTACGTTGTTGTTTTGCAGGGTAGGACAAGGAAATTAAATAAAATGTTAAATGACACACGCAGAGCTCGTAGAGCTATTAGAGAGATGTAGTATCGCGTTTAAGACAAACGGCAGGCTGATATTTGCATTTTGCCAAAAATCAAAGAAAGGCGTTTGCTTCTGGCCAATTCCTTGTCTGTCATCTTCGAACAACTTCTTTAAAGTGTGAGAAAAGTTGGGAAGAGAATTTGCATGCTTTTAAAAGAAGCAGCTGCCTGTCGTTTTGCCGTTTGAATTAAAGGCTATGTTAAATCTCTCTATTGTTTCATTGGCCAGGTTTTGGTCGCCTTCGTAGCCGCTCGAAAATTTGTTTTTATCGAACGATTTGATTAATATATATTAGCACCTTAACAAAGATTTGTAAACTCACTGACAAAATGTACCTTTATCAACTCGTTTGCTAAACTTCGGCCAAATTTTCGTGTTTCACTCCTCCAGCGACGCAGCCCCCCAGTTTCTTTAGAGGCTAAGCCTTCGTTCTTCTGTAGAAGTTCCATTGTTCCTTTCTTCCGTCGCACGGTTCCTTTGTTACTTTTAGTTTGTTCAAATTTCCGCAAGTTGTACTGAATTTTAAAAACTCGTTACCCAAAGCTCCTCCATGTTATTTTGCTCTTAACTTTCATTTTTTGCGTTTTTGTTTCCTTAACGCACTTTTTCTTTTGTTCGGGAAATAGACTTTCAGGTATTTGAGTAGAAGCGTGCGTTTCTTGAACTGGGGAGTTTTCGCGAGGGTTTCTAAAGGGTGCCATAGTTCCTAGTGTCAAGACACGAGACTTCGCCACTATTTTGTTTTTTCTGTCTTTAAAGAGAGTCTCCAGAGTTACGAGGGTTAGCAGTTTTACTAATAGGGCACAATCGAGAATCGGGCTCCTTGGCCGGGCCTCTTTACGCTGGTTGTACACTTGTAATAGGCCGCCTCGAGCTCTTGCTTATGCAATTGACGAGCACGTAATTGCCTCGCTCCGAATAACGTTATTTCGTTTTCCTCTGTAGCTGGGGAGAACGCCTTCGCGCAGTTGAATTGCAGAGTAAAATACGAGGACCAATCTATTTTATGTGGGGAACCGACCATGAAGATCAGGTTAGTTTTACAAAATTCAGTAATCTTGACGTGGCTTGAACAGAAGTTAAGGACGGTGCTTACTAATTCAAATGTATCTTTGCGCGATTTGTGAATATGCGGGAAAAGCAAATCTTAGCAAGTGTCATTGATATTCAAAAAGAATGTTGGAGGGGGGGGGGGGGGGGGATAACCACGCATTTTTCAAAGATAATTGAAAACAGGCCCCAGTCGTTCAACCGATGGATAGCTCTATCCACCGGATAAATCACTATCTAGTGGATAAGTAACAGCGAAATCAATTGCGCTATCCATTGGATAGTGATTTATCCGGTGCATAGCGTTATCCACCTTTTGAACAACTGGAGCCAGTATTTTTAAAAAGCTTTAAAATACAAAGCAATTTGTGGCGTTCTTTTCCAAATTGAAGCTTAATTATCTATGAAAAATTCAAAGCTACCTCCAATTTTCTTTTTGGATACCGAGAGCACTTGCTAAGTTCTGCTTTCTCCGCATAATTTTAAACTGCGCAAAAATATCCCTGTATTAGTAAGCACCACCCATAGGAAACCCGAGTAAATCTCCAGATGCGCAGAAGGTATGCGCAATAACAATAGTAGGCACCTTCCTTAGTCGTAAAAATGCTGCTTATCATTGGAAAGTAAACTTTATTTACTTACTTCAGTTTAGGAAATGAGGTAAGAGAGAAATTCCCCCGTGTTTGACCCAATTCCGATGAAAATTATTTGAAATCTAACAGTTCTGTGTCATCCTGTATGGTTATTTTAAGAAGGACTACCCTCTCGGCATGAGCGCCTCCTAAAATAGATCTTTTTTTTAAATGTCAAGAAAACGAATAAATAATCATAAGAGATTCGCTTTCTTTCCTCATATTTTCTTGTTTACTCTCATGTACACTCAGCCTGTTATTAACGCAAAGAACCTAACAAAAGAAATAGGAGATTTGGCTTACGACTGGAAGAGCAAGATTTCCAACACTGGGATGTTGCGGTTTTGCTCGAAAGGACTGCAAGGGAATTTCACCACAGAGAAAAGGAGGAATGGTCTCGAAAACGAGAAAAGTTCAGAAGAAGATGGTACGACTTTCGTGATCAAGGATACTTTGGAAACTAAAACAAATTTGGTTCAAAGAACTGATTCTCCAGACGAAGGACAACAAGATAACTGTGGTGAATCGCGGGCTCGTAGAATTGCAGCAGGTGAATTAACTGCAGTAACGATATCAAGTTCAAATAAGAAGCGAGCCTTGAGTTCAAGGTCAGATTCACCCAATAAAAAGCGGTTATCAGCAGGAGAGTTAGGAAAAAACGCCACACCAACCAACCAGAGAATTATATCAGATTTTTTCAAGAGGTAGGATGTATCAGTGTTGAGCCTTTGACACTAGCCTTGCATCTAGCGAAAGGCTCGCCCACTAAGTACATCGCTTTAATTGAATTGAAGAACACATGGAAAGTGTTAATTTTCCGATGATTTGTGTTCGTTTGCAACTGAACATCAATTATAATTCATTTTACCATGGATTTGTCACTCTGTAAGTTAACACAGATAGAGCGAGTTTCAATCGAGTGTCGTAAGACCAAACCCAAAGTAATTACTTTGGCCAATCAAAAAGGACGGAGACAATCGATGAAATCAATCAAAACTCGAAGTAATTACACGTAGCCGACACAAAGCGCGGGAAAATGTGCACGCATGATTGGTTTTGGTTTCACTTCTGATTGGTTGAAAAATGGCGCGAGAACTTTGAACCAATCACTGAGTGAAGTAATGCACAACCAAAGCAATTCGTTAATTACTTTCGACACTCAATTGAAAACCGCTCTACTATATGTTTTAACATTAAAGAATGCACCACAGAAGCCCGGCGTTACTGGAATACGCGTCACTTATGTGGCACCACACCTTTTTCGTGCACTGAGATCGTGTTCTGAACAGAACCACGCCAAAATGGAATTTGTTTGCTTGCGAAGCAACCTCGCCCTCCAGGGTATTTTTTTCTTCACAGAATAGGAAGAATTGAGAGGAAAGGGAGGTCCATACGACGTTAACATTATTAAGCATGATCTCCAAGCAAACTTTTCAAAGGTCCTGGAAACGGATAGCCGAACATTTCGAAATCTCCCCTGAAAGCTTCTGCCACTCTGTAAATAATTTCACGCGGAACCTGTGCGTAATACTCGGTAAATTTGCTGTCTGTTGTTGTTGACGAAGGAACGGGCGGGAAGGTCACGCGATCATCAAATTCTGCCTTCTTTAGGAAATAAGCAACATCTTCCTCCAAAGTTTCAAAATGTCCAATTAAGTCAAACTCGAACGCGCAAGGAAAACAGATGTGCTCAACTTGTCGCCAATGCGCGTTGTGACTCCATGCATTTGAATAAGATACAATATACTCAAGAAATTCTGTGAAAGTAACATCATTGGTTTTCGTGGAAATGGCCTGTAACTCTTGGGGTCTAAAAGCTTTAACTATCATCGCACGGAACCCATTGGTATAAAATCTGCGAGGGCCGAAAAATTTGTCTTTGTAGCCAGAAAGTAGTCGGTGAAATGGCTCGCGAACGAACAGAAATTTGAAATGTGTCGCTAAACGAGGAGACAACTCCTTCTCGTTATACTCGCTCATGTGCCTCCAGTATTTTGGGTTGTGAGCTGTAGCTCCATTGATTTTTAGGCCACTGTCATTTCGCAAACGCATTAAAGTCATTTTAAGCGGAGTGGTGGCCACTTTTGGAACGGTGCAGTAAATAAACTTGTTCTTATCGTCAATAAGAAATTTGTCGAGCATTCGTTTTCGGTCCCATGGTAGTCTTTTATAAGAATGTTGTTGGCAGTAGTCTTTTAGTTGTTTCTTTCGCATTTTTTGCCTTTGTTCTGCTCTTGCGAAGAGATCTTGTGCTTCTGAATCGGTAGAATATACCTGTAAAAGCAAAGAATCTCTATAGGACTTGAAAGTGACTATTTGACATAAGTTGGTAAAACCTCGTTCCCAGGGTCTCTCTTCTCTGCCTCCTTTGTCGAGGAACGACAGTGGAGGCAGAGAAGAGAAACCCTGGGAACAAGGTTGAAGTTAGCCGCGTTTTTGCAACACGATCTCTTCCTCAAATGACGGATTATCCTTCATTGTCAGTTTAGTGATGAGGTAGTCTAGTGGTTAAGTGAAGGGGTTAATAATCACACGTTCCTAGGTTCGAGTCCTGCGAGTCCAGACGTTGGGGTTCGTCTTTTTAAAAAAATATGTTCATTTCCCATGATCCCTATCAGGCTTTCAGTGTCCAAAATGAAGGATAATACTTCAATTGAAAGAAAGTGACAATTAAGAATAATCCTTCAATTGAGGTAGAGACTTGGTTGGTTTTTGCCCTAACCTTCTCGGCCTCTAACATAGCGTTTCTCCTGCTTTTAAAGCCGCGAAGACCCTGGGGACGATGTTGATTTTAGCACCAGAATATTTTAGTGTTGGGTAAGGTTAAGAATACAATAACTCTCGAATTGCATTCATGACAAAGACGTGGGTATTCGTATCTGATGGCACTAAACGTTGTAACTCAAAAAGAGTGATTTAAGGTAATTCCCTTGAAATTGTTCTACTATCAAACTTTTTTGGAAACTTGGCATAATTTAACATTCATGATATGAACATTAAAAAAATGCAATATAAAAATGGGGTCACCGTGCTTGTTTACGCGTCAGCAGGCTCTTAAAATGGTTTTTTTTTTTACTGTTTTCGCGTTAAAAATTCGAATCACCTTCATACAGAATTAAGTCTTGGTTACTTCTTCAAAGACACAAAATTTTATTTTGAAAATAAAGCTTCTTTTATTTACAAAAGCAGTATTGCTTCATTTACGCCGTCTTCGATTCCCTGGTTGTGGGAATAGTGTACTTTTTGGGACAGTTCCGTGGATAGCTTAAAGTCCTCGCCTTCGGTAAAATACACCCAGTACGCAACTGTTTTCGAAAAAAAATTCATGTTCTACTATCAAACGTTTTTTCTTCTTCAAATATGTTCTTTATTAGACTGTTCTTAGCAAATGCCTGAAAAAAAATCGGGGGTCACCGTGCTCGTTTAAGAGAAAAGGAGCATTTCTTTCGCTATCGGGTTTAGTTTGAGCGAAATCTCTTACGTTTTGTATGCGCACGTGCTCATGTGCGCGCGCTAATGGCGCGAAAATCGTGCGCAGTAAGGATGCGCAATGCAATAGTAAGGAATTACCTTAAAGACATTGTTCCTTTCGTTGGGAAATCAACAACCTAAGAGTAACAAGATCGCACCGGTCTCTTCTTTACTGTTTTGCAGGTTCTATCTATTTTTCCCAAATCGTTTCCTATGAGCGTTTAAAATTACAAACCCGGCCAGAGAATAACTTAATGATGAAAATGTCAGCTTCTCTGGTTTATGTCGCTATTTCGTGTTGCCGTTGGGTTTGCTTTTTATCGTTGTGTTATGCCTTGTGATTGTTAGCCCTACTGATGGAAATTGGCCCACACAAGGACAGAGAAAAACTCTGATTGGGGTGGGAATTGAACCCACGACCTTCGGGGTAGATCACCGCTGCTCTGCCGACTGAGCTACAAGGTCAGACGGGAGCAGGTCGTGGGAATTTAAGATGTCAATGTCACGGCATGATTATGTACAAGTACAAGGAAGGGTTACATTTTTGCAAACATCGGCCGTGTAGCACTCATATTTGAACAGACTTAACTGATTAGAGTGTAATGTGAAGTGCTAGTTTTCTACCCATATAAATCATGCAAGCGTTAGCCCTGCTGATGGAAATGGGCCCACACCAGACAGAGAAAAACTCTGACCAGGGTGGGAAATGTTGCGTGAGTAGTTCAATTGGGAAATGTAATTAAGTCATTCTCGTCCCCGGTGCCCTTCGTTTCTTTTGGCACGTGGTCGGCCACGTGACCAAAAGTATCATCGTCGAGTGCTCTTGCGCGCGAAGAATGTGACTTACTATGAGCAACAACCGATAAAGCTCATTGTTTGAATTGGTACCTAAAACCAAGCACTTTATTCGGCGTGTATTTTATAAGTACTTACTGTTCTGTTTACTTTGGTTTTAAAATGGACCTCCAACAATCCTATACAAGAAAGGAAAGAAAACTACGGTGCTTAATTTTGTTGAAAAGAATCTGTTTTCAGGCTACCAAAGCCTGCTTTCTCTTTCGATAGCCCTTTTGCGTCAGCTCTTCGTCAAAGCGAATTCGCTCTCATGCAAGGCTGTAACGCTAGAAACAGCAGCGCGCAAATCTTTTTTACGGTGGTTAATTTACCTCTATCAACTCGTTTGATGAAAAAGAAATTTTGGTTTTTCACAGTGGTCTTGTTTTCCTTCGGGTAAAACCAAGCTTATGCTTGAACTCGCTCACTGCTCTCTTGTGTCTCCATCCCAACCTCGTTTCCAGGACCTCTCGCTTCGCTTCTGGTCTGTAAGCCAAGGGAGAGGTCCTGGGAACGAGGTTATCTCCAGCCTTAAATTTCTTCCTGTTGCACCTGCTCTGCTCATTTCTGAGTGATATTGTGTGGGAGTCACATTGTGAAATGCAGGGCGTCAAACTATTTGGACCGCAAGCAGTGAGACAAATACCCTATTCACACCAACAAGACATGTTCAATTAAACTGGGTTTAACAAAATAAAAATAAGTCACATAAAAAGGTAGGACTGGCTTTTCCATGAGAATCAGGTTTGTTTGAAAGTCAGTAAACATGATTTAAAATAAAGACATTTTGAAACCGTGTTTAACTGAACATGTTTAAGGTTTGGTGTGAATGGGGCAAAAGTCTCCTTTTTTTCATTAGGGGCTCACCTGTGATGCTTTCTTTCGAACATAGCCAAAGAAACCAAGCGGCAAGGGCCATCAAGACCAGTTTCAAAGCAGCGAATGAACGCGAAGTAAGATATTGCCGAGGCATGACGAATATCAGTTCCTTGCGAATGCTCTGAAATTAAAATTCCTGGAAGAAATTTTACAGGAGTTAAAACATACTACCGCACCACCACTCCCGCACCCAGGAATTCGAGTGGGAAGACTGAAAATGGGGGAATCTACACTTTTTCCGCTTGCAAACCGTGGTTCAACCAAATAGTTACTTCGAGGTCTGGATACAGAAACCACAAGTTAATAAAAACCTCATACTTCACAAAATGCTTATAAGCTTAAACTATGAACCCACCGACGGGCAATATGAAACATACTTGAAGACAATTTTTTATGCAAGGGCCAGCTGAACAAAGTGGAAGCGCCGGAACCCAGCAAATAATTTGTAGATTTAAAACAAAATAATACTGCAAGACTGGTTGTACGGCTGTGAGGATATATATATTTTTGATTTACCAATGTGAATAAAAAATATATATCCTCACAGCCGTACAACTAGCCTTGCAGTAATATTTTGTTTTAAACATAAAACTTGCTCAGTACACTATATTTCGATGTTCAGTGTCCCACGGCAATCAGTGCCCCAAAGCGTAGAAAACTTGACACTAAAATAAATAGAGGATATTACATGGAAAGACCTAAGACGGGGTCTTCGCTTTCGTAGTGCGAAAACTAAGACCCCGTCTTAGTTTTCATACTACGAAAACTAAGACCCTTTGTTAATTGTGGTAATTACGGCAAAGAAACGCTAGTTGGAGATTTGAGCGCTAGATGTCTCCCTACAAGGTTTAACTGTACGACTCCATGATACATTCTTTCTTGTCAGAGTGTTGTGTGACAGAAAAAAAATTGTGACTTACTTATTGGCACGGAAACTCTAATATAATAAGATGGGGTATTTCCAATGTCGAGAAACTCAGTTTGGTTGGGTTGTAACCACTAAAAATGTGATATCCAGGGGTAATTTTGCCAGCACATATTGTTATCCTATTTCCACTATCAAAGCAGCGAATGAACGCAAAGTAAGATATTTTCGAGGCATGACACGTATCATTGCAGAGCTTTGGGCGTCCACATCTACACATCTACATGTTCCAGCACTCGGCAAAGTTCCCTTTTTTGACTTATGGCTGTTTTATGCTTAGGTGGCCTCATACACCGTAAGCCTTTTTAGAGACATCACTGCCAAGCCGGCCACTTCTGCTGGAGAGAACAGGGCAGCCACAACACCGAGGACTACATCCCCTTCTCTTATGCACCTGTCACTGTAAATCCCCACCCCGGGGAAACATGGGCCATGGGTGGGGCTTTGTGGGGTCTTTGACTCTTTTCCTTGCCCGAGGGGGTGGGGGATTAATTTATTTTTTTGCGTTGCCTTCCTAGAGAGGTGGGGGATCAGTACATTTTGGCCTTTGCTTTTCTCTATGGGGTGGGGGATTCGCTTCGTTGCCTTGTCCGAGCAAGAAGGAGTAAGGACACTTTAATAACCCGGTTGGAAAGGGGTCGGAATACGCACAGTAGGAAGTAGCAAGGATTGACAGGCCAACACAACTCCTTAACGGTTGAGTCTTTTGTACCATATTTTCGGTCTTTGACCTTTTTAAAGCTTTGCTCTTACGAGCATGTTTTTTAGGGATTTTCCCCTTTGAAAAGATATGAGTGGTGGCTGGTTTTGTATCAAGTGCCAATTTTTTAATCAATATTTGCGCGTGCGTGAGGGGAGGAAGCAAGAAATCAACAAAAACATCAGGTCCCGGTTGTTCGAAAGCCACTTACCTTAATCCAGGATTAGTGTCAAGTTTGGTTTCATGTTTTCAACTTTTTCATGAAAGTTTCTTTTGCTTATTTTTTCACTCGCGAAAGAGTACACATGAGTATGAACACATCTTCTAGTACACTTGAAACGTTTAAACTGCGGCGAATCAAGAATAACGAGAGACATATTTTCACTCAGATTTAAAGTGCTACTATTATCAAAAAATCGCTTCCTTTTTTTCATCAAACTTTTGAAAGTGTGATGCTTAACACTTGACTGGCAAAATTTTTGAGCTTTGATTTTTACCCAAAGGCTGTTTACTTTGAATGTAAGTTTTGGATTTCATGGTCCGCCATTACTCACGGTGATTGGATCTAGGGACAAGTGACGTCATTGACTCACTAGCTTAAAACGCAGTTTATTATATATGCAAAACACGAGTTTAAAAGTCTGAAAGCCCGAAACTCCCGTGCTGCATATTAATTCAGCCGCGTACACACGCATTGCATTCTTAAACTATTCACATTACTCCTAATGATATGCGAAAATTAAATAACACGGAATACCAGCATGTTATTGGCTAGGCGTGCACAAAACACGTGCATGACACTAGAGGATAGCTATAAATACGCTTTTGTTGATTTGCGCTCCCTTCTTGCTCAGTTTCCAGCGGAACACTGGTCCGGAAGAACGACCCATCCCCCTACCGATTCACGTGGGCCGTATTTCTTCTAACTAGTCCTAAGCCAAGCTGTTCCAGCTTGGCTGGAGACCGCTGATTGATATTTCACCCCATTCCTTAATTCAATAGCCCTTTTCACGGTTAGTTTTTCTCATTTGCATTACAATATAATCTAGCACGTGGATGATGTGAGGCAATTTCGGGCTATTTTGAAGTTTTAACCCGAAATTGCCTCGCATCCACGTTGGATGACATTGTAATGCAAATGAGAAAAACTAACCGATTCGCTCTGACGAAGGGCTAACGCTCGAAACGTCAGCTTTTAGAATCTCTGTACGGTGGCCAATTTACATTATCAACTCCGTTGATAAAACCAAATTTTTGTATACTACTTCCCCACCGACGCAGCACCACAGTTTCTTTAGAAACTACCCCTTCATTCTAACCGTGAAAAGGGCTATTGAGCATGAATAGGAGTGTTGTTGAATAGATTTCTCCTCGACCTAGCTCTCTCAAGATTTTAAAGTTAGTAATGGCGGACCATTAAATAGGAACCTTCCAGTTAAAATTAACGGGTATCTTTTTTGAATCAAGGCTTAAAACGTAGTTCACTTACGGTTTAGGTAAAGTAGTTTTCGAAATCCAAAGAAAAATGGTCGTAGTAGCACTTTTAGTATCTGGTGTCACCCAAGTACAGACGATTCTGAAATTCATAATGCTGTACTGTATTTTCAAAAACAAAAACGTGACAGAACTGGTAATTTGTAAAAAGATTTATTTCGACCTCTTGTAGATAAAAACAGAGAGGAAATCACTATTTTGAGTTAAGAATTTGAAAAAAGCAGGAAATGAAATCGTTTTTCAACAGACAATGAAATATTTGACCAGTCTCTCTTTCCTGACCGCTGGTGTTGGCGTCAAAGAAACGATCGGTAAGTTAACTATTTTTCAGTATTTCTTGCTTGGATTGCTGTGTCGAATATAACGTTATTCGCTTGTGGAGGTATTCACCGGGGTCACTAGCGTTTTGGTGACGCGGCAGGAGGAAGGGGCCCAGTGGTTTTTATGAGCTTATCGGCGAATCGTTGCTGTTGGATCGCCGTATCTTGTATTTGTTTTGTTAAATTAATAACTAACAGTGCTAGCAATAAAGTTTGTCTTGTTCTGTTAACGCGGTGATACTAAGCAGTGAATGGTCCAACTACTATGATGTGTTTGTTAGGGATATTTTACTGAGTCGACTAACAATGTATTCCAGTCATTCCAAAATAACCGGATACGAATATAACAACATATACAGAAAACCTAACACTATTCCGCAATGAGAATCGCTTACGCGCATTTTTCAATGACCCATATATCCAATTAACAGGGTCGGCCGGGGGGATAGTAATATACCAGTATACCCGAAAAAAATTCGCCAAAATACCCAAAAATACCCAAAATTCATCCAAATATACCCAAAATTAATGGAAGCATTGTATACTGTATACCTGAAATTCAAAGAAAGTGATATACCAAATACCCGTATTTAAGCTTTAATATTCCATATACCCGATTTAAAAAGCCCCTGTATACCGTATAACCAAAAACCCTGGCCGACCCTAAATTAATTACGAACAATTTTCCAATTAATTCCGAACAATTTCAATGTTCTTCTGTCGCAATTACGAAACCAATAGCATCCGTCAACAATCTCTTTCCCTGTTATGTTATTTTACCGTCAAAACATATATTTTCTTTAATTAACTGGATCAACCTTTTAGGAACAAGGCTTCTCTCGACTCTACTCATTGTCAAAGCAAACGAACCTAGGGGAGGTTCACAAGCTACAGCGCACACACGATTCCATACCAACTCAATTTGTTCAATAACCACATACAACTAACAAGAGCATAATTTGTTACATTTCCCTACCTCTCAGCTGCCATTCCATTTACTCATGATAATTACTACTAAAACCAGTTGCAGTAACGTACGATTGATTGCACAAGGTGATACTCAAATTTGTATCAATCTTGAGAACAAAACGCTCGTACGCTAAAGCGAGGTGTCAGCCGTTTTTTTCCAGTTCAATCGCACGAGGGCCATAAATTATTCTAAAACAAAAAAGGAAACATGACTTTGATGTCCTGAGAAAACGATATTGGTAAGATGTTTATCATATTTCCAGATCTTTGTATCAAGCGACAAAAACAAACTTTAATATAGGGGACCGCTTCTGAGAACACCGCCTGACCAATCGTAGCGCACTCACGTGTAACGGTAGTTTCTAAATTTAGGAGGTATTTACGTCAGACCGGGACGAACTCAGACCGGTATGAACTTGTGCCAATATGAAATATTTGCAGCCGTTTACATGAAACTGGGACGAAATGCTTGGTGGCTGGTTTCGGGAAAAAATGATATGTCTTGTCCAATAAATATTTGGCTGACCCAAAAGCAAACAGGCTGTAGCTTGAGATTTCTGGACTCGGTCTGCGATTTGTTGTTATTTGCGTGAGAACGGTACGAACTCAGACCGGTTCGAGAATTTCTTGTCTCGGTCCAGCAACCGAGACGAAGTCAGACCGCTCTCCGGTCTCATGCAGGTCTCATGTAAACGCACGAAAAGAAATGTCTGGAGGCCGGTACGAACTCATGCCGTTCTCGGAGTTCGTTCCGGTCTCATGTAAATACCGGTACTCCCTTAGCCAAGCCTAAAACCGGAGCTACCGGGTTATTACTCGGAATACCTAAAAGAAATCCGAGTTATAATCCGGTATCTATCATTTGCAGACTGCAGACTACAGACTAACCCTAAATCACAATTATTGAAATCTAACCGTTTTAAAACGGGTTCTTAGACTTAAATAATGTTTATCAGCGCTATTTGAAATAGGTGCTTAGACTTAAATAATGTTTATCGTGCTATTTGCAGGCAGTCTGCAGTCTGCAAATGTCAGACACCGGTTATAATCTCGGTTGACTTTGTTCGGTGCAGCATAATGGACAATAGAATTACGAGGCGGTGATTTCATTGGCTAAAAGCAATGCACTGGACCCCTTGAAGCAGTACATTTCACCTCCCTCTATAATAACAAACTACCTTTTTTGCAACAACAGCAACTAAAAACAGCCGTAGTTTCGAGTGTCGTTAGAGAGGATTCTGCGAGCGCGAGGCTTTTAATGTCGTTCGCCGAAATTCAGAAACTCAAGGCCATGTTCTGAGAGATGGCAAATGACGCAAATGCAATTGCAGCTAAAAAGTGAAAATGCTGGATTCAGACTTCTAGAAATGTTATGAACTGAATAAGATATTTGCTATAATCTTGCCTAAATGGAGTAGCCCTAAAAATAATTTATTGGTCAAATTAAATATTTAATCAACAAGGTGAGGCATTTAGATGCACATTACCTTTATTTATTTCGAGCTTTCCACCTCTCCGATTGTTACTGTTCTATGCAGTTCATGAATTGGCCGCCATCTTGAAATGAGCTTAGGGGATGATTGGAAAAATCCGAGTGTTCCTTTGCAGGAGTCGAACCTACGACCTTCCGACTACTAGTTCGGATTCTCTACCACTGAGCTATAGGGGATGATCGGAAAAATCCGAGTGTTCCTTTGCAGGAGTCGAACCTACGACCTTCCGATTACTAGTTCGGATGCTCTACCACTGAACTATAGGGGATGATCGGAAAAATCTGAATGCTCCTTTGCAGGAGTCGAACCAACGACCTTCCGATTACTAGCTCGGGTGCTCTACCACTGAGCTATAGGGGATGATCGGAAAAATCCGAGTGCTCCTTTGTCATAATTGATCGACTCGTTGACGAAGACACGGACCTCACAACCATATTTAGAAGGTAAATGCCAAATAAGGTTATCGTTACCAGTTTGTCGTATCTCGATACATTTCGTCCATTTTGTCAAAATGGCGGAAAAACGATGATGAACAGTATCAAAAATACCATAATACTCTTTGTTTGTCCCTCCGAAATTTTGCATAAGCATTGTTTTTATTTTCTCTTGAAACTGATAATGGTCCCAAGAGAAACTGGAAACAATGCTTATGCAAAATTTTGGAGGAACAAACAAAGAGTATTATGGTATTTTGATAGTGACTAATTAATAGCCCTTTTCATGGTTAGTTTTTCTCATTTGCATTACAATATAATCTAGCACGTGGATGATGTCTAGCACGTGGATGATGTGAGGCAATTTCGGGCTATTTTGTAGTTTTAACCCGAAATTGCCTCGCATCCACGTTAGATTACATTGTAATGCAAATGAGAAAAACTAACCGTGAAAAGGGCTATTCTCGGTTTTCACATGACGTCACGACCGCCATGTTGGTGCCCCGACCAAATCCTCCGGGAATTTAACTCTATTATTGTGCAAACGCTTCCTTTTGTTTTTGTTGAAAAACATGGCTGTTGATCACGTGAGTGAAAACCAGCAATTCTCTTTGACGCCGTCGATAAATCTCCAGGTATTTTGACCTTGATCTCCAGGTTTCTGGTCTTTAGGGGTTGAGAGGTCTGTCATTCGGTGGCCCTGTTCACACCAATATCAGTA
>OX421448.1:14760800-14763300 GCA_949126865.1 Montipora capitata | reverse complement strand
TATAAGAACCCAACAGAGGTCGAAATGAATCAAGTGGTCCTTCCAACACACACAAACGAACGGAAGGAAAACTGTCTCAGCAGTGGACAGCTACTGAAGTGGATGGATGCAGTTGCTTGTCTGTCTGCAGAAAAACACGCTGGGTCATCGTGCGTCACGGCGTCCATGGACGGGCTCTACTTCGAAACAGAAATCTACGTTGGCCAAGTTGTAAACCTCTCAGCTCGGGTAAATCGAGCGTTTAACACAAGTATGGAAGTTGGCGTTTCTGTTCAGGTAGAAGATCTACGGAGTGGAGAGAAGAAGAGCGTTTGCCAGGCGTGTTTTACTTTTGTTGCTTTAGATGAAAACAATCATAAACAACAGCTGAATCCGATTGTACCTTTCACTGTAGAGGAAAAAATGCAGTATGCGCTTGCCAATGAGAGAAGACGAATGCGAATGCAATATCCTGTCGATCTTAAAGAACTCGCGCTGGAGCGTGAAAGTACTGTGGGAATCGAGAAAGTTGATGATCGAGAAACAAGCGTTGTCGTTAATTCAGATACGGCATTTGAAAGCGTCGAGCTTGTTCTTCCGCCGCATGCAAATCATCATCACACAGCGTTTGGTGGCCAAGTGATGGCTTGGATGGTAACAGCCTGTACTATCACGGCCGCACGCCTGTGCAGATCCGATCCGTTGCTGAGAGCAGTCGATGAGGTCACCTTTCGAGGTCCTATTAAAGTCGGCGATAGAGTGATCCTTAAAACTATGGTAAATAACACCTTTGACGTACATATGGAAGTGGGTTGCCGTGTAGAGGCGTATGAAATTGGTGGTGACCTGCGACACGTCAATAGCGCTTTCTTGACTTTTGTGGCACCCGATGACAAAGGCGTCCCCAAGACTCTGCCGCCATTACAAGGAGAAACTGAAGATGGGAAGCGACGTGTCGTGGAGGCCATGGTGAGAAAACGTCTCCGCTTAGATCGTGAGCAGATTCGTAAATCTGTGGGCCCTGCCATCGCTATCCCTTGGAAGCCTCGAATAAGCCATCTTCTGAATTACAACAATATAGAGACGCTAGTGAAACTTTATGAACTGACAAGTTGGGAACAAATGCGATCGTCATCGGGTGTCACGGCATTCAAGCGTGACACAGATAACTACCTTTGCGTGAAGGTAGTTTTTAATGTACAGATCCCACCTGATAAAGCTTTCGAGTTGCTTAAGGATGAAAGCAGGCGAAATCAATGGGACGCGCTGACGATCAAAGTAGAGGTGGCAGAAGTTGTCGATGATGGTGACGACATTATCCACGTGGTATTAGAGAGCAAGGAACGTGACGCAATGAAACCGGATGATTTGGTCCTTCTGGTGTCACGCAGAGTTCCTTGTGATAAGAGAGACTACTTCACCATTGCGTATCGTTCGGTTAAGTATGCAATGATACCCCCACTTCCTGAGTATAATCGAAAAGAGCATCTGTGTTCAGGGATGTTGATTACAGAAATTGAGGGAGAGCCGCGTAAAGCTACCATAACCTACATCAGTCAAGCCACACGAGAATTGGAGCCGTACATATTGGGGGATCTTGCTGGCTCTACAGAGTTTTACGCCGAGCGATTCAAGAAACTTGAGACTTACCTTCTCGAGGAATCGTTCAAGTGAAAGCATTGATGGAGACTTGATGTAAACGGGGCCAGGTTAGAGATAGGTTCAAACTCCTAGGCCGACGTTTTGAAGTTTTAAAGCTGTATAAACTAACAAAAATGGTTTGTAACGTCATAGTTTGGATCAAACTTAAGGCTTTTTTCCATATTCACTTTTTTCTTGAAAAGACGTTTGCGATTTGAATAATTCTCACCGTTAATTAAGGGAATAATTGTAAGGGATTTTAGAGAAAAGTGGGGAAACCAAGTCACCTGTGGATCCTTGTTTCCAGGTCTGCTCTTCTTTCCTTTTTCCTGGAAAGCAGACAGTCCTTGGAAACGAAGTTGTGTACAACAGTCGTTGGGTTTTCTATTTGGGTCAGCATCCCCAAAAGAAGACCGGACAGTTGCGGTGGTGAGAAAGATGCTCTCACTAAAGTCGTTTCCTCTACGAATCAACCATTGTGATGATCCAATAAGTAGGGTACAGGACAGTAAATCTTTCGGGGGGGGGGGGGGGGGGGGAGAGGGGGCACATTGACGATATCGTTTCGAAGATTGTTGCAGGCTTTGCTGGACAGTGTGAGTCAAATTGTTTTCGGACTGCAAAAACGCAGGGGTTAAAAAGGAAAGAGCGTTTGTAGCTCTCACTTCCACTTTCTTTCTGGTGCCAGGTCCCAGGAGAACAGTGTACTGTCAAGTGCTGTTCTAAAGCCGGATGGTATAAAGTGCAGGTTGCATTTGCAGGTTAGGGTTGTAGGTCATTGTTTTACCATAACTGAAATAACTCAAACCTTTACAAAAATGCTAACCTTAGTCTTCAACATTATCTAAAGCATAGCATTGACAATCACGAATTCGAGAAA
>OX421448.1:14745779-14755600 GCA_949126865.1 Montipora capitata | reverse complement strand
ATAAGGAATGGAGTTCTTGACATGTGATGGATGTGACGATGAATACAACAAATAACTGTGTGAATCAGTAGGTTTGTAGTGCACACTAGTACATAGCTATCCTGTCTCTGTGGTCAAAGCGGGCCATCATCGCGCCCAACAATTTGATCGACAGTCATCACTACAAACGTCACAAAAAGATAAGAATGACAGAATTCCATTCACCCTCACTTTCCATCCTCATAATCACGCAGTCAAAAGCATCATTCTTAGTAATTTCAAGTTACTCCAAAATGATCCCGAGACTGGTAGAATCTTTTCACAACCTCCACTTATTTCATTCAAACGCGACAAAAACGTAGGCAACTTTTTAGTTAGAAGCGCGCTCAAAACTAACGAGCAACCCGGCACTTTCAAATGCGCGCGCTCACGATGCAAAACTTGTCTTTTCATTGTTAACACTAGCAAGATATCGGGACCTAAGCGATCTGTTAAGATCACCGATCGTTTCACATATACCTCCGCAAATGTCATTTATTGCATAACCTGTACGTTATGCAATAAATTATACATTGGTGAGACAGGTAGACGACTAGGTGACCGATTCCGCGAACACCTTCGCGATGTTGAGAAGAATGACAAGGATGCATCTAAGCCAGTCGCCCGCCATTTTAATCTGCCTAACCACTCCAAAAAACACATGGCTATCTGCGGCCTTTCCTTACATCTAGGTACGACGGAAAGCCGCAAGAATCTGGAACAAAAATTCATCTTTCAAATCGGCACCCTTAATCCTCACGGTATTAACGAACGCTTTTCATTTAACTAATATATTCCTATTTTTCACGTTGCCATGGTACCACCAATAGCGTAGCTCCTACTCTACTATATAAACTACACGTAACCCATAATCCCTCGATTCGCTCTGACGAAGGGCTAACGCTCGAAACGTCAGCTTTTAGAATCTCTGTACGGTGGCCAATTTACATTATCAACTCCGTTGATAAAACCAAATTTTTGTATACTACTTCCCCACCGACGCAGCACCACAGTTTCTTTAGAAACTACCCCTTCATTCATTGACTCATTGACTCGTGACTCATGACTCATTGACTCATTTGACTCATAAAACATGCGTTCTCAGGCAAACTAGTTTGCTATTTACAAGTGCAACTGGGAAATTGAACCGGGGACTACCAGGATTAAATTCAACGAGTGGTCAGAGCGGGTCTTGAACCCGGGATCTCCGGATCTCAAGGCAAGCGCCCTAACCAGTGGGCTACACTGCCTCCTCTTGTTTTGAAACGGCAAAACCAATCCGGTACTAAAACAATTCCATAGGCCATTCAGGGATGTTAGTGGTGTTGGCAGTCACATTTTTCTACAGGTCAAACAAATAACGCCTAATTCAACTTTTTAAAAGTATCTTTTGAACGGAATTTTTGTTAAAAATAAAATTGTGTTCGATTTTTAAAACCGTTACCAACGAAACCGCGAAACACGCATGCCACATGTGTCACAAGCCTGCGGGTCGTGAATGTGTCTGTCGAAAACATACCGGAAAATTCCCCATGGATAACTTGCAATGCCAGATCGATTGTTTAGTAACCATTGACGAAAAATCTGAATTGCAATTTCTACGCAAAAAGGGTTCCATTCAGCGGCGCTCAATGTTACGTTTGAGCCATATTTTAGTCTGGGACTAAAAGAGTAGGGACTGGAAACCAGCTAAAAGTACCTTTCACTGGAACATTTCGGGTATCTACGCTAATGTTGGGAAGTTTTCTGAACGTTTCAGGAAATGAGAAACGTCGCGTTGCAAATAGCAGTTTGATGGCCCGCCACGCGTGGAAAAGTGCTGCCAGTCATTCCATTACGGTCAAGCTACGTCACGCGTGACCAGTAGTTTTGAAATTTGAACTGAGTATTCAAATTTGCTCTCAAGATTCGGTCCAGCTCGGGCCTGTTTCTCGAAAGTCCCGAAACTTTTCGGGGCATTTTCGGGTGTCAAAATTCCTTTGTATCTCAAGAACGGAGAGGATTTAAGTCGTCAAACTTCACAGACATTTTTCTCTTAGTTAGCTTGAAAACATGTTAATAGATCAACTTTCCAAAACAAGCGGTTGGCAGTTTCACAAATAGCTTTTCGGGTCCGGAAAGTTTTCGGGACTTTCGAGAAACGCGCCGCAGGGTCACCAGAAGAGTACGTGACACGAGCTACCCGGAAACCTGTTTTTCGCGTGGGGATATTTCCTTGATATATCGCAAATAAACATTTAACACTGAAGACTGCAAATCTATATCTCAAATGCAAGGAAGAATTACGTTTTTGCAAACGTTGGCCGTATAGCACTTATATACATACATACATACATACATACATACATACATACATACATACATACATACATACATACATACATACATACATACATACTTTATTGAACCTCCCCAAAGGAGATTTTCAGGAACAGAATTAA
This sequence comes from Montipora capitata, assembly GCA_949126865.1. Taxonomy (NCBI): domain Eukaryota; kingdom Metazoa; phylum Cnidaria; class Anthozoa; order Scleractinia; family Acroporidae; genus Montipora; species Montipora capitata. The sequence goes on along the minus strand of OX421448.1, from coordinate 14,753,141 downwards.
CTGATTAGAGTGTAATGTGAAGTGCTAGGTTTCTACCCCATATGAACCATGTGAGCGTTAGCCCTACTAACGGAATGGGCCTACACAAGGACAGAGAGAAACTCTGACCAGGGTGGGAATTGATCTAACCCGAAGGTCGTGGGTTCAATTCCCACCCTGGTCAGAATTTTTCTCTGTCCTTGTGTGGGCCCATTTCCGTAAGTAGGGCTAACGCTCACATGGTTCATATGGGGTAGAAACCAATCACTTCACATTACACTCTAATCAGTTATAACAAATGGTTAGCTATGAACTTTCGTTTTATTGTAAAATAAGCAGTGTTTGAAAAGTGAAAACTATTTCAAGCGTTTGATGAATTATTGTTACATTATTGTGTGTCTCTCGTACCAACTTTCGGGAAAATCCTCAAAATGCCATTCATCTCTCGGAAGTCGGATGTTCATTTCAGTCTCGCGGATACTGGTCACGCGTGACATGGTTCGACTGTAACGCCACCTAGCCCGAGAGCAGGCTTCGCGACTCCCACCGCGAAGAGAGAGCCTACTCGCAGGCTATACGCCTCCAAAACGATGAAACCCGTTTCTTAAATGCAGGCACATGTCAGACGGACCATGTTTTGCGTTACTTGAGATCTACGAACGCTGACTTTCTGTTGACATGAAATATGCTTTGCGCCAACCGCTGCTAGCGAAATGCGCCCGTGCAACGCTGGCAAACAAACTTTCGATAACTGCAAGAAGTTCGCCAACAAGTATTTTGCGACACGAAAGTTCCGAGTTTCATAGAGTTCTAGGCGAATCTAGGGAACTTTCACAATGACTTCTTATAAGAACCCAACAGAGGTCGAAATGAATCAAGTGGTCCTTCCAACACACACAAACGAACGGAAGGAAAACTGTCTTAGCAGTGGACAGCTACTGAAGTGGATGGATGCAGTTGCTTGTCTGTCTGCAGAAAAACACGCTGGGTCATCGTGCGTCACGGCGTCCATGGACGGTCTCTACTTCGAAACAGAAATCTACGTTGGCCAAGTTGTAAACCTCTCAGCTCGGGTAAATCGAGCGTTCAACACAAGTATGGAAGTTGGCGTTTCTGTTCAGGTGGAAGATCTACGTAGTGGAGAGAAGAAGAGCGTTTGCCAGGCGTGTTTTACTTTTGTTGCTGTAGATGAAAATAATCATAAACAACAGCTTAACCCGATTGTACCGTTCACTGTAGAAGAGAAATTGCAGTATGCGCTTGCCAATGAGAGAAGACGAATGCGAATGCAATATCCTGCCGATCTTAAAGAACTCGCGCTGAAGCGTGACAGTGCTGTAGGAATCGAGAAAATTGATGATCTCGAAACAAGCGCTGTCGTTAATTCAGATACGGCATTTGAAAGCGTCGAGCTTGTTCTTCCGCCGCATGCAAATCATCATCACACAGCTTTTGGTGGCCAAGTGATGGCTTGGATGGTAACAGCCTGTACTATCACGGCCGCACGCCTGTGCAGATCCGATCCGTTGCTGAGAGCAGTCGACGAGGTCACCTTTCGAGGTCCTATTAAAGTCGGCGATAGAGTGATCCTTAACACTATGGTAAATAACACCTTTGATGTCTATATGGAAGTGGGTTGCCGTGTAGAGGCGTATGAAATTGGTGGTGACCTGCGACACGTCAATAGCGCTTTCTTGACTTTTGTGGCACCCGATGACAAAGGCGTCCCCAAGACTCTGCCGCCATTACGAGGAGAAACTGAAGATGGGAAGCGACGTGTCGTAGAGGCCATGGTGAGAAAGCGTCTCCGCTTAGATCGTGAGCAGATTCGTAAATCTGTGGGCCCTGCCATCGCTATCCCTTGGAAGCCTCGAATAAGCCATCTTCTGAATTACAACAATATAGAGACACTAGTGAAACTTTATGAACTGACAAGTTGGGAACAAGTGCGATCATCTTCGGGTGTCACGGCATTCAAGCGTGACACAGATAACTACCTTTGCGTGAAGGTAGTTTTCAATGTACAGATCCCACCTGATAAAGCTTTCGAGTTGCTTAAGGATGAAAGCAGGCGAAATCAATGGGACGCGCTGACGATCAAAGTAGAGGTGGCAGAAGTTGTCGATGATGACGACGACATTATCCACGTGGTATTAGAAAGCAAGGAGCGTGACGCGATGAAACCGGATGATTTGGTCCTTCTGGTGTCACGCAGAGTCCCTTGTGATAAGAGAGACTACTTCACCATTGCGTATCGTTCGGTTAAGTATGCAATGATACCCCCACTTCCTGAGTATAATCGGAAAGAGCATCTGTGTTCAGGGATGTTGATTACAGAAATTGAGGGAGAGCCGCGTAAAGCTACCATAACCTACATCAATCAAACCACACGAGAATTGGAGGCGTACATATTGGAGGATCTTGCTGGCTCTACAGAGTTTTACGCCGAGCGATTCAAGAAACTTGAGACTTACCTTCTCGAGGAATCGACCAAGTGAAAGCATTAATGGAGACTTGATGTAAACGGGGCCAGGATAGAGATAGGTTCAAACTCCTAGGGCGACGTTTTGAAGTTTTAATGCTGTATAAACAATAATTAAACAAAAAATGGTTTGTAACGTCAAAGTTAAGGCTTTTTTCCATATGCACTTTATTTCTTGAAAAGACGTTTGCGATTTGAATAATTCCCACCGTTAATTTAGGGTATAATTGTAAGGGATTTTAGAGAAAATTGGGGAAACCAAGTCACCGGTGGATCCTTGTTTCCAGGTCTTCTCTTCTTTTCTTCTCCCTGGAAAGCAGACAGACCTTGGAAACGAAGTTTTGTACAACAGTCGTTGAGTTTGCTATTTGGGTCACCATCCCCAAAAGAAGACCGGACGGCTGCAGTGATGAGGAAGATGCTCCCACCAAAGTCGTTTCCTCTACGAATCAACCTTCGTGATGATCCAAGAAATAAGATAAAGGACAGTAAATCTTTCGGGGAGGGGGGCACATTGATCATGTCGTTTCGAAGATTTTTGCCGGCTTTGCTGGCTTAGGAAAAGGTTAGACCTTTCTTCCACAGAGAAATTTCGACCACAATTTTTTTCGTTATTCGATTATTGATGTAGTTTGAGTAGGGTTGTGTCAGAAAGAGAATCATACAAACTCCACAATTGAGCAGCAAAAATCATCGCTTAAAGTGACCCAAAGTGACTCACTGCGGGCGACGTCTTTTCGTTGATTAATATAAGGCCCGTTTCAAACGTGGAACTTTACATGTGCCGAATCTAATGCAAATGAGAAAAATCTGTTGTTTTCGCTCCTTTGCATTGGATTAGGCACGTGTAAAGTTCGACGTTTGAAACGGGCTTAAGTGTCATTTTGTTACATATTAAGCGTTTGTTAGGAATAGTTTGAATAATCTGGTAAGATTATGCGTGAATAAGATATTGAAATATATTTGCCCTCAGACCGCCAACGTAATACTCCACTGGTTTTGATGTGTGAATCGGGCTCCTTCGTCTCACGCAATTAGGGAGCTTAATTAAGCAAGCGACCTCTGAGTAACGGACGGCAACCGGAAGAAAGTTGTTTTCTGTTTTATTGTCTTGACATTTATGTTTCAAAGTATTTTTCCACTGTTACTGTCGTGGCTTGCGAAATTGTCACTTCCGGTTATCTCCTCGTTATCAAATTGTCACTTCCGGTTATCTCCTCGTTATCAACCTCGCTCACAGGGTGTCCATTGGGTCTCCATTGTTGGAGACCCAATGGACACCCTGGGAGATTTTTTGAAATGTGTTTGGGGAGGGGTGGCAGTGTAGGCCTTGTCATCATTGCGAGGAAGGGAATCACAACGCATTTGATTTTGTGGCCAGACGACCGTCGACAAAATGTTTCACGGCAAGGTATTGAATTTACTACACATGGAATTCGACGTGAAAGATTAACATGCAATTTTAAAGCTGACTGGTTGAAGGAGAGTGCATTTAGTTCCAAGAGACTCTACTTTGAAGACGAAAGACGGTTAGGAGAGAAAAAATTTCAGCCGTGTTTTACTCCTTGCTTGCGGTTTCAAAATTCGTTCAACAAATAAACACAACCAGTGCGGTTCTTCTAAAGGCCTTTTTCTTCAAAATATTTAAATACACATTTTAGAGCAAAGATAGGAAACGTTTATCAACAACCGTATGATGTGGTCTGACATTTATTACGTATAAGGCGACGACTAGCTGGATATACCCTGAACTTTCTTCGACTCACTTCCACAAAAATGCTAACCTCTGGAGATCTAAAATCTGGAGATTTTTTGTCATCCGGAGCACGACGCAGTATGTGTTACTAGTAGGGCCGTACGGCTTTTTCCGACCCTGCTCTCATTGACCTGAGCTGTATTCTGGAACTAATCATGCCTTGTCATTCCAAGAGAGCTTCTAAAGCCTCGAAAGACGACCCAGTTCTCTGTCTGGTGTCTGATTATGTCATGCATGAATGGTTGGCCCAGTTCCAAAAGAATTTACATCCTTTTTCAGCTTCGTTCTGAACTTGCTGTCTTTAATCAACATTGTATGACGTGTGCTGTAATTCCGGAGTCCTTAAGAGCTCGAGTGCTTACCAAGGCCCATGATTCTCGCCCTGGTATCGTTCGTATGAAACAGAGATATACAGAAACGGTTTGGTGGCCAAAGATGAATAGTAAATTGAACAATTTGTCCTTGAATGTGAAGGGTGTGCACGAAGTGGGAAGTCCGTCAAGCCCATGCACTCCCCTATACATCCTGTCCAATGGCCAGTTCGTCCATGGCAGCATCTCCAAGTTGACATTGTCGGTGAATGCGTCGCTGCTCCAGAATCGCACAAGTACATGATTGTTGTCCGCGATCTGCATTCTAAGGGGTCTGAAGTGTCGTGCACGAGTTCTGTCACCTCAAGCACTGTTACAAAGACGCCTAAAGAACTCTTAGCCAGATGGGGGTTATCAGAAGCAGTGACGACCGACAGTGGACCCCAATTTACTTCATTTGAATTCACAGAATTCTTGCGTTCACAAGGGATCAAGCATCACCTGACAGCTCTTTACAATCTTGACGCCAATATGAAAAAGGTCGCTAGTGATAACGTAGTTAGAGGTGCTAATGAACACTCACATTTCAGTAAGGCATTTACCGGTAGTCCTTGCATGCAAATTTCTACCGTGTATAAAATTGTCATGTCACTGGTTTCAGTTGTTTAGTTTTAGTTTTCGTCTAAGTCGTTCGTTCATCGGTGTGAGCTCGCTTGTATTATAATATCATCGTTAGGTTCTTGTAATTTTTAAAAATAGTTCTCTCCGATAGAACAATTAGTTTCCAAAGATGTTACAGTCAAACTCGGACATGTCCAGCTGTTTAATTATAGAACATGTTTTATATTGATCAAATAAAAAAGAGGTTTTTTCAGAACTACTCAATTATTCTTTATCAAAAGTAGGTTGATATTAAAGAATGATACCTTAAAAACTAGGCTGGTATCAAAATCGCTTTCTTTGCATGTTTATCCAAAGTTGACCTATAATCTATGAGACTAATCATTACTGGTGTCACAGGCAAGGTGATATTGATAAAAACTGATGTTTCCTAGACTACCAGCAGTCCCCCTTTTCACCGCTTGGTAAGTCGAGCACGAACAGAAGATAGGCAGGGCAAAAAATGGCCGCGCGAATCTGGATTCGCTCGCTCCTCCTCGAATCCAGACTTCGCGGGACCATTGTTTTCGTGCCGCTTCTCATCGATCCTCACGCTCGACTAACTAAGCGGCGAAAAAGGGACTGCTCGTAATCTAGATGTTTCCATTTTTTAGTTGTCTGTTTGTGCGTTGCTGTTAGCCCTCTGCCTGTTTCATCCCAGTTACCGATGTAAAAGAACCCTGACTTGCACTCACGTGATAAGACGGCCATGTTGGTGTCAAAACACATAAAAGTGAAGCTCGACAGGGCTGTCAACCCCTTAAGTCTTCAAATATTGAGGATTGATAGGGATGGGATGCTAGATGACGTCACAACGCTTGTGACGTGATTTCTAATGACGTCACATTACGTCTTCTCCGCAAGAAATACTCATTGACTCCATTCGACGAATGATATTTAAATCCGGAATCTTTACAATTTTTTCAGCTACATTTGTCTTTACAAGTCCTAAAAACTCCCTCTGAAGCGAAGTAAAATCAATCGACATCTTTGATCTCCGCGATTTGACACAAGTGCACAAGACCTCACGCAACCTAGGCAAAAGTCAAAACTTGCGCGAAAAAGATGATATTGGCATTGCAAGATTTTTGGTTTTTTTGGAGCAATCACATTATTGCTTAAATTACAATCCGTAAGTAGAAACAAACGGTTTACTGGAGCTTATAAAACGTTCGAATTTTTTTATTATCGATGTTAACATAATTCAAAGAACACAAAGTATTTGAAATTTTATTGTTGTGAAAGTCGATTCTCACTAGAAATGACAAAATTCGGCGATTAATCGGGAGATTTCAGACTAGGCTTAGCTAAATAATTCCCGAAAAATTGTCTAAAATTCTTTCCTGAATTTCCGAAACAAAAGCTCTGAAATTCTTTTAGAAATGTCTAAAATTCTCCAAAAACTCTAAAATTCCCGAAAATTCTTATAAATTTCGTTTCTTATTAGTGCAAAGCCTGCCATAAAGATCCGGATTCCTAAACTACGGTGAGAAACCGCTGCTTATATGCACTGTAGGACCCCTTTTGGTGAATAACCGCTGATAAGGAATGGATATGAACGGACTGACCCCCCCCTCCTGGTAGGTTGGAATACAAAAAAAAAAACACGTTTTGTCAACGTTTTTTCCTGTGAAAAGTTTCCAACATGTCAGGTGAAAGTTCAAATTGCTCTTAAGTTCTCGAAATTGTCAATTTTATTCTAAAATTCCCGAGAGTTTCAAAATTATTTTTAATGTCTAAAATTCCCAAAAAAACCCGGAATTATGTAGCTAATCCTATTTCAGACCGTAATCTCAAATTCCCAAGACTTTTACGCTATCGTTCTTTTCACCAACATGGCCACCGAGTGCTTTTTAAAATTTACATAATTTTCAATGAAAATGTTGTTAGAAGGAAGAAAATGAGAGTTACAACTTCGTGGCCTTATCACAATGTTATTACAAGTTGATCAACGAAAAAGCCTTTTTTCCCCCCACAACCACAAAATGCACTACATTGACATATGTAACACTGCCTACAAAGGAGAACCGCTTGGACAACAACCCGTTCAGTAAAAACAACAGTTTTCAATTTCTTTGTTAAAATTGATTTTAAAATGTTTAATAAAGCAAACCACTGACTTGGAGGAAACTTGCAAATGAAATCATAGGCAACAACTTTTTCAAAATTGTCTC
>OX421448.1:14690779-14738279 GCA_949126865.1 Montipora capitata | reverse complement strand
TGCAAAATGTCAAAACGTAATGTACCAGTCAAAGTAAATTAAACTCCGACCCCACCCTGGGATATAGGTGGGGATTAGTTTTGGATGGGGTACAAAAGCTGAAAAATGCCCCACTATGCAGGGCAGAATTTGGGTGAAAATGTGAGAAAAACGGCTGAGTGTTGGTTTAATTATGACATTTGTAGTCAAATAAATGAATAATAATTATTACAATATTGCAATCATTTACAGTTACTATATCAAAGGAGTGTATTCTTATTTCTATATTATCTGTAAAATACAAAGAAATATTGAAGTTTTTTTGCATCAACTCAAACCGGGTTTTCCATTCATTTTAATTGATTGGATACCTTTTTTTTATTGGATCATATATCTTATTGACCGATATATCAGTCTATATGTTGGTCGAGACTCCATTGATATTCGACCAACACTCGACTAACATGTCGACTAACTATCGACCAAGAGCCGACCGCTAGTCTACCGATAGAGACCCTCGACTGTCAGTCATTGAAATTCACCGATACATTACATGTACCGACATTTAATTGTTATATTTTTCGACGATTGATCACCTTCCTATTGTTAGTCAACTGATACATTAGCTGGAATTTGATTCACATGTTGACTGATGTATCGGTGGATACGTCAGTCCTAACTCAAGCGACACTCGACTGACACATGACTGATATATTGATGGACTGTAGAATTAGGCCCAGCAAGGCCGAAACAGCTGTCCATGGTTGCTAATTGACCTAGCTTCCGTAGCAGCCCCTAAATTGACTGGGTGAAATGGTTGTGCACATGCGTGATGTGTTGGCCACACCAGGTTGCTGTTAGGGTATGCCACCTTGCTTTTTTGTTTTTACACTTTAAAATATTTTGTGGCACACCGATCTCTTAATGTGATCCACCTTCCCACACGCTTTCCATGGGAGAACAGTTTTGCAGTTCCCAACCCAACTTACCACATGTCTTGCATGTGGAGCTGCCACTTATGGGGGGTACCTAAAACACCTGTTTGGTATGTTAGCTATGCCATGCTGATGAGGCCCAGCAAGGCCGAAACAGTTCTCCATGGCTGCTAATTGACCAGGTGAAATGGTTGTGTACATACATGACTTATTGGCCATACCGGGTTGGTCTTAGCGTGTGTCACCTTGCCTTTTTTTGTAGAATAAGAGCTGACTGCTGGTCTACTGAGACCATTAAATCAATTCACCCAACATTTCACTGTCATATTTCAGACTTTTTGTCATTATCCGACTAATACATATCTGTAATCTGTCGGTTGTTGTTCATTGATTAATGTTGAAGAGTCTTTATTGGCTGACTCTTGCTCAACTATCGACTGATACAGGACTGACATTTGGCCAATATGCAACCGGTACTTGACCGATAAGCTACCGATATGATCACGGTCGATACACGACTGACATCAATGGAAGTTCGACCTATTTTTCAGTTGACTAATGGTCGATGGTCGGTCGAGTGTTGATCAAGTCTCAACTGACTACCGACCAATACATCGGTTGATCTTTCAATCGAGGTACCCTATAATATAAATGATCCAGTCTATGCATAAATTTCCAAATCAAGATCCCACAGGATGCTGTCTTGAGATAGTCCAAGATATTCATACATACCATAAACAAGAGAATTTAGTGCATTTGCGAGGCAGCCAAGTGAAATATGTTTTCATTACAAACGGCAAATCATTTTCTAGAAAAGGGCATCATGGAAATTAATGGTGTATTCATTTGAATAAGATGAATAATATTAATACAAATGGATTCTTTACATACCCTGTCATGCTTGAAGCCACACAAGTTACCCAGAAATTGTTGCACATAAAACAGCTGCCATGTTGGATTCCCAGAAACTTTTGCAACCAAGAGTGGTCACGATCTTGTTGTTTTTGCTTGGTGAATCCTTGACTAAAGCCCCACATTCCTGGGTGAGAGATGCCAAAGTAAGCTTAATATGCCCTATCTACTGGGGACAAAGATAGCTGCTAAAAAGGTTCTAAATCCACACCAAAGCTCCACATATCCTTGGGTGAGGAGGGGGGGGGGAGGGGTCAGGGTTTACTTTGACTGGTGCATAAAACCTTAAATACAATACCTGTAGGTACAATCTAAAAGTAAAGACTGATAGGACTAGAGTACAACATTATGTAAAACAGCTGTGGAAACTAATCTGTTCAAATGTCACGTTGATAGTGTAATGTGCCAGTGGGCAGGATGGGGAACTACTGGTGTTTTTAAAGATGGCCGTAAGTTTGAATCCTGTCTAGGATTGTTAATTTTCAGTTGTCCTTTTGCCCGTCACCGAGCCACTAGTCTCCTAGCCATGGCAAACATAACATTAGAGAGATAGCAAGGGCTCTGGAGGAGAAGTTGGGTGAACATCAGAAGCAAACAATATCCACTGTCTATATTGGAACACCACAGAGCTCTCAAGTCTTAAAGTTTCCAAAGAGTGAGATGCTTGCTGGAGATTGCGCCAAAGGCACAATTGTCCTGTGTTTCTTGTGCCGGAAGCATCAAAAAATTCTAGGGGAGTCCAGGGGCATGCTCCCCCAGAAATGATTTTAAATTTGAATGTCTCAAATTGCTAACAGTGCACCGTCGAGTCTGCCATTTTGGTTTTTCGTGCTGCTTGCTGAGAGAGCCCATGTTATTATGGTGAGCCTGAGCTAACATATTGACCTATACTTCATATATTAACGGGTGAAAGTCCTGAAGAAACAAAGAAAACTGGTCGCACACAAACAGATTGAACATTGGCCGAAGTTCTGTGCCAGTGAGGGAACATAATTTTTGAAAGCTTTAAACTAATAAAGGCAGAGTTACGTACCTACCAGAAGAGTACCAATGCATGAGAAATACTTGTGTCAGTGTGAGAGCGTGAAATTGCATTGAAATGCATGAGACTCCTGCTCAATGTGTGAGACTTGAGAGCTCTGACACCAGGCCAAGGCTAAAAATGAGGTTGACTGGTAGGAGGCCAAAATCCTTGCCCAGGGGACCAAGGACATTCAGATTAGATGGATCAGTACTGTCAATCTTTAAATAGATTTGGGGGCTATAAACTATGTGCCGACTGTTGTCGTATGACTAAATATATATAAAGTCACATGAAAAAAATAGTGATGAAGACTGTGATACAGTCAGAAGCTTGGAGGTCAGAATTTTGTGAGACTTTGAGAGATGAAACTATAAAATGAAGAATTTGCACTCTCATTTAGGTCACCTTTTGTGGTGAATCTGCCAACTTTACCCTTTTTGTGGTATTTGTCAAACAAAAGACGGTTTCTTTTGTGTCAGTGTTTGGAACATTTGGAAAAGAATAATAGGGCTTTAAATGGATATCTGCCCAAATGGGTTCTTTTGTCAAATTGATGGGTAGTTGAGCAATTCAAAAGCTGGTCATCATTTTATACATAAACAGATTTTGTTGATTTTATTCTTTATGTTGATTATTGTTTTGTTTTAATTTCACTCACATTCAAATTTAGAAGAGCTGTGACATTGCCCTAAACTGATCCATTCAAAGGTGAAGTAATTTTATTTATTTCACAGAAGCCAATGATGAATGTGATCCACTGGAGTATGAATTTGATCTTCTGGAAATTGGCTGCACTGGAACAATCGAGGTCATCCCACAATCAATCAACAAAACATCAAAGAAAGAGCTGAAGCCTCTAACAACAGTGAGTTTATCTTATGGTTTTCCAAGAAAATATGTATTCACTAAAAAATAATCATGTTATTTAACAATTATTGGACGAGGTTGAGCAAAATATTGTGATCTGCGAGACACTGACAAATCATGATATTTTGCGATAACCGAGTTCAATAATTATTTTATCATTCGATGACTGAGTTAACTTTATTTTTCACAATTCCTAACAATTAAATCTTTTTCTGAAGGGTTTCGACAAAACACTGACCCCCGGTCAACTGACCCCCTTACTGACCCCCTATAAAATCAATGGGAAAATGAATACTGCTTACTTAAGCCTCAACAACCCTTTTTAAACAGCATTGTTCAACAGTATTTAAGTCTAAGCACCCATTTTAAAAAGGTTAGCTTACATGAAGTAATCAGCCATCACAACAATAATCGAAAACTAACCTTTTTAAAATGGGTGCTTAGACTTATAAAATAAATACTGTTGAACAATGCCGTTTAAAAAGGGTTGTTGAGGCTTAAGTAAGCAGTATTCATTTTCCCATTGATTTTATAGTGGGTCAGTGGGGGGGTCAGTAAGGGGGTCAGTTGACCGGGGGTCAGTGTTTTGTCGAAACCCTTTTCTGAAAGCTCAGGAAAGCGAACTGTCATATTCACACAAGAGCGTGGTTTCAATAATTACGCATGAGCAGAATAATTTATTATTTGCAGCAAAACACTTACAGTATTTGTAGACAGTTATTTACAGGTCTCGTGGTGGGCTCTCGGCCAATGAAAGGGAAGGAAAAAATTCATTGAATGATAATTATTATTATTCGCCGAAGGCAAAGTGAATTATAATTGCTGAATAAAACTGAGACAAAGTCAAGGTTTTTATTCACCGATATTCACTGAGCCTGAGGTGAATAATAATTATTGTTTAGTATAATTACATACTATTAGGTGATTATTTGTAAAATATGCATTTTCTTTAAATAAAACAATTATTTTGTCTGTCCCCTCAACAAAACAGCTTGTGGCCATTTTGAAAAGACTGCTTAGGTGATTATTGGGTAATAATGACCTCAAGTGGAACCAATCATGGTAGAGAATTTTCATTAAATCACCTTTGCATGTAATTATACTTATAATTTTTATTATTTTACTATAATTTATTATTAATTGTTTATCCCCTCAAAGTATAGGCCCCTCTCTGGAAATTTTAACGAATCCTTTTATAAATTTTCATCAAGGATTTTTCTCGAAAAACAGTCCTTCTTTTTTTTTTAGGTTTAATATTATTGTATGCGAAACTATTTTTTTTTCATCGTCTTGTCCATAGCTTCCCTCTGGTCTGCCACCTTTATTTGCTCCAGATTTGAAGTGTGATTTGGAGAAATATCTCCTGGATCCCACATCACTGCCCATTCATGACTTTCATAAAACTCAAAGGTAAAGTGACACTGTTTCAGTTTGTATGAAGTGGCATTTCAAAGAAATGAACACGCACACGATAAATAACTGCAGAAACATCACAAGCTAAATGGGAAAAGACCATAATATGTATTAATTTATTAGACAGTACAGACTGGCAAGGTTCCTGAAGGTAAAACGATAAAGACTAGTCTAGATGAAGGGCGTTGTCATTAATAATAATAATTATTAGTAATTGCTCCTCAACATGACTCCAGTTATTGGAATCATGTTTCAGAGCAAATTTGTAAAGAAGCCTTTGTGGGAAATAATAATTAAATTGTTATGAGATATTTGAACTCAGGTCAGATTTAGATTCCAGACAGTTACATTGACATTCACACTGTACTTGAAACTGGTATGAAAGAATGAAGAGCTTACATGAAACTGCATGGTTGGGGTTGGGGTTGGGTATTTTTCATGTCTACTCAGGGATACTGTTTAGCCTCTTTGGTGCCTAAAACACAGCAGTATCATGTCAACAAGACCACTTGCAAGATTAATTTTACACCTTGCCTGATCTTGGACCACAATAGATTTTTTCTGCAACGTTTTTGTTTTTGTTTATGTTTCAGGTTCTGGCCTCGTGAAAGAGATTCAGAGAGCTTACTCTTTGCAGATGTCTGTCCAGTTCCATCAACATTGAAAGTGGAGAGAAATCCTACAACTGGAGAGCTTCTTGGTTATAATGAGGTTTGTATCCAATTTGTTTGTCAAACGTTTTGCCCTGAGTTTACCTCAGTGAAGTCTATCCTTTGCCTGGCTAAAGCAAAAGAGAATAATTTCCATCCTTTTATTTTTCTTTCCCATCCTTTGTTTATGATGATCAGCCTGTGGTTTTTCTTTTTGCCCCTTTTTATTATGGTATTGTCCATAATTTGCATTTTAAAGAAGATTCCTTGGTTATCTTTCTCTTGAAAGCACCAATCAAAGTTCTTCATTCTATAAATCACTACACATGACTATGTGAAGAGATGATCGATATAAAATATTATTATGAAAATTTATTGTTAGAATGAAAGGATAGATAAACCATTATTCTCAGTTACCATAAAGGACTAAAAAACAAAGGAAGGAAGAGATTTGGCAAATAATGCACTCCATATTTGTAAATGCAAATTATTATGTACTTTCTACAATGCACTGTAAAAAGTGCCTCTAAAAGTGATCTGGATCACTGATCTTGAGCAGGAGGTCAGTTTTAGTGCTTATTTTTGAAAATGTATTCAGGTCATGTTGACAGATACTGGTTCTACAGCCAAGAATTCTATGTCCCTTTTGCGACAGCCTGGACCACTATCTGCCTCTGTGAGAGGAGAGTCAACCAATTACCCCTTTTTACCAGGTAAAAAAGATTATTTCAGATTTATCTCACCCCAACCTAAAATTAATTTTGTTACATGTAGATGTATGTGGGCTTTTAAGGTTTAAAGTTATGACACTGAAAGATATGTAATTATATATTATTAACAAATAAATATTATTAATATTCCACAAGGGCGCATTCGATATGAGATAATACAGATAGATAGCCAACTAGGCATTTAGCACTGAGTTGGCAGCTACAGTATTTATAATCATTTCATATCCAACAGCCGTTCTATTATAAACATGCCCACAAATTATGGATAAATCTTCCCTACTTTATTTTGTAAAAACAAAGAACTGATGTGTACAGTTACTAGTAATTATTACTTGATTAACCTTTTGCCTGCTAAGAGTGCAATGTACAGGTGTATAGATTTTACTCTGTCTAATGTCTGACAATGTTACTGGTCTAATTTGGTTCATGTGTGAGAGGGGCCAAAGTCTTATTTTTTTAAGGACAAGTAGTCTGGGAGACTGTAAATCAGATCAGATAATAAATAACTGGTATTAGAGTGGTTTTCAATTGAGTGTCGAAAGTAATTAGCGAATTGCTTTGGTTTATGATTACTTCACTCAGTGATTGGTTCAAAGTTCTCGCGCCATTTTTTTCAACCAATCAGAAGTGAAACCAAAACCAATCGTGGCTCGCGCGAGCACATTTTCCCGTGCTTTGTATCGGCTACGATTAATTACTTCGAGTTTTGATTGGTTTACTGGATTTTTTCCGTCGTTTTTGATTGGCAAAAGTAATTACTTTGCTTTTGGTTTTACGACACTCGATTGAAACTCGCTCTATAGCAGATGTCATCAAATGTTGGTTTTATGGGAGAGTGTCCAGCCCAATGCCAAGCCTGGTAATAGACAACAGGATCGACACACTGGAGAATTTAAAGCAAGTATCTTTCACCACAGTGACTGTACTTGTCCTTGCTACACTAATAAAGCCACCACATTTCCCTAGACTTGATTTGATGTCCATTCAATTATTTCCACTTCTTGTCTCCATCTTGGACTAAAACAAATTATTTGCAAGGACTTGACAACAGGAGAGTTGGGCATTTCTTATTTGAATCAGGCCCCTTCTTGATTTTACTGTACATTCCTGATTTTGGGAGTTTTTGTTTGCACTCAGGTGGCATGGAGACTCAGGAAACTTCAAAAGCAGGCCTTGTTTTAGATGGAGAATTGAATTTTGAAAAAGGTCTGTTTTCTTATAATTGTCTCCTTCAAACTCTCCCATTCTTTTGCTGTGTATTAATTAAAAAATTCAAATGTTGGTAACTTAATATTATTATCATTAATAAATGCTTTGTTTTGTGTTTTGAAGACAACGTTTTTAATTATGTCTTGCAAAAGGGTGAGAAGTTCCATGATAGTAAATATCATGCCTTCAGATGACCATTTTCAATGTGTTTGGATTCATCTACAACTGCTGATTCTTTTAACTAGTTTAGTTTTTACTTTCCATTTTACCTGAGATTATCAATAATATTCATAATATTGTGTTAGTGGATTTAAAGACAGCATTTTGAATACAAGGAAACCTAGTTTGAGATATTTTAAATTTAAAGCATTTTTTACCCCTGGCCAACACTTTGGTGAAAAAAAAAAAACAATCCTCTGGAATTGAACTCTATTTTTATCTCAAAACTTTCTCATGTTTCACTTATGTAATGTAGCAGCTGTTCACATGATAGAATCTATACTCCTACACTGTACTTAACACTATTGCATCAGGTACATTTAGTTAGCTGCACTGTGTGCACAATTGCAGGTCTGTAATTCTGCACTTTGTCATAAATTCTATTTGCAGACCTTCTATCTATGCCACCAGGTTTTACCACAGGAGTGTTTTTTAATGACGTCAAAGAAGGAGAAGAAGAAGAAGGTTGGACAAATTGCCTCTACTCTGAAAACAAGTTTTTGGCTCCAACATTAGCTTCAGAATAAGCATCTTACTACCAGGCATTAAAATTACATCTGGAATTTCATGCACCATCGGAGAATAATAATTATCCTAATCCCCAATTATTGTGATGAAGGCACATGTTCCTCCTACCTTGTACAACACAAGATTTGCTTTTATTAGTCCTTTCATACACTTGTTTTCAACATCTGTTGGGCGGATTGGTTGTCTCAGTTGGTTGAGAGTTTGACTAACTTGCAGAAGACAGAGCCAGACCTACTGTCTGGGTCTTAAAATAACTCAGTGACTAGTGAGAAAGTCGTTGCCATGGTAACAACATCGTTTAAGGGTTAGACTTTCAAGTCTTCCAAAATGAGCACTGTAAAATGTAAGCCCTGGCTTACAACCCTTTTTGTTAGGGAGCTTGAGAAAGCTGACAAGAGAATGCTATGAGGAAGCCACAAAACAATGGGTTTAATGAACAAAAGCAATTTAGCTTCTTAGCTTTTAGGCCATCATGTACCTTTCACATTTTGTCACCTTTCTTTGCCATTCTCGTCTTGACAACGATGTGAATCGACCAAATTTGAGGTAGTGTGCTGAACGTGAGTGCAGCTAAAAGTAGACATTTTTATCTTTAGTTAGTGGCCAGATAAAAACACTTAATGGTAGTTTTCAAAAGTCTGCTGTTTTTACAAAATAACAGAAGAACAAGAGAAAATCAATTACCAGTGCTATGTTTATCCACACAGTCATTCATTTAGAGAAAGATTTATCCACAAGTACATCAACACCTCAGGTTCTTGCTATGGCTGATATCATGGCTGGAACAACTCTTGAAGATCTGGAGTACAGTGATGAAGAAGATCAACTGGAGTCTGATGAAAGTGATGCAGATGAGGTAAACACACTGGAATAAACTTAGTGAGCTGATACTCTATTAGGCAATAAAACCATGTATTTTGAAAGCACTGAGTGAATAATGTCTAGATTGGCAAGTGGTGGGTCTGTCAAAAAAGGACTTTTTGACATGTTGGAATTGGTGTTATCTGAGGCCCAATCCACAAATTGCAGGTTTGCTTTAGAAAGTCATGGAGTACTTGTCAAAGTTTTTTATTATTAAATTATTATTATTGCTTAAAACTATTTAAAAATAATTGTGGTTACACACATACACAGTATTACCTTCCAGGCCTCAGTTATTCAAAAGGTGAATAACGCTATCCGCCGGATAAATCACTATCCAGCGGATAAACGCTAGTGAAACCAATTGAATTATCCAGTGGATAGTGATTTATTTAGTGGATAGCGCTAGCCACCCTTCAAACAACTGCACCAAGTGCACCAGTGTAGATATAAAAATTTTGAGTGTTATTTTGCCAAGATTTAAAACAGACCCTTTTGAAAGGATCTTGATATCAGCGGGCAAGTCAGAAATTTAAAGAAAACAACAAAACTATTGAAATTACAAGACATGTTTTGACAGAAACTTCTGTCATCTTCAGTTGATCAATGTACAAAGCGTTAAGTTGAATTAATTTATAAGTCGGAAAAAGTGCTAATTATGCCAGTAACAACGGAATGTACATAAAACGTGACAATGTGAGAATTAAAAGGATAGTTTTAGATTTACATGATGCAGTTGTTATTTTAGATCACGCCTCTACAACTTTTCAACTCAAGATAAAAGAAGCTTTTCATATTAAAAGAAAACAACCTTCTCTTAATCAACAACTGCATCACGTAAATCTAAAACTATCCTTTTAATTCTCACATTGTCACGTTTTATGTACATTCCGTTGTTACTGGCATAATTAGCACTTTTTCCGACTTATAAATTCAACTTAACGCTTTGTACATTAATTAATCAACTGAAGATGACAGAAGTTTCTGTCGAAACATGTCTTGAATTTCAAAAGTTTTGTCGTTTTCTTTAAATTTCAGACCCTTTTGAAAATTCGTTTCTTATGGCTTGGGTAGGATATTCATGTGCAGATTCATATTCAGTCAGGATCCCTTTTTTCCATGTGCATGCTGCACTTGAGGCCATCATTTTCTTGAAAGTCTTTGTTTTCACAACTGGAAACACTTCATTTATCGCTGAATCATGAAGCATTAATTGTCCCCTTCATGTTCTTTTATTATCAGATTCCTGGAAAAGAAGAATCTAATGTTGAACAAGGAGATATCATTGAGGGTACTGTATGAACAAGTTAACAGTAACTTTTATAATTATTATTTTTGAAATGATTTGTGCTTTCTTTTCCAAAAGAAGTTGCTCCTTTGACAGTTGCATGCATAGCTAGTTCTGATGTTCATTGAACTACTGGAACCCAGTGAGAGCTCGGTAGTATCAATGTATCAATGTAATGTCATCCTTGTAGTATTATTGCATTAATGCAGTCCAATCATGATGCAAGTATTTGGGGAAAATGCCATATCTGCATTGAAACATCAACCTTGTTCCTAGGTCCTCACGTTTTTTGGTCCCCTGAAGCAGTGAAGAGAGGACCTGGGAACGAGATTGTTTTATTTTGACATTAATAATGATGATGATGATGATGATTATAATAATAATAATAGTAATAATGATGATAATGATGAACTTTATTTAAGTTTGGAGTGTATTTACCGCTGCGGCACTAACGTAATTAGGTACACTACAGAAATCAGATCAAATCATTGGTTGGTTTTTGAGGAGAGGGGAAAACCGTTTTGCCTGGAGAAAAACCTCTCGGAGCAGAGTAGAGGACCAACAAACTCAACCTACATATAACGCAGAGTTTGTGAATAGAACCTGGGCCACATTGGTTGGAGATGTCATTGCCCTCACCATGGGGCCATCGCTGCACCTTGAACGTTTTTGCCCCATGCATTCATGGTTTTTCAAATGCTGTTGTTGTATTTCAGTAGTATATTTTTTGTTTATCATTTAAGGGAATGCAGGAGATAGTCTTGAAAATGTTTTAGTGAAGGTATGGTGTATCATTCAAACAAATACTTGATAACAAACCAGACGGTATTACGGCTTAGCATGGGTACAAAAAAGTATTGAGGCGAAGAGGTTAGTTTTCATGATGAGTAGAAAGTGCTTGTACATGAAAGGGATTTGTGATAGGAGGTGGGTTTTGTGTAATGAAAAGGTTGTACCAATGAAACGAACGGGACCGTTCAAGCCTGGATTTTTAGGCTTAATTACAATGATCTTTTGCTCAGAAAGTAGATTGCACCAACTTGTAAAAAAAAAAAACGTTTGAGGTCAATACACTTGTTTCACCAACTGTTTGGTACAAGATGTACTTAACGGCGTTGATGCCTTAATTAATTAAAACTCTTTGTCAATTATTTGTAGGAACAAGCTTCAGCAGGGAACAAATTTACCTCAGCTGCTCCTGTCACCGAAAAACCAGTCAAACAACAGTGGGCGGTCAAGATGAATGTGACAGAACCGGTGAAGGATTTTCACAAACGTGTCCCTAATATGGCGCACAAGGTCAATTTTTTTTCTTGTTGTGAGTCACAGCTTTTCAAAAATTGCTGCCGCAGATTCCTTTTAGTGATTATATTTAGATCAAGCTTCACAGGGAAATAAATTAGATGTGGTTGAATGTCATATGAAGGAACTGGTGAAAAGTATATTCTTTTACGGCTGTGCACAGAAAATAGAGGGACGAATGTTTGCGCTGTGGCTTAAGCCAGGTGATCTGGTGACGTAATTCGTAGGACTGGCAAGAAGAATTTTAACGTCGTATCCCACAACCGCGCGCGGCCTTATTTTCGAATTTAACTTTTCTCCCCAGTCCTCCGAATTACGTCACCAAATCACCTGGAGGTTGTTTGAATGTTCAAATTTATGATTACGTCATATCATTTTGTACTTGTAGTGGCCGTTTGAACTGGACACATTTCAAAAACAAGCTGTTCTGTGTTTGGAAAACAACGAGTGCGTGTTCGTTGCAGCTCACACCTCTGCTGGGAAGACGGTTGTCGCCGAGTACGCCATTGCCTTGGCTAACAAACACATGACAAAGTGAGCTTTTACGGAGCTTTTTAGGGAACTGGGCTAGAGCCGTTTTTGATTGAATGCCATAGGCCTGAACCAAAATTGGCCAGCAGACGCAGAAAATCATATGAGCCAATCACAGCGCAAAGCAAATAAAGAATAAAGAATGCGAGCAGGTCACGTGGTTTTGCTTTTCCTTCTGATAGGGTGAAAATGTGTCGCGTACTTTTTATTGCAAAATCAAACCAATGGTGACAGCACTTTCGCCACTCATTGAAAAACTTCACAATTATGGGACCTTTGAAACAGTTTTTTTTTTTTAGCTTGCAAGGAATAATTTTGGTCCCCTCTTGAGATAAAAATAAGGTTGGACCTGAAGTAAACACCAAACGAAAATCACATTTCAAACTATTAATTCCAGGAGTTGCAGGGAAGACTTTCATACAATCCAGTTCCCACAAATTTTCACACTTGTCCTTCAAGTTTTGCTGGATCACCACTGGGAGAAGACAACTTCTTCACTTTAAATCCGATTTATTGTAAAAGGAACAGTATTTACAAAGCTTGTCAATCTTGCAGTGAACATTATTTTCTTGTTCTGTTTGTAATTGTAATAGCGTTCTTTTGATTTTCGACCTTTTCTTTCCGTCATGCTCAGGACTGTGTACACCTCCCCTATCAAAGCGCTATCTAATCAGAAGTTTCGCGAATTTAAGGACACATTTGAAGATGTTGGTTTGTTGACTGGTGATGTTCAAATAAGACCTGAGGCGTCTTGTCTTATCATGACAACAGAAATTCTGCGGTGAGTAAGTTCCTGTTGACCTTTAAAAGAACTTAAAATGGAGGGGGAAGCGGGGCTGGAGCAGTGGTGCAGTCCTTCCACCATTATGGCGCGGGATCGATTCCCAGATCCGGCGTCAAAAGTGGGTTGAGTTTGTTGGTTCTCTACTCTACTCCAAGAGGTTTTCCCCGGGTACTCCGGTTTTCTCCTCTCCTCAAAAACCAACATTTGATTTGATTTGTTCTGATTTCAGTTGATTTGTAGTCTCCCCAATTAGGAGAGCACTTGTGCTCGGCAAAATAACCTAGAACTTAAAAAAAGTGATTATTATTATTATTATTATTATTATTATTATTATTATTATTATTATTATTATTATTATTATTATTATTATTGTAGAGTTTTTACATTGACGCTTCAAATTGTCTTTCCTGTAACCAATTCATTTCTACTATAATTCCAACTGACGATATCAAATAAGTTCAATGTCGTCATTTTTCCACAGTTCCATGCTGTACAATGGTTCTGACACAATAAGAGATGTGGAGTGGGTGATTTTTGATGAAGTCCATTATATAAATGACGAAGAGGTAGGATTGCAAACATTTTAAAGCCGGGTTTGCATTAACCTGTGAAAGAGGCTTTCAACATCATCATCGTAATTACGATCGTCATCACCATCGTCATCATCATCACCATCGTCGTCATCACCATCATCATCATCATCATCATCATCGTCATCGTCATCGTCATCGTCATCGTCATCGTCATCGCCATCGTCGTACTATTTCAGCCCAACTTCCCATGACTTGTGGAGTGCCACAGGGAAGCATTTTGGGACCCCTGCTCTTTAGTATCTACACTAATGATCTTCCGAGTATTCCACACCACAGCTCCCTCCAGTGCTACGTAGATGATACTAAATTGATATTAAATTCCAACCTACAGGACCAGGCAAACGTGACTGCTAAATTAAATGAAGACTTATGCAGAATTAGTTACTGGACCTTTAAAAATCAACTTTTTATAAACCCTAGTAAAACTGTTTTAATTATTTTTGGCAGCAGGGCGATGGTCATCAAAGTAGGGGATTTTCGTCTAACTTTGTTAGGAAAAGAAATTACACCGGTCACCATTGCTGAGGATCTGGGAGTCATTCTAGATCCCTGCTTGACATATAATGATCATATAACTTCAACAGTGTCCAGGTGCATGGCGCGCCTGGGCCAGATTAATCAAGTTAAACATGCCTTTGACTCAACCACCTTAACTATCATAGTTAATGCCTTAGTCTTTAGCAAGCTATATTATTGTTGTAATGTCTGGAGCAACACCTCCGAGTACAACTTAAGTAGGATCCTAGCAGTACAAAACTTTCGCGGCCCGTATCGTCAGCAATTCAAGGAACTGATACGACCATATTTCCCCTATCCTTAAAGATTTAAAGTGGCTACCTGTGAAGACAGCAGTTGTATTATCGCCACGCAGCAATGGCCTTTAAATGTATGTCGGGGTGAGCACCAGCCTCTTTATTTTCTAAATATATTCAAAGAGCTACCATCACCAAGCGTACAACGAGGAACTCCCAGATGCTAAATATGCCTTTGTATAAAACTGTCGCAGGACAAGGAACTTCCAATTTCAGGACAGTTAAACTCTGGAAGTCACTGGATTCTACTCTTAAGTTGAAACCGACACTAAAGGACTTCAAACGTTGCCTGAAGAGATTATTTATTTATTAGTTAATTAGCTAATTAATCTACTTGTACATAGTTTTAATTATCTCTTTATTCTGAAAAGCCCATTTGGGACGAATAAAGTATGTATGTATGTATGTATGTAATGGTATCCGGCGCCCTTTTATCGCTTTTTTGGTCTTTGAATAGAGGGGTGTCGTCTGGGAAGAGGTGTTGATCATGCTACCGGCTCAGGTCAAAATTATATTGTTGTCGGCCACAGTACCAAACACCCTGGAATTCGCAGACTGGATTGGGTGAGTGTTTTTTGTTATCTCCTACCTTAGTGTGAAGTGAGATTTAATGCATTTACCCAACCGTTTAATTTGCCTCAATAAAGACGACCGACTGGTGCGGGAACCGCGGGACGGGTGTTTGAATCCCGGTGGGACTATCACTTCTGCCTTGTAATGACGTCTGCAACGTCTGTAAAGCACTCATGTCAATCAATTATACACAAACCGGTACAGTCGAGACTTGCGGTGTGTACAGCAAAAACTGTGCGGGAAAAAGCACGATAGTCTGTAAATTCAGCTTATGGTCCTTTACCTGGTGTAGAAACGGAAGAACGCGGATCCGTACGTAGGAACATGGCATTTCATGAGCTGCATTTAGAAAATATGGGCCATATTTTGCACTGGTGTTACACCTGAACTGCACTGCTCTTAGCCCATCAGAATCGAGTAATCTTTTCATGTATATCATTAGAGATGGAAACAAGTTGGCTTTTTGTTGATAAGTTGCAGAAGTGTCCATTGCCTTGGAGGCGAAGCAATATAAAGACAGTTGTCTATCGATCTTTTCTTCTTTATCCACGCTAAGTTCATTATAAGCCCGGCAAATTACCCTTCACAGTTACAACCACTACACCGAAGACTAGGTCCCTGAAGTCCATTAATGAGATGCATTTTTCAGTCCGTATTCGACCGACTCGCGGGTTTGCGGTCTGTACAAATCGTGTTTTCACCGGCCGCAAGGTAATTACACATCGAAATTCTGGATTATGATTGGCTAATAAACAATAGGGTTTGGTCAGAACCAATCAAATCTTTGGTTTTCAAATTTGGAATTTTGGTCGTCTTTGAAAAAGTCCTACTTATTTATTTCAAATTGCACTCGAAATCATGTGATTACCTATACAAATTTTCTTAGTCGCACCAAGAGAAAGAAAATCTACGTCATCAGCACCCCGAAGCGCCCAGTCCCCCTGGAGCACTTCCTTTACACGGGCAACAGCAATAAAACGAGTAACGAACTGTTTATGATCGTGGATGCCAATAGTAATTTCCTGACCCGCGGTCACGAGGCTGCTGTAGCAGCGAAAAAAGCCCGGGAAGGAAAAAGCAAGGACGCGTATGGCCCCAAGTCACACCAAGGTACCAACATCAAAGAGGTGAGTTGGCAAAGCAAGACATTTCCATCTCGGAGTAAAATTTGAGCTTGCGAATGTTTCCCACGTTTTACCCCGTTTAGCAAACCAAGGAAAAATCATCGCGACATCCAGAAATGCTGCTACACTCCCTCAGAAACATTTTGTTGCGTTCTCTTAACGTTTTCTCGTTTATCCCGCATTTCAGGCAACATCGTCACGTAGCAACGGATGTTCACGCAAACCCCTTTAGGCCTGGCCAAACGCTCGCAACATTTCAACGCAACATCATGCAACATTGTTGCATGATGTTGCGACATGTGTTAAATGGGCTGGCCAAACTCACGCAACATTTTCAACGTTTTCAACGTTTTCAACACAACTTGTCGATGTTTATGTGCCCCATACCCCTGGCGCGCAACAAGTGGACCTAGCGCGCATGCCCTAGTGCAACATTGTTGCGTGAACGTGGCCAAACGAGAACAAGATCATGCAACATCCAAAATGTTGCACTAAAAAGTTTTCAAATTTGATCCAACATTATCCAACATGTTGCAACATATCGGGTGGTCAAACGTACGCAACATGTTGCGCCCAACAATGTTGCAAGATGTTGCGTTGAAATGTTGCGAGCGTTTGGCCAGGCCTTAAATTATACATAAAAAACAAATGGCATCAGACGGCGAACTCTCTAGTATCATGTTTTCTGTGTGTCGCTCTCGCGTTTAGTGATCATGTAGTCGTTACGGGCAACATTGTTTCCTCGTTGAGCCCTCTCTTAAAGGACAGCCCCAAGCCAATTTTTTGTTGTTTCTTCTGTACCTACAAATCTCTTAGTTGTGACAAAAGTAGATTTCATCTCGATCTTTTGATTTCAGAAAGTAGTCTACAACGAAAGAACAATTATTTAGCCAGCTTAATAAGCTTTCTTAGTTCATGAAGTATTCTTTATATACCTCGGCTATATTCGGACTTTTTGTAAATCGCCTCCTCATTGTAGACTCTGAAATTTTACTTCAAGTATAGTATACGTAGCGTATTTTTCCTTACATACATAAAAAAGTACTAAAAGAGTATTTTTTGCCCAGGCAAAGTTTTATTCGCTTTATACTGGCTACCCAATACTGATACAGCTTTTCTAAGTAACATTTCACACAAACACAAATTTATGTTGCAATAAAGACTGTAAAAAAAGACTACAATTTATTGGTAGAAGGCCCCAAAAAACTCAACACTTTCGCCGGCCTCTTTGTTAACATTAATTCTGTGTTTTCTGTTTTTACAAAGGAACGTAATATCTGGCTTTCCTTGATTGAGATGCTGCGAAAGAAGGAAAAGCTACCAGTGGTCGCTTTCACCTTCTCAAGAAAGAGATGCGACGAAAACGCGGATCAACTGGGAAATCTTGACCTCACCACATCCACGGAAAAGAGTTTAATCCATGTTTTTATTAAGAAATGTGTGGCAAGACTTAAAGGAAGTGACAGAAATCTACCTCAAGTAAGGTGTGATCGATATGAGTTGGAACAATCATGTAGATTTCATTGCTTCTAAAGCACAAAGTATATGCTTACCTTTGTCGAAATTGTTATATATAGCTTGGGTCAGGTCTCGATTGGATGTAATCTTTAAAAAACGAGCAGCAGTGTTTCATCGCGTTTAAAAACACGAGGCGTAGCGGACTGTTTTACGCCTCGTGTTTTTAGACCCAATTAAACACGTGCTGCGAGTTTTTTAAACGGCTTCAAAAAGTGTGGTTTTCCGCTGGCTGAGGAACGAAGGAAGCGTTTTTCTCACACATGGCTGGGAGTCTGGGTACAGGTCTGCGGGGGGGTTTTCAGGTCACATGGCTCGTGTAAAGTTTCAGTTTTTGTTTTGCCATCCGCCGTTGCCTGACATTCCCCACCCGCCCACTCATGAAGTACTTGTAGAATGTTTCAGTTGAGGTGATCTTATTCTCTAGCCACTTTTTGTATCATTGTAAGACAATTATGTTCTTGTTAATAAAGGTCAGGCTGTGTGGTTCGGCTTGGCATGGCTCCCGGTAGTGTGTGAGAACATTCCACGAAAAGCGTGTTCCTCGGGAGTCCGAACAAAGGTTTAAATTGTGAGGGGAAGATATCACCATACAAGAAAAACAAGTGGACCTTATAAGCAGTATGGTAATTTTAAAAGCATGTTTTTTCCTTCGGTCCTTATTCTTTGTCGATGGTTGAAGGAGGTTGGTTGAGAATGCTACGTAAGAGAAAGTTCAGAGAATTGAAAACTGCCGATGAAAAATCGGAAAAATCCGCCGCAAAAACACGATATGTCGCAAAATGGTATTTTATTATTCCGCAAAGTGGCAACTTGCAAGGCTGAACAAACAAACAAGCAGCGAGCGAAGAAGCAGGGTTCGGCGTTGAACGGGACAAAATCCACAGTCTAGATACGAACATTGTTAACATGACGGCAGAGTCGTCGAATTTTTTGGTTGACAAAATTTGTTGAAGAAGTTTGGAAGAAGGATGGGTAAAAGTATCCGCCCGGAAGTTTGTAACGGCTGAAAAAACGAGCAGCAGTGTGCGAGTTTTTTGAACGGCTTCAAAAACATTCCACAAAGAGAGTGTCCCTCTGGACTCAAAACAATGGTTCAAATTGGGAGAGGTGAATATTAGCATACAAGAAAAACAAGCTATGCCTTATTAGTATTCTTTATATAAAGAATACTAACGAGGAGTGTTTTATCAGAATATAAAGCTCATACACGTGACGTTTTATCGGTGTTTTGATAGGCTGTTAAGCTCATAAATTATTAATGAGTTTTTTTTAAAAATAAAGACCTAGTGACCTTTATATAAAGATCATTTCCTTTGAGAATAAGTGATAATTGCATTGTTTGCGCATTCAGCCCCACACTTCCCTGGGACTGAAATCAAAGCCGCCACCGGGCTTTTCAGAATGATCGTAGATTACCAGGTATAAAGACTCATACGCGTGATGTTTTATCGATGTCTTGATATGCTCTTAGCCTCGTGAATTATTAATGAGTTTTTGAAGTGCTTTAAGAACTTGTATGTTTTGAATATTTTAGATTATGTATCTTTTGTCTCTCTCTTTTCACTTTTTACGTCGCCAGTCTTGACTGGTTGTTCAGGCGCGCTTGCTCTATAATCTTGTTAAACTTTTTTCAGGTTTCCAGGATACAAGAGCTCTTGAAACGTGGGCTTGGTGTTCATCATAGTGGAGTACTGCCTATCATCAAAGAGGTGTGTTTTTTGTCACTCCACTTTTCAAGACACTCCGAGCGCCTCCTAATCACCACTTAGCTACCAAAACGCAACGACTGATTTACTTCACTATTCCGTTTTGCTTTCTTATTTTCTTGCAGATGGTGGAAATGTTGTTTGGAAGAGGACTAGTAAAGGTTTGTATTTGTCGTAGTTTTTTTTTTTTTTTTTCAAGTGATTGTCTTTTATAGACATATAGAATTCGAACCGCTGACCTCTGCGATGCTGGCGCAATGCTCTACCAACTGAGCTATGAAGCCACTCAATTCTTGGATTTCACATGACGTCACGGCCGCCATGTTGGTGTCCCCAAACAATGAAATGGCGGCCATGTTGATGTCCCGATCCAATCCTCCGGGAATTGAAAGCTATTATTATGCTAACGGCTTCTTTTGTTTTCGTTGAAAAACATGGCTGTTGATCACGTGAGTCAAACCCAAGAATTGGCAGCAGGTCAAGGTGTTGGGCTCATTTGTTCCCGTGAAGGACTCGATGAATGAAATGAATGTGTAATTGAAGTGCGGGTTGTAGACGAAAGAGAGAGGTGATCCTCGCACTAGCTTATCTGGACAATTCAAGCAATCGTCCTTTATAGACACCTTAAAAATTGGAGTTTGTGCACAGATCTTAAATCAGAATGAGTCTAAGCATGATCTATTTTCAGATTCTGTTTGCTACCGAGACGTTTGCAATGGGAGTAAACATGCCCGCTAGAACAGTGGTGTTTGATTCAATAAGGAAACACGATGGAACTAACTTTCGAGATCTGTTATCCGGTGAATATATTCAAATGGCTGGCCGCGCAGGACGGAGAGGGCTGGACCCGACCGGAACTGTAATTCTTCTTTGCAAAGGCAGTATCCCTCTAATGGCTGATCTGCACAAAATGATGTTGGTAAGGGTTTACGATAATTCAGACACCGGCTATCACTCTTAATTCTGGACCTATTCAATTTCTTTTTAGTCATTACTCGGTGACGAAGTTTAAATGTAAATTCTCTTAGCATGTTTTTTTATTTTTTCCTTCCTTATTTTCCTTTCAGGGGAAGTCTTGAAGATTTCCCTGCGGGGAGTCAATTTTTGTGCTAGTGTTGTCATTAGCTTAGTGAAATCCTGTATTTTCATGAACCATCTTAGCGCCATCCCGTATCCTTATTAGCACGTTCTTGGAGTTTCCCGTTTTCACCTCGACGAAAACAAAGCAGAACATTTCATCCACGCTCGCATTTTCGCATTGTACTCACTTGTTGACACTTAACTTTGCTTTTTGGTAAGTTTTCTAAGCTCTGATGCCGTCGTTTTCAAGAGTTGCCGTGTTTCGCCAGTTCACAATAAAACGATATCATTTTCAAAGCGATTGGGTTTCGTAATTCTCCACTTTTTAAGTCGTCTTCAAGATTTTCGTTTTCGTACGTTTTAGTGTGAATGATAATCTCCCTATCACCGATTTTCGATTTTATTGTTTTGTTAACAGGGCAAACCAACACAGTTGGTTTCCAGGTTCCGTCTCACGTACTCCATGATTCTGAACCTTTTGCGCGTCGAAGAGCTGCGTGTGGAAGACATGATGAAAAGAAGCTTTGCGGAGTTTCACGTGCAGAAAGATTCACAAGAAAGAAAGCGCGAAATGGACGAATTAGAGAAAAAGCTTCTAGATATCAAGGAGCTGGAGTGTACGTTTTGCTCCGAGGATTTAAAATCGTACTTCAAGACTTGCAAGGAGCTGTCAGAAATAACGCGAACTGTTCAGGTAATGCCTAATTGCCGGTGTAGTCCGACCGTGAATACACCCTGGCAGGAAAGGAAAATTCCCAAATCCCCAGTCCTCAGTCTAAGTCCAGGAAAATCCCCAGTCTCCCTCCTTCTTATGCTCGACCAGTCAGTCAGTCAGTCATCCGGCCTCATCTTGCCTGATCCTTGCCACCTTGGCTGTTCCTACCGTCAGACCCTTCCACGTTTTGCTGTCTCAATGCTGACCAGCCCGTAGGTCTCGGGTGGTCGTTTTCCTGTCTTCTATGTGAGGTTGTCCATATTGGTCTTGGGTAGACAGCCCTGTTTTCTTGCGGGCGCACCCCGAACCCTGCAGCACAGTTTTAAGGGAAACTCCATTCCTTGTGTAGGCAAGCGTGTTCAAGGAAAGGTGACTTCCTGCTGATTACTTGCTGCAACAGTCACGTTTCACCCCCAACCTCCTCTTGTATGCCGTTGTTACTCGTTCTGTTCTGCCATGTCACACCAAATAGTTGGCAGTAGAATGACATATCTGTTGCACGGAGCCTTTGCTAATCGCTTTTTTAAAAATGCTCAGTCCCCTCTGCACCGTGTAGAATCGCAGATAATAGTTTTCAACAGTTCGATTTTCACTTTGGTGGAAAAGGCTTCGCCCTATCAGATTGTTCGACTGATACAGATCAATAAAAGGATTGATTTCTATCACATAGACAGTGTGGATTTTGGGATCAAGGTTTTTTTTTGCGAGATCAAGCTATGAAGGAGCTTTCAGAGAGCCGAAATTATGAGCTATCGATGAGTAAAAGTTTAGTGCGGCCAAAAATTTAACATGGTTAAAAAAAAAAAAAAAAAAGAGTTTGCAAAAAGGACTGTAAAATTGCTAGTTCCGCGAGGGTTAAGGGGAAAAGTAAATGGTTCCCAGTTTGTGTGAATAGGTGATAACTATGACTTGAAACAAAAATCGCCCTTTTCGAGGCGTATGTCACCCTGAAACCATAAGAGCTTGAAATTATTCACACACTATAGCCTTCCTAGTGACACCTATGCGCTCATCTCTCTTATGTGGTAAGAAAGATAAACGGACTTTATTTCGTGATTAACATTTGTGCTTTTTTACTTGCTCTCCGTTAATTTTAATTATTCCAAAAATTTCCGTTCTCAGGCTGCAATTCTGTCTTCTTCTCATGGTCAGCGGGCTCTCTCTCCAGGCCGTGTCGTCACTATAAATACCGCTGAACACAGAAATGCGCTCGCTGTGATATTACAAGCGGAAAATTCTTCCAACCAGGGCTACTCGACCATACATTCTCATCGATGTTCAAGTCCTGAAGAGAGGAAGTTTCTCGTCCTCGTGATATGTGACTTACAGGAACAATCCCCTGGTTTGTAAATTTCTAACATTCTTATTAATAGTTATAATTTTTTTAAATGTTGCTGAAATCAAATATGTGATGCAAATATGTCACCCGCAGTGACACGAAACGTGGATGAGGAGCCAAGGTCAGGGGTCACATGATTTGTCCAGGTGTAAGAAAATGAGAACTGGGTACTACTGTCTGACAGCGTAACATTTGTTTGAGTATAGAGCTGGCGAGGAAATACAGCCGTTAATAAAACTAAAGGCATTTTTACCCGAGGGACGATGATTTCATAGTATCGTCTGCCGGTTACTTATTTTAGATTTAAATGTCCTAATTTGTCACAGTTCATTATACCCGACAGTGAACAACGTTTCTGCTGCGCCCACGCCAAGCGTGTCTTCAACAGCTAAAGAAGGCCTTACAGAGGAAATACAGCCGTTTGTAAAACGAAAGTTGTTTTTACCCGAGGGACGATGTTCTCATGGGATCGTGCATGTGAATGGAAGTGAAGTTAGCGCTATTTCTGTTCGCGCAATGAAGGTGGATACAAGCAGAATCATCGCTGATCACAAAAAGAGAATGCAGCCGAGATTCAGGTGACTTCGCAATTTTTTCCACCTCTTTTCCATGGCCTGCTTTAGATGGCATTGCAAATATTTTTATTGCAATTATCGTCAGAAAGTGTCCTCTGCATTCTTTTCCTCTAAAAAGGACAAACAAGTGCATTTCCTCCAACCTAAAAGTATTGCTAACGCTAAGGCATTTCCTGGAACCTCTAAAACTACAAGTTACCCTTCTGTAGTTAATTATGATGATGGCAGGTAGATATAGTTTGTTTGTTTGATTTGGTAATGTCTCAACCTAATCGTCAATGTGTCCTTGTTCTCAGTTAGTTTTTCGCCGCTGAGTCAATTGTTGAATTTTGTCATTGTTATCAGCGACTTTGGGATTGAAGTTCAAGT
Source organism: Montipora capitata (assembly GCA_949126865.1). Taxonomy (NCBI): domain Eukaryota; kingdom Metazoa; phylum Cnidaria; class Anthozoa; order Scleractinia; family Acroporidae; genus Montipora; species Montipora capitata. Next base: position 14,714,642 of record OX421448.1, on the reverse strand, counting down.
ACGACTTCCAGTACAAATTTTCCGTTCTGAGCATGCGTAGAACTCTACCTTCTAAACCCAATAGGCTTGCTCAGAACTCTGTCTCGAAGTCCTACTCTTACTTCATTCATTCTTAAGGCCGATATTATCACTGCCAGTTAAAGCTAGTTATTTCCGCATTTGTTTTACTCAGTCTTAACGTTCGTTAGGAAATACTCCTTTTCCCATTTCATTTAACTCAAATTTCCTTGCTGTTTTTCAAAAGGAATGACCCGCCTGGTAAAACTACCATTTCAGCGGAACAGGAGCTGCTAAGATTGTCCGAGGCCAATCCTGAGGGACTGAGTACTATGGATCCTGTCAGAGATTTTAACATCCGGGACATCGATATGGTGACAACCATAGCGCGGAAACAGAGCCTCGAAGATACAATATCCAACTTCAAGTGTTTAGACTGTCCAAAGTTCACAGAACATGTAAGTGTTTTCAGACCATTTTGTTTTGGCGTATCCGTCAATTTTTTCATCGATTTGTCTCACATGCCGGGGGTATTGTTAGTGCAGTGAAATATTTGTTAGTATAGTGGAATCTCAGTTGTTTGTTTGGTGGAATCTTTGTTAGTGTAGTGGGATCTTTTTTTAGTATGGTGACTCGGCAAAGCAAAGCGGCTTCCACTTAACGATTCCGCATTCTTTGCCCACGATGATTGCAATTCTTGGTCAAGGTGAGAGACAGTTTTCGTTCGATGAGTGTAAAGAAAATCTGTTAACTATGAAAGAAATTTTGCCGAAAATTTTGTCGGACGCAACTAAGTTTCCAACGTTAGTGGTAAGAGATCAACTACATACTCCCAGGTTATCCGCGCGCGCGATGGATTCCGACGGAACATTAAGGCCGTTTATACGAGAGAAAATAAGCCGCGGCTTACATAAGACGCGAACACCCCGTTTAAATGGTACAAAATCGAAGTTCACGGCTTACTCCATCCGCAGCTGTAGCTCAAGCCGCGGCTTATCCTGGCTTAGGGGTTTTGGGCTGTGCTCATCTTGGCCGCGGCTTACCTTGGACCTGAAAATGTTCGTATAAATGTATTCAAGCGTTGTCCGCGGCTTGCTCAAGCCGTGAACGGCTCCTGCGCATGCGTTTGTTTTGTTCTTATGGCCCAGACTTCCTGAGAAAAATGGCGAACGCGAGCAACGAATCACGTATTACTAAAGAAAAAGATTCAGCGAATAACCGAATGTGGAGTGCCCCGGAAGAGAAACAGCTTCTCACTATTTGTAGTGGCCTTGAAATTGCTAAGCTACTTGATAATATCGTCACTTCAGCCAGTGTAAGTTCCGCACAGCACACCGCAAATTGTTCGTTTACGAATTTACTGGATCGATACTGGATTACATAAAAACTTAAGTTTAATAATTTTTCTTCGCTTGTTTGCTTACTCAAGCCATCTATCTTTTGATGTCGCAAATCTTGCCTCACAATTAATTAACCCACAACGATGCATCAAAATAAATGACGTCATCATTGGACCAGTTGGCGCGAACTTAGCCGCGAACCATTTAGACGAGGATTTCGCGTCTTATGAAAGCCGCACTCGTATCGCGCCCAGTTCGCGTCTTATGTAAGCCGCGGCTTCTTTTCCCTCGTATAAACAGCCCTGTTGTATATACGTTGAGCCGCGCGTCGGAATTTCCGAAGAAGAAATGTAGACTGTTAATGCTGCAACACTCAGCCGTGGAATAAAGCACTGAAATTTGTTATCATCTTGCCGAGTAGATACGTAGGCTCACGCGGCGAACAGGTTCAAAGGTTTTAAATAACACGTAGCTGCTTCCGACCTCTTTTTTTATTGGAATGGTATTGAAAAAAAGCTCTTATGTGCTTCATCATGATATGGTTGGTATCCATTTTCCCGACAGCTGCATCCTTGGTCTATTGTTTAATTTTCCGCAAAACTTGGTTTGAAAATAGACTCTTTTCTAACGATGATGGGGGAAAACCTGATACCAGATTCCTACTCTTGGTTAATGGACTCTTGCTAAGACTCGTTTCCTCAGTATTTATTTTTTCATCTTTATCTTGTTATTCTTGCAGTTTAAATCTATTGCGAACCAGATGAGGTTACGGGAACACGTGACCACGCTCCGTTTTTTGTTGTCAGATGAAAGTCTGCAACACAGAGAGGAACTGCGGCAAAGAATTCAGGTACGCAAGGGAGACTACGGATTGCCCAAAGTGAAAAAAACTCCTTTCCCCGTCTATTCGCCGAAGTTATCTAATGTTGGCTCACAGCAAAGTAAACAACAATAGACCATTTTCGAATTCTCGCGGCTGGACTGGATCTAGCATGAAATGGAGGCTAATGCGGGCAAATCTTTTCAAATGCTAATTAATTTGCCCGCATTAGCCTCCATTTCATGCTAGATCCAGTCCAACCGTTAGAATTCGAAACTGGCCTATAACACAAACAAACGCCTCATACAAAAGAGAGAAAAGTGTGCGAAAAATAAATAACTAAATGAACTGAGATATTATAGGTAACTGTTAAAGAAAAGCCACAGACCTCTTTCATAATGGCGGCGAAATTATTTTGTTTTAACGCTAACAAACCTCTCTAGGCTGGCTGGGACGAGCAAATTTTAAAAGAATTTTTGTTTCATAAGGAGGGCAGAAGGTCTAATTAACATGAAGACAAAAGAATGTGTAAGTGGTTTATATACTTTGAAAGATCGATGTAGCGCTTATCAACCTTCATCTCCTCCATTTTAAGAAACTACGGAAGCAATTCGTTCATTTTATGTTTTAAGTGTGTTTTCCTAAGCGGGCGAAGTTTAGAGGGGATGCCACTCCCGTCCATATAATAGACAAAGATATTTATTGCGGATTAGAGAAAGTCAGACATGCAAGAAAAAAGAGTTGGTCAAAGACGTGTGTATGTGCTTTTCTTTACGTCTTGCTTAATCGGTTTACATTTTATTTGTTAAGGTGCTACAGAGATTGCGTTATGTGGATTCCAACAGTGCTGTGCAGCTTAAAGGAAGAGTAGCATGCGAGATAAGCAACCACGAACTCATGATTACAGAGCTTGTGTTTGAAAATGCCTTCACGAATTTGCATCCCACGGAAATAGTTGCTTTATTGTCATGCTTTGTTTTCCAGCAGGTATTCCAGAAGTCCTTGTAGCTAATGGTACCCTTACTTTAAAAAATGGATCAATATATCATTAAGTCCCGTCAAAAGCTCCCCAGATCCTTAAAAACGTACCCTCCCGTAGGTATAAGCTCGATGTCCGATCGGATTTGCAAGACGTTTTAGAGTACGTGTACGTCCCCCTCTCCACACCACACACGTCCGAACATGATGGACGGTTTTAGGAGCTCTTGGCCATATGTTCAATATTAATTAACCCTTCATGCTGTTTTCGTGAAAAAAAAAAAGGTTCGTTTTTTGCTTTTGTTGCTCTCGTATAGACAATATACCCTTTGTGATGATTCCTTGAAATATTAACTCAAAAAGATTCGCCAAAGTGGAGAATTGCCAACTCGTTCCCAGAGTCTTTGTCCATACTGCGCACATTTAAAGGAACGCTGACCGCTGGTCAGGGGGAACAAAGTTTCCGGGTTCGAGATTTGGACAAGCTGTAATTGTTTCTTAAAACTGCATGTTTGTTCTGGTGTTTCTTTTTTTCAGCGCCGTTGCAGTGAACCTGAACTAACAAAGACATTAAAGGAGGTATGGTATGCATGGGCCGATTGCAAGATAGAACGAAGAAACTGTATGTTTGGCCATCTGACAATATTTGGGACTTAAGAATCGCGTGTGCAATCCTCCTAGCAAAACAGTTTCAACAACAAATAGCCGGACGCCATCTTTGTTTTCATTCATTCGTTGACTTCTATTTTAGCTGAGAAATCATCTTCAAAATTACTTTCTATGAAAAAGAATTCGATAATTAATAAGCGAAAAAGAACCTTCCGGTAAGATACTTAACTCTGGTGGTTTCGTCGTACAAGGCGTAAACCTCAACGGCAAGGCAGTGGTCACGTGACGTCTTGACGTTCGCAGTTCGCGGGAAATGCCGAAAAACCACGATGTTCATGTCTTAACAATCCTGGACCACTAGGTGATCCTGGTCATGAGAATTTTCGGGAAGAAAATTCCTGTCTTTATCTTAAAAGGGAATGCTTCCAAGGCACAGAAATTTCCATTTTTTATCTTTTTTGTCTAAAAACATATTGAAAAGCCATCTTTCAGAATAAGCGAATCGTAGGTAAAGGATTTTTCAAAATCTAAAAAAAGAGAAAATTGGGATCCTATGAGAAACGACTCCCTGGCCTTTTTTGTTTATTTGTTAATTGTAGATTGGAGAAAGCCGGGTCGCGTTTTCATTTGTGAGCATGCGCATTCGATTTGGAGGTCGAGTGTTTTTTCGAGTTCGCGTGAAGAACTCATGACAATTCCTAAAGGACGCCATCTTGTTTACTTTTCTACAGGGCAAGGAGCGCATCTTATCCATGGCTGAGCGGATAGCCTGCCTTCAGTCTGAGTGCGGTCTAATCACATCAGTCGAAGAATTTAAAGAGCAGTACAGGTTTGGTTTGGTTGAGGCAGTGTTTGAGTGGGCGCGCGGGATGCCTTTCGCTGAAATAACAAATCTGACAGACGTACAGGAAGGTAAGATGATTGTGTGAATATTAAAAGTGTTACCACGAAGTCTGCCGCTCTTTCAACGGCTTATGTGATTGGCTAAAAAAAAAAGACAGTAAACTCGAACAATACATACAGTGGAAACAGTAGCATCGTCGTAGCCCAATGCAATGGATCTGCACTGCAGATCAATCTCGTTGAAAGGGTTTTGCGCTGAAAATTGGAGACGCACGCTGGTTGTTATTTTGAAGGGGGAAAATCACCGGCCTGTTACTCGTTAATTTTGTGTAAAAGTGGCGAACATAATTGGAGACTGACTAACATCAAATTCAGGCTATCAAAGAAGATGTTGTTCAAAGTAAGCTGTAACATTACCATCTCTTGGATACAAACAACATATTCAAACATTTCTGCTCTGGTAATTCACAGTTCCTTTCACCAACGAAACATACGAATTGAGATAAAAGATAAAACGCCATACTCCGTTTTAATGTAATCCGTTTCTTTCTAGGCAGGAATTTTGTGTAGTTAATTACTTTAGTGTTTCTTTCACTGTTAGGAATTATTGTTCGATGTATACAGCGATTGGATGAGACGTGCCGTGATGTCAGGAACGCTGCTCGTATCATAGGCGATCCAAGACTTGGCGAGAAAATGGAGGAAGCCTCTGCCATGATCAAACGAGACATCGTTTTTGCTGCGAGTCTTTACACACAGTGAAACCTCTTTCGACGAAAGGTGCAACACAATTCAAGCAACCGCAAACTGAAAGACGATCGAACGCGGGACAACGATGGCGCTTGCTGGACTTGTGCGAGTGAACTGCGTCAAGCAAAGTTGAGTTAAAGTCAACTCCTAGGAAGGCCGAATCCAGGGAGTCAACAGGGGCAGTTAGTCGGAACTGGACCAAGAAATCATACTGAGGTAAATTCGGGATTGGCAAAAGTTTCCTGACGGACTAGATGTCTTCATGTCGTTCTTCTGGCAAACTTTTGCCAGCCCGGATTTTGTCCTTTCTTTGTCCCTTCCCGATTGACTTCCCATAGGAAGTACTGAATTTTAATGCAATGCGTCGATTTCCGTAGAAAAAAACAATTGGGTCGTTTTTCTTTAGCATTTGAATCTAGTTAGCCGACCTGACGTGACTTTATGTCCAAATAGATATCATTACACTATTTATTGCATATTTCCACTTTAGGGTTGCACTTAGTGAAATTGCTACTCGGAGACACTTAATTTTGAATTCCCTAAAGATACTTTAGGGAGATTTGTAAGAGTGCGGGTTTAAGCCTTCTTCACCCGTGCAACGCAAGCGGCGTTCATACGTAGCACGAACGAGACACGAAGGCGGAGTCATTTTTCAAGATGGCGGAAGAGAGCGTTATCTTCGCTTCAACTTCAAGAAAGGGTGCATGGAACTTGCGCTTACATTTGCGCATGCCTTGTCCCAGGTCACACGCAAATGGTTGGGTACATCGTTCTATTGCGCTTGCCTTTGCATTTCATTGCGTTTGAATTTGCATCTGAATTTGAGTTTGCTTTGCACGTTTGAACCAGGCCTTGGGGAAATAATTGTGTGAACTGAAAGTTCTCGTTTTACACTCATGTCAGTCTTAAAACGCGTGCAAATTCGTCAGTGGATGGCGGATGCACAAATTGCATGTGCCAAATCTGAAAGGAAACGCTATTACGCAAATCGTTGACGCAAATGATCTGAAATATCATTCAAACATAGTGTATTCGCGGACACATTTCACACAACAAAGTTGAAACGTAAATTCCATATAATGGAAATCGAAGGAGTTAATGCTGAATACCCTGCCACCTTTGTGGGCATTCGGTGACGTTCTTTAAAGAATGAGTCGAAGTACAGCAGATGTTATTCTTATGCAAATAAGTGTCAGGGTAGTCAGCACTTAAGCTCAAAAGTGTTTCACGATAAAACATAAAGCGCAAAATTTCAAAAGTCGCACTGAGCTGGCATAAAATGATCAGCTTGGATTGCGCTGGATTATGAAAAAAATTTATTCAGAAAGCCAGTGAACAAATCATGGTCTGTGCGAATGCTGTATATTTCCATGTTCGATTACACTAATATCCAGAAATGTAGCCGATCAGGAGAAAGCTAATTTCTGCCGATGAATATCACCTAGTTCCCCTTAAGGTGATTCCCTAGAAATAGAACTTTTCATAGATTTCCGATTAAACTTTGCATACCGTTGTAACATGTAAAGGATATGACAAAAAGGTAATTAAAAGGAAGGGGGTGGGGGTCACGTCACTTTTTTAAGTAGCCATTCCTTGACGGATTAAGCTTGGCGTCAATGAAAATCCGCCATTTTATCAATGTGCGCGAGCTACAGCGTGCGACAAGGACACAAGAAATTATGCGCAGTAGGGTTGCGCAGTGCAAAACCAGGGAATCACCTTAAGGTCTAAACACCTCGTACCTGTTTCCAACTACACAAAGGCTATTGTTTTCTTTAGAAGTAAAGTTAGACGGAAACTTCAGGGACATAAAGCGCATCTCATCAGACATTGCGCATCGCATTTACTTGAAACGAGAAACAACTGGCTAATTCTTGCCATAAAAGTATGAAAAATCTCTTCTTCTAACTTGTGTGTGTCTCTCTCTGTTAAGACGTTACAGCCAACTTGCAAGAAATGAACTAAAATCAAACGGGTTTCGTTGAAGTTTGATAAAACGCAAATTTAGCCACAGGTTATTCGAAACGAGACGTTGAGTCTCTGTATATCATCCTGCCTTTTTGGGCATACGTTTAAATGCGAGGAACTGTTGTGAAATGTCTTTGTACAAGTAGAGGCACACAAATGTTTTTATTCTCAAGAGGGCCTGTAGAGCGTTTTCACTCACGTGACTTAAATGGATGCTAATTTGATGAAACAAAAGAAACTATTTGCATAAAAATAGAGTTCAATTCCCAGAGAATTAGTTTGGAACACCAACATGGCTGCCGTTTCTTTGTTTTTGGAACACCAAAATGGTATGCGTGACGTCATGTGAAAACGCTCTATATGCAAGTAATTGGATGCACCCGGATTTCAATAAGCGTCACAAAGTGTTCCCTTGCTCTTTTCCCCAACTTTAACATCACTCGCGTCTCGGAACACAGACGCTGATACTGAAGACGCTTCTCCAAAATGGCGGAAAACGGATTTGAATAAGTTAAAATTTAACGGAATGAAAAACCGATACCAGAATTAGAAAGAGCACCTTGACTTTAGCAACCCTGCAAAGTTTCAGCGTATTAGGTGCTATATCAGCTGAGAAAATGTAAGTTGAAATTTGACAAATTTTACAGACGTTTGTTTGACTGGAGTTATACGCCATACACCCAATCATACAAACGTTTGTAAATTTGTCAACTTTCATTTTCTCAGCTGATATTACACCTGATATGCTGAAACTTTGCAGGGTGACTAAAGTAAAGGTGCTCTTTCTATTTCTGGTATCAGTTCTGTATTTTAACTTATTTGAATTTTCAGCCGCTATTTTGAAGAATGGTCTACCACAAAGTGTCCTGCAAGTACTGCTCCTCAAGTAAGGATAAACTGCTGCATTTACCCTGACCAAAAAATAACGCTTAACTTTACCCTAACCTTATTGTTAGAAATAGGTAGGAAATGCTTAGAGCTAAAGGGAGACTTCGTGTTGGATATCAAAGTTGGTCTTGCATCAGTGGAAGGGCAGCACTTTTTTGGTTTCTATTGTGTCTTGTGCTTTCCGTTGAATCTAGAAACACTCTTTCTCACTACCTTAAAAAAACTATTGATCAGAAAGATCGCTAAAACCAATAGTGAAAACGCAAGCAATAAAATATCCAGGCAATAAAGTTCGTAAAATGGCAGATCGGAACCAAGCGGCTTGAGAAAATCTAAACTACCTTGAGCCTGCGCGTACTCTACCCAGTCAGCGGCCTCCTTGACAGGGGGGCGTGGCAGAAGCTTCACCGATTTTGAGATTCGCCCAGCTGATTCCCGGTAACTGCAAGAAAGAAATTCACATGATGAACACCGTCGTAAAATTGTTTCAAACAAAGGAACAACTAGAATGAGCGATGCCGTTCAGGGTTTTATATCGGGATGTTTTGCTCTTTCATAAAGCGCGGTGATGATGTGCATAAATGCGGCGATCAGTGGAATAAATAATAGATTTCATTGAAAAATAATAATAATACCTGAATATTCCCATCATATTTATTCCGGGATCGTCATATATGCGTCGATATAATCAACAAGGACTCGCCTAGTTCTGTTGCTGTGTTAATAGCCTCTCTGAGTGCTTTTTGTTGACTTCGCTTTGTTGACTTCGCTATGCTGCCTTGCAGATGAGTTCCAAAAAGTTTAATAATAATAACCTTTATTTAAAGAGGGTAACACCTATTACTATAAAAGTATTCTCCGTAGTGGCCCTCTTGACTTCTGCAAAGGGGCACTTGGATATCCGATTATCCACGAGTCATCATAAATATGCTATTTGCCAGCTGGGAGGTCTGCATAGCGAAAAACTGAGACTGAGGTCACAGTTTTTCGCTACACCGACCGACCCTGGTAAATACCTTTTTTTCCCCTCTTTCTCTCCCTTCCTCTCTGAAATCACTTTTTTAATTGTTGACTCGCACCACGCTTGATAGCGAATGCAGTATCTAAGCGACTAACAAACTGAACATATCAAAGAGAAATACTGTCATTTGAATTCTATTTCCAAACTTCTTGTCTAATAAAAAGTAACCTTTGTATGAAAACGGATTCGGTGTCAAAAAAGTAGTAGAAATTTTACGTTATCACACAAGCTCACGCAACCAAGGCTAGGATTCCGCCCCCTGTGAGCGGGCCGGAGGAGAAAAGTCGGCCCTATCCCGGAACCAATCAGATTGCAGGATTTGTTGAATTCTGCCCGCTCACGCACTGAGAAAAAAAGGTACATTTCTGTAGGGACGAATAAGTTGTCCCTGGCTGAAAGGGTAGCAGGCTGTGCGTATATGCGTGACTGGCCCTTTTGTGCGAAAACTTCTCAGTTGCAGATCCTTACCTGGGTTGATTTATCACCTTGTGAATTAAATCAACAAAGTCTTGAGATGAGAGAGTTTTCAAGTCGATCGCCTCCGCAAATCCACCTTGTTGTGCCATTTGGGCATTAATAAACTGATCTCCGAAGAAGGGTGAACAGATCATAGGTACACCATGATAGGTCGATTCTAGAATGCCGTTTATCCCAGCATGCGCTATAAACAGACGAGTCTTGTGGTGGCCAAGGATGTCGTTTTGTGGTAACCACGACAACAATTTAACATTTTCACTCAATGAGATTCTGGACGTGCCTGTTGAGAACAATTGTAATCCGTTAAGACAAGTACCGAAAACCGCTCTATGCGACGACTGTTGATTGACAAATCATCCACAAGTACCGAAGTAACAACGCCTTTTATAGTGCGTCTTTATGTTTAATGAGCGATGGCAGGATCATGCACTAAACAAAATACTCGACGGGATCTCACCCCACTTATCAGAAACAAAAGCGCTGCCAAAGGAATGGGCGTTGCTGAGCATTGTTATCGACATCCTGAACTTACCGTCAATGAAGTGTTGCTTTGTGAACCCAAATATAGAACAAGTACAAGTACAAGGAAGGATTACGTTTTTGCAAACGTTGGCCGTGTAGCACTTATATTTGAACAGACTTAACTGATTAGAGTGTAATGTGAAGTGCTAGTTTTCTACCCCATATGAACCATGTGAACATGAGGCCGTAGGAACTGAAGATGTTAAAGTCACGGCAATGAACATGTACAATTCCCCTCTGTCCTTGTGTGGGCCCATTTCCATTAGTAGGGCTAACGCTCACATTCATATGGGGTAGAAAACTAGCACTTAACATTACACTCTAATCAGTTAAGTCTGTTCAAATATAGAACAAGACGCCAAAGTCGACCAATTGTGACATTACATAACAATCATTTCAGGAGCGCGCGTTGGACGAGACGCGTAGCGCCGAGCTGGCTATAACCAGTTTCATATCTAACAAGCGCGAATGGAATAATTGTTTTTATTAAATTCCTTACACTCCAAAAGTTTGGATGTTCGAAATACGAGCGGAAAAAGCGAGAAAGTTCGAGCGAAATCGGATAAACGTGATGAAGACGCGGTGTTGTGTAATCCCTTGTGGTCAGACAGCCGCAGGCTCGTCACAATAAAATTTCTTGTCTTTTCGCGAACTTCTAAACGTCGAAATTGATCCATACTTTCCACAAAGAGGTCTTTTTTAGCTTTATTCTGAGAGAAAATTCGCTGTCCGGCCAAAACAAAAATAAGCTTAGAAACGCTTGGCGCAATCAATTGCCAAAAAAAGGTCAAACTAAGGTATATGAGCTGATAACCGAGATTGAAAGAACCAATCAGAGCACGAGAAATGCATTAACCGAGGTTGAGAATTTAATAATTGTTGATGTACTGAGGAGAGATGCTAACGCCACTTCCAACTAGGAATCAGCAGAAGGTTCGATAAACGAGATGACTGATGTCTGAGGCAGCAGGATCGCATGTGGGCGACCTGATAATAACTACATTTTAACAAATTCCTAAGCGCTCTATAACCAAATTTGGTTTCCATATGTGAACTTACCATCTAACTTCAGTTTCCAGATGACTTTCTGTGGAACCTTGGCGAAAGCTTCAGCCATCATCTGCCATACGCTTTCGTCGACTCCAACCACATCTCCCACAACAGAGCCAAATGAAACCAAGATAACTCCTTCGTCACCAGACCTCTGCATGAACTGCTCCAACTCGTCTGGTAGTGGCTTGGGAGGACCGGGTAAGAAAGGACCAACGACTCTGGCGTCTTAAATTAATTCAAAAGATCTTAAAAGTTGATGACTGACCATAGCAAAGAGCTCATGGTGACGAGCAAAGTTTTCAGCGCGGCATTGGCCTGTATCTGTATTAACAATAAACTCTTGCATCATGCAATTCTGCTCAATACAGTAACCTTCGTTGTTAAGGTTCCTAATTGATTGATTGATGGACGGATCGATTGTTTGATCGATTGATTGATGGATGAGTTGGTTGGTTGGTTGATTTAATTGACGATTGAGTGATCGTTTTGTTCATTTCTTCGTTTGTTAGTTTATGAAATTGCTTGTGCACTTGCTCGCCCACTCATATACTCCACACTGTTACCTCTTACATACAGGTCGTTGCCGAACATTTCGATGCAATTACCTATGTTCATACGATAAAAGAGGATTTCAGTACGTCCTTTTGCCCCGCACCTTATAGTTAAATGCAAAAATAGCACTTCAACTCGAGTACTCACTTGGGGGAAGTGGTCTTGGGTTCTCCAATCCAAATCCAAATGGCACTTGGCTTATTATCATATCAACCCTACCGAGAGTTTCTTGAATACTTTTCTCGGGTGTAATGTTATGCGTCGATTTAACATCGCCAAAACTCGCACATAAATCTTGGCGATAAGACAAATAAGAAAACACCCAAAAGAATATATATTTGGCCCTGTCCATGAAGCTGCTCTGATCATTGAGGGGAACAGAAGAATGGGCCACATAAGTCGGAGATAAAGGCAAACCCACTGCCAACGCCATTGGATGATTGAGAGAGAAAGCAGAAATAAGTACATGGGGAAGTGACAGTTGGTCAGCTACTAAGGCCGAACACAAGTATATGAACTCGCCAACAACTAGATCAGCACGGCTAACTTCGTTCATCAATTCCGAATCACCAAGCATTTCATCACAGAAACGCGACTGCAAGGTATACAGAAGAGCCAGAGCCTTTTTGGGGTTTGTCTCCATTACTGGTTGGGAAGACGCTTTCTTCATCTCTGATGAACACTTCGTATCGTTGAAAAATCGCACATAGGGGCTACTTTCAGCAAAGCTCCGTGATGATCCGCCCGTGTATATCTTTACCTAAACCGAGAGAGAAAATGATGCACATGAAAAATCTCCATCTACTTCAAGCACCCTTGACTTGCCTGATGACAGAAATCTTTCGACCCACCACACCTCACCCTTGTCTCATAGCCATTCGTAACTCTCATAAGGAAATACGGAAAGTAAACTCGTTGTTACATTATCTTGCTTTAAGGGACGTGCGCAAGATTGTGTCGTGAGTTCCTAGATCAGCACGCACACTGTAGCGCACCGTTTCGTGACGGAGTGTAAGCCAGAGGATTTCCCTATTTCCGATATATGAAAGTCTACCAAAGAAATAACGTTTAAAATGCCATTGGTGTTTTCACTCGTACGTTTTGCTCATTTCTGTGTCATCTGCATGATCAATATGACTAATGACCAAGGAAAATTGTAATCCACCTGATTTTTAAGAACTGACGTTTTTGTAACCGCTTAGACAGGTACGTTTTTAGGAAAATCATGTTCTTACAACATGATCGAGAACCGGAGAAAAAAAGCCACTTGATTTTAATAACTGACGTTTTTGTAACCGCTTAGACAGGTAAGTTTTTAGGAAAATCATGCTCTTGCGAAATGATGGAGAACCAAAGGAAAAAAAAGCCATTACTGAATAGCTAGCTATTGAACCAAGGATACAATAATTTATTGGTTTACTCTGTGGAGAATGATATATATGTGAATAAAACATTTAACATTGTTAACAACAGAGTGGATGTGTAAAACTGGTAAATCTTTTTGGCTACATTTATTTTACGATTTCATTTAGGGCAGGGTTTATTCTAGGGTGTGGCAACTGAAAAAATATCATCATAAAATTAAGTTTAGTCAATAAAAGGACGGGGAACATAATATTGTGCTAATTATTAATACTTTGAAATCTATATGCGCTCACTGTTTGAATTGACTTTCTCTTGCAACTTGCCCATTTCAACTCACGAGGAAATAAAACGCGGACTCGCATATAATTTTCATCTTGGTTTGAGGCAAAGGCAACCCTCGGCTTTTGGAGGATCCCACATCTCATTGTCATCATGGTTTGTGGGAGGTGGCATGAGGTCATCATCTGCTTTTGGAGGATCCCCCATGTCATTGTCATCTTGGTTTGAGGGAGGTGGCATGAGGTCATCATCTGCTTTTGGAGGATCCCCCATGTCATTATTATCTTGGTTTGAGGGAGGTGGCATGAGGTCATCATCTGCTTTTGGAGGATCCCCCATGTCATTATTATCTTGGTTTGAGGGAGGTGGCATGAGGTCATCATCTGCTTTTGGAGGATCCCCCATGTCATTGTCATCTTGGTTTGAGGGAGGTGGCATGAGGTCATCATCTGCTTTTGGAGGATCCCCCATGTCATTATTATCTTGGTTTGAGGGAGGTGGCATGAGGTCATCATCTACTTTTGGAGGATCCCCCATGTCATTGTCATCTTGGTTTGAGGGAGGTGGCATGAGGTCATCATCTGCTTTTGGAGGATCCCCCATGTCATTATTATCTTGGTTTGAGGGAGGTGGCATGAGGTCATCATCTACTTTTGGAGGATCCCCCATGTCATTGTCATCTTGGTTTGAGGGAGGTGGCATGAGGTCATCATCTGCTTTTGGAGGATCCCCCATGTCATTATTATCTTGGTTTGAGGGAGGTGGCATGAGGTCATCATCTACTTTTGGAGGATCCCCCATGTCATTGTCATCTTGGTTTGAGGGAGGTGGCATGAGGTCATCATCTACTTTTGGAGGATCCCCCATGTCATTATCACTTTGCTTTGAGGGAGGTGGCACAAGGCAACCATCGGCTTTTGGAGGATCCCCCATGTCACTGTCATCATGGTTTGAGAGAGGTGGCATGAGTTCATCATCAGCTTTTGGCGGATTTCCCATGTCATTGTCATTTTGGTTTGTGGAAGTTGGCATGAGGTCATCATTAGCTTTTGGAGGATCCCCCATGTCATTGTCATCGTGGTTTGAGGGAGGTGGCATAAGGTCATCATCTGCTTTTGAAGGATTTCCCATGTCATTGTCATCTTGGTTCGTGGAAGGTGGCATGAGGTCATCATCGGCTTTTGGAGGATCCCTCATGTCATTGTCATCTTGGTTTGAGGCAGGTGGCACAAGGCAACCATCGGCTTTCAGAGGATTTCCCATGTCACTGTCATCTCGGTTTGAGGGAGGTGGCATGAGATCATCATCTGCTTTTGGAGGATCCCCCAAGTCATTATCAGCTTGGTTTGCGGGAGGTGGCACAAGGCAACCATCAGCTTTTGGAGGATCCCCCATGTCATTTTGTCATCATGGTTTGAGGGAGGTGGCATGAGGTCATGTTCTGCTTTTGGAGGATCTCCCATGTCATTATCATCTTGGTTTGAGGAAGGTGGCACAAGGCAAGCATCAGCTTTTGGAGGATCCCCCGTGTCATTATCATCTTGGTTAGCGGAAGGTGGCACAAGGCAAGCATCGGCTTTTGGAGGATCCCCCATGTCATTATCACCTTGCTTTGAGGGAGGTGGCACAAAACAACCATAGGCTTTTGGAGGATTTCCCATGTCACTGTCATTGTGGTTTGAGGGAGGTGGCATGAGGTCATCATCTACTTTTGGAGGATCTCTCATGTCGTTATTATCTTGGTTTGAGGGAAGTGGCATGGCGTTATTACTATCAGTTGTTACAAAGGCACTTTCTACTGCGTTGTTGCTGGTGTCCTTAACAGTGGCCTCAGTGGAAAGAATTACCTCCATGATGTCTTCATCCATGAGTTCTTTGAAGTCAAGACTGTTGTAGTCATCAGTTTGAGATTTGTAAATTTCAAGCAGTTTATCAAGTATATCTTGCTTGTCCTGGGGTTGGCTTTTAGCTGGAAATTGGTAACTTTTACTGGAGATGATGATTCCAATCTTGTTGAACTCATCATGCAAATGAGAATCGAAGCAGACTGCCCTATAAGTGTGCTTTCAGGTCTGTAATTTCATGTCAAAATAAAGATTTTTGTTTTGACTTTCTTTTATGGGGGATAGATTGCAGAGGTAACTAATTGAACCATTTCCTGTTGAGTAAAGAATGGAAGTCAAAATTAGACACCACAGTTACACAGTAACTGTTCTTCAGTAATACCTAATGAACTTAAGAGTTCTCCTTTTGCTTTAGTAGGATCATATTGTGGCTTATTTGGGTTGAACACTTTATCTATCTCCTCCTTAACCTGTATTTCCTACAGGTTTTGGAGTGATTGTGCTTTTGAGAAGTTCTAACCAATTTATGCAATTCAGAGTATGTTTGTACATCTGGCAGGTAGGCGTGAACATGAGTATCTATGAAATCCATGTAGTCTTGTTTGGTCTCATGAGCTTTGGACAATCACTGGTCCATATTAATGCATGTAGATGAGGTGACCCTCTCATCTCATTCTGAAACTCTACAGGGCTTAAGAACAGAAAAACAAATACCATAGAAAGCTATAGCAGAGCTTTTCGTAACAGTGCCAACATTCATGCTATTATCATTACTGGGAATGTCTTTCTCAGAAGTGCAATGAGGTTGATTACCAGAGTTTTCCTGAAAGATTTCAGATATCTCTGAACTTGTTTGCATTAAAGTCTCATCAGGAAAATTATAAGAGCCTTGCTGCAGCTTCAGGGTTTTACAGATGTTTGAATTTGTTTGCAACACTGTAACACCATGTATATGTACTTTCTGAGAGTCTTGCTGTAAGGTTTTGCACATGGCTAAACTCTTTTAAAATTTTTTTTTCACCTTTCTTATTTCTTTTTTATTGTTATAATTATTTTTATTTTATTATTATTTTTTAACACAAGTGTTAACACTACTACACATTATGTACAATATTTACAGTACATTACAATAGCAAAAATACATGCTATATTATTGTTCATAATTATTAAAAGATAACTTTCCAAAATAATTTGTAGTCCTGGAATATGATTCAAACGGAAAGTGTATTACCCAGTCGAACCAGCCATCATCTTTACCCTTGAAACATATATAATGTTCTGGTTCATACTCAACATGGCTAAACTCGCTTTGATGTTACTATTAATTATATTAATTGAAGTCTTTTCAAGTATGGGAAAAAAAAACCAACCATTACGATGGAAATTTAAATGACTCTGAAAAGAAGTGTAACCTCTTACTGAAACACACATATCATCATTATATGTACCCAAATAGTGTCATCTCTTATAGCCACTGTGAAATGATGACTGGGCGATACAACGTATAACTTTAACCTAATAAATCCAAAGTCATTGCGGGAAAAATACTTTAAACAAAACATCTAGATAACAGTTCTTTATTTCAAAATTTTGGAAGTGTTACAAAATGTTGCAGCATCAAAATATCACCAGAATGCTGTTGACATAAGTCTCAATAAAGAGTAGAACTATTTGGTAATATAACCTCCGAAACATAATTCTCAAACTGGTTCTGAATTAAGTTTTCAGAAGTCAGGTAAAGTACAAATATACTTGTTTCATTTACAATTACATTGCTGCATAATCAACAAACTGATTGATTAGTCTGTTGGATAAGAAAAAGAGATTTCAGTTCTTGTGTCATTGTACCAACTGTACTCAACGTGAAAATATCACTAACTACAGTATTTGCAGACATTGTTGCAAATGAGTTGCATTGTTGTCTCAAATAAACCCAAACAGGTTCTCAAACTAATCAAGAGCGGATTTAGGGGTGGGTCCAGTGAGCCCCAGCCCCCCTTTGTCCAGGGTTTTTTTTCTCTTGTAAACTTGTTGCAGATGGTACTTTGAGCTTTGTTACTTAAATATAAATATTGTTAATGAGAAAATTTATCGAACGTTGCTTGAATCAATGGCCCTTACTTAACAATTATTATTGGAAACGCTTACCTTCTTCCCCTTCTGACGATTTGAGCTTTGCCTTATTGCGTCATCGATCATCATTCAACCGTATATGTTGAGTCTTTGAAGCTCTTACATTTGACCACCGAGTCAAATTGTTCAACGTCTTCAACCGTTGCGCAAAGAGAAAATCAGTCTCGAGCAAGACCACGAGCAGCCATCCTTCTTTCCTCGACGACGGATGAAATTATTATTAAATTAGTGGTAAAAACGAGGTGTGTCACGCAATCGCGCGCTCTACTATGTCATTTAAAAATAAGAGACTGCTCGCAGTCTATTCTCAAGCACGACCATAACTTTCTCAAAAGGTAACTCTTTTGCTGAAAAGGGGCCAGAAATTTCAGAAGAACAGAAGTTTAAATTCAAAGAATGAACTGACATGCTATTAATTATCCCTTTGCTTATAAAATAGAAACACATGCCACACAGGTTATAAAAGATATGCACACCTTTCTTCGTTTTTTTAATACTTTCACGCACATTTCCGGTACCCTCTTGCTTCAAAACCTTGCAACTGTTTTAAAAAAAATACCAGTCACTGCTCCCAGTTTCCACGCCACGCCAGCACTCACTTTCACACTGAAACTCCTAGTATATAATATATTTGATAGACGTACCTCGTGCCCTCTTTCAGCCAGTTCCTGTCCAAGCTTGGAAACAAACAGAAAATGGCTTCTACCAAAAGGCATCGGAAACATGGCAAATTTTGCTGCAAAGCAACTCGAGAGGAAAGCGAAAAACACAATCGCTTGAATCCCTAACATCGTTCTTTTTGCTGATGCTGCAAATAGTTGTAATGAGTGGAAGCCGACTGATTTGTCACGCAACGAAACGGCGGACATGGGATCATGGGAATCAAATGAATTCTGCGTCAGTACGGACGATGTCAACAAGAAACTACCGGTATTTGAAAGTCTTTAAGTCTTTAATGAGTTTACTCCTAAAACAGCAATAACTATACTAGGAGTAAAAAAGAAATAGTGTTTCGTTTCCGGAATGGAGAAAAAAAGATAAAATACTGTAGGGTGGGTCACTCGGTCTGTCATATTTATTTCGCTTCGTCTGTTGAAACTCGAGAGAAATAAAGATAGAAATATGGACGCAAACTCTCTTGGAACGGCGAGAAGCCTGTCAAGGAATATTAACCATTGAGAAGAACACATACTTGTTTATGTGCAAAATACATCGAAGCATAAAGCCTACAAATACCTATTTTACTTTCAAATGCCACTGCATAACATTTCAAATTCCGTTTCCGTGAATCTTCCATTACTTGTGTTACATGTTAACCTACGGAGTTAAACACCGGTACTAACTTTAAAACAACTGGTTCCTGGTTATGCGCTGATCAAATCGAAACTTCAACATCCCCCCCCCCCCCCCGGGCAAACCCGGAGCATTTGACTATCTTCTGTGCCCGGGGGGGTGGGGAATTTGACCTTAGCCAGCGTGGAGTGGGGAAAATTGAACCGGAAGTGTCAGGCTTCAAATGATTATTTTTCGGACGCCGTAATCGCTAACAACTATAAAACACGTGTTTGGACAAGATGGTAGAGTTTAAAGGATTGATGTAGCATTTGCGAGCGATTGGCTCACAAAAAAAGGAATGGCGCAATGGTGAGACCACTCGCCTCCCACCAATGTGGTCGGGTTCGATTCCCAGACTCGGCGTCATATGTGGGTTGAGTTTGTTGGTTCTCTACTCAGTCTACTCTGCACCGAAAGGTTTTCTCCGGGTACTCCGGTTTCCCCTCTCCGCAAAAACCAACATTTGACTTGATTTGTGTTAATTGTTAATTTCAGTTTACAGTGACCCCAATTAGTGCTCCAGAGCTGGAACGACTAGACACTTAAATAAAGTTCCTTTCCTTTCCTTTCCTTTCCTTTGTTAAAGACAGGAGGAGCCGACGACGATTGTTCTTTAGTAGGGTAGGGCATTTGAACACCATTTTTGCCCGAGGGGGCGGGAATTTGAACGATCCAATCTTGAAAAGTTCAAATGCCCGGGGGGGGGGGGGGATGGGGGGAGAGTGAAGATGCAAAGATTGTTTACACGACTCGTTATTAAACACGAAGAGAGATAGCTTTGGATTTTTCACAATATACCGCTTTCATATAACCCAAATTCATACGGATAGTCAAAACCTCATATTTATGACCCATTTCCTTCGCTTTTTGTTTGTCAGCATTATGATTTGCGATACTTCAGGTTCACATGTTCATAAGCTTGTTTTTACATCTCATAGATGTTTAGATTTTCAATTACAAACTCTGGTTTGATTGGTCACTCTACCTTCATGGGTAAATAGTTTACCCTGAAGTCAAAATAGGTACCTTTCGTTTCTGAGGAACCGAAACAATAAAAAGGGCACAATTGTAAAGAGATTTCAGCAGATTTCGTCAGATATACTTTGTATTTGGCCAAGAGGGCGAGTGGTTAATTTGTTTGATTCCAGTTTGCGATCCGGTTCAAGTGGAACGCGATTAAAGGGAGCTAAAGTACTCAAATTTCGGAAAGCGCAAAAACCGCTTTATCTTCAAAAGGAAGGCGTTTAAAAACATGATATTTTTTTTCACTTGTTCAGTTGCTTTTCCTTTCGTGGAAACATTTGCGATATTGAAATATATTGAAACACCAGCCCATTAAAACCAAGATAAGCCAACAAAGTCCTTGTTGCGGAATGGTTAGAGCGTCGGCTTGAACAATCTAACTTCCCTTTCGATTCATTTGCCCCTTCCAAAGTTACTAGCACATTTTGACAAAAAGTTCCTTTATTATGGACAGAGAAAGAGACGACGTGAACATTAAAGTGTGTAGAAACTATCAAGAAATTTGAAACTGTATTAAACTCCTTGAACTGAAGTTTGTAAAATTTATGCTCAGTTGTTGACACTGAGTTTCGTTGTTTGGACGAAAACGTACCAAAATGGTAACGGAGGCAAACATCCATTCAATTTTTTGCTCATTGAGGACATGCACTCTCTCTCCCTGTGTCTACATGTTCTGTCTTTAGAAAGCTGTTGTGATTTTCTTTCTTTTAACTTGATGGTAGTCACCGCCCGCTCCCTCGATTGGCCTCGCTATTTGCTGGTAGTGCAAATCGTTAAAAGGTTTATTTAGGAAAAGGCTATCTAGCTTAAATAAGAAGCTCATAATTGAATAACTAAACGTATAGTGCGGCAGTGATTATTTAGCAATGTTTCCATTAAGCGCGCGTTGGATATTGAGAAGGTAAATCGCCAACGCAATCTTATATTGGCGTCGACAATACCAGGACCGGACCGGTCACGGATTGTTGTTGTTGTTTTCTGCCGTTGTCGTCCTTGCATGTTGACGTCATCCTTGCTTAAAGATGCTTAAGATATTCAGGCTATCAAAGAAGATGTTGTTCCAAGTAAGCTGTAACATTACCATCTCTTGGATTCAAACAACATATTCTGTCAAACATTTCTGCTCTGGTAATTCACACTTCCTTTCACCAACGAAACATACGAGTTGGGATAAAAGCTAAAACGCCATATTCCGTTTTAATGTAATTCGTTTCTTTCTAGGCAGGAATTTCGAGTAGTTAATTACTTTAGTGTTTCTTTCACCGTCAAGAATTATTGTTAGATGTATTCAGCGATTGGATGAGACGTGCCGTGATGTCCCTGGATGTCAGGAACGCTGCTCATATCATAGGGGATCCAACAAGACTTGGCGAGAAAATGTAGGAAGCTTCTGTCATGATCAAACGAGAAAACGTTTTCGCTGCGAGTCTTTACACACAGTGAAACCTCTTTCGACGAAAGTTGCAAGACTATTCAATCAACCGCAAACTGAAATACGATCGTACGCGACACAACTATGGCGCTAGCTGGACTTGTGCAAGTCAACTGCGTCAAATTGAGTTAAAATGAACTGCTTGAAGGCCGTATCCTGGGAGCCAACAGGGGCTGTTAGTCGGAACTGGACCAAGAAATCGTATTGAAGTAAATTCGGGATTGGCAAAAGTTTCCTGACGGACTAGAGGTCTTTTATGTCGCTCTTCTTGCAAACTTTTGCTTGCCCGGATTTTGTCTTTTCTTTGTCCCGTCCCGATTGACTTCCCATAGGAAGTACTGAATTTTAATGCAATGCGTCGATTTCCGAAAAAAAAAAACAAAAAAAAACAATTGAGTCGTTTTTCTTTAGCAGTTGGATCTAGTTAGCCGACCTGACGTGACTTTATGTCCAACTAGATATAATTACAATTAAGAATTTATTGCATTATTTCCACTTTAGGATTTGCACTTAGTGAAATTGCCACTGGGAAAGACTTAATTTTGAATTCCCTAGAGAGACTTGTAAGACTGAGGGTTTAAGCCTTCTTCACCCGTGCAACGCAAGCGGCTTTCATACGTAGCACGAACGAGATACGAAGGCGGAGTCATTTTTCAAGAGGGCGGAAGAGACAGACGCCATCTTCGCTTCAACTTCAAGAAAGGGTGCTTAGAACTTGCGCTTATATTTGCGCATGCCTTGTCCCAGGTCACACGCAAATGGTTGGGTACATCGTTCTATTGCGCTTGCATTTGCGTTTGCATCTGAATTTGAATTTGCTTTGCATGGTTGAACCAGGCCTTGGGGAAATTATTGTGTGAACGGAAAGTTCTCGTTTTACACTCATGTCAGTCTTAAAACGCGTGCAAATTCGTCAGTGGATGGCGGATGCACAAATTGCATGTGCCAAATCTGAAAGGAAACGCTATTACGCAAATCTTTGACGCAAATGATCTAAAATATCATTCAAACATAGTGTATTCACGGACACAATTCACACAACAAAGTTGAAACGTAAATTCCATATAATGAAAATCGAAGGAGTTAATGCTGAATACCCAGCCACCTTTGTGGGCATTCGGTGACGTTCTTTAAAGAATGAGTCAAAGTACAGCGGATGTTATTCTTATGCAAATAAGTGTCAGGGTAGTCAGCAGTTGAGCTTAAAAGTATTTCATGATAAAACAAAGCGCAAAAGTTCAAAAGTCGCATTGAGCTGGCATAAAATGATCAGCCTGGATTGCGCTGGTATATGAAAAAAATTTATTCTGAAAGCCAGTGAGCAAATCATGGTGTGTGCGAATGCTGTATTTTTCCATGTTCGATTACACTAATATCCAGAAATGTAGCCGATCAGGTGAAAGCTTATTTCTGCCGATGAACATCACCGAGTTCCCCTTAAGGTGATTCCCTTGAAATAGAACTTTTCATAGATTTCCGACACCGTTGTAACATGTAAAGGACCGTACTCGTTTAGGAGAAAGTAGCCATTTCTTGAAAGATTAAGCTTGGCGTTAATGAAAATCCGCCATTTTATCAATGTGCGCGAGCTAAAGCGCGCGCCAAGGACTCAAGAAATTATGCGCAGTAGGGTTGCGCAGTGCAAAACCAGGGAATCACCTTAAGGTCTAAACACCCTGTACCTGTTTCCAAGTACACAAAGGCTTTTGTTTTCTTTAGAAGTAAAGTTAGACGGAAACTTTAGGGAGTGGACTGAGAAGGGTGAGGGGTCACTTAGTGACATGATACATAACGCGCATCTCATCAGAGATTGCGCATCGCATTTACTTGAAACGACAAACAACTGGCTACTACTAGCCATAAAAGTATGAAAAATCTCTTCTTCTAACTTGTGTGTGTCTCTCTCTATTAAGACGTTACATCCAACTTGCAAGAAATGAGCGGAAATCAAACGGGTTTCGTTGAAGTTTGATAAAACGCAAATTTAGCCACAGGTTATTCGAAACGAGACGTTGAGTCTCTGTAGATTATCCTGCCTTTTTGGGCACACGTTTAAGAGGTGGGCTTAAATGCGAGGAACTGTTTTGAAATATGTCTTTTCACAAGTAGACGCACACAAATGTTCTTATTCTCAAGAGGGCCTGTAGAGCGTTTTCACCCACGTGACTTAACTGGATGCTAATTTGAAAAAACAGAAGAATTTATTTGCATAAAAATAGAGTTCAATTCCCAGAGAATTAGTTTAGAACACCAACATAACCGGCGTTTCTTTGTTTTTGGGACCCCAAAATGGCACCCGTGACGTCACGTGAAAACGCTCTAAATGCAAGTAATTGGATGCACGCGGATTTCAATAAGCGTCACAAAGTGTCCCCTTGCTCTTTTCCCCAACTTTAATATCACTCGTGTCTCGGAACACAGACGCTGAGACAGAAGACCCTACTCCAAAATGGCGGAATTGGATTTGAATAAATCAAAATTGAACGGAGTGAAAAACCGCTACTAGAAATAGAAAGAGCACCTTGACTTGACCTGCAAAGTTTCAGCGTATTAGGTGTCATAGCAGCTGAGAAAATGTAAGTTGAAATTTGACAAATTTTACAGACGTTTGTATGACTGGGGGTATACGCCATA
>OX421448.1:14683279-14685779 GCA_949126865.1 Montipora capitata | reverse complement strand
ATTGATTGATGGATGGATGGGTGGATAGATGGATGGCTGGATGGATGATGGATTGATTGTTTAATAGATTAATCGATCAATCGATTGTTTGATTGAATGAACAGATGGGTGGGGTGAGCAGGGCGGGGAAGGGGGTTAATGAATCGATTGATTGATAGATGGATGGGGTTGGTTGGTTGATTTAATTGATAATTGACTGATTGTTTTGTTCATTTCTTCGTTTTTTAGTTTATGAAATTGCTTGTGCACTTGCTCGCCCACTCATTTACTCCACACTGTTACCTGTTACATACAGGTCGTTGCCGTACATTTCGATGGAATTACCTATGTTCATACGATAAAAGAGGATTTCAGTGCGCCCTTTTGCCCCGCACCTTATAGTTAAATGCAAAAATAACACTTCAACTCGAGTACTCACTTGGGGGAATTGGTCTTGGGTTCTCCAATCCCAATCCAAATGGCACTTGGCTTATTATCATATCAAATCTACCGAGAGTTTCTTGAATACTTTTCTCGGGTGTAATGTTATGCGTCGCCTTGACATCGCCAAAACTCGCACATAAATCTTGGCGATAAGACAAATAAGCCACTATCCAAAAGAATATATATTTGGCCCTGCTAATGAAGCTGCTCTGAGTATTGAGAGGGAGAGAGGAATGGGCCGTGTAAGGTGGAGATAAAGGCAAACCCACTGCCAACGCCATTGGATGATTGAGAGAGAAAGCAGAAATAAGTACATGGGGAAGTGACAGTTGGTCAGCTACTAAGGCCGAACACAAGTATAGGAAGTCGCCAACAACTAGATCAGCACGGCTAACTTCGTTCATCAATTCCGAATCACCAAGCATTTCATCACAGAAACACGACAGTACGGTATACAGAAGAGCCAGAGCCTTTATGCGGTTTGTCTCCGTTACTGGTTGGGAAGACGCTTTCTTCTCCTCTTCTGAACACTTCGTATCGTTGAAAAATCGCACAAAGGGGCTGCTTTCAGCAAAGCTCCGTGATGATGCGCCCGTGTATATCTTTACCTATACCAAGAGAGAAAAACATGCACAGGAAAAATCTCCATCTACTTTCACCCTTGTCTTGCCTGATAACAGAAATCGTTCAACCCACCACATTTCACCCTTGTCCCATAGCCATTGAAATTGGCGTTTTCATAAGTAATCGCTTTCGCCCTGCATGGGAAATGAGAATCCCGAAATTTAGGGACGTAGCTTCCCCTCAGCCATGCAGTGAAGCCACTGACCAATTTTGAAAAATATGTTTCATGGCCAGAATACTAAAAGCTCCTAATTATTTCTTCCTCTGTTTTAGCCCCTTGTTTCCATATTCAATAGCATTCTACAAACTTTTTCAAACGCCTTTTTCAACGAGCAAAGAGCGGAAAAAAGATACCTGGGACGTCGAGTTCAAACGGTAAAAAGCGAGAGAAAGGATTGTCAGAGGAGAGATTGTTAGCCTTCAAGATAACTACGGATATGCACAAAGGAAAACTTAAGCCTCTCGTCCTAATTGTGGCACTCACAGATTTTACTCTAACGCCAGCGACGATTTTACTCGTCAATGGGAGCCTACTCTGGGGTTAAAAGGTAAATTAAGCAATGACAAATTAGCATTCCAAGTTGACCCAATGCGTTAATATGGCGAATTTTTAAAATGCTTTCTTTTCGTTAAATGGTTGGATACGGCTTCAAGTAAAAAATTAAAAGGGGACGCTTTTGGCGATGCTGGTAATCAGAGTTCGTAACTCTCGTAAGGATATACGGAAAGTAAACTCGTCGTTACATCATCTTCCTTTAAGGGACGTGCGCAAGATTGTGTCGTGAGTTCCTAGATCATTAAACTGTAGCGCATCTTCTCGTGACGGAGTGTAAGCCAGAGGACTTCCCGATGACGTCACCACAGTGACCACAGGACAATTGATCATTGCTAGGGACAATTAAT
Source organism: Montipora capitata (assembly GCA_949126865.1). NCBI lineage: Eukaryota > Metazoa > Cnidaria > Anthozoa > Scleractinia > Acroporidae > Montipora > Montipora capitata. Next base: position 14,683,829 of record OX421448.1, on the reverse strand, counting down.
CATTGCTAGGGACAGTTGATCAGTTCTAGGGACTGTTATTCAGTGCTAAGGACAGCTGATCAGTGCTAAGGACAGGTTATCAGTGCTGGTGACAATTGATCATAGCTAGGGGCAGTTGATCGGTACCAGGGGCAGTTGATCATAGCTTAGGACGGTTGATCTTTGCTAGGGACAGTTGATCTGTGCTATGGCGAGGGCATATTCGATGCAATTACGAAGTGTTGTTTATTTATAGATCAAGACTAGGGAATATTCGAAAAAATAATAGTATCAAAATCAATTACTCTCACCAATAAAATTGACCCTCTTGGACTTGCTCTGCATGCCTACTAGAAGCTTCCAAAGTCCGCAATCTTTTCCATTTTGACGCATCTAATTTCTAGAGTCTTAGGTGGCTATAAGCTATTAGGAGCAGCTACTTTGGAACCCTATAACTACGTTATGATATTGTACTCTTACAAATATTATTTGGAGCTTATTAAAGCCATAATTTGTAGTGGTTTTCTTCTCATATTCGGTAATTTCTTTATCATATAGAGTGCTTTTGCCA
>OX421448.1:14670779-14678279 GCA_949126865.1 Montipora capitata | reverse complement strand
ATTGCTAGGGACAGTTGATCAGTGCTAAGGACATGTTATCAGTGCTGGTGACAATTGATCATAGCTAGGGGCAGTTGATCGGTACCAGGGGCAGTTGATCATAGCTTAGGACGGTTGATCTTTGCTAGGGACAGTTGATCTGTGCTATGGACAGTTGATCAGTGAGTGCTAGGGACAGTTGGTAAGTGCTAGGGACCGTTGATCAGTGCTAGAAACAGTCGATCATATCTAGGGACAGTTGATCAGTGCTTAGGACAGGTGATCAGTGGTTTAGACTGTTGATCATAACTCGGGACACTTGATCAGTGCTAGGGGCAGTTGAGCAGTCCTAGGGACTGTTGTTCAGTGCTGAGGACAGTTGGTCTGTGGTTTGGACAGTTATTCAGTGTTGGGGACACTTGATCAGTGCTAGTGGTAGTTGATAAGTGCTAGGGACAGATAATCATTGCTAGTGACAGATTATCATAGCTAGGGACAGTTGATCAGTGCTAGTGGTAGTTGATAAGTCCTAGGGACAGATGATCATAGCTAGGGACAGTTGATACGTGGTAGGGACAGTTGATCAGTGCTAAGGACAGGTGATCAGTACTAGGGACAATTGATCAGTGCTAGGGAACGTTGATCAGTGTTACAGACAGTTGATCAGTGCTAGGGACACTTGATCATGGCTATGGAGAGGTGATCATAGCTAGGTACAGTTGATCTGTGCTAGGGACAGTTGATCAGTGCTAGGGATAGTTGATCTTACCTGGGACAGTTGATCAGTGCTAGGAACAGTTGACGCGTGGTAGGGACAGTTGACACGTGCTAGGGACAATTGATCATTGGTAGGGACAATTAATCATTGCTAGGGACAGTTGATCAGTGCTAAGGACATGTTATCAGTGCTGGTGACAATTGATCATAGCTAGGGGCAGTTGATCGGTACCAGAGGCAGTTGATCATAGCTTAGGACGGTTGATCTTTGCTAGGGACAGTTGATCTTTGCTAGGGACAGTTGATCAGTGCTAGAAACAGTCGATCATATCTAGGAACAGTTGATCAGTGCAAGGGACAGTTGTTCAGTGCTAGGGGTAGTTGGTAAGTGCTAGGGACAGATAATCATTGCTAGGGACAGTCGATACGTGGTAGGGACAGTTGATCAGTGCTAAGGACAGGTGATCAGTGCTAGGGAAGGTTGATCAGCGTTACAGACAGTTGATCAGTGCTAGGGATACTTGATCATGGCTATGGAGAGGTGATCATAGCTAGGGACAGATGATCATAGCTAGGGACAGTTGATCAGTGTTACAGACAGTTGATCAGCACTAGGAACAGTTGATCAGTGCTAGGGACACTTGATCATGGCTATGGAGAGGTTATCATAGCTAGGGACAGTTGATCTGTGCTAAGGACAGTTGATCAGTGGTAAGGACAGTTGATGCGTGCTAGGGACAAATGATCAGTGCTAGGGATAGTTGATCTTACCCTGGACAGTTGATCAGTGCTATGAACAGTTGACGCGTGCTAGGGACAGTGGATCAGTGGTAGGGACAGTTGACACGTGCTAGGGACAATTAATCATTGGTAGGGACAATTAATCATTGCTAGGGACAGTTGATCAGTTCTAGGGACTGTTATTCAGTGCTAAGGACATTTGATCAGTGCTAAGGAGATTTGATCAGTGCTAAGGACAGGGTATCAATGCTGGGGACAATTGATCATTGCTAGGGGCAGTTGATCAGTACCAGGGGAAGTTGACCAGTGTTTAGGACAGGTGATCTGTGGTAGAGACTGTTGATCATAGCTAGGGACAGTTGATTAGTGCTAAGGATAGTTGATCTTACCTAGTGGCAGTTGATCAATGCTAGGGACAGTTGATCATAGCTAGGGACAATTGATCTGTGTTAGGGACAGTTGATCCGTGCTAGGGACAATTGATCAGTGCTAGGTACAGGTGATGAGTAGTAGAGACTGTTGATCATAGCTAGGGACACTTGATCAGTGCTAGGGACAGTTGATCAGTGGTAGGGACAGTTGTTGCGTGCTAGGGATAGTTGATCTTATCTAGGGTCAGTTGATCAATGCTAGGGACAGATGACCATTGCTAGGGACAATTGATCTGTGCTAGAACCGACCTGGGCCTGGTTGTTCAAAAGCCGATTAACGCTAATTTCAGATTAAAAATTAACCAAGGAGTTTATTTCTCGAATACTAAATGCTGTTCAAAGTTGATATTCGGCAAAACTTTACATCAAAAGAAGTCAATCTTGAAAAACAAAAATAAGCAAAAGATACTTTCATCAAAAAGTTGAAAACATGAAACAAAAGTTTAAGTTAATCCTGGATTAAGTTAATCGGCTTTCGAACAACCGGGCCCTGGGGGCTACGGACAGTTGATCAGTGCTATGGGCAGTTGATCAGTGTTACAGACAGTTGATCAGTGCTAGAAACAGTTGATCTGAGTGCTAGGGACACTTGATCATGGCTATGGAGAGATGATCATAGCTAGGGACAGTTGATCTGTGCTAGGGACAGCTGATCAGTGGTAGGGACAGTTGATGCGTGCTAGGGACAATTGATTAGTGCTAGGGATAGTTGATCTTACCTAAGGACAGTAGATTAATGCTAGGGACAGTTGATCATAGCTAGGGACAATTTATCATTGCTAGGGACAGTTGATCTGTTCTATGGAGAGTTGATCAATGCTTAGGACAGGTGATCGCTGCTAGGGACAGTTGATACGTGCTAGGGATAGTTGATATCGGTGCTAGGGACAGATGATCAGCGCTTAGGACAGGTGATAAGTGGTTGGGACAGTTGATCAGTGCTAAGGACAGGTGATCAGTGCTAGGTACAATTGATCATTGCTAGGGACAGTTGATCGGTGCCAGAGACAGTTGATCAGTGCTAGGGAGAGTTGATCAGTGGTCTGGACAGGTGATTAGTGGTTGGGACAGTTGATCAGTGCTGGGCCTAATAATCAGTAATGATACGTAGTAGGGCATATCGACGACTATATGTTGGGCGACTATGTGGCATACTGGCACGAAGTATAATCGATAAGTTATATGGGTGAAAAAAGTTAAACCACAGAACAAGCAATGTTGAAACAACACTACATTATGACGAAACCACGTAGCATTTTGACAAAACCCACGAAAACATGACAATGACAAAACTACCACACAAAATGATGAAACCATGTCAAACTATGACGAAATCACATCTTACACACCAAGAAATCGATCTTTGTTCTTATAAGAAAGAGCCGTTATGGCTTTCTGTAGCTATGGAATATGACGAGAAAATCACTGAGTAAGAGGAAAAAAACATCGCACTCAATGACCATAAAACCAAGTACAACTCTTATTAGTATCGTAAGGCAGTTATGTTATGACTTTCCTTGCATCTCAGTTTTAACAACTCGAGCGTTGCTTTTAAAATTTCCTGACTGTAGCAAAACTCGTTATATGCTAATTCATCTGATAGACGTACCTCGTGCCCTCTTTCAGCCAGTTCCTGTCCAAGCTTGGAGACAAACAGAAAATGGCTTCTTACAATGGGCATCGGAAACATGGCAAATTTTGTTGCAAAGCAACTCGAGAGGAAAGCGAAAAACACAATCGCTTGAATCCCTAACATTGTTACGTGGAATGTCACAGACAGACCAAGGTCAGTGATCCAGTTTACTTTTTACTCGGGCCCGTAGGGCTCGAGTTATAAAAGACGTTTTTCCTGTGCAGCAAAATGCACAATAGAATAACGTGACGCTGTTTGATTGGGCAATGCACAATAGAAAGCACGCGACGGTGTTTTGATTGGGTATAATGCACAATAGAAGCCACAGGGCGCTGTTTACATTGGTTATTTAAAGCAAACACGTAATCCAAGATTATGAAGAGCACTGTGATGTGTTGTTTCGGATTACACAAGATCGACATTGCGTTGGCTTAATCGATTTCTTCTTGGAGCGCTCAAAACACATACAAAGAAAGGCATAGGCTTTTCGCGTTAGACACACACTAAAAGATGTCAAGCGTCAGCATTGAAACAAGTCGTTCCGCGAACTGAATGAAACAAAAATATACTCGAATGTAACTGAAATGGACGCAACTATTGAAAGTGATACAAGTCAAAATACAAATTATTTAATGATCAGCGGGTACCTTATTGAGAACTACTCTGATGATGACAGCGACAAAGACAATAACTCCACAAACAAATGGACGCCATATTGGGATCTTCTGAAGACAAAGTAAAAACATTGGCACAGCGAACAAATGGCCTCACGCTTATACCATTTTCACCGCGAACAAACAGCCTCCCGCTCAGTGTACCATTGACTTCTTAGATAAGTTTTTTGTCTATTGCGTTTTTTAGTTTGTTGTTGTTAAACAGTTTGTTTCTTGTAGTGGTCTAGCTTCTATCGTTTGTTCAACTAGCCATATTAGCGATCGTTGTTCACTGCCATCTTGTGTATATAGTTCTGTTCTAGTTTTACAAGATTTGATGTCATCAGTGGAGACTGTGATCAGCTCTTTAGAAAATAAATGTGATGTAGTTTGAAAGGCTGTACAGTTATTTGATTCTCAATGGTAATAAAAACTTGATTCCAAAGGAGAAATACAGGTCTCGATAAGCACAAATGTGTTTACTTTAGTTGTGATTTGCGTGTGCATTGACATAGACGTGCCCGAGAACCGAGCAGAATTACAGAGAAAAGGCTGAGACGTTTATTTTATAACAGCAGAAAAAAGAGGAAACTTGCTGGAACGTATTTGGTTAACAATGTACCGAGGTCATCCACATTTCATCGTATTACTAGCCAAGGAGATCACTTGCCCGTAAACACAACTATAGGAGCTACCTCAGGTATGCGTTTAAATGTAAGCACGTGGTATGTAACACTTTTCCAAAAGCGTGGATGAACGGGTAAATGCAAAATGATGTTTGAAACATCGAAGCATGTTCCTTAAACTTAAAAGTGTTTGTATTTTTAAAAATATTAGCAACACTTGTGCTATCCAGACCATTTGGAAAATGAAAGTTAAATTTAATACAGAAATCAGGAATACCCGGTACGATTTGTCAGAGAATGTTGTTGTTTTGTTTTCTCAGAAACGGAAGGTATTTATTTTGAATTCAGGGTGAACTATTTACACAGTGACCAATCAAACAGAGTTTGTAATTGGAAATCTAAACATCTTCGAGATACAAAAACAAACTTGTGAACACGTAAACCTGAAATATTGCAAATCATAATGCTGACAAACCCAGAAACGAAGGAAATGGATCATGGTTAGGACGTTTTGGATATCTGAATGATTTTGGGTTAGATTAAAGGATATATTGTTGGAAATTCCCAAGTTATCCCTTTTCGTGTTAATTAGTAATGCAAACAAGTCTTAGTAATAAATTCGATTAACGAGGCAAATGTAACGCATGTAATCATGAGAAGATTCACGGAAAACGGAATTTAAAATGTTATGCAGGGGTAAGTATTTGAAGGTAATTGTAGACTTTATGCTTCGATGTATTGTGCACATAAACGAGTATCTGTTCTTCTCTTTAAATGAGATTTTACAGCACTATCAGTAAATACGGTTAATGTTACGTGACCGTACTAAAAGGGCTATTCATGTCGCGATAGTTATCTTCGCGTTCTTTGTAGTCGGCCGTTCAAGGTCATACAATCAACGGGTTTCTGGTAAATAAAACGAGGACATGAAGACTTTGTTCCTAGATTTCAGATTATAACGTACACCTGCATTGGGCAAATCTGTTAAAGCCTCATTCATTAGTGCTAAAGAGCACGGTGTAATGCTTACCTGCTACATGGAAGAACCTGTGCAACTGGCTATTTTAATATACAGGGTCTAGCTATAAAAGCCTGAGTTAGTCGTCCAAGGTTCACTTGGCAGTTTGTCTTCTATAGTAAATCAACTAGCTGTTTGCAATTTGTCAAAGTTCTCCCCCTCCCTCCCTCCCTCCCTCCCTCTCTCCCTTTGGAGATGGGTTGTATTTATCGCTTTGCCGTCATTAAAATTGGGTCGCTCCTGCGTGGTGTGGTTTAAGTCTGTGCAGCGACTTCCCCCAAGCTTGTTGGCTCGTTGCCTTTGTACATTGCTCACTAGCCAATACTCTTGTCCGATCCAGCACTTCCTGTTTACCACTCAGCTCGTAGTGCTGGAGAGATCTTTGTCACGCAACTGGAAGTCGCATAAGGCTAACCAGCCGCAAGGCAGTGTTTTCCTCAAAAAACCCCAATACGTCTGTTGTCTAGTTCCATTGCGCCTTCCGTTATGTGTTTAAAAGCGAATTATGCATGTTGATACCAAGGAACAGTGACATTAATGGTTAATATTCCTTGACAGGCTTCTCACCGTGCAGAGAGTTTGCGTTCACATTTCTATCTCTATTTCTCGAGAGTTTCAATACACGAAGCGAAATAACAATGACAGGCCAAGTGACCCACACTACAGTATTCTATCTTTTCTCCTGCCCTTACCATCCCGGAAACGAAACACAATTTTGACACCGACTCCGTTTACGTACAGAGGTTATTTTTCATTAGACAAGAGGTTTGGAAATAGAATTCAAATAAAAAATATTTCTCTTTGAAATGTTCAGTTTGTAAGTCGCTTTAATACTGCATTCGCTATCAAGCACGGTGCGAGTCAACAATTAAAACAAGTGATTTTAAGAGAGGATGGGAGAGAGAGAGAGAAGAAAAAAAAATTATTTAGCAGCAAAGGGTCTGTCCGTATAGCAAAAAAAATGTGATATCGGTCTTGAAAAAGCTGCCCTCGACCTGCGGCCTTGAGCAGCAATTTCAAGGCCTCGGCCACAGTTTTTCTCTATATGGGCCTCCCAGCTGGCAAATAACATATTAATTTTATTTAGACAATTGGGTGCATGCTACTGTGAGTATTTAAATTACAACAAATGGTATATTTTAAATACTTGATTCCCGTGCTATGGATTCATTTGGCATGGCCATCCTCAAGGGACTTTGTACTTCTGAAAGTATTTTCAAGAGTTGAGATATAGTGAACATCTTCACGTGTCGCGCACGTGACAAAGTTTTTTTTTTACGTGCATCAATGCACGAAAGTTTGGTCATCTTTGAAAGATGTTTATACATCTCACCTTCGTTTCTGTTTCATTTTTTTTCTGCAAAAGATGTTTCGATGAGTTATTTCGTTTCATCTTAAACCGTTCAATTAGCGTTTCCTTTTTCAAACACTGAGCAAGAATAACCATCGATCAGTAAAAAACAATGTGCTTTTCTCAAATTTTACCTCGTGTCCAGTGGTCATTGTCACCACCTGTAATGAAGATAATCTGGGTCCGGGTATTCACTACATACACAGTCGAACATCATGAGAATCGCAATGTAAGGCCGATGAAAGAAGGACAGACTTCTCTGTTTTCTTTTCTTTAGTGCTAAATTAACGATACACCACTGTACTTTTGCAGGCCCGAGTATAGGCTACTTGTAGCCTCTTGTTTATATTA
>OX421448.1:14650779-14660779 GCA_949126865.1 Montipora capitata | reverse complement strand
TAATGTTTCCTTGTTCAGTGTAATGTTTACCTTTGTTGAGTGGTAGGATGATCTGCATCACTACTGAAACTAACATCACCATGAGATGTTGCAGTGTATGTTCGTGTTTTTGGAAATGCACTGCAAAAGAATTCAAAGGCAGTGAGTATTATTACAACTTGAATTGTGGTGGATGTTTTACGTCCAGTTCACTTTTAAACAAAAGATGATTGATTATTCTAAAACTACAGGTCAACAGTAGAATAAGGCAAGTCAGATTCTTGTTTAGCCTAATGCTTACCTTTGCTGAAATGGAAGTTGATGGTCAGGTGTAGTTCTGCACTCTTCTGATCTGATTTTTTTCCTGATAAACAAATTCGAAATTTCCTGTAAAATAATTGTTGTTAAATTTTATTTGCGGCATATTTGTATAGGAAAACCTTCATTGTAAGGCCTCATATATACAATTTGGGATTTTCCTTCAGTATTGTTCAACTACAGTAAACCAAACTCTTAACTTTTTCTAAGTGAAAGTTGAGTCAGACTTACCTAATATAGCATCCCACTAATAAATATTCATAATGAAGATAAGAGTATGGTAAACTGGAATAATGCAAGCTTAAGCTTCTGAAAAAACATATTGAAGAAGGATATAGCTTTTGACGTTCCATAATGAGTGAAGTGTCCAAATAAAAGCTTATTTCATTTCCCCTCTCGTATAATTTCCTCTCCCTCCTCTTCTTGTTCTTAGGGCCCAAAAAACTCAGGGGCATAAATAGCTGAGAGTAACTAACAATCTTACCTAACACCCTGAGTATCAGGCTCGGTCTCAGTTTCACTGTCCAACATAAACTCGTCTTCCGGTTCCTCTGGGCACAGGTACAAAGTAATTCTGTTGTAAGGTTTACCTAAATCTTCCTTGTAGTTTCGCAGAGTGAATTCTTCTTCTTGCTGACCTGGAAGATTCATGGCCAGTTGTCCATCTGGGTAAACCAGTTTCCAGCTGGTCCTCGAGTCAAATGCCTGGTCATGAGCTTGGTGTTTCACGAAGGCCTCTGTAAAGACTTCTGCGTATCCACAATCCTTTCTTACTTTCAAGGGCAATGTCTTGCCGCGGATCGGCGCTGTCACATCTGGGCCAACAAACCGCATCACCCCTATATTAATTAACGCGAAGGGATCTTCTTCTTTCTTCTTCTGTCCTCTTCTCTTGGAGCCACTTGATCGAAAATGAGTCGACCTCTCTTCGCTTTTCTTAGCAGCATACTTTTGGAAGCTCAGGCATTTTGTTGCATCTTTATCTGTTTCACTTGTGCTAGTGTCTTTTGCTACCTTTTGTCCACAAAAAGGGCAAAATTTTGAAGAAGATTCCAAACCAGCTCCACAGCTCGCACAAAACATTCTTTCCAAGCGAAATGGCGAACAAAAATGGCGGGAAAATTGCAAAGCATGTCAGCGGTTGCAGTGGCGGATCCAGGGGAGGGGTCGGCTGGAGGGGAGAGGGGTAGGGTGGGGCCTTATCTCCAGGTCAGTAACCCGCCACTGGGTCGAGTAATGATGGGTTTATGCTTTGTATAGTAACATCCTGAATAAAGTAATCGGGAACATTTGGAGTTGTGTTTCGCAAATATTGTGTTGTGTTTTGGGAGATTTGCGTTGTGTTTTGATGTGACATTGTGTTGTGTTTGCATGATACTGTGTTGTGTTTCGATGACATTGTGTTGTGTTTCGATCATACAGTGTTGTGTTTCGATAATATTGTGTTGTGTTTCGATAATACTGTGTTGTGTTTCCATAATATTGTGTTGTGCTTTAATAATACTATGTTGTGTTTCGATAACAGTTTACTGTGTTCAGATAATACTGTGTTGTGTTTCGATAATAGTTTGTTGTGCTTTGATAATATTGTGTTGTGTTTGGAAAGGTGTTTGTTGTGTTTGCAGATATGGGCCACCGTAGTAATTTATATTTTAAATTTCTGCAAAATTTCGGCATTACACATCTCGATCTCGAACGCCAAAAATATGCATATCGCGTCGATTGGCAAATATCAAAGTATAAATATGTTTATCAGATGAAGAAAGTACAAAATGTTTCGAAATTCGAAAATGTCTCCATCTTATGGCTGTAAAATAAATCTGAAAGCTCACTGGGAGGTCTTAACTACATTTCTACTCCAAAAAGTCATGATGGAATGCGGCAGTAGGTGATACTGTTTGAAAATCAAGGTCAACGCAGAGTTCCTTTCTTTGGATTTGTTATTACTGGGTTGCCAAACCCAGTCGGAATCTCCGTGTCATGAAATGTCTTTCCTGTCCCTCCCCTGCTAAGTAGTGTCTTTGCGCGTAGAGTCTTCTGTGCGTATTTTGTTAGGTTTGAGGGGGTTGGGGTAATGCGTAGATTTCTCTGGTGGATACAGGAGGACATTTAATTAACCTGCAATGGCGTCGAAAGTCATTGTAACGCGAATGGCGTTTTAGTGCATCTTTCAACAAAATATACCCTTATGGCGCTCAAGAATGGAAGGTCAATTGCATAAACAAGACAGGCGGTGTAAAATAAATATCTGGAATCTTAAAAGCGAGGACTAATGGACTTCGAGAACAACTTTCGCCCGTCGAGCCGAAATCAAAGTGAGCCGTGTATTTCTAATATTTTATAACGAGTGTGCTGCTATGTAGAACACTGAAACCAAATGGAAAATTCTCTGGTAAATTATGGGTTTAAGAAAGACAGAGAAGGAATCGAACACCTTAAGTGGATCTGTGATCTCTCTTCCCTGCACAGTCTTCAGGTAAAAAAAATTGGAAATGTGACAACCAAGAATTTTTTGAAAGAAAGATTGCCTCTAATAGCAAATATGTAGTTTGTTTCAAAAAATATTTCGCTGGAAAAGAGAGCCTTTATGAATTCATAATGTTTTGTAACATGCGAGCTTAACTGGATAGTTTTTATGGCAATAGTAAAGCATTTTCGTGTCAAAATGAGTTTAGCGTCTTTCTGTTGTGTTAACCTAAATAAATATACCATGCCTCGTGAGTTTGTATTTATCGTCTGCCGTAAACTTGACTTCCACTCTCAAAATTACCTCCAGAACCTACTTTTTGCGTAGAATAAGCTTTTAGAATGATGTTCTTGTCTTCTGTGCTGATACTTGATGATTCGGGAACATTTTGTGAAAAAATATTTACAACGGGTCACACGCGCAACTTGATCGCCCGAACTTCCCGATTATGCATAACATCCACTTGGCCTTTTGACATCCCATTGAAAAAAACTCATACACAATATTCACAGACCGGTCGATTTCTCTGAAATTTTAAAGGGTGATTGCTAACGAATAGAGAAAGATCTTCACAATAACTAAAAATTCCTGTGTTAAGCATGAGAATTCGACAAAGAGGTAAATGCGACTAAATTTGTTGCGTGCGTTGCTATTTTTGTTTTGATTGTTGTGCAAATTTTGACAGAGAATATTAAATTATGAAAAAATATCAACGGATAGATCGTCAAAAAATCTTTAGTTTTAGCGGTTTTGAACATAAAAGATGCAACGCTTGACGAGAAATAATATTTTTGTTAATACTTGAAAGAAGAAAAATTTCGCGGGAATCGGGACGCGGTGAAAATGAATTAAATTTGCATACGTGCGTTGAAATGTGATACGCGAGGAGACAGGAATGTTACTTCTCTGACAAATGATTTTGTCATTGTAGTGTACAATGAAGTTTATTTGGGAAGGCAACAGTATTTCTTTAACTTCCTGGTTAATCCAGTTTATTGCTACGACTTATTAGTGCGAAGATTGTTTACATGAAACTCGCGCTTTTTGCGAATTTAGAGTGTCATGAAATTACATCATTTGCGTGACAATATATCCCTTTACTCTAACCCAAAAACATTCAGATAGTAAGAAACTTCATATTTATTAACCATTTCTTCTGCTTTTGTGCTTGTCAGCATTGTGATGTGCGATAATTCGCAAGTCTGTTTTTGTATCTCATGGATGTTCAAATTTTCAATTACACGGCCGCTCAACCTCGCGATTGTGTAAATAGTTCACCCTGAAGTCAAAATGGATACGTTTCCTGACAAAGAAGGCTTCCTGGCCCGACAGATGAAATGTAAATTTTCAGTTAAATATTACAACAAAACGGAAGTTTCTTGGCTAAAAATTACGTTGTTTTACTCTGAAAACGACGAACGATTAACATTCTTTCCCGTAGTTCATTCAGGCGACACAAGGTGATCACGTGCACCTTTATGGCTGCCTATCACGTGATCAATTTCTTCCTTTTGACAAGACATCATGACCTTTCCATTCGTTCATAAAAGTCAAAGACTGCAGAAATTTTCGTGTTTTTACGATTGATTGTCATTAATCTTTCGATGATATCTTCAAGGCACAAGTATGAAACTAGGCTGGCCTCCAGATCTACATTTTGTATTCCTTCCGTGAGAACAAACTCAGATTTAATATTCGCTTTAAGGGAACTTTTCTTTGGAATAATCTTGAAGAATCTCTTAAGAGTCTTAGCCTTTGGAACTTTAAACGGTCCTTAAAAAATGACATTCTCGAGACTTATTAATTTTTTTTCCTTTTTCTTGTTGTTGTTGCTGTTGTTTTGTTTTCCAATTTTCTTTGAACGATGACTTATGTGTGTGCGTGTGCTTGCTTTTTCTTCATACTTGTGCCTCCATGCAGCAACTGAGAAAAATATTATTTGACATAGTTTATTAGTTTGCCTCCTAGCCAGATTAGCTCCTTAGTTATTTTCTAGCCGGCTTTATACCTTACATATGTAATATTGTCCTTTTTTTCTCTCTCTGTTGTCATTGTATGGTATAAATAAAGATGTTGTTGTTGTTGTTGTTGATTCAGAGTTTTATATAAAACTATGTTTTTTTTGCTTTTCTTTTTCTGTTAACTCCTGGCTTTTACGGTACTTTTTGGTGCAAACGTGAAGCCAAACAATGTTTTGACCTGGCATCAGATTAGACTAACAAGAAGAGGAATTATGAAGCGGAAACAACATCTTCAGTCCTTTCTTAGTGTGTGCAATAAACGTTTGCTTAGTGCAACTGCAAGACATGCTGGAAAACGTCCGTCAGAGCAATTTGCTGTTAGTTTTTTGCAGACGAAAAGTATTTATTTAAAGAAGAAACGAGTGAATTTTACTCAAAAGCGTGTTTTGTTATCTTTAAACTGAATTTATTACCAAAGCCTAAAAATCTAAAGGACCTCCAAATGGGACAGGACATTACAAAATAATTAAAGGTGTGAACGTGAAGGGCCTCTGCTGGCGCGACATGTGGGTGACCCTCAAATGGTCTTAATGACCCCCTACTTGGAAAAATTAACTGGAATGCTGCAGTTCAATACCACCCAATTCAGTGCCTTCTATTTGTGTAAGACATTCGATAAAAATAAATTAATCCATTCCTCCTAGTACAGGAATCAAAAACGTGAAAAGAATATTGGTAAAAAATCCTTAAACAACAAATAAAAAGACATACACTGTATTTTGTTTTATACACAAACCAAAGCAAACAATCGATCTCCAGTCAGTATTCCAAAGAAATTTCACCTTTTTATCATAACATTCCTCAAAAGGCTTTAGTAAAAGTAAATTGTCAGAGTATTGCTGCGCTGATTGTTGAGGCCCCATTAGGGGAGGGAGGAATCTAAGGGCGCTTTCCATTTGTAAGAACTGGCCGGTCGGGCTGGTCCGTCCGTGAATGGAACGCGCGAGTTCTGAGAACTAGCAGAACTGGTTCTGGCCAAACTGGCCAAGCTCATTGTGTAGGGCCGCTCAGTTCCCTCAGTTCTGCACGGAACGCGGGAAAATTTGTACGCGTTAAAAAATGGCAGCAAGCTCATCGCAGACTTGTGGTGAGAATTATAAATATATTTTGTGCATTGTTTTGGTTGAAAGGAAGATTCCTTTTTCTGAAGTGCCTTGTGAAGGTATTCATAAACAAATTTTATTTCATTGCAGGACTAGAGAACGAGTAAAAACTTGTGACGTGGAGAACAAAGAGCACAAAACTATTGATTTCCCTACGCCGGGAAAAAGCCGGTCTCTTTGACAAAGGCAAAGTACGAAAGAAAGTCGCTTGAGATAAAGTTGCAGAGCTCTTAACCCTGCCAATGCACCGCGACACACTTGACATCGTAACGTCGAAACGATCAGATATTTGACGGCAGGTCTCTTGGTTCGCAAGGGCCCATACGGTCAGAGCTATCTGTTTTCTTGCTTCAATGGGCCGCCGGCCCAATTCGTGCTAACAATTGAGCAAGTAGTTCAAATGTCGAGGATGACATCCGGAAATGGCTCCTGTAGCCATCGCAATGATAGAGAGGAACCGTGACTTCAAAATACTGCGCAATTCTCGCTAATTCACGCAGAGAAAAAATACAACTGATTGAAAATAACAAAGCTTCGTCTTCTGCATCGTTCGCAAAAAGAGTATCCTCCTCCTCCGGCGAAAGAAAGTCGAGAAAAAATGTCGGAGGAATGTTACAAACTCTCGTCGCAACATCCGCCATGTTGTTTACATCAGCTCTTGCGTGAGTAATCGCGCGGGCCGGCCTTGACCTCTCCATTTACACCGGTGAGAACGAGTTCTTTCGGGCCGGCCAGTTTTTACAAAAGGAAATCCCGTATCCCTAAATATCCTGTATCCCGTTAATTCCTGTGGCTGGTATCACTATAATACCAGTTCGGTTTTTTATCTAAATATCCCGTATTCCTTAATAACCCCTAATAGGGCCTCCTTGTTTCCACTGGCAAATTTAGTAGCATTAATAATAAGAAACAACCTCTTTTTGTTTTTATCTTTCTGGTAATCTCTTCCCATTTTCCAAAGTTTACCCGTGGTTGTAGTTCCCTGTAACTGGACAATTTTTTTAACTGTTTGTGCATCCCACGGATACGCCCTTTTAGGCGTCTTGTTCTTGTCTTTGTAGTGACGCTGCAAATATTTGTAATGAGAGGAATCCGACTGATTTGTCACGCAACGAAACGGCGCACATGGGAATCCAATGAATAATGCGTCAGTACAATGTCAAGAAATTACAGCAGATTTTGTATTAATTAAAAGCCATGACCTACGTAATCGGCCTGAGGGCGTAATTTAATTTGTTTGATTCGGCTCAAGTGAAACGCGAATAATGGGAACTAAAGTTCTGACTTCAAAACAAAGGCGCTTGAAAACATGACATTGTGCAATTCTTCAGTTGCTTTTCCTTTCGTGGAAACATTTTAAATCGCGGTCCTTGTTGCGTAATGGTTTGAGCGTCTGCTTGTACAATCTAACTTCCCTTTCAGTTGTTCATATGCCGCTTCCAAAGTTACTAGCACGAAGTTTGAAACTGTATCGAACTCCTTGAACTGAGGTCTGTAAAATTTATGCCCAGTTGTTGACAGTTTCGTTGTTTGGAAGAAAACGACAAAAACGTACCAAAAGTACTCATTAAAGCCACTCTCTGTGTCTGCATGTTCTGTCTTTAGAAAGCTGTTGTGATTTTCTTTCTTTTAAACTTGATGGTAATCACTGCACGCCCCCTCGATTGGCTTCTGCTATTTGCAAGTCGTTAAAAGGTTTATTTAGGTAGAGGCTCTCTAGCTTAAATAAGAAGCTAATAATTAAATAACTAAACGTAGTGCTGCAGTGATTATTTAGCAATGTTTCCATTAAGCGCGCGTTGGATATTGAGAAGGTAAATGGCCAACGCAGTCTCATATTGGCGTCGACAATACCAGGACCGGACCGGTCACGGATTGTTGTTGTTGTTTTCTGCCGTTGTCGCTCTTGTTGACGCCATCCTTGCTTAAAGATACTTAAGATATTCAGGCTATCAAAGAAGATGTTGTTCCAAGTAAGCTGTAACATTACCATCTCTTGGATTCAAACAACATATTCTGTCAAACATTTCTGCTCTGGTAATTCACACTTCCCTTTCACCAACGAAACATACGAGTTGGGATAAAAGCTAAAACGCCATATTCCGTTTTAATGTAATTCGTTTCTTTCTAGGCAGGAATTTCGTGTAGTTAATTACTTTAGTGTTTCTTTCACCGTCAAGGATTATTGTTAGATGTATTCATCGATTGGATGAGACGTGCCGTGATGTCAGGAACGCTGCTCATATCATAGGGGATCCAACCAGACTTGGCGAGAAAATGGAGGAAGCTTCTGCCATGATCAAACGAGAAAACGTTTTCGCTGCGAGTCTTTACACACAGTGAAACCTCTTTCGACGAAAGTTGCAAGACTATTCAATCAACCGCAAACTGAAATACGATCGTACGCGACACAACTATGGCGCTAGCTGGACTTGTGCAAGTCAACTGCGTCAAATTGAGTTAAAATGAACTGCTTGAAGACCGTATCCTGGGAGCCAACAGGGGCTGTTAGTCGGAACTGGACCAAGAAATCGTATTGAAGTAAATTCGGGATTGGCAAAAGTTTCCTGACGGACTAGAGGTCTTTTATGTCGCTCTTCTTGCAAACTTTTGCTTGCCCGGATTTTGTCTTTTCTTTGTCCCGTCCCGATTGACTTCCCATAGGAAGTACTGAATTTTAATGCAATGCGTCGATTTCCGAAAAAAAAAAAAAAAAAACAATTGAGTCGTTTTTCTTTAGCAGTTGGATCTAGTTAGCCGACCTGACGTGACTTTATGTCCAACTAGATATAATTACAATTAAGAATTTATTGCATTATTTCCACTTTAGGATTTGCACTTAGTGAAATTGCCACTGGGAAAGACTTAATTTTGAATTCCCTAGAGAGACTTGTAAGACTGAGGGTTTAAGCCTTCTTCACCCGTGCAACGCAAGCGGCTTTCATACGTAGCACGAACGAGATACGAAGGCGGAGTCATTTTTCAAGAGGGCGGAAGAGACAGACGCCATCTTCGCTTCAACTTCAAGAAAGGGTGCTTAGAACTTGCGCTTATATTTGCGCATGCCTTGTCCCAGGTCACACGCAAATGGTTGGGTACATCGTTCTATTGCGCTTGCATTTGCGTTTGCATCTGAATTTGAATTTGCTTTGCATGGTTGAACCAGGCCTTGGGGAAATTATTGTGTGAACGGAAAGTTCTCGTTTTACACTCATGTCAGTCTTAAAACGCGTGCAAATTCGTCAGTGGATTGCGGATGCACAAATTGCATGTGCCAAATCTGAAAGGAAACGCTATTACGCAAATCTTTGACGCAAATGATCTAAAATATCATTCAAACATAGTGTATTCACGGACACAATTCACACAACAAAGTTGAAACATAAATTCCATATAATGAAAATCGAAGGAGTTAATGCTGAATACCCTGCCACCTTTGTGGGCATTCGGTGACGTTCTTTAAAGAATGAGTCGAAGTACAGCGGATGTTATTCTTATGCAAATAAGTGTCATGGTAGTCAGCAGTTGAGCTTAAAAGTATTTCACGATAAAACATAAAGCGCAAAATTTCAAAAGTCGCACTAAGCTGGCATAAAATGATCAGCTTGGATTGCGCTGGATTATGAAAAAAATTTATTCTGAAAGCCAGTGAGCAAATCATGGTGTGTGCGAATGCTGTATTTTTCCATGTTCGATTACACTAATATCCAGAAATGTAGCCGATCAGGTGAAAGCTTATTTCTGCCGATGAACATCACCGAGTTCCCCTTAAGGTGATTCCCTTGAAATAGAACTTTTCATAGATTTCCGACACCGTTGTAACATGTAAAGGACCGTACTCGTTTAGGAGAAAGTAGCCATTTCTTGAAAGATTAAGCTTGGCGTTAATGAAAATCCGCCATTTTATCAATGTGCGCGAGCTAAAGCGCGCGCCAAGGACTCAAGAAATTATGCGCAGTAGGGTTGCGCAGTGCAAAACCAGGGAATCACCTTAAGGTCTAAACACCTCGTACCTGTTTCCAAGTACACAAAGGCTTTTGTTTTCTTTAGAAGTAAAGTTAGACGGAAACTTTAGGGAGTGGACTGAGAAGGGTGAGGGGTCACTTAGTAAC
>OX421448.1:14595779-14640779 GCA_949126865.1 Montipora capitata | reverse complement strand
TTAATTAACTGCGAAATGTTCGTCTAAACATATAAGGGGATCAGTGACTTCGCGATTAATTAACTGCGAAATGTTCGTCTCAATATATGAGGGAATCAGTAACTTCGCGATTAATTAAATGCGAAATGTGCGAAATGTTCGTCTCAATATATGAGGGAATCAGTGACTTCGCGATTAATTAAATGCGAAATGTTCGTCTTCATATATTACGGAGTCAATGATTTCGCGATTAATTAACTGCGAAATGTTCGTCTAAACATATAAGGGGATCAGTGACTTCGCGATTAATTAAATGCGAAATGTTCATCTGAATATATGACTGAATCAGTGACTTCGCGATTAATTAACTGCGATATGTTCGTTTCAATATATAAGGGGATGAGCTAATTAGTTCGCGATTAATTAAATGGAAGGTAGGGAATATTTGCTGTCACCATCAAAAAATTTTGCCTTTTTCCTTGCGCCATATCAAGCAGAGCTGTTGAAGGACAGCAAGCATTTATACGTAGACATAACGTACACAAATAATAGCGGATTCCCATACCTCCTAAATATGGTAGCATTCAACGAAATAACGTTGAGTTACAACGCAGTCGCCAGAGTTCTTCTGAATAAGCAGGATGGCGATGCTTATGCAACAGCCATATGCGAAGTATTTGGCCATGTCACAAAAATGCACCCAGGGGCGGATTTAGGGGGGGGGGGGGGCCGAGGCGGCCGCGGCCCCCCCTTTCAGTTCGTCGGAGATTTTTTTTTTGGTCAAAAGATACAATAATTTTATCATTTTGTAAGCAGTCTGTTGGAGCTTTTGATTTTTTTTAGCTAAAGCGTGATTTTTCGGTAATAGTATGACCAAAGTTGTGCCAATAAACTTTCAACTTACAGGCGCTAATATTATCCTTTCGAAATGAGGAAGAAGACTGGATGCGAAATACTTGTCTACAGTCAACCTATCTTACAGAGACTGTAACAACGTAAAATCTTAATGCCTATATATATAATTATATATATTTTGTGACTTTGAAGCGAAGAGTCAAAAACCATGCATCATTATAACCATAACTTATAATTTTATTCAATATGGAATCCTGATACATTACGTTCCAGATTGCACCAAAGTGCATGTAAGAGTACCCAAATTTTCAAAAATTTCTGGGGGGGCATGCCCCCAGACCCCCCTAGAAAGTAGCGCCTAAGGCGCTACTGAGGCGCGCTAACGCGCGCTGATTAGTATTCTTGTTCGGCCCCCACTTTCAAAAAATGCTGGATCCGCCCCTGGCACCCTTCCTTTAAATATGGTCATAACCTTCGCCAGATAATGGTGGATTTTGACCAGGCCGAGTACAATGGTTTTGAAAGAAGCATGGGAACGGAAGTAACAGAGAAGATCATGCGTGGCTGCACGGTTCATTGGAAAACTTCAGTGAATCGTGTCAGCGATATCGTGACTAAAAGCAAAGAAGAGCATAGCATCTTTCGTCACTTAGGTCATGCCATCCAGGACGTTGATCAACAGGCTGATGTTAGGCTAGCATTTGACGTTCTTTGTGGCAAGAAGAGCGTGATTCATGCTAAACATCTGCTCTCCCCACAACTAGCTGCAATCTCCAATCAAATTAATAACTGTCAATGGTCGAAATCTGCTCACTGGGTCAAATGGTGGTCTAGGGACCGAATTCTTAAGATGTTTTGTAAGGCATTCACTCTACGTGATACTGAAGACTGGGAATCTACAGCGAATACCAACAATCCCGTTGAGTCTTTAAACCGCCAGTCCATCGGTGAGGGATGTAGCAATATCTCAGTATTGATGAAGAATATCTACTTGGAAGACCGGCTACATGCCGTGAGGATCGTAGCTTACGAACAAAACATTAATATCAGTTACGAAACCAGCAGCCAGGAAGAGAGAGAGAAGAGGCAGAAGAAGAGGAAGCGATCTCGCCTTAGTTTGAGAGGAACCTCTGGCTCGCAAAATGACCCTAAAGCGCATTTGGACCAAACACCTCCTGATAAAAGGGCAAGACTCGAGGCACGGTCATCCAGGAAAAAGTTGGGAGAGGCAATGATCGGCAAGAGAGTTGGAAGTGGAATATCAGGAGAAAGTTGATGGGGAAACAAAGTATCTTGGATGGATACGTGGAACTGTTATGGAATATGACAAATTTAAGGGCTATCTTGTTCAGTTTCCAGATGATGTGGACTGGATACCTAGTCTCAGAAGCAAGGACGTACGAATTTTAGAGTAGTGCTTTTTTTGTTCTTTTTAACATAATGGGTACAATGCCAAATGAGTTAAATCATGGGAGTGACAACTCTAACAAACGTTGTTTGAGCAACACCATGTGGAACTTTGAGTCCTCCCGGCAATTTTGAAGATCCTTCCGAGTGTTTCGGTGACATTCTTGTAAAATGTAAAAACTTTGCTCTTCTTTTTTTCTGCAGTATCCCAGAACTATGTCATATTTCCCATCGAAAATCCCGAGTCTTCTCGATTCTTTTGTTTTTCTCCCGAAACAGGCCTTGTTAGAGTTGTCACCCCCTATTGTAACCTCCTTTTTTATTTCATCAATTTGTTACATTGTGCTCAAACGATAGGCTGACTCGCCTTAGCGTAGAGATACCAAGGCTCTGCACTGTTATTGCAACTGCTACATGTCGTATTTACTTTTTCAACCAAGCTTTAACATTGTTTGTTCCCTTATCGCTAATGGTATCCCTAAGTTCTCTCTCTAAAGTACGTCACCCTTGCACACACTAAGATTAACATTAACTGAGTAGAAGCTTGATCGTTCACTTGTAGATAGTAAATCTGCAGCCTTTTTGGATTTACCGATCGTGGAAATACCGAGAATTCTAAACATCATGTATAAGCATACGAACGCAACAACTCCAACGAATAGTGAACTTCAAACGAAAACTTTGTAAGAATAGCTTAATTACAACTCATGGAGGTCCCAGCCGAGGTGAGCAGAAATTCCCAAACATCCTACAATGAACAATAGGAAAAACATGAACATTTTGCATTTAATTAAGCGCGAAGTCACTGATGCCCTCATATATTGAGACGACTAATTTGCAGTTAATTAATCGCGAACTACCTGATTTCCTTATATGTGTAGACGAACATTTCGCAGTTAATAAATCGCGAAATCATTGATTTCCTAATATCTGAAGATGTTCATTTCGCAGTTTATTAATCTCTAAGTCAGTGTTGCCCTAATATATTGAGACTTACATTTCGCAGTTAATTAATCGCGAAGTTACTGATTCCCTCATATATTGAGACGAACATTTCGCAGTTAATTAATCGCGAAGTCACTGATTCCCTCATATACTCAGACGAACATTTCGCAGTTAATTAATCGCGAAGTCACTGATTCCCTAATATATGGAGACGAACATTTCGCACTTAATTAATCGCGAAGTCACTGATTCCCTCATATATTCAGACGAACATTCGCAGTTTATTAATCTCTAAGTCAGTGTTGCCCTAATATATTGAGACTTACATTTCGCAGTTAATTAATCGCGAAGTTACTGATTCCCTCATATATTGAGACGAACATTTCGCAGTTAATTAATCGCGAAGTCACTGATTCCCTCATATACTCAGACGAACATTTCGCAGTTAATTAATCGCGAAGTCACTGATTCCCTAATATATGGAGACGAACATTTCGCACTTAATTAATCGCGAAGTCACTGATTCCCTCATATATTCAGACGAACATTCGCAGTTGATTAATCGCGAAATCACCGATTCCCTGATATATTCAGACGAACATTTCGCACTTAATTAATCGCGAAGTCACTGATTCCCTCATATATTCAGACGAACATTTCGCAGTTAATTAATCGCGAAGTCACTGATTCTCTTATATGGATATATGTAGAAAGCGAATAATTCGAGGTTAGTTAACGGCGAAATTTGGATCTGTTGTATTAGAAATCAAAATATTTTGAAAAATATACAGAGATGTTTCATTGCAAATTTTCATAATTTCTCTATAGATATAATTCATTAAAAAATTTTTACTTATATTAATTCCCCTTTCTTTTAACTTGATGCTGCCGCCCCCTCGATTGGCCTCTGCTATTTGCTGGTAGTGCAAATCGTTGAAAGGTTTATTTAGGTAAAGGCTATCTAACTTAAATAAGAAGCTAATAACTAAATAACTAAACTTAGTGCAGCAGTGATTATTTAACAATTTTCCATTAGCGCGTTGGATATTGAGAAGGTCAAAAAATGGCCAACGCAGTCTCATATCGGCGTCGACAATACCATAGTCTTCTTCGCAGCCGTTATTAGGGTCGTCACGCAACTTAGCGGGGAGGAGCGTTGCGTAACCACCCTAATAACGCCTGCGAAGGAGACTAACAATACCCTGGACCGGATCACAGATGCCGGTTGTTGTTGTTTTTCTGCCGTTGTCGTCCTTGTTGACGCCATCCTTGATGCTTAAGATATTTATGCGCGAGCAAAATTCTGGAATCCAAGGTGTTAATGCGGTAGTTTCAGCTTTGTGTTCTCAGTTTCCAGTGTTGTTATGAAAATATCCATGGTTGGCAGAATTACATCGAAACCCAGGTTGAATTCCCAAAGAGCCAGCCACATCCGGCTTACGTCACTTTTTCTAAGGGCTACAAATCTAAATTTTTCGAGTGGACGCAATTCAAGAGGTTATCGGTGATTTATTCCTCCCGTTACCTTTTAAACAGACAGAACCTCGCCATGATGAAGTAAGAGAGCTCGTCAATATTCCACAACCGTCGAGGAAAATCCGGGGGGTGGGGGGGGGGGGGGGGAGGCTAGGAATACGAGATTTGAAGATGGAAGCCCTACTTTTTCGCTGCCTCTCAGTTGATTATGACTACTCAAGTGTCAAGTGGATGCTATTATCACGCAATTGGAGAAAACAGTGCCCTTTGCTTATGTGCCCAGGGATCGATTTTGGGACCGACTGCCTTATGTGGGTTGAATTTTTTGGTTCACTACCATTCTGCGGGAGGTTCTTCTCCAGGTACTCCGGTTTTTTTGGACCACTTAACTTGTTCCGCTTTAATTCGACTTCATTTACTGTACAGTATACGCAGAGCGCTTGTTCTCAGATTGAGACTTCATTTAAGGACGGTGCCTACTATTGTTATTGCGCATACGTTCTGCGCATCTCGAGATACTCGGATTTCATAAGGCGGTGCTTTTAAATACAGGGAGAAAGGAGAAAGGAGAACTTAGCAAGTGCTCTTGGTATCCAAAAAGAAAATTGGGGGTAACCACGCATTTTTTAGAGATAATTAAGCTTGAATTTGGAAAAGAACGCCATACATGGCTTTGTATTTTAAAGCTTTTACAAATATTGTTACCCCCAATTTTCATTTTGGGTTTCTGAACACTTGTTAAGATCTGCTTTTCCCGCATAGTCAGTAAACCGCGCAAAAATACCTTTGAATTAGTAGGCACCGTCCTTAGTAAAGTGATTATTACCTAACAGGAAAGTTAATTTGCAATCTGTGGATCGTCGTTTCGCATTCGAGCTGTTCTGCTTAAGTAGATAACAGCGTCGTACTTGACTTTTTGGAGATGGTTAACCTCTCGGTTGTGCTTCTAAGGTCTCTTATAAATAAGTAGCCTGCGAAGCTGGCGATATTAGGGAGCTTCAGCAACGACGACGGCGACGGCAACGAGAACGTCATCTCAAAATATAAATTCACGATGTTGTAGTCACTTCGTGACTAACTTAACCTTTTTAATATGACAAGGGTGTGGCAGTTCCTCAAAAATGACACTGGTCGGAACAGCGGTCAAGTGCTGATGTTCTTCATATAACCTCAAATTTGGATAGTTCACGTTGTTCGTTGTTGTTTTGCTGACGACGGCAAAGAAATGGGCAAAAGTGAAAAACGCACGTACAGAGCGTGAAAAGCTATTGTTTTTGTCCACTAAATATGCAAATTTGCGACGTTCTCGTTGCCGTAATTTAAGCTCCCTATTTTGTCGGTACAGAGCGGCGAAGCCGGCGCTGTGAAATAAAGCGCCCTTCCCCATTCTCCGCGCGGCTTATGCCTCTCGCGCTAACAACACCGCCAGCTGAGCGGGCGATATGGACGCCATTTGACTACACGTACCAGAATCCTACCGGTTTTGCTTCTCTCATACTAGTTATAGCTGTTGTTATTTTTACAAACTGAATTCTGGCGGTTGTTGTCAACCGACGCTATCGTAAAAGTTGCCTATTGGAATACCTTGATGGCAGTATCATGTACTCTCGACTTTAAGAAGGACGAGCTCTTTAGGCTCCTTAGAGCTCTTCTTTCTCGGCTCTGACTTATTTTTCTTGATTTTATGATTTAGCCTCCATATTTTTTTCAGATTTTTTTGTTGTTACTTGAGCAAAATAAAATCTCAGGTCTACCCTCCTGGAACCTCGCTTCAGTCCTCATTGGCTTTTGTTAACTTTTGCATTTCATTGACACAAAAAAGCCCCTTCAAGGGGTATAAAAAAAACCAAACTCTCGCCTTTCCAATACTTTCTTTGCATGCGATAAATAAACTTTCGGTGACTGGTACTTCTAAATCTAAAAGGGTCCTGTAGTTATATGTATTTATAAAATAATTAGGATAATACGTGCACTCTCACTTGTCAATAGGTGTGTCTTGATGAGAGTATGGAAACGGCTGTGACAGTACACGACTTTTGATTGGTTATGTGTTGTCAGACGCGCGTTGTGATTGGCTGGTAGGAAATATGAGAGTGTATCAAGAAAATTTGTTTCAATCAAGAAGTAAAAAAAAATCAGTATTTGTCGAATTATCTTTGAGAAATATTTTATAAAAGACTGCGTCTCGGGGTTTGCACGACTGTTTCGAATTCTCCTAACTCCCCCTTGGGTTTAGATGAGGCTATGGAAACACGGAAAATGTCCTCTATTGCTTAAGTGGTTTGCTATTTCAAGTCTAACCTTAGGAAAGCTCATTCCTTTTAACTATGGGGTCGTGAGGCACGAAATTAAAGTAAAGAGGTACGTATGTTGAAATTACACTGGGTTCGATTACCCTGCAAAGTGAAGCTTTCCATTTCCAAGCTTTAGTCGAGTAAGAACTTTGAACACGAT
Organism: Montipora capitata; assembly: GCA_949126865.1. Classification (NCBI taxonomy): domain Eukaryota; kingdom Metazoa; phylum Cnidaria; class Anthozoa; order Scleractinia; family Acroporidae; genus Montipora; species Montipora capitata. The sequence goes on along the minus strand of OX421448.1, from coordinate 14,633,663 downwards.
CTGGGCAAAAAAAGGATGAACTAAAAGAGTCGTTGATGGACTTTCTAAAATTCCCCAAAAAATAAAGCCTTGTGTGGATTGAAAAAGGCTCACTGTTTACGGTTTTCCTTCAGACGGTGCAATACCAAGGGAGCGACAGTAAAGCCTGCCCTCCTCACCTACAATTATTCGTTCTCTCGTTCTATTTCTAGATCTGATGATGATCAACCGATAATCGACGCTATAAATTTCAAAACGCGTGATGAAAGAGTCGCGACGCCGAAAAATCCTTGGATTACGACTTTTTGCAATGAAGGACAATCGGAACTTAAAGCAGTTTGCTGAAGCCAGAACGAAGAAACGCCGATCGAAGCGTCAACCTTTCTTCTTGTTCAAAGTGGTTAGCAATTTCCGGTCCCCATGAATCTTCAGGTCTGTCTCAATATGGCCCTAAACACACAAATGGGAAAATCAAATCATCACGAGACTGAAAATTCCAATTGTCTAAACAAAAACAAAAACAAAAAAACTGGCGGCTTTTCAATGAATATTGAGACAAATATGAAAGAGGGCAAAAGAATGGATAACTTTTATCTAGAACTTTACGTAAAGTGCATCTAAACTCGAATATTTTTCGTTCCCGGCTAATATAAATCTCCCCATGCAAAGCAAACATATGTCACCATTCTTACCCAGAATTTCGCTTTTTCTGTGTCGTGAATGGCCGTTTTTATACTAGAGACGCATAATCCATCCAGACGAATTATGCGTCTCTCATGTTATCCGTCTTGTGTGTAAAGACGGGATGAACTATATGAGACGCATAATTCGTCTACGACGAAATTGGGCAAACATTTTTTCTGCGGATGTAAAATTCGTCTGGTATAAAGACGGGCACAAGACGCATAATTCGTCTCGACGAAGTATCCACTTTAGTGCGTCTTCGAAGACGCACTAAACTGGATACTTCGTGCAGACGCATAATATGTCTTGTGACCGTCTTTATACTAGACGAATTTAACAGACGCATCATCACATCATCACAGCAAACAACTTACAAAACAGCTGAAGTATTGTATAAACCATTTCTATGGTATTTTCACCTCAAATTAGTTTTTCAGAACACCTGAAGAATCAAGTCTCTTTTCCCTTACAAAGATAAACTCGTTGCTTCGTTCCGGTCAAAAGTTGTCTACAAAGCAAATTGTTGGGATTGCAATGATTTTTATATCGGGAAAACGAAACGCCGATTACGTGACAGTAAAACAGAACGTTTCAAAGCACTAACAACAAATTGTCACGAAATCAATCTGCAATTGCCAATCATATTTCCTCAACCAAACATAGAATAAAATGGGATCATTTTGAAACTGTAGCAACTGGTGGATCAGAGATGCATTGTAAAATTAAAGAGTCTTTGTTTATCCGTGATTTAAAGCCAGCCTTTAATGAAAACGTCGGTAGTGAGAAACTTTATCTCTATTATTAGCGTATTTTTTGTCGTTATTTGTCAATCAAATTCCTTAGTTCCCAATCCGTTTCAGTGGTATATTAGAATTTAAATTTATCTGTAACCGAATAATAATCACTTCTGATGATGTATGTTGTAACATACGAAACGTTAAGTTTACAAAAAGTTATGCAGTTCAAGCAAATATTTTTAACCGCTGTTTGTGTTTAGTTAACGGCCCAAGTCAAAGAGTCTTGGTTTTGATGGGGAAATTAGTATTGTAGACGAACAATATTTGAGTTCAGGTGCACTTTAAGATAAGAGAATACGAGGCAAGAAAGCGAATCCCCATATTTGAGCCTCTTACAATGAAAATTATTTGAAATACACTATTAGCTCTGTGTCATACTGCAGACACCTTATTGGTCAGTTGAAAATGGTGAAAATGGACCGCGCGGTCATGGGAACAAGAGATATACAGATAAACTTCGCAGCTTCGGCGCAATCTAAAAATATATTTCAGATAATTATCATGGGACACTGGGATTCGCTCTCTTACCTTCATACTCTCTTGCTTAATTAAGACAATGCAATGAGTGCAAGCCGTTGTCTAAAAAACCTGGTCCCAGTTGTTCGAAGGGTGGATAGCGCTATCCACTGGATAAATCACTATCCACTGGATAACTCAATTGGTTTTGCTAGTGTTTATCGGCTGGATAGCGATTTATCCGGTGGATAGCGTTACCACCTTTTCAACAACCGAGGCCTGGTGTTAACATACATCTGCCAAATCAATTAACATGCAGAAATCAACCAAAATCTGTTTGACGCTTCCCTATGCATTTTGCAGAATTTATGGCTCAATTCCAATGACAGTTACATGTTTTAGGTGCACTTTACAATCGAGTGTTGACACTAATTTCGTGATTGATTTGATTTCGCATTACTACACCAATCTGAGATACAAGAAAGAAGAAATTGACTTGTGACTTGTGATTTGTTTGCTCGCGCTTTCCCGCTCAACGCTCGCTGCCCTCATTTGCTTTGCGTTAAATTTTGTTTCATTTGCTTGTGTGCGGTTAACGCTTTCAATTTAAAATCCACTCAAGCAAAGGTTAATTGATGCTTTGAAGTCTTTAAATTTAGGTCTCGTGACTCACCTTGACTGCGGCTCCAACAGCGACAACATCGAGCAGAAATGTATCATGACCATACATGGAAGGCAGTTCATAATAGGTCACGTCGTGATTATCTGAAAGGAGGACATAAGAATCAGAGTTGAATACTCTTATTCGAATGAAAGCCTTAGTTATCTGCTTTTATCGTCCCAGAACCGTCATGCCAAGTAATAAAGCAACATTTCTCAGGAAGAAACACTGGGCTTACGCATTAACTTGCAAAGCTTCTCAGAATTCGGCTACAGAGACCGACCGAGCAGTTACAACACCTCAATCCGTTCGCAGACTAGTCACTCTTTTCCTAGGAAGGCGCCTTTGGTCGTCTTCATGGACTCTTCTCCACGAGCTTTACTTCCCGCGTTTTTGTGCAGGCATTCACTGTTTTTTTTTTTTCCTTCAGAGAGCTGTTGGCCTTTAGGAAGCCCTAGTGAACGCTATTAGGTCGTTTTGTTGTAAACGTGACTTACCAGCTTCCTTGAGCAGAGCCTCGAGTTCCCGTTGTTGTGTAACCGGAAACAACACGTCTGATTGAACTCCCAACACCTGCAAATGATAAGACGAAAGCCATAGGGAACCACCCTCACTCGCCCTTTTAATCGGAATTAAAACTTTTGGTCGGAATAAATTCTACGTAAACGCGCAAATCCTGCTTCCCACCTCTCGTCGATTCGCTTTCCAACCCTAGATAAAGATGATTGCAATCTTATCTCCTGACAATATACATTTCGCGAAACCTTCAGTTTGATTACGACCTCCATGGATCCCACCTTCGATCTCAGCTGGGTTTAACCACCAGTGGATAACACCTCGAAGTCTCACTTTTCCGAAGCATTTCAAATTCAGACTGAACAAATCCCATGCGATAATACAAGCCTCGGGTGATGCATCTCTCTGCGACTTCAATATTCTCCTCTGTCCAGTTACGAGAAGATTCTTGTGCTTGCTGACAAGAAATCACCAAGTGTTTCTAGAGTTCATTGGTAAGTGTTACTTACAAGTGTTGGGCACTGAATTCGCGCCATTCCGTCCTCAAGGGAATTGAATCCCTCTCCTAAATCAAATAAGTCCATCGCCTACAGGAGAAAAAGACAAAAATGTGTTACAAGCGTTTGAAGACGTGTTACGAACTGGGATGTGAATGGAGTGCAGGATGACAAACAGAAAGCCCAGTGTGTATCAGGCGCTCGAACCCCACTCAAAAATCAGGCCCTACAAATCAACCGGCTTTCTTAGCGCCGTAGGGACTAAAATTGGAGGAGCGTAACTAGAGGTGGTCGGTCCGGAAGCACTTTAAAGGGGCGCCTCAGAAACCCGCGATAAGGTCCATGTGTGCCGGATCACGGAGACACGGCATCACAGCCAAGTGTAATTTGCTAGGAGTGGAGTTAAAAAAATGTGTGACTTCATAGCTCAGTTGGTAGCCGAGCATTACACTAGCATCGCAGAGGTCACGGGTTCGAATCCCCTTGCAGCCACTATCCTTTTCTCTTTCATTGGCTCATATTGTTGGTACATTTACCAGCAACAATGCTGCAACCTTCGTCGGAAAGGCTGCAATGCGTGACGTTTCGAGCGTTAGCCCTTCGTCAGAGCGAACCGAGGAATTATGGGTTATGTGTAGTTTTTATAGTAGAGTAGGAGCTACGCTGTTAGTGGTAACATGGCAACGTGAAAAATAGGAATACATTAGTTAAAATTTTTGTACACTACTTCCCCACCGACGCAGCACCACAGTTTCTTTATAAACTACCCCCTTCAATCTCTTTTAGAGCTACGCAGGCTTAAGACAAGGCTTCCTGAATACCCATGAATGCAAGGCCTCGTGGAGAATCGTAATACGACTATCATATGATTTGCGCAACGTTAACGTTAGTAGTGATACTTCATTACCTTCGATATGTAAAGAAGCGAGTTAGGGTCGTACTTAACACAAAAGCTGTCACCCTGAAAAAGAACAAGAATTAAACATTAACAGACAGAAATAACGTGAAAAAAGAAGGAAGAGAGAAGTGTCAATTGTTGGACATTGCCGAACAAAGCGAAAATGCGAACGTTAGTTGCCTATCTGATATTTACGCTTTGATCTTTCTTAGAGATAAAAATGAAAACGTTACAAAAATTCATGATAATTTTACTCCTCTGTTTCTTGACTACTTTAAAAGCGAAGACGCCGCCAGGAGTTTTCATATCACAACGCAAGTAAGCGCTGATCCAGAAACAACAATTAAAGTCACCTGATAATCAAGGTAGCTCTCTATTTCAAACTCTGGACAAAGGTTTGGTGAGATTATTTGTGGATCGTCAATCCGTTTGCGTCCAAACCTTTGCTCCCACTCCGGTCCACTCCGGTATGTGATGGTGGCAACTTCGCTATCACAGAACAACAAAAGATATCACACTGTATAGCTTACTAGGTATGAATTTATTTTTTATTGGTAAAAGGTTCTTTGACAGTAAAAATGAGATCATCTTAGTGAAACGAACAACTTATGCCGTTGCGAAAAAAGTATGAAAAAAAGTCAAGACTCGAACGGGATTTTAACCCAACAGTATATTTTACTTTTCGGAAAAGCACTGACATCCATAAATATATCGAGCGAGCCTTTGAGTTAACTGAGGGAAAAGAACGTAAAGTTTCCTTTTCATCCTGTGTGCTGTCTAAACTAATAAGTTTTATGGTAAAGCACTTGCCACCTGACGCAATTTCTTTTAACAAGTTAACATTTCTGAATGAAAAAGTGGTTCTTTTGAATAGTTTACATCAATCGTGCGGTATTTTGTCGTTCTTATTTTCGGAAAAAAGCTATTTAATTAGACCAAGAGTTGTACCTTTCCAAAAAGAACAGAACAACTTACCGAGCATGTTTCATGCCGAGTCTGGGGTAGCGTCCATTATAGTAAAATCCTTTGTTCCAGTTTGGATCGCTCATAAGGACTCTACGCTGCACATAACGAAGAGCAATTGAAGCTGGATGTGACCTGGCACAAGCTGAAATGGTTACCACCCTGCAGATAAAACACACGTGCATCGGTCTTAGAGCCAATTTCAATCGAGTGTCGTAAAACTTTCGTAAAACCAAAACCAAAGTAATTACTTTGTCCAATGAAGAAGAACGGAGACAATCTAGAGCAGTTTTCAATTGAGTGTCGAAAGTAATTAACGAATTGCTTTGGTTTTTCATCACTTCACTCAGGGATTGGTTCAAATTTCTCGCGTCATTTTCTCGACCAATCAGAAGTGAAACCAAAACCAATCGTGGCTCGCGCGTGCACATTTTCCCGCGCTTTGTGTCGGCTACGTTTAATTACTTTGAGTGTTGATTGGTTTACTGGATTGTCTCCGTCCTTTTTGATTGGCCAAAGTAATTACTTTGGTTTTGGTTTTACGACACTCGATTGAAACTCGCTCTAGTAAACCAATCAAAACTCGAAGCAATTACACGTAGCAGAACAAAGAGCGGGAAAATGTGCACGCGAGCCACAATTGGTTTTGGTTTCACTTCTGATTGGTTGGAAAAATGGCGCGAGAACTTTGAACCAATCACTGAGTGAAGTAATGCAAAACGAAAGCAATCCGCTAATTAGGTACTTTCGACACTCAATTGAAAACTGCTCTATTCAGAATTACGAGCGCTGTAAAGAAAAACATATGATCCTGAGGATCTAGATTGAGGACCGCCCGGTTTTCTAGAATAAAAAAACCCAAATTGAATAGAAGACGTTATTAAAGCTGGGTGAGACTTACAGTGGACTTGACACAAGCTGAAATGGTTATCACTATGCAAAACATTGATATTGGTATTTCATTCGGATTGCAAGCCCTAAGAAAAAGATACGATGCTGGGGTTTCAGACAGGAGGCTTCCCGGTTCTCTTGAAAGAAAAAACGCGTCTTGCAGACTTTATCCTGTGTGTCCTCAAGAATGTGCTTTCACCTGAAATGAGGAGTGTCTCTAGCATAAGACACAAAAACCCCAGCCAAAACGACTTTAGGCAGCCAACTTTAAAAAACTAACCCAAAACAGGCTGGGTGGATGGATTGACCACCATTCTCGCAGAATCACATCTCTATAACAATAACAACAATAACAATAACCATACCAACAACAACAACAATAACAATAACAATAACAATTTTATTTAGAGAGGGAGACGCCAAAACCTATCACAGTTTTCTAACTTGTGGCCCTCTAATGCCGATCAAATTTGAATTTGGAGTGTTGGTTTTTGAGGAGAGAGGAAAACCGGAGTATCTGGAGCAAAACCTCTCAGAACAGAGTAGAGAACCAACAACAAAGTCAACCCAGTTATGATGTCGAGTCCGCGAATGACCCCAGGTCACATTGATGTAAGGTGAATGCACTCATCAGTACACCAACCCTGTTGCATGGGAAGCGTAAAGCAAGGTTCATGCCTAGATAGTCACCCATACAGAAACTAACCCTGCCCAACAGGGCTTAACATTGATCACGATTCAGGAATCAATGTCAATGCTGTGAGCTAACCATATGCCATCCCCTTCTTCTCTGGCTCTTTGTGATAGAGTAAACCTAACTAAACAAACTTCATGTTATTGCTGATTTATCAAAGGGTGACTTTTGATTCTTACCTTCCAACACGATCTGGATACAAAGCAGCTGCATCAAGGGATGCCATTCCCCCTAATGATGCACCGACAACAGCATGGACCTAAACACAGCCAATAAAATAACAACCGCAAAGAATCTTACAAGAATGATGACACGAAATGTGGTGAACACAGACAATTCATTCTTAATGAGTAAAACAACCCTGTACCTTATCTATCCCCAGTGCATCCAAGGTAAGAAAGAAGGAATGGACCATGTCATCAACACTCACAATGGGAAAGGTCGTTGCATATGGCTGTAGACAAAAAGTTTACTATTAAAACATGAAAGCACTATTTCGAATTGTTTGTCAGTCAATATTAATATTGTCAACATCTACATGAGGGGATGGGGGGTCCTGCAAAGGGATAACCCAAGATCCTCCTCCTTTAGTCTACAGGACTTATTGTCTTGCTCTCGAAAGATCTTTACAAAGCCCTTTGCAATGATACCAACCACAATGATGCTCAAAAATTCATCACCATCTAAGTTGCATGGTCTTTTACTTGAAGGATCCCTGGCGGATACTGCCAATTTTATTGTCTGATTCATTTCCACCAGGATCTTCTCACAAGATTCTGATTATCTAATAAAATATCTTTGCAAAATTACTAACATGGCCCACCAAGCATCTTTGATAGAGCTTCGTCTTCAAGGATTTTGGTTTGGTCTTAATGATCTAAATATCCTAAATCGATCTTAAAGATTTGTGATGACTGCTTGAAAACCACAAATATAATATTATTTTCTTATCAAAAATTATTAATAAATGGGATTTTGATAACCTTATTTGTCACAGGGTTGATCGAGGAAGGACCACTGTAAAAAATAAAAAGACAATTTAAAGCAAGAAATAAAAAAAAAACAACTGATTAAACAAAATATAACACACGTAGGTTATTGCATTAGAAACAGACACCAAATGGTGCAATACTCATGGCAGTGTACCTTGAGCCATAACATCCTCCCACGTTATTACAACAAATAATGAAGAACTTGTCAGTATCCAGTGCACATCCAGGACCAATAAAATTTTCCCACCAGCCAGGTGTTGGATTATCCTGAAACAATAGAAACCACAGATAATGACACTAACAACAAAGTTTGGAGAAATTGGAGTGATGGCTAACATCGAGCTGTTACAGAAGGCTGCCCTACTGGGGACTACTAGAATTCTAAGAAAAACACTTAAGGCACCTAAGGCTGTGGGACATAGCCACCTGTTCTCAAACGGAGTGTTACCAGTACTGGCCAAATTAGCTGTGAGGGTTAACAACATGCACTCACTCCCCTTTAAGGAGACTGTGAAATAATCAAACCAAATCAACGAAAATTAATTAAACAGATCAAACAAAATGTGGTTTTCTTATGAGAGGGGAAAAGCAGAGTACCAAGAGAAAAACTTCTCAAAGAAGAGTAGAGAACCAACAATCTCAACCAAATATGAAATTGAGTCCAGTAATCCAACCTGGGCTGCAGTGGTGGAAGGCAGAGTGCTCTCAACACTTCGTCAACCCTTTTTTCCAAGCAATAAAATTTACATTTGCCCCCTAAAAATTACACTACATATCATAAATTTCTGATTGGACTGTTACATGTGTATGGTTGCCAGATATTTTGACATGTGCCTTACATTTTAACACTTTATCAACTTGTTAAGCAAAAATATGCCCCACACAAAGAACCCACAATCAGAGATGTAGCTTAGGAAATCCAACTTGATTTTAATAAGACACCCATCTGGTGATTGTTCAGACAATGACAAAGTCACGACAAAAGGTATCAATACTGGTAATATTATTTAGAAATGTAAGATATCAACTTAAGAACTATTATGCAAGAGATAATCCCTCCTTGGAATCTTGTGCACTTACTGAGTGGCTTCTGGCATGTGATGATGCAGACAAACCACTGCACAAGAGAACCACATTGTCCTTTGCTTCATTCAGCTCACCCCAAGTTTCATATGCCACTTCAAGCTGTGGTATCACTCCACCATTGTATTTGAATTCAAATTGTCTGTCATACAAAAATGTCTTGTAACCTGAATTGACTTTAGAGTACACTGGATCCACACCAAAGACGGTAGATCTATATTAAACAACAAGAAGACCGCTCAGTCAAATTACTTATATTTTCTTGGCATTCAGAGTTCTGGTCATTAATATTTCAAGAAGTTCCATGTTTGATCAGAGTTCTCAAATGCCGTGGGCAATGGACATTATTAATAAACAAAACAGTGAAACCATTCGAAACACCTAAACGAAGCACCAAAACACCATGTATGACCCCACCATACACTGAATACTAACAACGAAGGTTGGATTTGAGATTAAATATCATTTAGGCCTAATTTGGCCTAACACGTTATTTATCCTAATCTCAGTCTTAATCTGAATCCTAATCTTAATCTCAATGAATTAGGAGAAATAACATAATCAGGATAGTATGGGCACTCTCATTAGTCAATAGCTGTGTTTAGATGAGAGGAAACACGATTTTGACATCACATGAATTTTGATTGGTTATGTGTTGTCAGACCCATGTTTTGATTGGCCAGTAGGAAATATGAGCGTGTATCAAAAAAATCTGTTTCAATCAAGACTTCAAAAAACCAGCATTTTTCTTTTGTCAAATTATCTTTTAATTATCTTTTTTTCCGTGTTTCCATAGCTTCATCTAAACACTCGGGGGAGTTGCAAGAATTCTCAACAGCTATGCAAACCCTCGACTGCGTCTCGAATTCTCCGAACTCCCCCTCATTTTTAGATGAGGCTATGGAAACACGGAAAACGTCCTCTATTGCTTAAATATCCATTTCCAACAAATAATTTAATTAAGGCAAAAAAAGGGGTAGCCAGCACCATTTTAATTGTTACACACTCCTCCAACTTAGTTATTTTGAGACAACCGTGCTTGGTGTCCACTGGATACGAGGAAGGCATAAGAAGGGCACCATTTGGTGGTGAGTGCAGGGTAAATCAATGATTAACACACTGGAGATGATTGTTTTTCCATAGTGGAAATGTGGTGAATGTCAACCTTCTTTAACCTAAGAGGAAAGATGTATTTATCAATGATGACTAGGGGTCTGCTCAGAAAAACTCAGAAGTCAAGGTGGCCTAATTGTTTATCATCATCATCATCATCATCATCATCATCATCATCCTCGTACTCTGTGATGGTATGTGGGCTGAGTTTCAGTTTTCCCCAGCAAGTGCTTATGATTAGGAATGTACAACTTCATTGTATTTGTGGAAAGGCAATTTCAGAGTCGAAATTATTTTTAGATTGATTTTCCTGCAAAACCAGAACTTTCCAGCTAAAAACAAGTCTTGTATGAGGAATTACTACCCATGGGATTGAGAAATTGGTCACTCAAGCAAGCCAAATCTTATATAAGAGAACTTGTCTAAAAATAGCTTGATCAGTGTAAAAAGGCTGTTACACATACCTAAGGTGCTTTCCTTTGTACGGAAAATCTGATTGATTAGGTAGTAAATCAAATGGAAATATTTCGGGGGAAAAGGAATACCTTTAGAGGTATTCCTATTTCCTTGGTTTTTACGGATTGATCGAAAAATCCTGTACCATTTACTATGTCCCACTACTACCATGCTCCTTGATGATTTTGCCGGCCTTGAAGTGTTTAGCTGCCCAAATGTCTTGTGTGGGTTTCATTCAATTCACTCAGATGCCTTTATAGCTCATAGCTGCACAACTGCAGGTGAGAATTACCACTAATGAAGTACTATTTATTGCTTGTTCATTTACTGTTGCTGCCTTTTCAGAGCTATGTTTGTTACTCTGACTGATTAGTACCCAGTCTCTTGATCTTGGAGAAAAAGAAAAGAGGTCTCAAAAGGAACACGCTCGTCCTGTTCCATTTTGATTGAGGAAATTTGTTCAGTTCCTTTTAGCAGAAAATTCTCCCTGGGCTTTCCATGCAAAAGGAAAGCTCCCCTACTATTGAGGTTGTAGGCTCCAGGTTATGGACTCCTCAGTGTCCCTGAGTACTGCGATTTTCCTCCGAAGTCTAAATAGATTCCTTCTGGTTACGGTACTGTGCTCCTGGATCAACCATGCACTGTACTGGGGCTGCAAGAGACGAGAGAGTTGAAAACACTGACCCCCAGTCCTTGGACTATCCTGATGGACTACTCAGATGGACTACTATAAAATAGACTAACTCAAAAATGCTATTTCAAATGAGTACCACTGAAAGAACTGAATTGATTATCTACTTACATTGCATGTGCCTTGTTTATTTTCGTCTCCACGGCTATGTGTGACTAAATTCAGGAATTGTACCGGTCTCACTTCACTTACATAAAGTAATCGGCCATCACAACAATTATCGAAATCTAACCTTTTTAAAATGGGTGCTTAGACTTAAATACTGTTGACCAACGCCCATTCAAATGGGTGTTTAGGCTAATAGCACTAATTATTGTGACGCTGCATGCTTACGACCGATGGCACTCACTTGAAATAGTGTTTTGGGGGTAGTCCATTTGGGTAGTCCATTGGGGTAGTCCATGGACTGGGTTTCAGAGTTTTCAAATCTCCCACCTGAGGCACCTAATAAATATACTTTCTGCCCAGTCACTCTTCTTCCAGTATCCCGAGTTCAGACCAGCTGTACATTGTAGCAACGTTCACTTTTCACATGCATTAATTTATGTGATAACCACCAAACAAAAGAAGTCGTTTTAAAATATTACTTGGCAAATTTAATGACAATGCATGAAAGAACATCGTCATTGCCAATTTCACCCGTCCCGCATGACGAACTGAGCATCGTCATCATGGCTAATCAAATCTACCCGTGTAAGAATCACTTACTGACATAATGTTTTCACTGACTTCAGAAAAAAAATATATTATTCGTGAAAGTTGCTGTAAAAAACATAAGCATTGTTAATTAATTTTCTTTAGTGAGGCTACACTTTTAAAACTCATCATTGAAAAAAAAAAACGTTTTCAATTGTAATTTTACGTGGCCTTACCGAGGAGCCTGTTCTGTCAGGCAAGGAAAAGATGGATCCATTCCCTTGAACTCCTGCGAAAAATCTGGGATTTTGATCTTGGTTTCCTCATGTACATGTCGTTTTTGGGTGTGAGATGCACAGGAGAGCTTCGATCTTCGAAGGGTTGCCTTTGAAAAACATTTGTAGGAGGATACAAGAGAGAAACGTATTCGTAGCATCGTGATCGTCTATAGTTTTCGCTGGGATGTCCCGCGGGTTCGATTTCAAGGTCAAACAAATGTTAAAATGTTGTCATCTTTAAATCACAACGTTTATGGAAATGCCATCCCTCTTATGAAACAGTTCGAACTTTCATTATTATTGCGGGAATGTACCAGTGCACTTAGTGCTACCTTGGTGCTATAAAAACATGAACTTCAATACTCGTTTTCAGGCCCCTACCTTGTCACGCACGACCACAACAAAATACCGTACAGCTCATGTGTCACAGGAACACTGTCACACTATATTTACTATTAAACACCCTGGAAATCCAAAGGACGCTGCTCATCTCGAAGCAGTCACAAAATTATGACTGACAAAACTGATTCCCTTAAATTTAAATGTTTTTTTTTATAATTCACAGCCTATCTTTACCTGGTTTTGGAGACGAATGGCAAAGAGAGAGTTAAGTGCAAACTTGAAAACATCAGATGAATGTTTTCAAGTTTTCATATAGGTGGTTTTCATGTTACATCATCACTACCATGTTGGCGGATGAAAACAAAAGATTTCTCATTAGTTCCTTTTTTTTGTCCACCAGCAATTGTTATTTGATTGGTTTCAAAACGACGTATCTCGTATGAAGTTGCAGGGCTGTCAACGCCCAAACTCTTCAAATATTGAGAAATGATAGGGATGGAATTATAGATGACATCATAACACTTAATAAACGACATCACATTGCGTCTTTAATGCGAAAAGAAAGTATGCTGTCACACAACCTAGTCAAAAGTCAAAAAACGTGCGAAAAAGATGTCATTGGCATTTAATTGGCTTATTTTGGACCAATCACATTATTGCTCAAATTACAATCCATCAAATGCTTGCAAGAATGGCTTAACGGAGTTTATGAGGAAAATAAGCATTTGGACTTTATTGTTATTGATGTTCAAAATACAAAAAGGTATTTGAAATTTTATTGTTGTGAAAGTTGACTCACTTGAAATGACAAAATTCGGCTGTTAATCGGGAGATTTCAGATTGTAATCTTGAGATTGGGAGATTCGGTCAAAAATCTGGAGTCTCCCTGATTATCCGGGAGAGTTGACAGCCCTGAAGTTGATATAAAAAAATACACTTTGCTGACCCTTTTGATCTGGATTCACTCAAATTGTGTAAAAAATGATGTAGAAGAAATTTGAAAGACCTCATTTTTTACTCAAAGGTTCCCTGGAAAAAAACACTTAAGTTTTTAATTGACTGGCTTGGAACGTGGCAGCAGATATGATAATGCATAGATTGTTTTCTTTCGTTGTCACGCAACAAAAAAATAAAATTGAAACCGTTCAATGAAATTAGCCCATGTGTATGAACACATCTCCTTATGTAATGGAAAACCTCAGACTGTTGAGATTCATAGGCAAAAAAAAAATAGACATTTTTTTCAACCAAATAAGTTTGTGACATGGTGTTTGTGATGGTGTTTGCAAGGAGCTTGCAAAACAAAACCCAAAACATTCAAAATGAGGGAGGGGGGAACCTGGTCACAATAAGGCTACAGTAACTCTAAACCCTAACCCTAACCGCTCATGCTAAGCTGGGACCTAGACATTATTTTAGGCCTAATTACACCTAAGGTTAGCACTAATAAAGGGTCTTGATGATAACATAATAATTGCCTCTCTGTTTTTCGTGTTTACATTTTGTGGTTTGCAATCGACAAAATAACTGTCATAAATCTTTTTTGAAGTGGTGTTTCATAGACTGAATATGAAAAATTCAAAACAACTTTATTTCACCCTGTAAACATCAGATAGAAAGTATAAGAAAAAACTCCGAATAAAAAATACAAGCATTATTTTTTTTCTGGAAATTGGAGTGAAATTAAGGGCAAAAACAAGCTTGCCTAACATGTGCGTAATGGAATGTCGGGGTATAGCGCCCTAGTTAGTGACTTTCATCTTTTCAACTGCAACTTTCCTCACCACACAGATATCGGAGATTTCTTCACTGGAGCAAGGTCTTGCAACTCTCTCAGTCCTTCCATGACAAGTTTTATGTTCGCCTTAATTCGCGCCGAATCATGTCCCAATTTCGAACTGTACGTAGTCAACTGGTTACATTTTTTCTCGATGAATACTAGAGCCTTTTCCAAAGTAAATTCTACATAGAATCCATAACCTACTGAAACCAATACTTTTGACGGATCTGTTATGCGTGCCTGGCAGTAAAAATTACATCCAAGATCGACTTGAGTCTTCAGTTCTTTCCCACAACGCGACACCTCGGAGCTTTTAACGTTCTCAATAAAGCTTTTCAACTGGAGGTATTCCGAGATTTTAGCGTTTATTTCCTCTTGATTTTTCCGCACCATCTCCAGGTCTTTTCTCAACTTGTCATTGACAAATTCTTCATACTTTTTTACTTTTTCCTCTAAGTCAAATCCATCCGCCATTTTGTTGTGTTCATGACTTGCAAAGAACTATGGGAAGAAACAAAGATGGCGATATAAATATCCCTGCATTCCTTGCGGTCTCGACTAGGACCATGCGCATTCGGCTTCGGCCGATGTCCGCCAAAATGGCGAGAAAATTCGTGAAGGAAAATCAATGTTTTACAGCGGTAGTTTAGAACCAGATCATCATTGTTTTATCACAAATTTAACATAACACTTCACTGGCCAAAATGGCTGGCTTTGATCAAGCAGGGTTACCTGGAACAGAGTTTATTTTGAATGGACTTCGCAACACTCAAGATTTCGAGGTTGTCAACTTCATTGAGAACTTTCAACACGAAAATAGCATCATGCTGCCTTCTTTGCAACCTGCTCTGCCCTTTTTGGACCTTCATGATGTACGTAGGTTGGAATTCAACAAGTTTGTCATGGACAACTTGAGGGAGAAATTGTTAGAACTACTGAAAAATTTGGAGGTGGGAAAGCTTCAAGCTCTTCTTGATCAGAGCTTTCCTTTTATCCACGTGCCACATCTTCGACCTGTCGTCATGGAAGTTATGAAATATCTTCCAAAAGTTCCCGAGGAATGCCTTGAACAACTTGCAATCGATCCAACGTTATATGAGGATTGTCCTATTGAAGTTAAAAGACAGATCTGGGTGAAACATCATTCTCTGTTTGGTGATGCTGTGGGCCCATTGTTGAACCAGTATGTAGAGGCAAAATACAACATCCTCTTTTCCACAGAACCTGTCAACTCACACACTTTCTTTTCAGTGCCATCCAAAACAAGGAGACAAAATTCTGTTGTTCAGAGCTTAGCAAAAATGATTGGGAAGTCTTTGGAACTTTACAATCTTGTTCTGCAGTTTCTCAGAACATTGTTTCTCAGAACAAAGGAAGTACACTATTGTACTTTGAGATCAGAACTTCTTATGGCTGTCCATGATCTCGAAATTAAAGACATCAAGGATATTGATCCATGTCATAAATTTACATGGTGTCTGGATGCTTGCATTCGGGAAAAAGTGATTGAAGGAAAGCGAACAAAAGAGCTTCAGGGTTTTCTAGATCATGCCAAGCACAGTGAAGAACAAGTTCTTGGGTGAGATGTTCTTTGTAATTTATGTTCTTTATGTTCTTTGTAATTTATTCAGAATATTTACATGAAGAAGGTCAGACACATACAGTTCATACATTCTGTACAAGCCTAGTTAAAGTATCAAGTCATATTTCTCTCTCAAAACAAAATATTTACTGTTGTAAACAGGTTTGTACTCATTCACCATGTTGAAAAACAACAGTAGTCGAGAGTTCTTGTTTTTTACATGATGTGAGCACCTCACACAAAGATTGAAAATGTTTTGAGTTCATACTGCAAGTCCTTTGCTTGTGATGTTGAAAGATAAGATATTGAAACTCTGATGGTCTCTGATCTTCTAACAAAGACTGGCAGTATGCAGTTGAGGCATAGTAGTTACAAATGACTACATAAGACAAACAAGCTTACATGATCATAATTAAACTTTCAGTGGTCAGACTAGACTTTTGCAGGAATTTAAAGGTCACTTGTAATGAAGACAAATTATACAGTAATATATTTGTGACACTTGTAAAGGAAGGTGTTATACAGACTTGTCAGAAACAGCCTGCTGCCAGTAACATTTAATTCCTATTTTGGTCTCTCAGTGATATATCCAGGTTTTCAAATGTGGGGGTCCTCTGGACCCCTTTTCGAAAAATTTGGGGGTCCATGGCAATATTTTGGGGTCCAGCTAATTAATATGCAAGAATTAATATTCGATCTACTGTCTCTTAATTGCTGCTGCAGTACCCTTTCAGATTTCTAAATTGCACAAAAATAAAGTCCTATCCTTCCCCTCAAATATGTACTTAAAATAAAATGATCAATTTATTTGAAACTGTTATGCCCATTGATTCATCGATCAAAATCTATGTGCTGTCAGAGCTCCATCGACCACCTCTAAAACAAGAACTGAGATGATGACATATGCGTGCCCGGAATTAATATCAACAGGGTTGCACAAAACACAAATTTAACATACTTTGCCTTCGGATTCTCTGTCATTTCGCTCACGAGAAGCAAACCAATGCTTGAAATTTACTTATTTACTGAACTTCGACTGAAATGTTTAATTATCACTGGCGGCAGATTGAAAGCGTCGCTGATTGTCTTGCCTAAAAAGCAGCTCAGATCATGTCATGTAACATGTGGGAATTTAAAACTTAATTCCTCAAGCTGGACATAATCGTTGACAAAATGAAGTCATTCAACTACAAAAATCCGAAATAGCAGCTTACATGTACCTTGAAATTTAAGGAATTCGATCATTTCTCCGTTGTGAGAAATGAAAATTTTCAATTTCCTTGCGAAATACGCAGTTCGCATGTTTTTCCAGGCTTTTGTAATTTACATAAACATTCGCTTTTTTTCTTCGTCCAATTGGACCCTTTGTTCCAAATTCTATGCGTCCAAAAGGAAAAGGAGCGCGTCCCAGGATGTAATGACGCACTCTGGATACATCACTGGTCTCTGGGTTGGCTGTTCTTCTGCACAATTATCAATTAATGTACATTGTATTTGTCGTTATTTTTTCCCTTCCTACTTTTGAAACCTGTTTGTCAACTCCAAACCTTTAGACAACCCTGCCTTATCCCTTTTTGTACTTTGTGTTTGAAAAGCAAATTTTATAGAAATGTTAAAATTCTTCCACTTGTGACTTATGAAATCATACAGCACTTCCAGACAAAAGTATTTTACTCCTGTTGCTGTTATTGTCCCAATCTTTGCTTTAACTGTTATGCTTCTTGCCTGTAGTATTAAGTCTGAACCCCATATTGTCACTTTGTTTTTATCTTACCAGGGACATTGCAATGATTCTTTGTGATCCATTTGCAATAAACACAGTTTGCAAAAGTATTATCAAACAACTACAGCGACTTGTCAATGCAGAGTTACTGCCAAGAGTGAGTTTTGTGGCCTTTCAAATGTTGTTTGTACTTAGTTACAACTATTATCAACTAACAGTCGGTATTTTCCCAAAATATTGCAGTCATCTTCAGATGTAAGTTTTCTGTTACGTGTATTGAACTTGGGAGTAAGCGCTTGGGAGATGATAAGCAACCAGCTCTTCACAGAAATTGCACTGGTAAGTACTGTATCATTTTCCAGATGACAATCCATTCCCTCTTTTCAAAGTGTGCAAGTTAAAGGTTATAAATGGTAGATTAGCTTGGTGTATCATCTCTATCTAAGCCAGTAAATCTGTCACCTGGCCCTACATGTAATTGTTGATCTGCCGGATAACTGTATCCAGTGGATAAGTCACTATCTGACAGGTTCAATGTGTGGATAGATTTTATAATTTGTTACCGTGAATATATACACTGTAAGCACTTCTAAGTTAAAGTACATCTAAACATGTTTGTGAAAACTTGGCCAATGTTTAAAATCATCAATGTCCTTAACCCTTCCCCACCACTGAGGGTGAGTTTTAATTTTACTCATTCTAATGCCAGGTGATTTTATTCTCCAGTTGGGGGAGGGGATGGGGAGGGGGTTGCTTTAGGTGTGAATGGTTAACCTCTTTAAGCGAATTGATAGGGTATGAAAGTTCAACAGATTGTCTCGAAATTTGGCCTGAGGACTCTTAAGATGTCAACCTAAAATACCGTCTGAGGGGTTGCCATTTGTTAAATTGAACTCCCGCAATGGCCTTTGACGTAACCCTTATTGGTAAATTTTTGATACGCATATTTGACACAAAATGTTCTAAGCAACCAATCGGAATATCCAAAAAGTCTCACATGGTTTTGACGATAAACGCCTTGTGAATACCGTAACATTATCCAGAAGGCTGCCCTCTGCATGATAATTTGATACCCAATAAATTCGATCAGAGAGAAATTGGTTGCTCTAGGTTCTTGGGCCTTGCTCTTCTTTCGATTAGATAAAGTGAAAAGAAAAAATATATATCCAGAAAGTGCATAATTATCATAACCTTTCGAGAGATGTATAGTTTGTGGCTGTTGCGCTTAAAAAAGCGTGCTTAAAAAAAAAGTTTTGCAAAGGGGAGGTCTACCGTAGCCTTAATTTTTATGCCGGTACTCTGGATAATGACTTATCCACTGGATAAAATTATCCAACCTTTGAATAACTGGAGCCTGGTCCTCGAGTTACAAGCTGTTACCCAGCAATAATTTTTAAGAAAACTTACCATCTCCTAACTTGTGCTGCTGAGACTTTCTTCTTTTTGTGGTTTGATTTTAGGGCGGCGAGTTGGTGCACAAGTTTCTGCCGTTTCTCATGTCGATAATGGTGGATAGCAATCTACATTCTTTGGGGGACAAAAGCAGCAATGCAGATGAAAATGGTGCCACAGCAGACGGTGCAGAGCAATTCACTGATTATTTTGTAGAAATAACTTCAACAAACTCAGTGGCATTCACTTTGGCTTGGTGCTACCTTCTTCATGTTATCAATCAAAGGGATAGGTACTGGAAGTGACAATAACAACTTACCAATTTTAACGTTTCAGCCTTCTATGTATCTCTAGCCTGTGAACCCAGACGTATTTCCAGCCGTCAGTTCTCTCTTTCAGGGGAAATATGTCTGTGTCTAATAAATGGTCTGCCATTGGCATTATCGAAACCTTGAAAGTGCTGGATCAAGCCAAAATAACTGATGTTGCTCTCAGGCTCGGTGAATTATGAAACTAAGTGTGTGTGTGCACTCTGTTGATTTGGTGTAGAGAACAGGGATTTTGGGATTTCCATCCCTCATTCAGTACTACTGTTTTGCATTCTTCATAAGCTGTATTGAGGGTACAGGGTTAAATTAAAAAAATCCAGTCACAATTTTGCGACAACATACAAAAATTTAATTGAAATTTCACAAATTTTAGTCATGAAGTCATCATGCTGTATCGTGTTGCTAATGGTTTAACAAAACAAAATATGAACCCAAAATACTTGTGTGAAAAAGGCTTCTGAAAATGGTGAACGATCATGGAAATGGCATTGTGTACGTAACATCACAGCTCAGGGCTTGAAATTGTGACCAATACAGTCGCGTTTGCGACTGAATTTTATCCCTTTGCGATTAAAATAATATCTGGAAAAGTCATAAATTTGTGACTTGTTTTCATCTTCGCTCTTTCGAAACAAGAGGGTTAGCAGTTGCCACTTTGCTGCTCTTTTTACTAAAATAATTAAAGAAATGACAAAATTATTTTGTTTCTCGCCTTGAATTTTCTTTCAATCTGAAGATAGCGTAATTGTTGCGTAATTTCGCTGCGATGTTACATGCACAACTCCATTCCTTCGATATCATTCGCCATTTTCAGCAGTTTCTTTCAACACAAGTATTGTGTGCTCATATTTTGTTTTGCTACACCGCTGACAACACAATGCAGCGCGACGATTTTGCGACTAAATTTTGCGAAACTCGTATCTTGTCGCAAAATTGCGACTGGATTTTTTCGTTAATTTCAAGCCCTGCAGCTATCTTGGTTGCAATTTCGCACACTGGTATATGATGTCATTTTCATTGTAGTCCAATTATGCTAATGTTTTCTGCTTCATTGTTACAACAGACATACATTGGTGACCATACTGCCTTGGTATGTGGGCACCTGTCAGGAACGTATCTTAGATGATGTTACTCTGCACACGTTAGTAAGCTCACTGGCTGCTTGGCATGAAGAGTTTTCTCATGGGGACTTTTGTGATCTGGTGTTTGATCAGTTTTTGCTAATCCTGGTGTCGAATTCAAGCATCTTGCGTCACACCCTGAGACTTTTGTGGTATGTCATTCCCAAAATGGATCCTCAAAAAGTGGTGAACATTTTGACAATAACGCAGCCATCTAGCGAGGTATGTGGCTCATAATGTGCAAAAATTATCCCCGGATTTAATGTCATCTGTGGTTAAACACCAAGATGCACTAGACAAGGTGCCAGTATGTCCAGGAGTGCACGTATATGTAATTAGATTCATGCGTAGGGCCGTAGCCACTATTCGCCAATTTTGCAAATCCCATAATACAGTTCATTTTGTGGGGTTATTTGTATTAAAACAATGGATATCCAGTTCACTGAAGCATGATACAGTCCAACGAGTAATTATCGTGTATGGTTTTCATGTAAAGAACCCCCCAAAACGTATTGCATTATGGGAATGGCAAAATAGTCAATGAGGCAAATCGAGGCACTTTCCTCAGACAGTTTTTCATGACTTTTTAGAATGAAGCATGATTCCAGCATTGTGTTTAAAATGTACTTATCACAAACACCAAAAATACGTTGGAAGAGAATTTGACCATGGACATTGTCTCAGTCATAATTTTTTTCTGGCTACAGCCCTGATGCAGATTTCAATAAGCGTCACGAAGTATCCCGTTGCTCTTTTCCCCAACTTTAACATCACTCGTGTCTCGGAATACAGACTATTAATGTCCCCCAAATGGTGCTCCTCTTGGAAGTAAGGATGAACTGCTTCCTCCATTGTGGCATTGGGGATACAAGATAGTGTGTCTAGCTAAAAGGAAGGATTAAGTTTTTTCGCAAACGCCGGCCGTGTAGCTTTGTGATTATATTCAGGAGTATTTGGTGCAATGCAAAGTGCTAAGTATCTACCCCATATGAACCATGTGAGCGTTAGCCCTACTGATTGAAATGGGCCCACACAAGGCCAGAGAAAAACTCTGACCAACTTCTCACCCTGGTCAGAGTTTTTCTCTGTCCTTGTGTGGGCCCATTTCCATCAGTAGGGCTAACGCTCACATGGTTCTTATGGGGTAGATACTTAGCACTTCGCATTGCGCTCTAGCTAATCAGTTAAGTCTGTTTAGCTAAAAGAAGACTACAGGTTTCTTCACTTGCCAGCAAAGCAAAAGACTACTTTGGAGTTTGGAAAATGCACAGATGTGTGGGTTATGGAGAAGTGTGCATTTAAACCGCTGACCTGATTGCTGTCATTGTGGGAACGAAGTCCAAAGTAATTTGGAAAAAAAGAGAGAGATTTACATGTACCAAGTTAAACTGAGATGTTGGGATTCCAGGCCGGTGCTTAAGTGGCTCTTCATTAAACGTTTGTGGGCCATTTAAGCCTACATTAAACATAAATTTGCTAACAGGGTTACATGTAGACCTGGTCTAATGAAACTTAACCTGGGACCAGTTAGTAGTTGAAAGGGGCGAAAATTACATGGTGTGGAAAGTGAGCCCAGAGCAGGATCGGGGAGGGTGGTGTGAGCTTATGAAGCACTTAAAAATAATATTACAATATGTATCTTTTAAAAGTTGATGTTTTAAGTAACTGCCCTGTGTCTAGTCGAAGGAATTCACTGAAATGAATGGCCAAATCAAACATATACTTCGGTTTTTATTTCCCCTTTCACGGTAAAGTAAACAAGACTTTTTAGCCCTTTGTTTTTGTCTTTGCAGCACAGTGAAGCGATCCATGATCTCCATGGCCTGTTGATTGAGCGAGTGGCAAGCTCTAATGCTCTGACTCCCAGTTCATCGTCCGTTGACCAGCCTTCTTCGGCATCATCACTTTCATCTTCACACAGTCCTCTAGAATACATTCAGCCTGCCAGTACGTGAACAGTCCACAGAATACAACTGAGTTTTGAACTCCAGGGCCCAGAAAACACCGAAATCGTCAAAACCGATGTACGTAACTTTGGACAGAAATGTTTTCGAAGAACCTGATATGCAGTGTACCACCGAAATTGCTCCAAATCCTCCAGTCAAAAGTGACGTTCGTTTAATGTATATGACAAATTTTATGCGCTTTGCCACACCGGAGCTTCCTGCGATAGTCTTGTTTTTTACTTTTTCCAAATTGAAACTAGAAAAAAAATAATAAAATTAACAACCCTACTTTGTTGAAGATGTACTTTTTCACTTTGAAATGGAACTTTTTAAAGCTACCAAAGTTAACAGCCGAGTTGAGATTGGCAAAAATAGGTTTTTCAACCGAGTTTATAAAGAAATTCAAAAGCTGTCGTTGTCGCTCTAAGGCTGGCTAAGAGAATGATGGTAACAAAAAACATTCAAAAGAAACAATGAAACCTGATCCTAGACACAGTAGAGCCATGTCCTACGCCGATCCAGTAAAATTAGTGGTCTTTGAAGAGAAGGATAGTATTTGCTGGTGTGGTTGGTAACTTTCGTCCCTGACACCTTTTCTTTTAGTGAAGTTAAAAGTCGCACTTAGCAGCCCCTTTAACCAATCCCTTTGTTTTGTTTTGTTGTTTTTGCTGTTCAGTAATAATTTATTTTGAGGCACGCTCGAGGCCAATGCATACCAGGGTTTGCCTGTTTCGCCTTGTTGGACAGGAAAAAGAGAGTTCCTATGGACAAGGCAACTTGCAAATTAAGGACGCTTTCCATTTGATAGAACTGACCGGCCATACCAGGCATTTGGAAAGACCAACTCTACAACGCCTTCAAATTAGCACACTTGGAGGATGACATATACTCCAGAAGAATGCGAAGGATTACCTCGCAAGTGTTTCTTCAAATTGTTGCATTTTCTTTGCAAACTAACGGGTCTGGCGGCCAGTCCTGACAAAAGGAAAGCGCCTTAAGTGAATTTTATAATGGACTACTACCACCCTGTCTGACTGGTTATGTAGTGGGAGATTCTCGCCTGAGTTGTCAGTTTTGGTAGCACTAAAAAGCTCCATTTTTTTTAACAGATAAGGTATTTTTAATGAGTACGGTCCTCAGTATTTTGCCGTATGGCTAAATTAATGAAAACCCCCTATAAAACAACAAGGAAATTTATCAACCTCAGCAATGTACGCAAAGAGCCAATATATGCATATTAAAAACACCATTGTATAGTGACGTTCTCCTTACAAATCTCTACCGTTGTAGGTCGTTAAATCCTCAAAAATTCACGGATTGAATTAGCCAATATCAAAAATACCATAATACTCTTTGTTTGTCCCTCCAAAATTTTGCACAAGCATTGTTTCCAGTATCTCTTGGGACCATTATAAGTCCCAAGAGAAAATAAAAACAATGCTTCTGCAAAATTTTGGAAGGACAAAGGAAGATTATTATGGTATTTTTGATATTGGTTAATTTTATTGCAAGCAAAACTGCAGCAGCTTTCGTAAGGTACGATGTGATTGGCCTGCATCCCAAACCTAAATCTTGACTAAAAAAAACTGAAGCTGCTCTCGGTACCAAAGAGAGAGCAAAAATGGCGAATGTTATGGAATAAGAATATATGTTTTGAAGATTTCTTCTTGATCTTCAAGTGTACCAACCACTGAAACAAATCAGCCCTTGTCTGCCATTCTTTTTTCAACATACTTATGAAACAAAGGATGGATTGTTTGACTGTGTTCAGCAGCCGCTGAGGTTTTGGTTGGAACATTAATAACAATAATAATAGAACGAATAAATAACTTACTGATCACAAAATCGACTCTGACCAAACCTTCGTAATTCATTAGGAATAACGACAGTCACCGTGAATTGATGAAGGATCTAATCAGCGACACGCATTGGTCCACGCATTCGTTACCTGAGCAAATTGCAGTTTTATGGAGGGATATCTCAATAAACAGTATTTGAAATAAAATCGTCCAAATCATGAATGCATCAATCCAAGGCTGAATGGCAACAATCTGATTCTGCAAATGGCCGTCACGGAAAGAGGCTTAACGCAAATAGGCATCACGAAAATAGCCGTAACGCGAATAGGCATGACGCAAAGACGCATAACGCAAAAAGGCATAACGTATACAGGAAGAAAAAGTTTGATAGCCATTACATGTTCTTTCCCTTAAACAATCGATTGACGCTTTTTTAGAGCTGAAATTTATTTACGGAGTACACAACTAGTCTCCATTCTTCAAAGGGCCTTTGCGTTGTGCCTCTGCGTTATGGCTATTTTGCGTTATGCCTCTTTACGTTATGGCTATTTGCGTTATGCCTCTTTGCGTTCTGCTTTTTTGCGTTATGACTATTTTTGTTATGCCTTTTGCGTTATGATTACTTGCGTTATGCCTCTTTGCGTCATACAATACAATACAATACAATACAATACATACTTAATTGACGCTTCCCATAGGGGCTTTTCAGGGCCAATGAAACACAACGAAACGAAGGACAGAACAACGGCAACTGTTAAGAATCCCAACAGGCCGGAGGCAAACCAGTTGGCTATTTACAAGTGCAGCTGGGAAGTTGAACTAGGGACAACCAGGAACAAATTCAACGAGTGGTCAGAGCTGGTCTTGAACCCGGGATCTCCGGATCTCAAAGCAAGCGCCCTAACCACTCAGGGGCCACACTGCCTCCTGCCTGTTTCCGTGATGGCTATTTGCAGAATCGGCTCGTTGCCATTTAGATATGGATTGAGGCATTCAGGATTTCGATAATTTTATTTCAGTATTGAATTTTGTCATTGATATACCTCCCTACAGTTTTACTCGGAACCCCAAAAAATGCCAATATTTATAACTTAAGACACGGAAAAGACTTCTCCCAAGTGCGTTATAGCTGCAAATAGTTCGGCGTACAGGGTCCCTATCGTATGGAATTTAATACCCAAAGCATCCAGGGAGTTCACGTCTTACCGCTGCAAGAATATTGGACAAAATACAATTCGAGAAAGAGGCTTGTTTTATTACCGTTTGAAATTTTATACATTTCATGATTGTAAATTCGACAAGTAATTTTTAGGTAATTAGGATTTGATGGCAGGTCCACACCAGCCCTCCGGTTGCCTCAGACCGACTAGTCTCCTTCGCAGCCGTTATCAGGTCGTCACGCAACGCTCCTCCCAACTAGGAGGGAGGAGCGTTGCGTGACGACCTGATAACGGCTGCGAAGGAGACTACAGACCGACCTGCCTTACCAAAAAGAATATGTATGTTTGTATGCGGTATAAAAGGTATCAAGAATGAAAAAGAGCAAGGCTGATGTATCGGTCAAATCCCCCATCGGGCATTTGACGCCTTTGGTGTCCAAGGAAGGAGGGGGGGGGGGGGGGGGGGGGGGTGAGGGAATTTGATTATCAGAGTCTTTCGAGGGGGAATTTAATTTAATTTAATTTAATTTAATCACCATTAAGAATGGACCTATGATGGCGCATTTGAACGGCGTTTTGGCCCGGGGAGGGGGAAATTTGAACAATAATTTTCAAAAGTCAAATACCAGGGGGGATGCCCGGAGAGGGAAGTTAAAGCTTCCATTTAACCGATACATAATCGAACAGTGAAGGAAGACATTATGTTTAAAGATCATTTGTTACTGGCTCTCTTGCTGAGTAAGAGAGAAGAAACTTTCCCCTCCACGATCAGATCTTGCGATTGGCTAATAGTCATTAGAAGTAATCTTTCTGTGCTTTAATGTTGTCATTATAACCTTCGGCTTGTTTCAAACAGGTCGATGCTACTTTGGTTAGAAGAAATTTGATTGTACAATTCAAAGACCCAAATATTTGGACACACCAGTCACCAACTTGTGGTACCATCAATGCCGTTGTTTGGAGGCTCGGCACATCAATGCCACCCAAGCTCCTTTGAACCGTGATGATAACGGCCTTTTACCAGACTCCTATTTGAAGGCGTCTTAACGGTCAGTCTAAAACGCGGAGTGTTGACCGGGTATAAAACACGGGCTGCGAACTGGGTATAACACGAGGACCAGGTATGAAACAAGGACTGAGTATCAAAAAACGGAGTAGATAACAAAACTAGGATTGTACTGGCCCAGATAGACTTTTTTAAAAAGTCCTTCAGTCCTCTTATTCAGTGTCAAAATATTGTCACGTACATAGAAATGCTCAGTTACAACATTGACAGGGCTAGGGAAAGTAAGAATAGAGATTTCATCTCAAAATTGTACTTTACTCGAGTTTAACACCAGAGGGAGTGGAAAAATTGTTATGAGGAAGAACGGAAACATTTTAGGCATAAACTTCAATTATATTTCCATCCGTTATATTAAAGTCCTCTCACCTCTCACTGACCTCTCTTCATTTCATGTATCTGAGAAAGTAACATGATTGATCATCCATACTTTCAGTCATTCCTTTTTCCAATGTGTAATCCAATCAGTCATTCCTTTTTCCAATGTACCGGTAAAACATAGTCAAGTTGGTTGAAAAATTTTAAAACGGTTTTACAAAAATTAACTACCACATCATTTTTTCTATACAAACTGCAGTTTAATCCTTTTTATATTACATGGATCATTGCTGTGGAGTAAGCATCTCCATAAGTTGCAAAAAGGCCAGAAAAAGTCAAAGCTCAATGATCATTCTGGATCAAATTATAAATTACTGACATCCTAGTAAGACTGTATTCTTCATTAAATAGCTAAGAAAATATGCAATTAAAAATGTGTCTCTGAAATATATAGTATTTACGTAGAAAAATGATTTGCTATAGAAATTTGTGGAGACGTATGATAAGCTCATTGTTAAAAAATGTAAAATATGTGAATAACAATTTTGTGGGTGTGCCATCACACACATATCCAGCATTAAGGTCCCATGCATACCCCGTAAATCCTATTATTATATGACTAGCTCCATGAGCGGGCAAGATGTGATTGGCTACCCGAGCGGGCAAGATGGAGCTATACTGCCTGCTCGGGATTTCTCGCTTGGTCCCAAAAGACCAAAGATCATATTTTGGGGGTTTTATCCCATATAATAAATCCTTTATTGACCAAGCTTGTTAGGTCAAGACGGCTGGATATTGGCCTCATTCTTTTTTTGTGTTTATGGACCTCAACTTCGTCTCGGTCCATAAACTCGCAAAAAAAAGAACTTACCCAATATCCAGCCATCTTGACCTCACGCTTGGTCAATAACCCATATATACTGTTCATGTTACCCTGAATGAAATACAAAGTACTTGCTAGTCTACTGTATCATACTTTAAAGTGAACCTCCACTCCAGCAAAAGAAGTTTGAAATTTTTTGGATATAGTGTTTCAATATACAGCTGTAAGTGTTTGTTCCAAAACGAATTTTAGAACCTGAGCTCCACATCTTGAATGAATAATAAATTGTGATGTGATATAGTGATTCTGTCTATTGTTCTGATACAAAAAGATTGTATATAATAACAATAGGGAAACCATAACACGTCACAATAGTTATTACTGAAGATGGCAATGCCCCAGAAATTCATCATGTTATTTCACATACAAATACTTCCTCTGACAAGCTACAATAGTAGGCTCAATTTCCAATTTCAGTTTTGGGAGCCCGCGTTCCTTGCCCCATACCACGTTGGGAGGAGGATGATACTGGACTCCTAAAACAGCTGGAAATCGAGCCTACTGACAAGCAAGTTCAAGCTAATTTGATTATGAACATCATTTCCTCAATATGGTTTAAAGTTTTTCTGTTAGCGTAAGGTTCCTTTTAAGTAAACTGGAGTCAGATACAAAACTAATCACAGCAAACTGAACTGCTCCAGACTTAGAAATATGGAGTGCTCACAGCTCTGTTGGAGTGGATGTTTCCTTTAATTAAAGAATCGTTGACATTTAGCATGGCATTGGCTTGCCTACAACTAAGCCTTGTAAATCATATAGATCTCCTGACTATAATGTATCTGTCACTTTAAAGGGGCTAGGTCACGCAATTTTAGGCAATTTCAGCACTGATCGAATGGTCATAGAATTAACTAAAATATCAAAATAACTGTTCAAAACTATAGAAGAACTCTAACAAAACACAGGGAAGCCAAGAAGGGACATGGATGGACAAAACTGGAGAGGATTGAAATGGATTGAATTTGGGTAAATTTGAAAAACGTCGGCCCACCTTTTTTCAAATTTATATCAGTCTATATCAAAATGCCATTTACAAAGCTGGAAAATCATTCTCAGTTGTTATGTGGCCGTGATTTTGTAAATGAAAGACTCTTGCTCTGCCAATTTGATGTTTAGAGCTCATAATAACAAAATTAAACAAAATTACCTAAAATAGCGTGACCTAGCCCCTTTAATATTAAAACTTTAGTGGATGACAACTATCATTAAGTAAAACTTCATCTGGTGGCCACAAATGCTGAATATGACTCAGTCGTACTAAAGGTATTTAAGTATGTGTAAGGTAAAATTTAGTCAAATTTAAAATTATACCAGTTGCATTGAAATAAAAATCTGTTGGCAACCATTCTCCAAAATTATTGCAATGGATCTGCAAGTGCTATTTACAATAATAATAATACTAAAAATATCGTAAAAACATTTGTGCCTGAAAATGTTAGGCTGGACCTCAAAATGGGATTTGCCATTGCTATATCCCGAGTAAAAACCAGCTCTTAGATTGGAAGGGGTTCCTTATGCATGAATAAAAGATTGGCAACGAGATCAGGCAAAACTCCTGTGACAGTGCCTGTGTTCTTCCAATCAATGCATACCATTTAAAATAGTAGATGTGGCACTGTTTGTTTGTAGCAAAGAAGTATTTGCTGTTAGTGTACCAACAACTCCATTCTGTTGAGTTAAGCTAGTGCTGCTGACTGAGTTTGCTCTAGCTGGATCTGAGCTATCAAAGACAAATTGAAGGAACTGTTGTGGAAAGGGTTCATGTCTTGAAGCTGCCACTTCAAGATCAGAAGAGCTCAAATCTACAAGGGGAGGCAGTGGGCTTCCTTCTGGTAGTGTGCTGTTACGAAGAAATGATTCCGCACTTGCAACTTTAGTGCTGCTGGATTGCAGAGAGGAAAGACTCCCATCAAGAGGATCAATTTCACTTCGATGGGACATGACTGGACTAGGTGTAACAGCTGGAGGAGGAATGTGGGGAAACACTGGTTCACCAAGCATGTGATGCTTTGTCAAGTCAGCAGCTGAGAGGACTCCTTCCTTATAAGGAGAGGAATTCACAGACGATGATGCTTGTGAATGTTGGCCTAGTCCTGACAAGACTTTGTTGCCATCCATATCCAGGCTTAAACTGACTCCTGAATCACCATGCCCACGCCTTTGGTGCTGGAGTGATTGAACTTGATCGACTAGCTGGGTTACTGTGGTTATCAAGTCTTTGTTTTGCTTTAGAATTTGATCCACTTGATTCTAGACCCAAACAAAACCTTGTGAGTTAATAATAATAATAATAATAATAATAATAATTTATTATTATTATTATTATTATTATTATTATTATTATTATTATTATTATTATTATCGCCTCCTTTAAGTCTCAAGGTTGTTTAGCCAAACATGAGATCTCTACTGATTGGGGGACTACAAATCAACTGAAATCAGAACAAATAAAATCAAAAGGCTGGTACCAAAAGTTGGACCAGATCAACTCGGGTCGCTCACCTCCGATCGATATAAAAAAATGATAATGCCTTGAGGATTCACCCTAGCCCTGATCTTTAAGCTAACCTTGGTGAAATCAAGGCAAACATCAAACAGTTTTTATTTACAAAAACCATTTTTTGCTCGATCCGATCTGAGTTGATCCGGTCCAAGTTTTGTACCTGCCTCATTTAATGTTGGTTTTTAGAAGAGGGGACAACCAGACTACCTGGAGAAAAACCTCTACAGTTAAGACAAACAAGGAAAAGCATTACAGCTAACATCTGATAATGATGCACAAGTCTTGCACACTAGCACCTGAGAGGGTGTTAAGTTGCTATAAACGTACATGCAAGAGGTGTCTAACGTTCTTACCCATAATTATTTGTAAAAGAAATTAAATCACAAACAGTAAGATGTAATAATATTATTTTCTCTGACCTGAAGACCTTGTCGTGAGGTTCTCTCATTTTCAAGTTCCTGTGTTAGACGTGTAACTTGCACTTGTAAAGCCTGAGTTTCTTGCCGTTGGTGATCGAGCTGTTGTTGGTAAATGTGGCGCAGCTGTTGAATTGTTAAGGGTGCAATGCTAGGATCAGGTTCCTTATCCATCTTGTCTAATAACAAATCCATCTGGAAACCAAATAAAATGAAATTTACTTCTTGGTTGACTCTCTTATTTGTTCCTATTCCTGTTAAGGATTAAGCAAATAAGAGGAATTTTGGCTTTCCAAGAGAACAAGGTGAAGATTACATAATAATTGGAATAACAACAATAATAATAATTATGGCATTAGAAATTCCAGACATGGGTCTGATGACGAATATTGAACAAAGACAAATCAAAATTAACATATTTTGAAATTTTTTAGAAAAATTGAACCACAACATCTAATAATTATCCATTCAACTTGTCCAGCTCTTTCCAGAACAACAGACCTTTCATAGACTGAGACACAATATTGGTGAAACATTCATTTCATTTGCTTCATTTCATTTTGTTCATTTCTTCACTCCATTACATACATGTAATACAGAAATTTACAGTTAACTATATTTAACTACAACACATATTTAAAATACAAAGCATGCATGTACAATAATTACAAGATTTCTAGTTTATATATTAATTATATTTACTAGAACACAGAACACTATTGACTTTGTTACAATAAACAATATAGTCAGGGGAGAGGAGAGGGCCACAGTTAGACAACTAATATCGTGCCCCCTGGTGACAATTTACATTCAGTTTGGTGATTAGATTGCAAAAACACTCCAATATCTTACTCATGGATGGTTTACACATACACACCCAATCTTACCTTCCTACTGGGAGATACCTGGATCCCATCTGTCTCCATTGGAGCATCACCATCTTTTACTGGATCTTCAAGTTCTAGAGGTTCAGAATACATTAATTGTTAATAATAACAATACCGGTAGTTTTACAACTGTATAGTGCCATTTTCGTAGGGTCCAATGGTGCTTTACAGAAAAATTGCTAATTAAATTAGTTCTATAATAATAATAATAATAATAATAATAATAATAATAATAATAATAATAATAATAATAATACAATAAATTTAAGCATAAAAATTGTTTGAGACGATAAATAACCGGAATCCTAACCAAAAACCAATTTAAATGAATGATCCCTTATAAACAAAGTACAGTGTAGGGGTTTTTATTTTGCTGTACATTATGTAGTCCATCATGTAAAACCACTTCCAATAAAATTCCCATTCATTGTTCCAGACAAGACAGAGGTCTCAGGTCAAAACATGAACAAAGTTGAAGACCTAATGTCACAAATCAAGTGAGAAACCTGTGTTAAACAAATTAACAACACCCACTGCGGTATTGGTCCCTTAGCTGTTACCTGTAGTTTTTCCTTGAACACTCTGACTTAAAATATCCAAAATATAATAATTACCTAGTAAGGACACTGTCTTCCCTTTCAGAAATAGTTTGATTTGATGCTAATCTGTTTTACAGATTAAGGAA
The DNA here is from genome assembly GCA_949126865.1 of Montipora capitata. Lineage (NCBI taxonomy): Eukaryota > Metazoa > Cnidaria > Anthozoa > Scleractinia > Acroporidae > Montipora > Montipora capitata. The sequence continues at coordinate 14,601,449 of OX421448.1, read as the reverse complement.
AGCAACTTTTATAGTTCGGATTCATACCCCGACATTTTCAAATTGACACTCCCACCCTGTGTCTCTATTGAGGTGTGATTTCTTAAAGCTGAAATGAGAACCCCATGCCCTCACTGATTAGTATCCTATTCAAATGTAAATACTTGATTTCTGATAAAAGGTCAACACGATCACAGTTCATAGCGGAGTGGGTAAAATTAATGTGCCAAGGTTACAAAAAGAGCATTGATGACATCACCATTAAAATTCTACTTTGTAGCTTTGCAAGTTGAATCCATTATTTTTGAAACCAAAGTAGAATGCATGAAACTATGTATGGTTGTCTAACTGGTTGCAATGCAGTGGCCATCACATCGCTTACAGTAAAAAGAAAAACATGTATATGTGTGTACTCTTACTCTTTAATATCATACCTGCTTTTTCTTTCTCAGCCTCTGCAGTGTCTTTCTTTTGAGTAGCTTGACTTAATGCTATCCGATGACAAACCTCAAATGCCTGACCCACGGTTCTTACTACATGAATTGCATCAGCCTGGAGACAACCCAAAATGGTTTTTAATCTTAGATTTGAAAGAATCTGTCTTTAATGACTTCAATTTAGGGGAAAAAGAAGCAGACTTCCTTTACTTATTCCCTTCTAGCAGAAGTGTCATTTCTTTTGCGTTCGCTGGGTTGATGAGTGGGGGCTGGACAATCTGCGAGCCAGCCTGTTATACAAGCCATGCGTGTCTTGCATTAAAGTCTAGAAGCACCCATTTCAAATAGTGCTGATAAACAATATTTAAGACTAAGCACCCAATGTAACGGTTAGCTTTCAATAACTGTGTGACTCCATTGATTCACATGGCTTGCATGTTGACTCGCATGACTCTCCATGTAGCAGTGCTTAACATAGCGACCACTGTGGTCACAAATGCGACTGAATTTTATTCACTGGCGACTAACTTTTCACATTCAGTAACCAGCCTGGCCGCTAAAATTAAAGATATTATTGTTTATCCTATGATTATTATTTATTTATTCATTTAGAGAATTAGAGCAATGAATGTCCAATAGTAGACTATACTTCACGCTTTAACCTATGAATTGCCTTACGAATCCTTTAATTAGGAAACGCAAACTGAAATCTACATTTTTCATTAACTTAAATACGGAAATGACACCCAAGATTTTTCTAAAAACTCTTAATTTTATTTGGAAAGTGTACATAATAAATTTGAAACACAGAAAAAGCCTTTTCAACTTTAAAATACGTAAACAAGATAAATGCAATGACCGCATACTCGCATGTACAGGTGACCCGAAAACACTGACCCCTAGTCCATGGACCCCTCTACGGACTCGGTCCACAGACTACCTCATGGACCAGTCCACGGACTACCCCTACCACATTGAAACAACACAGACTGAAATGAAAATAAATAAAAACTAAAGATTTGACTTAACAGTTGTCTGGATAGACCACTCGTGTCTGCCAAATCTCAACCGTTATGCTCCGCAAATTTAATGGACTAAGGCTCAGGTTCGGGTGCAAAGTCTATTATTAAATCAAACATTGCCCCCTTCCTTCACTGTGGACCGGAATGCTTAAAAAAAGATTGATAATAACAGGCCTTCTGATATTACGTGATGGTGCAATTTTGCGCGATCGACCTCAAATCGCACCCGATCGCATAATTCACAAAAGAACGCACAACATTCATAAAATAAAACACAAATCAACAAGTTTCTTAGGAATTCCTGCATAAATACGCCATTTTTAAGATGATTTACCTTGGAAAAAGGCTAAAAAGCCTTTGTCACCTTCGATTTCCTAAACATTCGAAGTTCAAGGTGTTATTTTGCATGTCTGGGGCCTGGTACGAGTCTCATTCTTAAAGAGTCCCCTATTGGTGTGACACAAACACGCCCTTTGTTCAGATTAGCAAATCTGTGAACTCAGATATGATACTGCACATTAATTAAGATAGTCGTAGCATACAAGAATATCAATAATTATTGATCATTCGTTTGGCATGTTAGCAGCTGTGTCCTTTCAACTTTTAAACATGCAGAAGACCTCTTTTTTTTTACATGTCCTTATCCCAACTAATGTCAATCAAGATTCATAATTACTGTTCCCTTGTGTTCAAAATGTCCTTAGGGCAGCAGTTTTTCTTATCCTGAAACCTTGAAAAACAAGCTTAAATTGCTAAAAAAAATCGCATAATTGGCCTTTCTAATTGCATAATCTGCCCTGCAAATTTCGTATTATTTGCATTTTTTCATCGCACCCTATCAGAAGGCCTGTAATAAGTATTGTAAGTTCTATTTGTAGTTTCTTTCCTTCCCTCCGCCATTTTGTTCGGATCATTCTCGCACGGGTTTGTGAACTCGCCCCAGGCTTCACGATCTCTCTGTTCCGAAAAAAATGGTGGAAGGAACTTAGACATTATCAGTCTTTTTTGAAGCAATCCGATCAAAAGCAAAGGAAAAGGCAACACCTGTCATTTTGTGAGCCTGATTTGTGGAGAGTAACGGCTGAGATTTCGCTGGCAAGAGTGGTCTATCCAGACAACCGGCATAAACAAATTTTCAGATATTTATTTTTCTTCATTTATTTTTAATTCTGTGTTGTTTCTGTTTTAAGAACAAAGGCTTACAAGTTTTTCAAGTGACTTGAGCCGGCTGTGTCCCACACATTCCTTTACAGTAATTCAACAGCTGTTAAAGTGCCCCTGTGACCAAAAAATCAATTCATATTTTTCTTTGGATTTCAAAACTATGTTAACAAAACACTAAGTGACCCACGTTTTAAGCCTTGATTTCAAAAAGACACCTCTTTATTTTAACTGTAATTTTCCTATTTAATGGTCCGCCATTACTAACATTATGTTCTTGAGAGAGCTGGATCGAGGAGAAAATGACGTCAAAGGCTCACTAGTTTAAGAATGCAATACGTGTGTACGCCGCAGAATTACCGGTAATGTGCAGCACGGGGGTTTTGGGCTTTCAGACTTTTAAACTCACGCTTTGCATATATAATAAGCTGCCTTCACACACTCAAATTTTAAGCTAGTGAGCCTCTGATGTCACTTTACCCTGGATCCAACCGTCTGAGGTCCAATCGGTCAGTTTTGAACGTGAGTAATGGCGGACCGTGAAATCCAAAACTTACACTCAAAGTAAACAGCCTTTGGATAAAAATCAAAGCTCAAAATTTTGCCAGTCAGGTGTTCAGCAAACACACTTTCAAAATCTGAGGGAAAATAGGAAGTGGTTTTTTTTTTATCACAGGGGCACTTTAAGTGAGCCCACACAACATGAAGTATCACAATGATTTGGTAGCTAAGTAATCGCCACTCATGCTCAACACAGTGAGTTTTGACCCATGACAGAGGTGTCTTTTCCTGTACTCGTCAGCCCAGCAATCGCAAAAAGAAAACAGACCTCTGCTAGCAGGGAACTGTACTTGTTGAAACCACTGATATTTTTTCAATTAATTAAACTAGTGATTCCTTCCGGTACAACAAGGGAAATGAATTCCATGTTTTTTTTTTCTTTTTCACGACTCATCTTCAAATTTCATGACTTTTGAGGCCTTAAATTAAAAGATAACTTCTTAAATTTCATGCAATTACCTTACTATCAGCTTTGAAAACACTGCATTTAAAAACGTCATCCTCTTTTGAAATAAAACTAAAAATTTGCAAATCCTGGGAATCATGTGACACATAAAAGATTCTGTGGATAGATAGATAATGAAACAAAATGAACTGTTTCCCTCAGGACCAGTCATTAAGTGCTTAAAGTATTGCCCTTGAAATGTCAGGAATTTATTTTTAAGATGAAAATGTACATAAGGCTCTATTCAGATACAACTATGTCAAATATTAATTAATATCAGACATTCCAACATCTAAACCCCCAAAACCAGGACACTCCCCAATTTTCCTAAATTTAATACTAAAATTTTCAAGACAATAATTGTTTTTACTGAAAGTCTATCTGTAGTTTGAAGTTTTGTTTTACAGGTGTTAAGAACAAAGTAATATAACATCTTCTCAACAAGTTGTTATCAAAAGAAACTAGTTGTCACACAACGGAAAATTACCAATTATATGCATGCCACAAAAACAACATTAGAATTCCCAATTAATTGATACGATTTGAAGCAAATGAAATTCATTCATATTTATCATGTTAACCATATTTAAAATAATAATAAATCAAAATATTATGAAAAACAGGACAATTAGAGTAAAAACAGGACAGCAGGACAACACAGTCTAAACCGGGACAGTCCTGGGTAAAATGGGAAGGTTGGAATGTTTGTAATATACATGTACCGGTAGTTATAATACTCACCAGTTGGGACTACAAAAATATTACTATGTTACACAGTGGATAGTAATATGAATTTTTGTTCTTTAAATAACTAGGGCCAGATTACAACTATTAAGCAGTGAAAAACAAACAAACAAATATTTCAAGACTAATTTAAGATGCAAAAAATATCAATAATTAAATCAAAATATGAAACATGGTTAAGTCACCTATTTATTGGATAATGCATCACTTCCGCATCTTCATAGCTTCGTTTTTTTTTCTGTAATAGAGAGCCAAGAGAAAGAGAATCATATACATGCAATACTTTTGCTGCAATTTAACAAACCAAGCTCTCAATAAGAATATGAATGCATGTGTAAAGTTTATAGTTTTTCTTTCCTAACCAGGTAAACTTTTATTTCATGCCTTGATAATTATAGGCTGGTGTCAATTTGGCTCTATAATCTGAATGGATTCCAACATTTTAATAGACATAAAATTTAAAATAATTTAAACTAAAAATAAATTAAAACCACAGCACTTGGCACAACATCATACCATATAGTAGTAGTGGTGACAAGAAATTTACATACATTTTGTGTTATCCAATTACGCTTCCCAGTTTCCTTGCGCACAACTTTTATTCCTGTCACAGCGACGGTTAATTCTGTTTTTTCCTTCTTGCATCCATACAACTTTTGCTCATACTGAAAAATAATTATTCCTACTTTAGTCAATGAGATTCTTGATGACATAATTCACACCATTGTTAAATAATAATTATTTTGACAGCAATTTAAATCTCTTTGACATAACAAGAAGCACTGACAGTAATTCATAAAATATATATATAAGGTAAAGATGTGATGCCAATAAACTTGATTGCAGCTTTCTTTACTGTGACTTCCCTTGATTTATGAAATGTTTCGTCAGAACATCCCCAAACAAGAGTACATTGCTTTGAAAATAAACTCCACTTATCGTTGTTTCCCCTATGCGGCACTTTTGAAGAACGAGACTTACATGTAATACAATAGAGCCTATTCTTATTCAATGAAATGCTAATAAGTGGCCGGGTATTCTGAAGTTTAGCCCCCGTGTAAATATATTTAACTAAAGAATGAAATTAAATACTTGAGGAATTTTGTGTAGGAATATGATATCACGGGTTGCGGATTCAAGAGATTTGAAAACAACGGTCATGCATATGCAAAAAAAAAAATTTTGAGCGGCAATATTAATTGCGCGCCTCAGCAAGTTACGAAATTACAGTGTGACAACAACTCAATTTTAGAGCAATAAGATAAAGATAATAAACATAAGATAAGCATAATGATCCATCTTACTCGTATGCGCCGCATAA
>OX421448.1:14580779-14593279 GCA_949126865.1 Montipora capitata | reverse complement strand
CTTTTTATATTCTCGGTTCAAAATTTAAGTTGTTTTTACGTCGCAAATTTTGTTGCTGATGGCAAAATATTTATTCTCGATCGACACTTCCTGAAAACTTCTTCTTCTCTTCCTAAAAACTGTGTATCAATATTTATTTACTTTTGCATCAATATTTTTTTTGCATAAACCAGGCTAACAAAATGTGTACCTTGCTTAGTTCGCATTTTTGAGGTTTAAAATAAAATTTTCGGTTCTAGGTTTCTGACGGCAAGTCCTATATTTTGAGGTCACCCATCCAAATACTTCAGGGAACTTTTGTCTTACAAAGCTGTCAGAGGCTAAGACTTTGCACGCTCGAAGTTGTGGCGAAAAAGAAGTTGTAAGGGAACTTGAAAATGATCAACATGTCAGCCTCGAATCCAAGGTTTCTCGATTATCTTTTATTTTCTTCAATCTTTCTGGGATTTCAAAAAGAGTCGACCTCTGCTAACAGGGAAAGAAGCACTGCGCACCGTCATGCACTCGGATCCTAGATTTTGTGGGGCTTTTTTTCAACTTCTTCCTGCTTAGCAACTACAATTCAAAAGTTATCTTTTGCCGTATATTTCACAAGCACTCCATCAGAATTAAGATTACAATTGCGATCTCACACGAATATCCTTTAAGGCTCTCGAATTTTTGAGCGAAGGTTGGTTGAAAGGGCCTTCGCGTTAGCGCTTTTTTGTGCCAGGTGTCTGTACCATAAACAGAAACAATTTGCTTAAAAACATTTTGACGAAATATTCACCCTGAATTGCGGGCGAAAGGTCACTTCCAGTTGCCACCCCTCCAGAATCTAAGAAGTAAAAAAGTTTCAAAATGACTGTCGCTTGAAGGGGCGAAAGCTCAATTTTTTCATGCGGCGTAAAAACAATGGATCAAAAAATTCTACACTCTATTTTTCTAAACTCATCACATCTTCCACCCCAGTGCCTGATGCAACTTTCTCAAGATCAATACTGGCACAGTGGGCTATTGCATTCAATGAACGCCTCAGGGTCTCTTTTTACAAGCTCAAGGATATATAAATGCTTCTTTTTCTATTTTTCCCTGAGGAAGTGCTTTAAAAAGGGTCGAGTAGATGACCTTGAAGAAATTTGAGGGATTAAAATCAACAATCTGCAAATAAAATATTCTGGTAATTGATAAGGCACTGGTTTTGCTATTTTGTTTACGAAATGTTAGAATTTAAATACTTCTTTATCCGATGCAATATCATCAATTATTAAAACCAAGGAGAGTTTTGTTATTGTTACCAAAGTGAGAATTTACAACATTCGTTGTCTATTCTCTGACAAATAATGAATTCACTTTCAAATGTAAAAATAAATGCAAGAAGCAGGAGTAAAATACAGGGAGCAAAGCTGTGGCTTTCTTCCCAATGGAGGGGTGAACCATAAAACGAAATGATCCTTCTTCGCCAAAAATAGGTGAGGTCATTTAGGGCAAATATTATATTATTCACGCTTACTTAAATTAATCTTGAATTTAGCGCTGTCACATTGAGTGGTATTAGTGATCTCTCGTTTTGCAGGCGATGAAATGGAACGCTAAATCGAAGCCGATAGCGGCCGTGTGGTTAAATGTATATCAGAATTCAAAGACTGAAAAACTGGATGAAAAGTAATACTGACAAGCCTTAAACGAACTGAGTCAATAAAATATCCGTTTTTTGACCTTGACCAAAACATTATAACTGTAATCAGCACAGAAAGTAAACAGTAGAGGGAATGTTATATGTTTTTTCACGTTTCGAGAAAATGTGATAATCAGGATTAGGGTTTATTTTCTGTAAGTAAATATGTCAGTCATTTTCTCTGCTGTAGCTAAAATATTTTATACGAAATTGACATTAATCATGAATTTCAACTGGGCATTGATCGAAAAGTACATGACAACGGCCCATGGCATAGCCAATGACGAAATTAAATGTGGCAAATAAACAGGAGGAAATTTAGTACGTGCCTTACACCATGTACGAGATGGTATGCATGCTTTGTAGCCTTATTTCCTGTTTACATTGCAACTTTAACAACAATTGCAACAGACCGGTTTACAGATACAACTTACTTATTGTTAGCAGCAAAATTCACTCTTTTCTTCGGTACAATTCTAGAAACTGTATTTCCTTTCTTCTGAGAACACCCAATGCTCAATGAAAAACAATCTCACGAGGCTTTCACTTTTATCTCAGAAGCATCATCAGCACGAAAGGAAATAAGAACCCTCAGGTGTTTCACAAATCAACACCTCATTGCTGATTAAATTTTCGATTGAGAAAGAAGCAAACTGAAGTTCTATCCCTTTCTAACTTTCTTCTTGTGCTGCAATTAGGAGACGTCTCCTACGACTATGAAAGTTAAGAAGAATGTTATCAATTGACATCAGATCATCCTCGAAGACAAAAGGTAAGATATGGTCGACCTACTCGGGGTTATTACCCCCGCGGGGGGGGGGGGGGACTCCCATATGGAACAGACGGGGATCTCGTGGGAAAGAATTAAACCCCTAAAGGAGACCATTTGGGCGTGGCTGAAGCTTTTTGTGACCCCTAAAAGGAGACCAATCCGGGCGTAGCTTGAGCAAATTTTGACCCCTAAAAACAAGTTAAAAAGAAAATTTGACTTCTGTTTCTCTTTGCGTGATTCTGTGTTTCTTCGCGGAACCCTAAACGAGACCTTGGCGGCTTAAAATATTGCCGCTTTGCCCGGAAGACCCTAAGCGAGACCAAAATCCAAAATTTACTTCCCTAAGCGAGACGACGAGCGTCCCCGTCTGTTTCATATGGGATCCAGAACCCAAATTAGATGATACTTGTGGTATTCGATATCTGCGTTTCAAACTATTGAATTTCTTTTCGAGTTTCAATGACAGGCGGTCGTTGATTTTTAATGATTTGGCTTCAACAGTTGAGCAGATGTGGTTAAAATCAAGAGGTGACAAAACACATTTGAGGGTTTCACGAAAGGATTCATAAGCTAGCTTCATTGTGTTTTTGCTGTTACCCACATCGGGCCTTGACATTGGCGGAAAAAATGGTTTTAACAAGGTGTCGTTTTGAATGGCATTTTTCTTCCATTAGCTTGAAAGTTTGAATAGCAAAAGGAATGCTCAAAAACAGATATCTTCTCTACAAAGGGGATATTAATGATAACGATGGTACTTGTGGTAAGTCATATTTTTTCCGTGATTCTATGCTGGTGACCAATTAGAAATGAAGGAAATCCAGAGGTCCTCAGATCAGCGAACAAACGAAAGTTGTTCAATTGGAAATTCATCGGTGTCAGCCACTGGAGAGATCACTTCCTCGGCAATACGGAAACGCCCCACTGGAAACTCCGAAATGGACAAAGAAGATGAAGGGGACAGAAACCAAGAGAATAGAGTGCTCCTGGAAAGGTTAGAGATACCTCTAGGTTGACTTAATTTGATTTTTTCATTTATCGATCGTTTAAGATTCCCGTATTTTTGTTCGCTCGTCATGCACTGAATGAAGAGTAAAGAATGGCACTACTCCATTACTTGATAAAAGAGGGGAATAGCGGATCTATTCAAATGTGACCGCTAAGTTAAATGACAAGGCTGTGAATGGAAAAGCAAAGTTGACAGAGTTTGGTCCCGCAGTTCGCATGAAGGAGAACAAGAGAAAATGGCTAAGTTGAACGGATGAAGAGGGGAAATACAGGAATACAGGAAGATAATCTAGGAAACAATGTAACAATAGTCTTAAAATAAAAGCTGGGAACGAGTTCGGAATTCAGTAATTTAAAAACAAGGAAACAACCTGGGACCGTAAGACTTCACAAAATAAGAGACCAAATAGTATCAGCAAACGAGGTTACGAATGTGCATTGAAATTGTGCATCCCCAACCTTGTTACATTCCACTGGTCGTTAATATAGCCGGCTGTTGTCGTTCCTTCGTTCAGTGACACACTGCAGAAGACACCGACAGAGGAAGTGTTTTCAGATGTTTTTGAGAACATTCAGATGCAACTTGACATGATTGAGGGTCTAAGAGAAAAGCCATGGACTATGAAAGAGAAATTGGAGATTCTCAGGTGAGGAAATCTTGTGCGAGGGCATCTGCGTACAATATCTAAATATTGCCATCACATGAGAATGATATGATAAGATATTGATTTACACGTCGAGCTCAAGCATAGCTCACATGCATGCATATGCTCGAGACTGTAAACTGGCATATGACAATGGAGCGGCTCCACTAGCAATTCCGTTAAACTCAAAGACAAGTAGGCCACTGTACTTTAACCTTTATTGAATTTCACAACCTGGATTGTGAGGATCATAACAGAGCCGAGCCAAGATCCAATTGAATGGTGTGCCCATCACAAGGCCAGTCTATAACAGTGGAAATGCCCGGGCCATCTCCAACTCGTCGCGAAGGGTTGCGGATGTGGCCTATATAGGGTTTATAGTCTGTATCCGAAAAACGCTAACGCGCACTTGCACAGGCAACTTATGACCGTTTTCCTTTTTGTTGTGCTTGTGAACTCGGCTTGAGCTCAAAACAATTAACGGCGCAAGCGTTAGTTTCGAGAATGGAGATTTTTTCCTTTTTGATGCATCTATTGTAATGGTTGTATCCATTGCTCCCTCTCTCGCCCTCTCCCTCCCACCTCTCCCACTCCCCTTACTCTCTCTGCTGTACCTGCAGTGCAGGAGTCTGTTAAATACTTAGCGTCTTTTATCATTTTTTTGACTGCTTATCTGTGGTTTCGCCTTTTCTGTTCACACACAAACAACACCGACTTTGGAAAAGAGATAATCCCCCGCTGACCGACATGGAGATCAGACGTCGAATCAATCGCTCTAAGTTTTTTCAAACATTCTTACTCTTATCATCGCTGATCTTTGAGATAAATGTTTCTCAGCCCTTTGGCTATGTTCAGATAAGCTGTGGTTTTGGATTACGCCGTATTTCCGGCTATCGTGTGCGAGATCACAAGCCTTCTTCTATCGAAATGCTGAATCGTGCGAGCGGCCATATTGGAATTTGCCTTCAAAGAAAGTTCTTCAAGTCACGGCTTGCATACTCTGCCAACTGTACAGCTTCTTTTAACCCGTACGCTCTAGTGTTGTCCCGAAGTGGAGATGTCCATCCTCTGCCAGGCCCGACTAAGGTAATAAACTCCTCAAAAATTGGATTGCCAAAGAAACTGAAGTCCAACATGAAGGTTGCTCATCTCAACGTCAGATCTTTAAAATCGAGGGAGCATTTTCAACTTGTTGAAGATACCATCATTCAAAATGGATTTGATATCTTTACCATTTCTGAAACATGGCTTGATACATCCGTCACCGACCAAAGTATTGAGATCTCTGGCTATCAAGTCTTCAGGCAAGACCGTGGGCTTCTCAAATCTGGTGGGGGGTTGTGCACTTATGTTAAAGCCAGCTTAAAGGCGTCTGTACTGAATGAATTATCTTCTGTGTCTACCGATGGTTTCCAACAACTTTGGCTGAAAGTACAATGTAGAGCTCATAAATCTCTTTTGGTTTGTAATGTTTACCGTCCACCAAATGTATCAGCTATAACCAGCTTTGACTATCTAGCTAGAAGTTTTGTGGATTCTATGCTAATGAACTTCGCTATTGTCATACTTGGCGACCTCAACTGCAATCTTCTGCACTCCTGCCCTGAGGCAAACCAACTTCTAGATTTTATTACTACCTTTACTTTGACACAGCTGGTTACAAAACCAACAAGAATTACGGATGCATCCTCGTCTCTCATTGATGTGATCATGATTACAGACAATTCCATCGTCAGTTCTAGCGACGTACTTACCTGCTCTATCAGTGATCATAATCTGGTTTATGTGATATTAACACTAAGGACACCCAGAGTCAAGCCTTCTTATGTTACTACAAGGAGCTTCGCCAATTATGATGCAGAACAGTTTTGTAAGGACTTAGCACTAGTTCCATTTCATGTCATGTCTGTCTTTGATGATTTTGAAGACCAAGTGGATACGTTTAATATCCTGTTTGCCGACATTTTGGAAGCTCATGCACCAATAAGAAGGATTAAAATCAAGTCAAAACCAAATCCTTATGTCACTCCTGAAATCCGTCAGCTGATGAAAACTCGTGATAAGTGGCATAAAAAAGCCATCAAAACCAACGACCGCCTCTGCTGGAATGCATTCAAATTTTTTAGACAGGAAGTTAAAAGAGAACTTCGGCTTGCTGAAAAAGCTCATGTTCAGTCCGAAATTATTGGCAGCAAAGGAAATACAAACGCGATTTGGAAAATCATCAATCGCTGCTTGCCCAGGAAAAGTAAGATCTTACCAAACATCAATGACAATCCAACCAATCTTGCTGATAAATTTAATGAATATTTCACTAGCGTAGGAAGTTTAACGGCACAGAAAGCCTACGACCTTGCTATGGAATATGATTTTAACTCTGCCACAACAATATCACCACCAGCAACACGGAAACATGATGAATGCCCTGATGATTTTCAGTTTCATGCTGTTACAGAACAGGAGGTTGGAAAGGTTATCAAGGGCTTGTCTTTAAACAAAGCACCTGGCCATGATAAAATTACTGCCCGTGTCCTTAAGGACAGTTTGCCGGCCATATTATCAGTTATTACAAGCATTATGAATAATTCATTTAGTACCTCTACATTTCCGAAGGCATGGAAAATGGCCGAGGTTGTTCCCGTGTTAAAGTCGGGCTGTTTCGAAGATCCATGTAACAACCGACCTATTTCATTACTGCCTATATTATCCAAGGTGTCTGAGAAGCTAGCTCACCGTCAGTTTGTTGACTACATAACCACCAATAAGAAGTTGTCTGAGCACCAGAGTGGCAATCGTAAATTTCATTCTACAGAAACTGCTCTTTTACATGTAACAGATGATTTTCTTATGTCTATCGATAAGAGTGAAGTCTCTGCTGTTGTTCTGTTAGATATGCATAAGGCATTTGACAGTGTCCGACACGATATTCTCCTTCAGAAACTACAACAAATAGGTATTACGTCATCTAGCCTGGAGTGGTTTCACAGTTACCTGTCTGGTCGTAGCCAAAGCGTACGGATTGTGGATGCTGTTTCAGCCTCTCTTCCCCTAAAATATGGAGTTCCACAAGGTTCTATATTGGGACCTGTACTATTTACCATCTATGTAAACGATCTCCTGGCTGTTCCAGGCCATTGTAAGTCTGTGTGTTACGTTGATGACAGTAAACTTTACCTTTCTTTCCGCTCAACTGACATAAGCTATGCATTCCGCTGTTTGAATGAAGACCTAAGAGAAATTTGTAGATGGTGCTGCCAAAATTCCTTACTAATTAATCCGGAGAAAACCAAAGTCTTACTCGTGGGAGTGCCTCAATTACTGCGTAAATTGCCTCCAGTGTCGATCTCACTTTTAGGGAAGGAAATAACACCAGTTTCTGTGGCTAAGGACCTCGGTGTTCTCATCGACCAGTCCTTAACTTACAACGATCATGTTGCTAAAACTACCTCTAATTGTCTATTTAAGTTAAAACAGATCAGTAGAATTAAACACCTTCTGGACAGAAATTCTCTTTTATTAGTGATGAACGCTTTTGTTTTTAGTAAACTCTTTTATTGCTCAACTGTATGGGCTAACACATCTCAAAGTAATGTGAAGAAACTCCAATTAGTACAGAATTTTGCTGCGCGTATCGTGTTAGGTCTCAGGAAATATGACCACATCTCAGACGGCATAAGATCCCTCAACTGGCTCACTGTTAAGGACAGACTCCTTCTCAACGATGCTGTAATGGTATATAAATGTCTTAATAATTTAGTCCCGAAATATCTGGCTAATATATTTGTATCTCGCTCTCAAATTCATACTAGGGCTACGCGATCATGTAATCTTTTACACATCCCCTTATGTCGTCTGTCATATGGACAACGTTCGTTTACATATCGTGGATGTAAACTTTGGAACAGTATTTGTAATGATTTGAAAGCTGCGGACAGTGTAAAATGCTTCAGGCGCCGTTTAGCGCAGAAGCTATTAAGTGGAGGACATTTGTGTTCAGTTAACTTGTAAATTATATTCAGAGGTCTTTTGTAACTGATTCTAGCTTTTAAATGTAACGTTTATTATATTATTCCTTTTTCTCTTTTTAATTTATATATATTTTTAGACATTGTAACCGAAAAGCCCAAATTGGGAGTTACAATAAACGTATGTATGTATGTATGTAATGTATGATTATTTTAGAAATGCTAAAAGCTATGTGGACGCGCATTCGGGTGATCTGAACAGGCTGCAGCATTTCAAAGAATCTAGAATAAGGGTAAGTAAAGAAATCGAACACACATCGATCCTGTCCGTAGAGGATCCAGGTCTAGATGGATCACTCTTAGATATCTCTCCAGGGGGCCGTTTCTCGAAAGTCCCGAAACTTTACGGGCCATTTTCGAGTGTCACAATTCCCTTTGTATCTCAAGAACGGAGAGGGTTTAATTCGTCAAACTTCACAGTTATTTTTTGTTTTGTTACCTTGAAAACATGTTAAAAGACCGGCTTTCCAAAACAAGCGGTTGGCAATTTCACAGATGGCTTTTCGGGTCCGAAAAGTACTAGTTTTCTGGACTTTCGAGATAAGGGCCCAGATAGAGGGATCCCACTACTTGCAAAAAAAAAAAGGGTCTGGGGCTCATCTAGGGGGTGGGTACAGGGGGTGCACACCCTCCCCCCTGAGATGACCTGAGGCTTTCTAATACACCTGGTTTCTGCTAGAAAAAAAAAACCCAGTCAGCTACACCATTCCTTAGTGGTGCACCCCCTCCTAAGAAAAATCTTGGATCTGCCCACGAGGTTATAAATAATTCTATTTTGTCACGTTTTCAATTTAAGATATTTCGTTTCTAGCGTTCATATTTGCTCACTGAACTTTGGTCATACACCGAAACGTTAACTCACAAATCTTTCTTCAGTTACGGTGGATTCTCAGTTTTCACATGACGTCATGTGCCGCCATGTTGGGGCCCCTAAGCAAAGAAACGGCGGCCATGTTGGAGTCCCGACCAAACCCTCCGGGAATTTAACTCTATATTATCTTTTGTTTTCGTTGAAAAACATGGCTGTTGATCACGTGAGTGAAAACCAACAATTATAGGCTAGTTTCGAATTATGCAGCAACAAAAGGACAGAGTCGAGGTTCAGGGCAATAATTTGCATTTTGTTGTGTTCACAACAAAGAAAAATGCAAATTATTTCCCTGAACCTCGACTCTGTGCTTTTGTTGGTAAAGGAAAATTCAAATTTGAATTTTAAATGTGAACCAAACGTTTCGAGGGTACTCCCTCTTCATCAGTGGTTTGAAAGCAAGTGAAAAATGCGCGTGCAACTTTCCTTTACCATTCATTCGCATTATTGCGCAGCACATTTCTGTGCTTTTGTTGCTGCACAATAGACCGTTTTCGAATTCTCACAGTTGGACTGGATCTAGCATGAAATGGAGGCTAATGCGGGCAAATCTTTTCAAATGCAATTTGCCCGCATTAGCCTCCATTTCATGCTAGATCCAGTCCAACCGTTAGAATACTAAACTGGCCTATTCGAAACTAGCCTATTTACCCACAGACACCGCACCAAATGGTTTGTTTAGAAACTAACTCCGTGAAAACAAGGAGTCTCAACCGTTAATCCCTCGAAATCGGTTAGTAAAAGGTAGGTTCTGGACAACAGGGATTACTTTAAGTTACTTTCTGTTCAAAGTTAACTAAAATTGAGATAGTAGGGTGATACTTTAGCCAGCAATAATTTTACAGGTCTCCTTATGCTTTTAGCTAAACCGGCTCTCACTGGCTAAAAAAGAAGTTAGTCCGATGATTTGGCAGAAATGGCACCTTATTGTAAATAACACGTTGCCACAGCATCATCCAACAAGCTCTCTACTCATATGACGGTACACACATTGACGGCGCATGCGTAGTTTATGCATTATTTGACATTCACTATCCGCGAGATAGTTTGTACTCTTAGAAACACCTCCTATAGTCTCCTGTCTACGATTGACTAAGTTAAAACGTAAAGCAATAAAGCAAATTTAACTTATTTTATTGTACTTTTCAACAGGTTTTCCGACAAATCAAAAGACAATTCCAAAACTTTATAGTGTTCTTTATCCCTTGGGAAAAGAGGATTAAAAATATTCAAGGTGAGACAAACGGACAGCAGACTGAGGGCCCTGTTGCAATGTATAATTTTTCGTGCAACTTTTCTCGCAACGCCATGGCCAGACAAGTTGCACGAAACATTGCGTAATGTATTATGCCATGATGGAACGGCCAAAAAACGTTGCGAGACAAGTTGCAAAAACCGTTGCAGAAAGTCCGCAACGCTTCACACATCGTTGCAACGAATAATTTAATCATTGCGTATTGTAACATCTGTCCGGCAACTTGTGTCGCTACAGTTTCAGGTACCAGCCAATGAAAATGTTCCTTTAACCTTATGTCATCACCAAAAACGAGACAAGTTGCAAGAAAACGTTGCCTAGTGTAACAAAGATCAAGCAACTTTCTCCGCAACGGTGAGAACGTTTGTCGCAACAAAATTGCAAGAAAAGTTGCGAGAAAGAAATTGCCACGAGTAACAGCGCCTTTTGGGCCACGAATTGAAACCGCTTTCTTGTTACAGATAGTTAACTGGTCTTCAACCAACGGCGCAAAATCAAGGTGCGAAGGCGACGACTGAGCTAAACGGCGCCAACCGGTTGACTCATTTGCTAAAGTACCTAACTAAACGGGGAGTCGAGGGATCAAATCTGGCCGGTCTTCAATTCATTTAACGTAAAATGCTACCTTTCCGCTCATTTCGGGTGGGGCGTGCATCTAATTATCAGTTTTTCTCGGGACACAAGTGTACATGTCACACAGCAGCATTGTTTGCAAAGCTCGGTTGGACTTCAAGAACAACACATGTACTTTTCACAAAGAGTACAGAAAGTGGTGCCTTAGAATTCTTAACCCTTTCATTCCCAAGATCGAAACGTAAATTCTCCTAACTAGTACCATGGATTTCTTTATTGGGTAGTTATGAGAATTTGGTGTACATGTTATATCAAGATCACACCTCCTAAGCTGATAATTATCTTCATTCTCAATACCTGTTGGACTTACATTTCATTGGAATTGAAAAGAGAATTTACATACTGATCACATTTGAGAGTCAAAGTGTTAACTACTTGTCAATCTTTCCATGAATGCCTTCCTGAAGGGAAGTGGTCAAGTTATTCAGTATCACAAGAATACGTAGTGGGTCGATAAAAATATACATTGGTGATTTGTTTCCCCGATTTCAGATGGTCATTTCTTTTACCATCGCACACACAACATCTTACCAACAAATTACATTTTGCCTACAGTTGGAGACCGAGGCAATAGCCCTTTTCACGGTTAGTTTTTCTCATTTGCATTACACTGTAATCTAGCATGTATGTGAGGCAATTTCGGGCTATTTTGTAGTTTTAACCCGAAATTGCCTCGCACCCACGTTAGATTACATTGTAATGCAAATGAGAAAAAATAACCATGAAAAAGGCTATTAATCAGTTTCGAATGTTAATGACGAATCAATTTGATTTTACAGGTTATTTTGGAGCTGGAATTGGTTCGTTTTTCCTGTTTTTGCGTTCTCTTGTGTGGATGAACTTTGTCCTGTTGACGTTTATCACAATTTTTGTCATCGTTCCACAGGTGAGTGTCTTAATCTTTTGTCCAGAGGGGAGGGCTGACTAGAATCGATACTTGCATTGTAACATCACAGTCCGAATTCCTTTAAGCAGGAGCCAATGTAAAGTGAATTGAGTGGATAATATGTGCTTTAAAAACCTTGGTCCTGGCAAAACTAACCTCTTTTAACAAAGCTCCCGAAACCACATGATTTACCAACACTTCACCTGTTGTTCTCATCTTTGGTTTTTCCATAGCTCATGAGCCCCTCCACGGCTTTCAGAATTCCGGAAAGTGAAGAGCGTACAGCTCAGCGACTAACAGCCGTCCTTGACGCAAAGGTTAGTTCTTAAAGTAGGGCAAAACAATTGCGGAGGAACTCATTTCAGTCTTAGATCCCCGCAGTCCCGGTTGGTGTCTTCCAGTTTCAGCAAATGAAAGACTCATGGATAATTTACAAAATGGTTTAGATTGAGTTCTCAGTTGATTACATCTCTCCAGGAGCCCATTATCTGGAGCCTCCATACGTATTATACCCTTGAGTCGACCCTGTACCATTTCTTTTGCAATAGCTTTTCCTCATCATGAAATACCTTCGTATTTCGGGTGTGCTGCACGTGATGTAATCAGTGACCGACCATACGTCTCTTACGATTGGCTATTGTGAAAACACCCGTGAAACCCCCTGGGACGTGCTCCTAAAAATAAAAAGACAAGGGGCAGTGTTGACTCGGAGAGTTGTGGCTATGATCCGAAAATGCAATAGCCATGCAAAAATT
>OX421448.1:14520779-14555779 GCA_949126865.1 Montipora capitata | reverse complement strand
TTTCACTGGCGACAACAGCCAATTACGATCATTTTATCATGATTTGACTTGATTTACGTTGATTTTTCATTTCAGTTTACAGTGTCCCCAATAAGTGCTCCAGCGCTAGAACAACTAGACACTTGAATAAAGTTCCTTTCCATTTTTTATTATTCCATCCAATTTCTTTTAAAGCTTCTTTGCAATTGATTGCAACTCAAGTGCCCTTTGTCACCAAAAATCAAAACTACTAGAACCCAGGGATACAAAAACATCAACTACTCGTAGCTATCTCTCTCTAATAAAACACATTTGCTTTAACTCCAGGAGGCAGAGGACCAGGAGTCTCTCGTGTATCTAGAAAACGCAGTCCTACGAAACGCAGACTCACAGACCGAGAAAATAACGATTTGGTGTTAGTAATATTCTGATTTGGTTAAAAAATTATTTTTTTATCAGACTAAAAATTAACCATTTCTAGCGATCTAGCAACACGTTTTCAACACAGGTTTTGAGGCTCATCCGCATAAATCACAGAGGCAAAACATCATTATATTATTCATCACTGAACTGAATTGGTCAGAATTTAGTATATAATGCGAAGGAAACGTTAATTTCTAGGACTGTGTTTTCTTGGTCTGCATTTTCTAGACACCCGGAGTTTCTCCTAGCAGCATGCCTTGCCTATCCATCTCGTAGTTTTCATTCTCCTTGGCATAAGTTTTATCCACTTCGTACCGTTTAAAGTAATGCAGGAAATCATACTTTTCTAACAAAATTCCTTTCGTGAACAAGTACTTCGTGAGATAAGATACAGAAATGATTGTCAAGAAGGACACGATCATGGATAAGGTCTTGAATGGAAACAGTTGCTCCTTATTTTCTTCGTCGTAATAAGGATATTTAATTAGGGCAGGAAAGCCGATTGCCGATTCCCCTCCCCCCACGCGAAGTATAAGCCCCATGATATAGCCCATTATGGAGCCGTAGATATTGGCGTCTGGAATGTGGATGACGCTGCAGAGTTGTGGGAATAGGATGACGTAAACCAAGTCACTGCAAAGCGCGAACAAAGTGTAAATCGAATTCACCAACAGTGCAATGACTGTAGCGGTCGCGCCAACCAAAACCATGGAGATGCGCATCACCCAAATAACTTCCTTTTTAGAAGCCTGGAAAATACAAGACAAGTGTAGTAGAGACATGTAACTTATAAAGAAAATGCACTGTAACACAACAATAAAAGCAAGGTGACATACCCTAACACCACACCGGTGTGGCCAACACATCAAGCATGCGCACAACCATTTCACCTCTACCCCTTATAGTCTATTTTATGGCCAACTATAGACCCCATCAGTTTAGCGACCCCAACTAAGTCACTTTCTGTTTATGCAAAAACCTTTCAAAAAGCATTTAATTGTAATTTCAAAACGGAATGTAATGCGAATAGTAAATATTAAATCAACAGGGCAACAGTTCTTTCTGTAACATATTTTTTATATCGCGAATCTTTCCATTTTTAAATCCCCTTAGCCAGAAGTTTCTTACCTCCAAAATCCCGACAATTTGCGACCCCATTCTGGCCATATCATGTGTTTTTTACAGTCCTTGAGTTATCAGCTATCTTGTGAACTTATTGTTGTTTATTACCCGAGAACTTAACAATCATCATCATCATCATCATTATCGGATATCAACGTTTCATCAATACCATTTTTGACATTCAGCCGTAAATAGCTTTTGGTATTGCAAGGTGCATTGACAGTTGCGATTGCAATATATATTAAACTTTTTTGCTGATAATTATCGAGTTGATTGAGTTTCTCTCACCTTTTGTCTGAAGACGAGCTTGTAAACGTTGCGCGCACATATTGTGGACGCAGATAGAATACTGGAGTCTGCGGACGACATAACAGCGGCAGATACAGCACCAAGACCGATAAAAGAAACAACAGGTGGGCAGAGGTACTGAAGCACCATGGGAAGAATCATGGCTTTCTCAAAAGTCACAGTGTCATTGGTGGGGACACCAGAATAAAAGGCCGTCTTCTTCCAGTCTGGTGAATAAACCATGGCCAACGCTTTAGCACTAAGCCATTTATGAGTATGCAAAAAAGGGCTGGGGTCATCGACCTCGTTATTGAGATGAACTCAATCATCCGAGAAACGTGTTCATTGTCACTGGACTTGGGTCCAGTGTCTATTAAGCTAACGACTATTGTAAATGGATAACTGAAATACAACTGTTTCTGCCACCTAAAAAATGAGTGAGTACCTTATTATATGGTGATCTTACTGGTAAATACTCAAACTTATGAGTTTTACCGATCAGCGTTTGCAAAAATGAAATTGCCTTAAGTTCTACTCCGAATCACTGGCACAAACAATTTTTAACAGATATTTCACTCACATTGTAGTGCAACGAAGAAAAAAAGTCTCGTAGGAGCTTGTTTTACCTGTCGAGGCTCCTATGGCACCAATGATCACGGCTGGTATTGCCAGCACTATGCATCCAATCGAGGCTGCTATCGAGAGTCCCTGGGCCTTTCGTGCAGTTTTGCATGACAACACTCGTTGGAAATAGGCCTGCCACGGAATTCCTCCGAATATCTGTAAAAGTAACCAAGCGAATTTTTTTTTAGTTAAATCAAGAGACTCGATAGCATATTTTTCTCTTCGCCATTTATAGTTTTCGCGTAATCTTCTTTTTGAAAGAAAATACCGCTAGTACAATCCTACAAATATACTTACCAGCAACAACCCATAGTCTATCCATATTCCAAGTTTCTTGGTCTGAATTTCTCCTGTCCAAGCTTCGCCGGAATTTGCTGAGATGCTGCTGACTGCATCATTCGTGATGGCGAATGGAACACTTATCCACTGACAAAAAAAAGGAACAAGACAGTGATCCTCGATTGTTAGAAAAAACATTTCCGAGACCTTTCACTGGCTTGGACATAAACGCCGGCCTGCTTCAAAAATTTATCTTTATTTGAGTTTCGAACAAAATAACCCTTATAACTATCCTGCTACTGAATGAAATGAAAGTATATATTTGAAGTGCTGGTTATAAACGGAATGCATGGAGAAGTGATCCTTGTATTTATCTGGACAATTTAAGAAAGTATCGACACCTGAAAAATTCAGGCGGCTTGAATTGAGTGGAATCATAGCTTAGTTGGTAGAGCATTGCACCGGCATCGTAGAGGACCGTTGGTGTCACGAAAAGAGGCAATTGCTCAAATTGTCCAGCTAAGTGCATGCGAGGACCACTTCAATATATACATTTATCAAGAGAAAATGAGGGGACAGAGAGGGAGGCCGGGATATGTCATGTCCACAAAAGTTATTTTTAGACGAGCGGAAGTCTTTGTTTTAGCGGAAGTCTGTCTTCCGAGACGTCCGCATGCAGTCTTGCCTCGCTCTCAGGTTCTTAGTGAAAAGAGAAAATGGCGGCGTACGTGGAAGGCTGATGAATATTTATTTTCTTTCAAACATCAGCCCGAAGTTGGCCTGCAGGCGGACGTCTCGGAAGACAGACTTCCGCTAGAACAAAGACTTCCCCTCGTCTAAAAATAACTTTCGTGGACATGACATATCCCAAGGGCTGGACCGGGAGCCTCCCTCTCTGTCCTCTCATTTTCTCTTGATTTATTTAAAAAAGGATAAGTAGCTAGTCAAAAAATAGATACATATTCGTTCATCAACGATCGCAGGACTATTCGTTTTTACTATAAACCATGGGCGTAGCCAGGATTTTTCAAAGGGGGGGGGGGGGGGGTAACACTGTGTCAAACAGAGGGTACTCGCGTTTTCGCAACCTGAATATTGTAGGTTGTTTGCATAACATAAAGGCTTACAAAGGGGGGGGGGGGGGTGGGTCACGGACACCCCAGGACCCTCCTAGCTACGCCCTTGTAAACTAGCTATTTTTAAATGCATGCAAAAGGTTTATAACGGAAGGCTTCCCAGCGACCTAATTAACTGTATTGCGAAGAAACGCAATCTGTCATACTCAATAGAGCACGCGACTCTCTACTGGTACCACGTTTTAACACACGTTTTATGAAGGACTCCGTCTCATATAGAGGCACTGTCCTTTGGAACATGCATGCTGTCTTCGAAATACACTGACCTTGCTGACACAAGCCAATATGTAACCTTGGAAAAAAGCTCAAAGCTTCAGATCTTTTTAAGGGCTTTTTAAGGTAAATTTAACGTATTATCAGCCTCGACCGCTATTGAATTTGACGATTTTCTATATAATTAAGATTGAGTTAATTTGTTTCTATGTTGCATTGATAGCATTCAGAATGCTTTAAACTGCATTTAACTAGATTTGAGAAACAAATTAGTTGTAATATATTGTAAAAGTTCATTTTTTTTACATTTCAATGTATTGTAATTTATTGTATTGCTCATTTTATTTATCTTCTAATATCTAAGTAATGTATTGTACACGACCCCACAAGCTTCTAGCTTTTGTACATATCGTGTATACTGTAAATGAAGGCTACCTACCTACCTATAAGTACTCTTCCTGCGTTTAAAACTTTACGTACAGGCGACTTTCGGAAACTCTTAAATTAAGCGATTCAGGTACGGAGTATTAATTTAAAGCATAATACGAGGTGTGAAACAAAAAAAGATATAATTGAGTTTCAACCTTAGCAGCTTTCTTTACTTTTAAATATGACAAGGTATATGTTGGTTTTCACTAACGAGATCAACAGCCATGTTTTTCAACGAAAACAAAAGAAAACGTTTGCATAATAATAGAGTTGAATTCCTGGAGGATTTGGTCGGGGCTCCAACATGGCCGCCGTTTCTTTGTTTATGGGCTCCAGTTTAGGGGCTTGGCGGTCGTGACGTCATGGGAAAACCGAGAATACGGGAAACCTCAGCTTTTACTTACCAATCCAATGAAGATGCAGGAAAGCTGAATGATATCTGTATAAGTTACCGCATAGAGTCCGCCGATAAGAGTGTAGAAAACAGCCACGAACGATGACGCAATGATAGAGGGAACTCGACCCACGTTGATTATGACGCTGATAGTGGCACCGAGGGCGTTAAGAATTGCCGCTGACCAAAATATATCGCCCAACAAAGCAGGAATGTACAGAATTCCGCCCATGCGCGGACCGTAGCGCTCTTGAAAAGGATCGATCATTGTGAAGTACTCCCTATTGCGCATGATCTTGGCAAAGGCGAATCCACCTAGCAAATGCAATGGAATCAGCATTTGGACATGAACACAGGGTGAAAATTAGCTGGTCTATTTGGACCGCTGACAAACAAAAACAAATATTTCCCTAGTCTATCGTCTATCGTCGAAAAGCAGCTTTAGTTAATGTAACTAAGATTCTACGGTTTCAAAGTCTGGAACTCTTTACTTTTCTCTGTTAAACAATGACCAAACATGCTTTCAAGGGTCAAGAGACTATGTGGGTGTTAGTCTCTTGCAAGGGTACAGTAACAACTGATCTGACTACTTCTTAACTTATTTTCAAAGTTGTCTGTTTAACAAATCGAAAGTGGTTCAGCGTTGTCTGTACTCTTATGACAACGATATTCGTCATCACAGTGGTCAAAATGTTGTGGACTGAGGCGCAGCCGAGTAAGTCCACAACAACTTTTGACCACTGTGATGACGAATATCGTTGTCGATAAGAGTACAGCCAACGCTGAACCACTTTCGATTTGTTTTTTACCACAATATTCAACGCCAAAGAAAATTTTTATTTCAGAGCGTGACCAAAATCGTGACTCAAAGAAAGAGCAAGCGTTGTCTATAACTTTCTCGCAATATGATTGGTTTATTTTCCAAAATGAGCGTTCCTGATTGGCTATTACAGTGCGTGACAAAATGACGCGAGCATGACGCGTACAGCGTTGTCTGGACTCTCATCGACAACGGCAAATTAGCCAATCAGATTGCGAGATTACAAGCAATTGTGGTAATTGCGCTAAATTAACGATTATTGTTAAATCGTCATTTGCTGTAAATTCACTATAAATCATTTTAAATTATAATACTTCATAACATCATGTGTGGGTCAGTTGGTTAGTGCGTGGCTTTCGGAGCAAGAGGTACCCGGTTAGATTCTAGGTCAGTGACTTTAATGTCTCTTTCGACTTTCCTCTGATCCGTGTAGCTATAGCTTAAATACCCTTTAAACGGAGCACTGACAGAGGGAGGGGGGGGGGGGGGGAAAGAGCGCACGGTCGGCTTCCGTAACTGAAGGAACTACCAAAGTTAAATAATGTGAACTTACCTTTTGAAAAAAAGGAAAAAAAAGTGTATATATATATCCTGAAAATTCGTTAGATCTCCAAATAAACTTGATAAAGGCTGGTATTAAGCAGTCAAAATATCTTTAAAAAATACATTTTCTCGTTGTTTTATCAGTCGTGCAGTAGTCTATTTGACTTTCATAAATACATTTTAATCAATTTTGACTGATTACGATCTTCTTTGATCCAACGCTGTGCAAGACTTATTGTCCCCGTTTTTGCAAAGGTTTTAATATGTCCCAAGACTTGTGGTAGCATAGAAATGAGGAAAATGAAGATGGACTGGATTTGAACCTGGAGTTTCTACTCTTTAGGAACTGCCTCTTTCCGCTTCACTACTGAGGATCAAGACACGGCGTTCTTTAAAAAAATATCTTTAAATCTCCCGTAGAATATGTGTTGTCGGTCAAATCCGGTCTCAGGTTGAATCCGTTTTTACCTACGTTAAAGTTCGTCATCCTCATTTTACCTAGATTCAATATGCACTCTACAGTTGTAGTTTAAAGCAGCTATTAAGTCCCCAGAAAGGATTGAAAACACCTATCCCTCCACTCAATCTGTCTTACACATGTAAACACACTGATGATCGTCTTATCAATTCCGTCTCAACATTACAACAGAGTTAGGGAATAAAAAACTATACTATGCACTTACCGGTCACTACACTCCAACAACGAACATGCTCAACCCAAGGTAGTTCTTTTCATCATTTACTTTTGTATAATAAGTCAATTGATAGCTTTATATAATAACCAAAACTAATCCTAACCTCACCCTAATTTTTCTATGGGCTTAATTTAGGCTCCAAAAAAAGTCTTTTTCAATTCATTTGAGTACTACAATTGTAGGTAAAATGGGGATCACTAATTTAACCTAGGTAAAAATGGATTCAACCTAAGAACGGATTTTACCGGCAACATATGCACTTCTGAAGAGTAGCAAGGCCTAAGTTTTGATTTTAAAATGTTTAGCTTTGTCGTGAAGTTTGGTAACCGACCTTTTGCGGTGTTTAACGATGTTTCAAGTGAAGCTATGATGCTTGCAGTTATCAACGCGACTTTTAGCAATTGCAATTTAAAATTGCTGTTATTACATTCAAGGCTCTTCCTGGTTCTGCACCTGATTATCACTGAGCTCATAAGGCCTCCTTATACACCTAGTAGAACCTTACGATCTTCAAACAAAGTGCTGCTTTTTAAACCTAGATTTAATCTTAAGAAAATTAACGAATTAACGATAATCATTAATTCAGAGGTAGGGAATGGGTTGTTATTAATTCATTAGACTGTCTTCGCCCGCCCGACCTCTCAAGGTAATGACTTGCTTTTGCGTTACAACAAGACTCAATTAGACGCGACTCTAACACATGTGAAGTATAAAGGGACGTTTGCCTTTCTTACCAATTGCCAGACTTATTGAGTAGCCCCAAGGAGCCTGGGCCCAAACTAGTCCCCTGTCCTTATCAAACACAGCTTCTGCCGTCCCATTGATGTATCCACCACCAACCCATGTTGCTATGGTAATAACAAAAATAAAACGTTTTCTTGGAGATTCATACCAATATTCATTGAGAAAGCTACAATCAAAAGCGGTGACCTTGTGGGATCCACTAAGCTGAAGGGGGCTTTTTACACCAGTCATAAAGTTTAATACATAAAATAGTCTTTCAACAATCTCATCCATTTCATTCAATTTTTTGCAAAAATAAAAATCAAACACATTATTAACCTCTCATGTAAATAGTTGCGACCTTGTCCATAACTCATTGAACTTGCGCTTCCCTCTGTAACGATTATTGAATTTGCGGGTATAACTATCCTTAGTACGTCATGATGTCTTTAAACCCACCTAATGGTCTGGCCTTCAGGGGATAAATCAATATCCAGAGTATAGAATATAATTACCTGTCATGGTAAACGTTCCAATGATAAGTCCAATACTTCTCCCTGCCAACATAGTTTCTTCTTCGCTGTTCTTGCGGCGTCGAGCCGCCCATACGCCGAACGCAACAATTATGAGATAAAATATAATGATGGCAATGAGACCAGGAATGTTGACGTCCGTCATGGTGCTGTTTCCTGAAATGATTAAAAGGAACTGAATAGTCATATGTTGAATGTCACGTAAATACATCATGATGCAAAGATACTGGAACAGTTAGTTCGAGCAAGAGAAAATAAAGGAGGTAAGGGAGTATATCCTCCATAGACGCTCTGTTTCAGGGGTAATTCGTCTTAGTCTCAAAAGTCCCACGTGGGTAGGTGTACAGAGATCTACGGACACGCGTGAAGGAGCAACGCGCTAGGCCACGCATTGCGCGAAATAAAATGACAGGCGAAGTTATGATCCTTTTTGTTGGTGAAGAAGAATTCAAGACTCCCTCCGTCACAAAAGTATGTGGCAAATGACCAAAGAAAGAAATCGTCCCACTTGGTTTTGCTCGAAAGAATCATGGGAAACCGAATCAAGTGAAAGGCCGACCAAAGCTCCACCGATGGAGACGAAGGGGAAGCAGATGAGTCGGAAGGGGAGGTTAACAACGTTGCGAGTGGTGAGGAGGAAGCTTGTCACGATCTATCTTCATAAGAAAGTTTTTTTCGAGAGCCAGAATCCGAAGCAGCAGCAAAGACCGACTTTGGACTCGAAATCTAAGCCGGAAAAACCGCCAAGCGTCCAAAGTTAACTGGAAAGTATCACGCATCACCCAAGAGGAAGTAGAGGACTAGTGGCATGCTAGTAGAACGAAGGACTGCGATTGATATAAAACTCAAAGATCAGTTAACCTCTTCGATAAGTCTGGGAGATTGTCGGCCAAGGGAAGCGCTAAGGAAACGTTGTTGGCAAACGATGAATTCATCAGAATGAGGCACCTTTATTGCCGTGTCAGATAACCTCCCGAGTTTGTTGACATGGTATTAGAAAACTGTCAAGAAACATTTTGAAACGATGTTGCAAGTCTGTAGAAAGGGGGGTAGTTTCTAAAGAAACTGTGGTGCTGCGTTGGTGGGAAAGTGGTAAACAAAAAAATTCAATTACACAGATTTTCACAATAAAATATAAAATTAAAAAAATTAAAAATATTTACAAATATGAAAAAGTGAAATCTGAGTAATTAGGCCAGTTTATACAGAATTCTAGATTCCTTATTTTAAATAAACTGCCTGAACTACACGTAGTGAAATGCAGAATTTGTGGTTATATTTACAATAAACGGTCACCTGGTGAATATAACATTTCAAGCATGGCTGCTGAGGTCTGAAAATCCTTTTCCTGTGTTTATCATTTGTTCAGTGCTTGTTATTTTGTACTTGCAGGAAAAAACATCAAATGATGTGTTTGGCTGAATGTGCCCAGTTTTGTAAATCTGAGTGCTGGGTCTGTTGTTTTTATATAAAATGGCTGCTCCATTGGCTGCCATATTTACCACAAGAGAATTGAAGAGCATCCAGTGATATAATTTCAGGGACATTCTTTTCAAGATTGGGTAGTTGTATTGTACTACTCATGAAGTTTCAGGTTTCGTGCTACTCCTTGAAGTCCTTGAAAAGCCCTGGAATTTAATTTTGGACTTTTCTTGTTCTTGAAAACTCCTTGAATACTCTTGGAGTTTTACACACAAAATCCAGCACACGAGCCATGAGTTTATTAATTGATGCTACAAACACCAGCGGTGATACAGAAATATATATTTGGCGTTATTTCCAAGAGCAAGTTCTCAATAGTTTTCATCCTTTACATGTTGTTAAATTTGGAAACTCTTTTAAACTGTCAACAATCTTTTACTCCATTTTAACAAACAAGCAAACTACAGTAATTAAAATTTCTATTATATCAACCGAATCTAGTCAAATTACTGTAGTGTAGTAAAATGTATTATTCAAACTTTAATGTGATTCAAGTCAAGCGACAGACTTGGAATACATTAGTTAAATGAAAAGCGTTCGTTAATGCCGTGGGGATTAAGGGTGCCGATTTGGAAGATGAATTTTTGTTCCAGATTCTTGCGGCTTTCCGTCGTACCTTGATGTAGGGAAAGGCCGCAGATAGCCATGTGTCGTTTGGAGTGGTTAGGGAGATTAAAATGACGAGCGACTGGCTTGGATGCATCCTTGTCATTCTTCTCAACATCGCGAAGGTGTTCGCGGTCGTCTAGTCGTCTACCTTTCTCGCCAATGTATAATTTGTTACATAACGTGCAGTTTTATACAATAAATAACATTTGCGGAGGTACATGTGAAACAATTGATGATCTTAACAGATCGCTTAGGTCCCGATATTTGCTAGTGTTAAGAGTGAAAGGACAAGTTTTGCATCGTGAGCGCGCGCATTTAAAATTGCCTGGTTGCTCGTTAGTCTTGTGTGCGCTTCTAACTAAAAAGTTGCCGATGTTTTTGCCGCGTTTGAATGAAATTAGTGGAAGTTGCTAAAAGATTCTACCAGTCTCAGGATCGTTTTGGAGTAATTTAAAGTTATTAAAAATGATATTTTTTTGTTTAGTACTTTCCCACCGACGCAGCAGCACAGTTCCTTTAGAAACTACCCCCTTTATTCATTTGTTGTTTAACCGCTGCGACCACTAACCTTGTGTTCTAGTATTTTTAAATCCACAGATTTCTGAACAGGAGATCCAAGACGACGATGCCAAGCTTGAATAAACTCACCAAGGACAGGCACGGTGGAGCCCCAAATTTCAAGCAAAAAGTAAAAATGTTAAAACGGTTTTTACGGTTGATCCACGTTTATTTTTTTGATATCTCGCCAAGAATGCTGAAAGTAACATTTCCGAGCTTCAAGATTTCAAAATTTTCTGGCGAAAAAATTCCCCCAGAACCCTTTGGAAGTTAGCATCTCCGGCTCTTCCTTGTTAGCCACCCCAATGCAAATGCAAAATACGTTCCGCCGTCCCTGAAGGAGCTATGCCAGGAAATCGTAAGTTATCTTTTTCCTTTTCTCCCATTTAGCAACAATTTAGCTTTCCGTTTTCCTTTCACTCTTAACACTAGCAAAACATTGGGACCTAAGCGATCTGTTAAGATCACCGATCGTTTCGCATGTACCTCCGCAAATGTCATTTATTGCATAACCTTGCACGTTATGCAACAAATTGGTGAGACAGGTAGACGACTAGGCAACCGATTCCGCGAACACCTTCGTGATGTTGAGAAGAATGACAAGGATGCATCGTCATTTTAATCTCCCTAATCACTCCAAACGACACATGGCTATCTACGGCCTTTCCCTACATCAAGGTACGACGGAAAGCCGCAAGAATCTGGAACAAAAATTCATCTTCCAAATCGGCACCCTTAATCCCCACGGTATTAACGAACGCTTTTCATTTAACTAATGTATTCCTATTTTTCACGTTGCCATGTTACCACCGATAACGTAGCTCCTACTCCACTATTAAAACTACACAACCCATAATTCCTCGATTAGCTCTGACGAAGGTCTAACGCTTGAAACGTCAGCTTTTAGAATCCCTGTACAGTGGTCAATTTACATAATCACAAGTCTGTCGCTTGATTTAAGTTTGAGTAATACATTTTAGTACAGTAATTTGACTAGGTTCGGTTGATACAATAGAAATTCTTAATTACTGTAGTTTGCTTGTTTGTTAAGATGGAGTAAAAGATTGTTGATAGTTTAAAAGAGTTTTTGTGGTAAATATGGCAGCCAATGAAGCAGCCATTTTATATAAAAACAACAGACCCAGCACTCAGATTTACAACACTGGGCACATTCAGCCAAGAACATCATTTGATGTTCAGTTTTTCCTGCAAGTACAAAATAACAAGCACTGAACAATGATAAACACAGGAAAAGGATTTTCAGACCTCGGCAGACGTGCTTGAAAATGTTATATTCACCAGGTGACCTTTTATTGTAAATATAACCACAAATTCTGCATTACACTACATGTAGTTCAGGCAGTTTATTTAAAATAAGGAATCTAGAATTCTGTATAAACTGGCCTAATTACTCAGATTTCACCTTTTCATATTTGTAAATATTTTTAAATTTAAATTATAAATTTTATTTTGATCATCTATGTAACTGAATTTGAGTAAATAAATGAATAAATAAATGTACATTTTGAATCCAAGAAAAATCTTGCAACTAGTGTGTTGGTATGGTTACTGGGATCTCTTTAAAGTGCTCGTGCTTAATATTTCCGCCTTCCACAAGCATATTTTACCATTTTCCCCTTGAAATTTCTC
This sequence comes from Montipora capitata, assembly GCA_949126865.1. NCBI lineage: Eukaryota > Metazoa > Cnidaria > Anthozoa > Scleractinia > Acroporidae > Montipora > Montipora capitata. The sequence goes on along the minus strand of OX421448.1, from coordinate 14,543,279 downwards.
CTTTTGTGTGCCAAAAAATTATTAAGTCAGCAAAAATGAAACAGGCATAGGTCTACTCTGTATTTGATGTCACAAACTGCTTTGCGATGTAAAAATATTTTCAAAATGTGAATGCGAATCAGTTTGAAGCTCTTTTTGCACTTAAACAGGGAAAATTGGAGAGGAGAATTGTAAAATAAGTTTGTTGATGGTGGAAAGACTTAGCTGAGTAAAGAAAAATATTTGGAGTTAGGTTAGGTGCACTTTAAAAAAATGTAATGTACTGTAAGAATGATGTGCAAGAACCCGAGCTGAAAATTAAAAAAGGTCAAGTGCTTGGTTTTCATTTCTTCTTCTTCTTGGATCTAGCGACAAAGCCTTTAAGTATCCCTCAAACTTAAGTCAACGTCAGCAACTTTTTTTTTTCTTTTGTAAGTCTTTCTCTTTCAACGTCTGAGGACGCGCTTTTACCCTTGTTCGACATATTTTCGTCAACAACTGCTCAAACACTGTCTGCACGGCTTGAGAATCAGTGCTAAAACCAAAAGCGCCCAGAGCAGTAGTAAAAGAAGACAGCAATGTACTGGATCCCAACTTCGCCTGCCATTTTATTTCGCCCAATGCGTGTCCTAGCGCGTTGCTCCTGATTATTGGCTATTTACCTACTCACGTGGCACTTCTGAGACTTGGAAGTAAAGCCAAAAATAACCTAAGACGAATTACCCCTGAAACAGAGCGTGTATGGAGGATGTACTCTCTTACCTCCTTTATTTTCTCTTGGCTCGAGATATCTGGGATCTGTAGCATTGAGGTTCTTTTTTATACAATTTACTTCTGTTACTTTCACAGGGACACGATTTTCATACCCTTCCCGAGGACTTTGTTATATAAATGTTCATTAAATCGCGATTTCGATTTAGTACTTTTATCTCTCCCGAAACGGACACTCCCAACTTGATTGACACTATAAGTTATCAAAGTGTCCTGGGCTCCACATTCTAATCAAACATCGTCTTTCTAAAACTGAGGGTAATTACATACAACTTAAGAGACCTCGTGATTAACTTGCCGTTGCAGAATTTTAAGAACTGGATTAATTAAAAGAATATTGATGAAACGATTGTCTGGATCTGGATGAGCTTTTTCCCATGCAAAATTGATCATACAAAGAGTATTTTCCAAACCTACTTTATACTTTCAAGAAGTCATTTTTATGTGTATTTGTTACAGGTTGAATTTAAATTCAGGTTAATTTTAATTTCAACCTAGGTCAAAATTTTCCAACCTAGGCTATCATGAACTGTCTAAAAAAAAGGGTTTTTTCCCTTTTTAGGGGATGTAATATAAAAAAATTGGGCCTGGAGTTTTAGGGGGGATAAAAAAGAAAATTATGAAAAACTAGACGCTCCTCGTGCGTAAACTGGGTTGCCTGTGGTACGTGTTACACAAAAATAGAAGGCACTGAGTTGGTGTTGTTGAACTGCAGCGTTCCAGATAATTTTTTCAAGTGGGAGTCATTTAGACCATTTGAGGGGTCACCCAGACGTCGTTGTTTGGCTTACAAGTTCACACTTTTAATTATTTTCTAATGTCCTGTGCCATTTTGAGGTCTTTTAATTTTTTTAAGCTTTGGTAATAAATTCAGTTTAAAGATAACAAAACACGCTCTTGAATAGAATTCACTCGTTTCTTCTTTAAATAAATAGTCTGCAAAAAAACTAACTGCAAATTGCTCTGACGGACGTTTTCCTGCATGTCATGCATGTCTTGCAGTTGCAATAAGCAAACGTTTATTGCATACATTAAGGAAGGACTGAAGATGTTGTTTCCGCTTCATAATTCCTCTTCTTTTCAGTCTAATTTGATGCCAGGTCAAAACATTGATTGGCTTTACGTTTGCACTAAAAAGTACCGTAAAAGCCGGGAGTTAACAGTAAAAGACAAGCCAAAAGACAGATGGAGAAAAATATAACATAGTTTATACATGATATATAACTCTAAATCAAATTCTCATCAAACGATTAATGACAGTCGATCGTAAAAACACGAAAATTTCTGCAGTCGCTGACTTCTATGAATCAAGGGAAAGGTCACGACGTTCTGTCAAAAGGAAGAAATTGATCACGTGCTAGGCAGCCATAAAGGTGCACAGGATCACCTTCTTTTTAAAATTAATTATTTATTTATTTATTAAAGGGAAAAAAAAGGTATACAGCTACAAAATAAAACAAAACCAGTGAACAGTGAAAAGTGCATTGATATCTTATATTACGGTAAGGCGGAACTGTTACAAATATATTTACTTACACATATATCTATTTGTTTGATTGTCGCTCAATGTCGAGGGGAAAAGGGATACTGCGAGACTAACTTTTCTGTCTTACTTTACTTTAAAAGTTCTGTGAAAGGATCCCATTTCTTATATTGAGAAGACAGTAGGGGAAGAAAACCGATAATGTTTGGAGGGGTTTCCCTCATTTTACAGCACCAAATGAAGAACTTGGCAATTAGCCGAACAGATATTGATTTAAACATTATGACGTGAAGAGCTTTCTGGTTTCAATCCTAATAAGATAGTCATACTCTTTTGGTAAATATCTGGTATGATGGCTTTCTCTTTCAACCACAGTAATAAATCATCCCAAAAACAAGAGGACTTTTTACAATGCCAGGAGAGATGACAACGTTCTTCAGGGAAATCTCCGCAAAAGGTACAGTTAGAATTATTTTAAGGCCAATTTTTGTCAAAAAACAATTCGTCGGTAATATTCTATGTAAGAACCTATAATGAAAGTTAGACAATTTAGTGCTCTTGGTGCAGCGAAAAGCTAGTTTATAGGCGTTTTTCCAGTCAGGTTTATGGCAATTTTCAGATTCACAGTTTGCGTCCCATTTTATTTGGCTTTTTTCAGGGTTATTAGCTTTCATAGATATGAGCTTTTTATAAACCAGTTTGTTGGCCTTTCTCCTTTTAATAAAAGAACTATAGAAATCCTCGTGTCTTGTTTCACTTGCTTATTTTGTCACAGGGGTTCTAATAGACCGAACTGAAGATACGAGTCCAAAAAAGGTTTAATTACTTAATGGTTGTATTTGTATGTTGTAGATATTCGATACCTCGGCTAAAGAGAAAAACTTGTTTTAGTCCCTCATTATGTGTTTAACTTTAGAAATGCCTTTCAAAAATAGCTTTTTGTAAAAAATAGCTTTGTTCCCTACTCTATTAATGAGTTGTGCCATAGAGGTTTTTCCAAAACTGATTCTGCGATTTGACCGACCCTTCGAAATTAACTTCTGCCCAAATACTCAGAATTTCTCGGATTAGGGTGTTGTTTACATCAGTTATCTCCATAGTATCATTTTTATTGAGGTTACCACTGAAAAGAAGCTTTCCACCATATTTCTCGAGTTCTTCCCCAAAGAAGAGTTTCCATTTTCCCATATTTTCTGCATCAAGATACTTTTTTACCCAAGCTAATTTAAGGGATTTATTGTACGAAAAGATGTCGATCATTTTGAGCCCCCCTTTATCATAACTGTTAATCAAAACACAACGTTTAATCTTATCTCCTTTGTTATTCCATAAAAAATCATAAAATATTTGATTTATTTGTTTGAGAAATCTTTCGTCAGTTTCCAGTGGCGCTAATATATAGGGTAAATGTGAAGCAGCTAAACTCTTAAGAACAACAATTTTTCCTATCAGTGTTAATTTTCTAAGTTTCCAGCTATTTAAAACAATTCGAATTTTGGTTCTCAAGGTGATGTTGGGATCTGTAGAGAGCCAGACACCCAAAAATTTAACTTTACTTTCGTTCCATGGGATATTTTTTCTGGGAGAAGATTTTCTTCTTTACCTACACAAGAACCGATCCACAATGCTTCAGTTTTTTTATAATGATTAATTCTAAGGCCGGAAGAGAGACTAAAACGCTCAAGTAGGTGAAAGGTAGCTTTCAAGGATTCTTTCGTTCCATCAAGAATAAAGGTAGTATCATCAGCGTATTGGCTTAGTTTTATCTCTTCATTATTCACACAAATTCCCTTGATTATGTTATTCTTTCTGACTGCTTTTGCTAATATTTCGGCCGATAAAATAAAAAGATAGGGAGAAAGAGGACAGCCTTGCCTGACCCCTCTTTGAAGTTTAAAGGTATTGCTTGCCCAACCATTGTTCAAAACGCAGCTCTCTGTATCTGTGTAGAAAAGCTTGATCCAATGAATAAAAGATGGGCCAAAACCAAAATTTTCTAAAGTTCTGATAATAAAGGTCCAATCCAAGGAATCAAAGGCTTTTTCAACATCAACAAACAGGAAGAGGCCTGGGATGTTTTTTGAGGAAGCATATTTAATAATGCTGTCAATTAAAAGTATTTTTTCCCCCAAAAAGCGACCTTTAATAAAAGCACAGGATCACCTTGTGTCAACTGAATGAACTAAGGGAAAGAATGTTAATCGTTCGTCGTTTTCAGAGTAAAACAACGTACTTTTTAACCAAGAAACTTCCGCCTTTGGTTTTTAATTTTGTTGTAATATTTAACTGAATATTTACATTTCATCTGTCGGGTCAGGAAGCCTTCTTTGTCGGGTTCCTGAGAAACGTATCTGTTTTGACTTCAGGGTGAACTATTTACACCATCATGAGGTTGAGTGCCCACGTAATTGAAAATCTAAACATCCATGAGATACCAAAACAGACTTGCGAATTATCGCACATTGCAATGCTGACAAGCACAAAAGCAAAAGAAATGGTTAATAAATATGAAGTTTTTTACAATCTGAATGTCTTCGGGTTAGAGATGAGCGATATATTGTTGAAAAATTTTCGTCATAAAGGAGCTATGTCACGCAAATGATGCCTTTCATGTGACTCAAAATTCGCAAAAACAAATTCCTGTCTCCTCGCGTATCACATTTCAACGCACATATGCAAATTTGTTAAGGTCGAATATTACACAACATGATGCATTCATAAAGGCCACCTTTTCCAGCGAAAAATTTATTGAAACAAACAACATATTTGCTATTAGAGGCAAAAACCCTTCCTTTTTCATTGCGTGCGTGAAGACAAGAAACCCAATCTTGTCTGTCGCGTAAAACGCCCAATAAACAAAACTTCGAGGGCTGAAATTCCCTTTCTTTAATCTCAACATTTCAACATGGCGATTAAAACACACGCACGAGGATAACTTTTAAGTGACCAGAAATAGGTCTATCAGGTAGAACATTCTTCCAACAGTGCCAGCTTTGCGAATGGTTTCCTGAATAGCCCAGCTTTCGTTTTCACTTCACGAACGCGAACGCTGTCATCTTTCCCAGGAAAGGTCCTCATGACGCGAGCAAAAGGTCAATCTCCTCTCTGAGTCCTCTCATCTACGACCAGGACTAAATCTCCATCTCTGACATTGCGTGTGCTCTGATTCCACTTCTTTCGAGCAATAAGGGTGGGGGCTTCTAAGAGAAGGTAGACCTTCTTTACTCCCTCGTCCCAATCTCATCATAGCTTTGACCGCTCGCCATCCCCGGGCTCGCCATTCGTCGAACCAAACATAAAAAAAAAGAAAGCTACACATTTGGCTCATACGGCGATATCGCATTTTTGTAAAAGAAGACTCGTTATCCACAAAGTTTATATTTGCTGAAAGAAACGTGTATTTGAACTGCGGGTTATAGACCGAAGATTGAAATGTTCCTCGCACTTATCTCATGCAATTTAAACGTCTCTTATGCACCCAACAAAATGACCTTCTCCCAACTGTGTCGCTTAATAGCTCAGTTGGTACAGCATTGCATCGGCTTCGGAGAGATCATGGGTTTGAATACCGTCGATGCCGCCTGAATTTCTCAGGTGTCTATAACAGGTGATTTCTTGAATTGTCCAGATAAGTGCGATTATCACTTCAATCTTCCAGTAATATTAGTTAATGTAAAGTGCGGCACAACCAAGGCAGGTTAGAATTCAGAAATTGATAGTTGCATATGGAACGTTTTCACTCACGTGACCAGCAGCCATATTGGATTACTGAAACAAAAGAAAGTATTTGCATAAAAATAGAGTTCAATTCCGGGAGGATTAGTTTGGTACACCACATGGTCGCCTTTCTTCGTTTTGGAACACCAACGTGGCCGCCGTGATGTCATGTGAAAACGCTTTATAAGGAATGTGTTGCCTAAAAAAGTCACCATAGCAAACAAAAGTCGCAAATCGATAAATGTTTGGTTCTTCATTCAAGCTGTGTCCGAAAGGCGTATTTTGTTTTCGAAAGTGGAGTTAATCATTGGAGTTTTAATCACACAGTTATCAAATTAAACCATTACATGTCATCTTTGAAATGATTCGCAGGGGAAAACGGAACATGCACACAGTGTTAACCGAATCAATTGACGATGGCCCTGCCCTTCTGGACACTGTTTTTGACTACTTGAGCGGTCCCAGCATAGTCGTACCAGTTTTCATTTTAATGACGTAAGTACCATTAAAACTGATTCGCAGCAAGGTTAAATATCCCTTCGCTACAAATCAGTGTTAAGGCTGTTCAGTTTCATTGAAGGTCCTGAGGTGTTTTTTTCTGTTATGATATGTTGTGGAAAACATTTTGAAAAATATTCCCAAACCTCTAGGCAACGGAAATTGGTTAGAGTCACGGCAATAAACGTAGCAGACGTGTTTGTTTTCGCTATAGGAAATTTCTTAACTAGAAAATCTTTCGTCCAATAGTTAGTTACTTCCATGCCCTTTACTAGTCGTGGACGATGCCTATTTCCCGTCGATGCTCGTTTCAACGCTCAAGGACCCAAGGGAGAGCATTACAAGAAAGCACTATAGCATCTCTGAAATTAAACTCAGGAAGGACGTGCCTGGATGGAATTTAAGCTGGCGATTGTCTGAGAACCGAATGGGTGTTGATTGCGACTAAAGTTTTGAATTAAACCTTTGCGGAAGTCGTCTTGAGAGTCAAGAGGTCTGGGGTTAGTTTTAGCGATTGAATAGAGTTAAAAAATTAGCGTTGAGAAATTCCCTTGGAACAGCTTCGCTTTTTGCTTAATGATTAAATATTATTCTTCCACCAGAATGGCATTACCGGTCCAAAGCAAACTATTTGCAGAACTCAAATCGCGAGTTGTTGTTACAGTTACATCGTGTAAGTATGATCCTATACATGGCTCGATTGGAATGTACGAGTAGCCCATTGGCTGGTATGCCAACCAATCGACCTTTGAACAGAGGGTCACGTAATTGATTCCTACCGAGGACTCCGTCGCAAATTCGCATTGTTTTCAGCCTATTTATACATGCAACATTCATTTTCGTTTTAGGAAAGAACAGAGGACAGAAAGAAACTATTTAAAAGAGCTTCAGGTGAGTTTTCACTCCGATTACGTAAACAAGTTTTCTCCCATCATCAAACTTCTCAGGGACAAATCAGACTGGGCGAATGTGATTCAACTAGTAATAAAGATAGCTTTTTCAAGCAAAATGCAAACGACCATTGTACTCACACTGACCAAACGACAACCGTAAAGTGCAAGGAAACAGTAGAGCTACAAGTTTTGAAAGTCCCTAGAGAGACGATCGGGAAACAACAGATCAATGAGAGTAAACAAAACGGCACGAACCTCGGAGGTTCCTTAGGCGCCATGTTTGATTTCTAAGAAAGCATATTTGAGATCCTACTCTATACACATTCATGTAGTTAGGGTATTACCATTTAAACAATTTAACGATACCAATATTGTCATGTAAACTTAAATTTATTGTCATTAATATAACGTAAATCGAAACATTAGCAATTCGAAAATAAATACTACCCCAGAAACATCGTTACGATTGATGCAAATATCTTTTGTCTCCTTCATTGTTGGTGAGGGATGCTCGTTTGCAGGTGCTTAAAAAATGTAAGGACACCTCACGTGACTTAGAGCACTTTCTGTGGTGTTCAAACCGTGATCCCACGAGGGGACCAGGACCCTTTATTCAAAAGGGAAAAATAAGGCCAATCGCCAAGGAAAGAGGGGGGGGGGGGGGGGGGAAATTGGCGAGCGAAAGGAGCCGAGCAAGAAACTGGTAAGTCTTACCAGTTGTATATTACATGAATGCGCGGGAAAACGAATTTTATCTTCGAGTGCTGATGGTATTCTCACTCGTTCACAGCGTCCACTCGTGAGAGATATCATTGTGAACGAGAAGATTAACTTGTATCCCCTGTTTATTATACAGATAGATGCACTAATATTATTGGCTATTAACCTCAATATCCTCAAAAGTGAAAGACGAAAAGATCTTGGGTATACGAATAAAACAGTCTAACTTTACTACCCTCAACGTCCATAACAGCCAGTTAACTCTCATTATTATACAGTGGCGTTACTATCTCAGTCAATAAGTCTGCGAAAAGATCGGGGCTTGTCGGATGATATCTGAGAGTGCTAGATCTCAAAACGTCTTGTCACGGTCGGGCTTTGTCGGCTAGTGTGCGGTGGACCAAGACAGTTTTGTCGGGTCTCGTGCGCGCCGCAACCAATAGACCATTTTGGAATTCTCACGGCTGGACTGGATCTAGCATGGAATGGAGGCTAATGCGGGCAAATCTTTTCAAATGCAAATTAATTTGCCCGTATTAGCCTCCATTTCGTGCTAGATCCAGTCCAACCGTTAGAATACGAAACTGGCCTATTAGAAAGTGTCATAAAGAGTCACGTGACTACTTACTAAATTAGACCAATCTCTCCAGGTGGAGCATAGGCCATCGACAACCCCTCGCCAGCGAACTCGAACTTGGGCTTTTCGTCCAGCTTCTTTCCAGTTGTATCCTATCAGCTTCAGTTCTACATCAGTGTCCTGTCACCAGCTGTTTCTGGGCGTCCCCTCTTTCTCTTCCCTTGGGAATTCCACCTTAGAGCATGCAGGTCGATGTTGTTTGGCGCTTTCCGCAGGAGTCACGTGAGCAAGCGTCTTTTCCAACATGGCGGAGATCAAACAGATTTTTCGTGTAGTGGAAGGTGAAAAAGAGGACAAGCTTGCTGCCAGCTTTTAGATGAGTCAGTCCCAAACCTCGACGCAGTTGGTCGCGACAAAAAGTCGGCTGTGTGCGTTCAAACTAGTGGCCCGACAGCCGATTTTTCCCGGATAAGAAATCTGCAGTCATACGACAAAAAATAGAAGTGTGCGGCGGCCTTAAGGTTTGCCACATTATCAGAAGAAGGTTTCAACCTCCTTCTTGAAGACAAAGATACAAAAAGCACCAAAAGGGCCACAAAGTCAGTACCGATGAAAGTCAGTTTTCATCAGTATTTAAAGGAAAAGAAAGCAAATGTATCTTAAACGAAAGATACGCTTGCAAGCTTGCTTAATTTAAGCTGTTTTATGCAGAAGCCCGAAATTGGGATGGAATACTTGGTCCAAATCTTCCCGTGGTTTCATCCGAGCTGTATCTAAGTCACCTAAATCCCTAAGTTAAACAAGTTTTTATTTCAGCGCCCAAGAGAAACGTCTCTATTTCTGAGGATCTTTAGTACGACAACATGGTGATCAGAGAGCGTACACTGATGAGAAAATGAAAAACATATTGCGAAAAGCAAAGCTTTCCAAGTGTTTTTCAAACCCTTGAATCACGGATACAGCTGTCACAATCCTTGACAAGTCAGGTTTTCAAGCACGTCAAGTCAGGTTTTCAAGCAAGGCATATTATAGCCGTAAGTGGACATAAAAATGAAGCCATCACCCGGACATTCCGTTCTTAGCCTCTCACAAGAAGTGAGTTACAAACAACTCTTGTTCGGAGATTACCAAGAATTTTAATTTCATCAACTGTAATGTTCACCGTAAGCTTAAAACTAAAGTTGGTTTTCTTACAAGTTTATTTGCTATACATTGATCACTTTTTTGCGCACGATTTGTCCTTACAAACGCTCAGGCGTATGTATAATAAAACTACTTATTGGGTTCGGTTTTCGCATGATACTGAACGAGAATTTTCATGCTCAACCTCACCCAATCATTGTTAATTAACAATTATTCCATAAGAGCGCGTTGGATATGAGATAGTAAATAGCCAACGAGGCGCGTAGCCTCGAGTTGGCTACAACCAGTCTCATATCCAACAAGCGTGAACGGAATAATTGTTTTATTCAATCCCTTAAACTCCAAAAGTTTGGAAGTACGACGAACGAGCGAAAAAAGCGAGAAAATCCGAGGGAAATCGAAAAAATTGATGAAGATGCGATGTCGTGTAATACATTTTTGTCAGACAGACGCAAGCTGATCACAAAAACATTTCTTACGTTTTCGCTTACTTCTAAATGTCGGAATTGATCCACAGTTTCCACAAAAAAAGTTTTTTTTTCTTTATTCATAGAGAAATTTCCCTTTCCGGCGAAAACAATTTTAGCGTAGCAACGCTTAGCGCAATCATTTGCCATCATAAGGTCAAACTAAAGTATTTATGACATGATAACCGAGATTGAGTAAACGAATCAGAGCACGAGAAATGAATTAACCGAGGTTGAAAATTTAATAATTCTCATACTATTCAGGAAGTAATGTAATATTCAAAATTTATTCACTCGCTAAGTGTTCAAACCAAAGGATGCTGGCCGTAACTGGAGAAAAATAACTTATTCCCTTGTAACTGGATCAAAATTCATTCCTTCTAAGGACTTCTTAAATTAAACCACTATAAACACACACTTCCTGACGGAATCAACTCAAATCCGTGCATTCGACCCATTCAGCCACCTAACACGCTTGGCCTTCAAAGGCTGGGCAATAAGGACCAGTTCGTGCCCAACCTCGGGGAAGGCTAGTTTTCAGACGAGAATGGGACTGGAACTAATTGCAAGGACCTTGAAACTTTGAAGCATTACTAAAAACATAGCCTTCAACGTGATGACACGATCGAAAATATGAACATTTAAGCACGAAATGGTATAAAGCTAATAGACTGAATTATATTACAACATTCGGACAACTCATATTTACATGCCAAAAAACAAGCGAACGGTCAAAAAGGTGTACTAATAGACACATCAAAGCGCCCCAAATGACAGGCAACGTTCGCCCAAGAACAAAATGTCGTTAAAATGCAACTAACAGAAAGCCCATTAGAAAAGAGAGACTCCAAGGGAGGAAGAACGAATTTCTAGCAGAGTGAAACATGGCTAGCCAGTAAATTATCACTGAATATGCAGGCTGACCAAGAATCAACATTCATGACCTAAAATTACGAAAGAGAATTATCCAACGACTCATTGAAAACGACCAAATGACCAAATCATACAAATTCAATAATATCGAGATCTCCGCAAAAGAGAGAATATGGATAACGCGCGAAAAAAAAAAGAAGATCGAATCATTTTATTATGATTATTCCATTCAATTTCTTTTAAAGCTTCATTGAAATTGATTGCAACTCAAGTGTCCTTTGTCACCAAAAATCAAAACTACTAGAACCCAGGGATAAAAAAACATCAACTACTCGTAGCTGTTGCTCTCTAATAAAACACATTTGCTTCAGCTCCAGGAGGCAGTGGAGCAGGAGTCTCTTGTTTGTCTAGAAAACGCAGACCCACAGTCCTAGAAAATAACGATTTGGTGCCAGCAATATCATCTCGTAACTTTTAATAAACTGTACTTGGCAAAGTTACGGTTATGCCAAAGAAAACTTAAGTTATATAAGGCAAGCTAGCGGACCTATGTGGAAACAAAAACTCCTCAAAATCAAAAGCCACCAATCACAGTTCAAATCACAATTAATAGTCAACATCGTGTTCTACACAATATTTGGCAATTTTTGTTCCATGGTTTTTTACACCATTTCGAGAAAAGGTAAACGAAAATTATTGCGCATTTTAATTTGTGCATTGACTGTAAACTGTTTGTTTTCTGTAGACTTTTCGAACTGTGAAGAAATACATGCAGTATACCTGATCCACTTTCAACAAATTCTGTTTAATTTATGCGGGTGTGAAATGGTGACTGTACAAACAAATGTTACCGCCATGAACTGCCACTAAAGGCAGTGGCTTGTGCAAGTATCTTGAGGCTGCAAAGGCTTGCAAAGGAAGAATGCATGAATCCACGTTCTACCGAGACCACGTCACCTGTAACTGCCCTTCTAACAAACTTATATTATGCCACCACAGCCTATGCGTTGCAAAGAATTCGCAACTGCTAAAGCTGCACATCGAGCACAATAAAAAGTCATCGCGACGCTCGAAGCCCTCCAAAAGTGACCATGTCCTCGTGTACCGGAGAAGATAGCTCCGGGCGACTTTTCAAAAGGTGGAACGGCATCGAAACTCGTGGAAACAAAGCCATGGTCAAGCAAGTGCATCGCGTCCCAAGACCCAGAGCGTCGCTTACCCGTTCGGAGATATACATCATAACGACCGACCCCTCACAGCATGTTTTCTCTCTGAAGAACCTGAGGCAAAAGATTGTCGTCACTGCCGAACGGAATTTCCTCGTCGCACGGTGCCTGTTCTTTTTAGCCCGGCTTATAGTTATTCCAGCCGGTAACTTGTACCACATTATTCCCACATTTCCCTGCAAAAGCTGTTTTGTCAAAGTTAGAATTCTGATTTGGTTAAAAATTATTATTTTATCACACCAAAAATTAACCAATGAATGAAGGGGTAGTTTCTAAAGAAACTGTGGTGCTGCGTCGGTGGGGAAGTAGTATACAAAAATTTGGTTTTATCAACGGAGTTGATAATGTAAATTGGCCACCGTACAGAGATTCTAAAAGCTGACGTTTCGAGCGTTAGCCCTTCGTCAGAGCGAATCGAGGGATTATGGGCTACATGTAGTTTTTATAGTAGAGTAGGAGCTACGCTATTGGTGGTAACATGGCAACGTGAAAAATAGGAATATATTAGTTAAATGAAAAGCGTTCGTTAATACCGTGAGGATTAAGGGTGCCGATTTGAAAGATGAATTTTTGTTCCAGATTCTTGCGGCTTTCCGTCGTACCTAGATGTAGGGAAAGGCCGCAGATAGCCATGTGTTTTTTGGAGTGGTTAGGCAGATTAAAATGGCGAGCGACTGGCTTAGATACATCCTTGTCATTCTTCTCAACATCGCGAAGGTGTTCGCGGAATCGGTCACCTAGTCGTCTACCTGTCTCACCAATGTATAATTTATTGCATAACGTACAGGTTATGCAATAAATGACATTTGCGGAGGTACATGTGAAACGATCGGTGATCTTAACAGATCGCTTAGGTCCCGATATCTTGCTAGTGTTAACAGTGAAAAGACAAGTTTTGCATCGTGAGCGCGCGCATTTGAAAGTGCCGGGTTGCTCGTTAGTTTTGAGCGCACTTCTAAATAAAAAGTTGCCTACGTTTTTGTCGCGTTTGATGAAATAAGTGGAGGTTGCGAAAAGATTCTACCAGTCTCGGGATCATTTTGGAGTAATTTAAAATTACTAAGAATGATGCTTTTGACTGCGTGATTATGAGGATGGAAAGTGAGGGTGAATGGAATTCTGTCATTCTTATCTTTTTGTGACGTTTGTAGTGATGACTGTCGATCAAATTGTTGGGCGCGATGATGGCCCGCTTTGACCACAGAGACAGGATAGCCACGTTTTTCGAAGAACTGGCACATCTCCTCTGATTTGCTGGAAAAATCGGAGTCATCACTACATAGACGTCGAAGTCTAAGAAATTGAGAATAAGGAATGGAGTTCTTGACATGTGATGGATGTGACGATGAATACAACAAATAACTGTGTGAATCAGTAGGTTTGTAGTGCACACTAGTACATAGCACGTTGCCTCTAATAGAAACTTTGATATCTAGGAAAGCCAATGAAGTTTCCGAAATTTCCCAGGTATATTTAAGAGCCAGATGAAAAGAGTTGATGGAGGTTATAAATTGATCGAGTTCTTCTCTGCTGGATGAAATAGCGCCGATGCAGTCGTCGATGTAGCGGCCGTATAGTTCAGGTTTGGGGCCGTTGTACTGATTAAAAAATTGGTGTTCAACATATCCTACAAAAAGATTGGCATAGCTAGGTCCCATTCTTGTGCCCATCGCTACGCCATTAGGTACGACGGAAAGCCGCAAGAATCTGGAACAAAAATTCATCTTTCAAATCGGCACCCTTAATCCTCACGGTATTAACGAACGCTTTTCATTTAACTAATATATTCCTATTTTTCACGTTGCCATGTTACCACCAATAGCGTAGCTCCTACTCTACTATAAAAACTACACGTAACCCATAATCCCTCGATTCGCTCTGACGAAGGGCTAACGCTCGAAACGCCAGCTTTTAGAATCTCTGTACGGTGGCCAATTTACATTATCAACTCCGTTGATAAAACCAAATTTTTGTATACAAAAATTAACCAGCCAGCGATCTAGCAACAGGTTTTCAACACAGGTTTTGAGGGTCATATGCATGAGGCAAAAAATCATTATATTATTCATTACTGAACTGACTTGGTCGAATTTACTATGTATTGCGAAGGAAGCGTTATTTTCTAGGTCTGCGTTTTCTATACTCTTGGAGTCTCTACTAGCAGTATGTACGTCTAAAATCATTCAAAATTTACTTTCGTATTTTTCTTGCCTATCCATGTCGTAGTTTTCATTCTCCTTGGCATCCGTTTTATCCACCTCGTACTGTTTAAAGTAATGCAGAAAATCATACTTTTCTGACAAAATTCCTTTCGTGAACAAGTACTTCGTGAGATAAGACACAGAAATGATTGTCAAGAAGGACACGATCATAGACAAAGTCTTGAACGGAAACAGTTGTTTCTTATTTTCTTCGTCGTAATAAGGATATTTAATTAAGGCTGGAAAGCCGATTGCCGATTCCCCTCCCCCCACGCGAAGTATAAGCCCCATGATATAGCCCATTATGGAGCCGTAGATATTGGCGTCTGGAATGTGGATGACGCTGCAGAGTTGTGGGAACAGGATGACGTAAACCAAGTCACTGCAAAGCGCGAACAAAGTGTAAATCGAATTCACCAACAGTGCAATGACTGTAGCGGCCGCGCCAACCAAAACCATGGAGATGCGCATCACCCAAATAACTTCCTTTTCAGAAGCCTGGAAAATACAAGACAAGTGTAGTAGAGACATGTAACTTATAAAGAAAATGCACTGTAACACAACAATAAAAGCAAGGTGACATACCCTAACACCACACCGGTGTGGCCAACACATCAAGCATGCGCACAACCATTTCACCTCTACCCCTTATAGTCTATTTTATGGCCAATTATAGACCCCATCAGTTAAGCGACCCCAACTAAGTCACTTTCTGTTTATGCATAAACCTTTCAAAAAGCATTTAATTGTAATTTCAAAACGGAATCTAATGCGACTAGTAAATATTAAATCAACAGGGCAACAGTTCTTTCTGTAACATATTTTTTATACCGCGAATCTTTCCATTTTTAAATCCCCTTAGCCAGAAGTTTCTTACCTCCAAAATCCAGACAATTTGCGACCCCATTCTGGCCATATCATGTGTTTTTTACAGTCCTTGAGTTATCAGCTATCTTGTGACGTTATTGTTGTTTATTACCCGAGAACTTAACAATCATCATCATCATCATCATCATTATCAACGTTTCATCAATACCATTTTTGGCATTCAGCCGTAAATAGCTTTTGGTATTGCAAGGTACATTGACAGTTGCGATTGCAATATATATTAAACTTTTTTGCTGATAATTATCGAGTTGATTGAGTTTCTCTCACCTTTTGTCTGAAGACGAGCATGTAAACGTTGCGCGCACATATTGTGGACGCAGATAGAATACTGGAGTCTGCGGACGACATAACAGCGGCAGATACAGCACCAAGACCGATAAAAGAAACAACAGGTGGGCAGAGGTACTGAAGCACCATGGGAAGAATCATGGCTTTCTCAAAAGTCACAGTGTCATTGGTGGGGACACCAGAATAAAAGGCCGTCTTCTTCCAGTCTGGTGAATAAACCATGGCCAACGCTTTAGGACTAAGCCATTTACGAGTATGTAAAAAAGGGCTGGGGTCATCGACCTCGTTATTGAGATGAACTCAATCATCCGAGAAACGTGTTCATTGTCACTGGACTTGGGTCGAGTGTCTATTAAGCTAACGACTATTGTAAATGGATAACTGAAATACAACTGTTTCTGCCACCTAAAAAATGAGTGAGTACCTTATTATATGGTGATCTTACTGGTAAATACTCAAACTTATGAGTTTTACCGATCAGCGTTTGCAAAAATGAAATTGCCTTAAGTTCTACTCCGAATCACTGGCACAAACAATTTTTAACAGATATTTCACTCGCATTGTAGTGCAACGAAGAAAAACAGTCTCGTAGGAGCTTGTTTTACCTGTTGAGGCTCCTATGGCACCAATGATCACGGCTGGTATTGCCAGCACTATGCATCCAATCGAGGCTGCTATCGAGAGTCCCTGGGCCTTTCGTGCAGTTTTGCATGACAACATTCGTTGGAAATAGGCCTGCCACGGAATTCCTCCGAATATCTGTAAAAGTAACCAAGCGAATTTTTTTTTAGTTAAATCAAGAGACTCGATAGCATATTTTTCTCTTCGCCATTTATAGTTTTCGCGTAATCTTCTTTTTGAAAGAAAATACCGCTAGTACAATCCTACAAATATACTTACCAGCAACAACCCATAGTCTATCCATATTCCAAGTTTCTTGGTCTGAATTTCTCCTGTCCAAGCTTCGCCGGAATTTGCTGAGATGCTGCTGACTGCATCATTCGTGATGGCGAATGGAACACTTATCCACTGACAAAAAAAAGGAACAAGACAGTGATCCTCGATTGTTAGAAAAAACATTTCCGAGACCTTTCACTGGCTTGGACATAAACGCCGGCCTGCTTCAAAAATTTATCTTTATTTGAGTTTCGAACAAAATAACCCTTATAACTATCCTGCTACTGAATGAAATGAAACTATATATTTGAAGTGCTGGTTATAAACGGAATGCATGGAGAAGTGATCCTTGTATTTATCTGGACAATTTAAGAAAGTATCGACACCTGAAAAATTCAGGCGGCTTGAACTGTGTGGAATCATAGCTTAGTTGGTAGAGCATTGCACCGGTATCGTAGAGGCCCGTTGGAGCCACCAGAAATTTTCAGGTGTCACGAAAAGAGACAATTGCTCAAATTGTCCAACTAAGTGCATCACCACTTCAATATATACATTTATTTAAAAAAGGATAAGTAGCTAGTCAAAAAATAGATACAGATTCTTTCATTAACGATCGCAGGACTATTCGTTTTTACTACAAACCACGGGCGTAGCCAGGATTTTTTAAAGGGGGGGTCACACTGTGTCAAACAGAGGGTACTCGCGTTTTCGCAACCTGAATATTGTAGCATCATAAATACTTTTGTCCTTTGTTTTCTTTTCCTGCTGAATATTGTAGGTTGTTTTCACAAAAAAAAGGCTTACAAAGGGGGGGGGGGGGGGAGGGGTCACGGACACCCCAGGAGCCCCCTAGCTACGCCCTTGTAAACTAGCTATTTTTAAATGCATGCATAAGGCTTATAACGGAAGGCTGCCCAGCAACCTAATTAACTGTATTGCGAAGAAACGCAATCTGTTATACTCAATTAGAGCACGCGACTCTCTACTGGTACAACGTTTTAACACCCGTTTTATGAAGGACTCCGTCGCATATAGAGGCACTGTCCTTTGGAACATGCTGTCTTCTAAATACACTGACCTTGCTGACACAAGCCAATATGTAACCTTGGAAAAAAGCTTGGAAAAGGGCTTTTTAGGGTAAATTTAACGTATTATCAGCCTCGACCGCTATTGAATTTGAAGATTTTGTATATAATTGAGATTAAGTTAATTTGTTTCTATGTTGCATTGATAGCATTCAGAATGCTTTAAACTGCATTTAATTGGATTTGATAAACAAATTAGTTGTAATATATTGTAAAAGTTCATTTTTTTTACATTTCAATATCTACGTGATGTATTGTAATTTATTGTATTGTTCATTTTATTTACCTTTTAATATCTTAGTAATGTATTGTACACGACCCCACAAGCTTCTAGCTTTTGTACATATCGTGTATACTGTAAATGAAGGCTACCTACCTACCTATAAGTACTCTTCCTGCATTTAAAACTTTACGTACTGCCGACTTTCGGAAACTCTTAAATTAAGCGATTCAGGTGCGGAGTATTAAAGCATAATGCGAGATGTGAAACAAAAAAAGATATAATTGAGTTTCAACCTTAGCAGCTTTCTATACTTTTGAATATGACAAGGTATATTGTTGGTTTTCACTCACGTGAACAACAGCCATGTTTTTCAACGAAAGCAAAAGAAAACGTTTGCATAATAATAGAGTTGAATTCCTGGAGGATTTGGTCGGGGCTCCAACATGGCCGCCGTTTCTTTGTTTAGGGGCTCCAATATGGCGGCCGTGACGTCATGGGAAAACCGAGAATACGGGAAACCTCAGCTTTTACTTACCAATCCAATGAAGATGCAGGAAAGCTGAATGATATCTGTATAAGTTACCGCATAGAGTCCGCCGACAAGAGTGTAGAAAACAGCCACGAACGATGACCCAAGATAGAGGGAACTCGACCCACCTTGATTATGACGCTGATAGTGGCACCGAGGGCGTTAAGAATTGCTGCTGACCAAAATATATCGCCCAACAAAGCAGGAATGTACAGAATCCCGCCCATGCGCGGACCGTAGCGCTCTCAATCTCGTTCCCAGAGTCGTCGTTCCCTTGACCAGCGGTCGGGAAACGAACGAAAATCCAAGCGTGCGCAGAAAGACTCTGGGAACGAGATTGTAGCGCTCTTGAAAAGGATCGATCATTGTGAAGTACTTCCTATTGCGCATGATTTTGGCAAAGGCGAATCCACCTAACAAATGCAATGGGATCAGCATTTGGACATGAACACAGGGTGAAAATTAGCTGGTCTATTTGGACCGCTGACAAACAAAAACAAATATTTTCCTAGTCTATCGTCTATCGTCGAAAAGCAGCTTTAGATAATGTAATGTTTACTTTTCTCTGTTAAACAATGACCAAACATGCCTTCAAGGGTAAAGTAACAACTGATCTGACTACTTCTTAACTTATTTTCAAAGTTGTCTGTATTCCGCTTGACTAGCTTGGCTTGTTAGCATTGTATTATTCATATCACATATATTCCCACGTTCCTGTCTCGAATACGACAAGGTTTTAGCGGCCTACAAATGATCTCCTTTTGCTTCTACATGTACACATATTAGTCTTTTTCCAAAATAGGGGATCCCTTTCTATTACAGTTATTTGAGAGAACCCGTTCCTTGCAATTTATTAGGCTTTTTAAAATTATATATCATTATTATCATCTTGTTTGATTGAAAGAATTAAAGTGTTATTGTTGTTGCTGTTCTCAGGCTAAGCGCCGGCTAATGAACCGTTGCTTGGAGTGTTTATTAGTCAACATGATCTCTTCTCTAAATTAACGATTATTGTTAATTCGTAATTTGCTGTAAATTCACTATAAATCTTTTTAAATTATAATACTTCATAACATCATGTGTGGGTCAGTTGGTTAGTGCGTGGCTTTCGGAGCAAGAGGTACCCGGTTAGATTCTAGGTCAGAGACTTTAATGTCTCTTTCGACTTTCCTCTGATCCGTGTAGCCATAGCTTTAAATACCCTTTAAACGGAGCAATGACAGAGGGAGGGAAGGGGGGGGGGGGGGGTAAAGAGCGCACCGCTGGCTTCCATTGATACCAATTTCGTAACTGAAGGAATACCGACGTTAAATAAAGTGAACTTACCTTATATATATACCCTGAAAATTCGTTAGAACTCCAAATAAACCTGATGAAGGCTGGTATTAACCAGCCAAAATATCTTTAAAAAATACATTTTCATGTTGTTTTATCAGTCGTGCAGTAGTCTACTTTACTTTCATAAATACTTTTTAATCAATTTTGACTGATTACGATGATCATCTCCTCTGATCCAACGCTGTGCAAGACTTATCGTTCCTGCTTTTGCAAAAGTTTTACTATGCCCCAAGACTTGTGGTAGCAGAGAAATGAGGAAAATAAAGATGGACTGGATTTGAACCTGGAGTTTCTACTCTTTAGGAACTGCTTCTTTCCGCTTCACCACTGAGGATCAAGACAAGGCGTTCTTTTAAAAAAAAATCTTTATTTGAGTCTCCCATAGAATATGTGTTGTCGGTCAAATCCGGTCTCTCTGGCAGGTTGAATCCGTTTTTACCTACGTTAAAGTTCGTCATCCTCATTTTACCGAGATTCAATATGCACTCTACAATCTTGGACAAAACCTTTTGGGAAAAATTCTATCTTAAGCATCATTAGGCACCTACTGAAAAAATATATTGGTCCTTCCCCCCTCCCCCCCCCCCCCCCCCATACCAATGTTGATAATGTGATGTGAAATACTACGCAAGCCTTTGGTCGTTTTTTCAACCAACATTGGAATTGGGGGAGGGGGGAAAGTAGGAAGATTTTTTAATCACACAGACAATTAGAGCGTCACATTTTCCCAACGAGTTTTGTCCAAGATTGTAGTTTAAAGCAGCTATTAAGTCCCCAGAAAGATTGAAAACACCTATCCCTCCACTCAATCTGTCTTACGCATGTCAACACACTGGTGATCGTCTTCTCAATTCCGTCTCAACATTACAACAGAGTTAGGGAATAAAAAACTGCACTATGCACTTACCGGTATTCGAACTCGAAGATCTATAGTCCTGTGTTTTCATCACTACACTCCAACAACGAACATACTCAACCAAAGGTAGTTCTTTTCATCATTTACTTTTGCATAATAAGTCAATTGATAGCCTTATATAATAACCAAAACTAATCCTAACCTCACCCTAATTTTTCTCTGGGCTTAATTTAGGCTCCAAAAAAAGTCTTTTTCAATTCATTTGAGTACTACAATTGTAGGTAAAATGGGGATCACTAATTTAACCTAGGTAAAAATGGATTCAACCTAAGAACGGATTTTACCGGCAACATATGCACTTCTGAAGAGTAGTAAGGCCTAAGTTTTGATTTTAAAATGTTTAGCTTTGTCGTGAAGTTTGGTAACCGACCTTTTGCAGTGTTTAACGTTGTTTCAATGAAGCTATGATGCTTGCAGTTATGAACGCGATTTTTAGCAATTGCAATTTAAAAAGACGTTTGCCTTTCTTACCAATTGCCAGACTTATTGAGTAGCCCCAAGGAGCCTGGGCCCAAACTAGTCCCCTGTCCTTATCATACACAGCTTCTGCCGTCCCATTGATGTATCCACCACCAACCCACGTTGCTATGGTAATAACAAAAATAAAACGTTTTTTAAAGATTCATACCAATATTCATTGAGAAAGCTACAATCAAAAGCGGAGACCTTGTGGGATCCACTAAGCTGAAGGGAGCTTTTTACACAAGTCATAAAGTTTCACTGAATACATAAAATAGTCTTTCAACAATCTTATCCTATTTTATTCAATTTTTTGCAAAAATAAAAATCAAACACATTATCAACCTCTCATGTAAATAGTTGCGACCTTGTCCATAACTCATTGAACTTGCGCTTCCCTCTGTAACGATTATTGAATTTGCGGGTATGTGACTATCCTTAGTACGTCATGATGTCTTTTAACCCACCTAATGGTCTGGCCTTCAGGGGATAAATCAATATCCATAGTACAAAACATAATAACCTGTCATGGTAAACGTTCCAATGATAACGCCAATACTTCTCCCTGCCAACATGGTTTCTTCTTCTCTGTTCTTGCGGCGTCGAGCCGCCCATACGCCGAACGCAACAATTATGAGATAAAATATAATGAGACCAGGAATGTTGACGTCCGTCATGGTGCTGTTTCCTGAAATGATTAAAAGGAACTGAATAGTCATATGTTGAATGTCACTTAAATAAATCATGGTGCAAAGGTACTGGGAAATTTAGTTCGAGATATCTGGGATCCGTAGTATTGAGGTTCTTTTTTATATAATTTACTTGAAGATGGCTGAACACAGCTTTTGATACCTATGTTTCATTTACCTTTTTCTCTACATAAAACCCTTGATCCTTTAGTCGCCAAAAATGGTAGCAAGCAAGTTAACAACACAAACTTAGGTTTTTTGATAGTTAAGCTAACGTATATGCCGTTGCCATGATAACATGGATAAATATAAACAAACCTTTAAAATCGGTTTTGTTTATTTGTAGAAAATCTGGTCGTTAAATTTTCTTTATAACTTTGCATGCAACAAGCTTTTAACAATGCTCACAAGTTAGCACTATTTTAATAATAATTTGACAGGGAGATTTTTAATTATCCCTTGTTAAAGGTTCACTGGAATATCTAGAATTTCCTCCGTTAAAGTTCAACGTTTTTTCAATACTCCAGTTACTTATTTTCTAAAGTATTTTCGTGACAAATTTCGTTTAATTCTAACGAGTGGTTCTCAAGAAATAGGCGCATTTCCGAGAAAGCTATTCCGCATTCAATCGCAATTTTTA
>OX421448.1:14510779-14513279 GCA_949126865.1 Montipora capitata | reverse complement strand
CGGTATCCAAAACGAAAACTGGGGGGTAACCATACATTTTTCACAGGACAATTAAGCTTTAATTTGGAAAACGGAACGCCATACATTGCTTTGTATTTTAAAACGTTTTCCAAATATTGTTGATTAATTAACTATCTTTGAAAAATGCGTGGTTACCACCAGTTTTCTTTTTGGATTTGAATAACACTTGTTAAGATCTGCTTTTCCCGCATATTCATAAACCGCACAAAAATACCTTTGAATTAGTTAGCACCGTCCTAAAGGTGCATCGGTGGACATGGAACTCATCCCGGCACCCTAGACTGCATCTATTAAGGAGCACAGCAATGACAATTCCGCAAAACAATGAGATGAAATTCGCGCTGATCGTGCGGCATGCATTATAATACATTTCCTTGCCGCGAACTCTTATCTGCGAAACAAAAATGTGAAGTTATTTCATCGGCGGTTTGGACGTCAACGTGAGATACAACAGTGAATATTTCATTTCCTATCTTCTTGCGTACAAATTTTGATTAGTAACAGCATAACTTACCCATTCAGTCGTTGAGTATTTCGACAAGCTAATTTTTGTAGTAAGACAGGTTCCGTGTGTTCCCCGTCATTCACTTCTGGCGGACACGTGTTTTGTAAAGTTGACAAGTGTACTCAAGGTCATGTTTTGGCCTTGGCAATTTTGTGGGTGTTTTTTGTGTAATAGTCCACTTTCCTTCCTCTGTCTGGATGATTTTGATTGGTTGTCTCGTGGGTGTCATGTCCAATATTCCCTTATACCTCAAAACATTTTGCTTTACATAGCCTGCGAGCAGGCCCTCCGAGGGACTGGGGTTGGGGTCTCTCCCACCGCTGAAAGAGAGCCTTCTCGCAGGCTAGCTTACAAAAAGTTTTCGCTTTGCTTATCTTCTCTGTTGACAGTGTTTGCCGTGGTGGAGTGTTTGTGCTCTGTTTACCAAGTACGTATTTTCACTGATATGCAGAATAGAGTAAGGATAAAATACAGTTAAGCTGAGTAGAGTAAATTAGCAATTTAAGTGAACAGACAAGAGTCGCGGAACTTTGTAGGATAAGCTAGAACTCAACACAGTACAGCGTGAACTGAACGAGAGCGAATAATACTGTCAGTAACGCAAAGTTATATTTTGAGGGGACGTTTTCGATCACTTTGTCCTAATCGTTCCATAAATTATGGAGAAGTATCCTGGGACTGGACTGGACCCGGGACTGGTGCTGACAGTTTTTTAATAAAGATAAAGATGATTCACCGTTGCATCTCGGAGAGAAGTGTGGTGTTATGTATGACCATTTAGGTCTGTTGTATGGTCGGGCTACTAAGTGCTATGTTGGGCTGCGTATGTGAATTGATAAGCGGAGTTTCAAATATAAGGCGCGGTGCCATTCCTGCATTTAACGTGAATTTCGAGCCTCCTGGTAAAAAAAAATGTCAAAGTTCGTAAAATGCGGATGCCTTGATAGAAATAACACCAAGTGTTACAACACCCAAGTTTATTTGCAACCAGAAATTCCAATTAAAACCGCGTTTACATCATGCGGTATCATGGTTAACGAGTCCTCGCGAATTTAAATGCAGAATTACTACTATCGAAGGGTAATTTGTAGTACCAGAAATCCCAGGTAATCCATCAGAGCATTAGTTGAGGTCAAATAATTGGGCCAACACAAGGAACAAAAAAATATATCTAACTACTTACTCACGTCCATGAGAGATTTTTCTCTTTTCTAGGAACAACACACAAGCAGCGGTGATAAACATGAGATACAAACGCATCCTGAAATTACATTTTACCCAACGTTTCGTATGCTTTAACAAACATCATTAAAAGTGACAGTTTACCGGAAAGTTAAATGATACTTTTAAGTTAAGTGACTGATTAATATGCAAGATAGTAACTAGTTAATTACAAACAAGAAAAAAACATATGACAAAAGGTAAGAAGGGGTATACTAGTAAAGTAAAATATAATTCTGTCACAACTGAGAAGAGTGCAGGTTAACAAGTTCCTCAACGAACGAAAATATTGCCATGTGGATTAGCCACACCTTTTAAATGATTTTCTTGACCTCCACCGCAAGGATCATGCACGGGCCAATCACCGCCTGTATAACTATCAAAGTAATAGTAAAACGAGTTGCTATCATAGTGGAGAAAATGCCCTTGCCTGCGAGGTCTAAATGAGTTTGGAACCACTCCTGCGCATTGCTGTGAGACCTGTTTAACCAGTTTACAGTTGACTGATCCCGCCTTCTCCATCACAATGCTTCCACTGCCTTCCTTGCAAACGATCCAGTTGTTAATGTTGCTTTTGATCAAGGTTTCGTCACCAATAACGCGCCATAAAGCAAAGTTCATGGCATCGTAATGGGTCTCGCTCAATGGAACTGTTGTAGACACTCGAGTGTTACCCAGGCTGGCCGTCCAGGTGGGACGCGGAGTTACAGCGTTCGCAGCACTCTTAAAACTTGAGTAAGCTGTAAATGTGTA